>CM062819.1:1555505214-1556705214 GCA_031772625.1 Pinus tabuliformis
AAGGTTGCAAAGTCACAAGAATGTTATTAGGGTGGAGGTGCGACAAACGTGGACCTTGTGACCTACGAATCATCTTAGTCGTAATGTTTTCCATGGTTGCAATTATTAGCCATAGTCACGTTTCAATTTGTGACCAACCTACCAAGGTAGAAACTAGTGACTTGGTTTAACTCAATCAAAACTTAGATTTCTCCTCAGGTTTACTGATACTAATGAACATTTCGGATAGGAACTAGTGGGGTTGAAGGTTTGACCTAGTGTAGGGCTCCAAAAAATTAAGGTTTCCCAGATTTTTGGAGGGGTTGTTGCAGCAGCTACAACAGGTACATATTCTCCTTTTCTCTTGTTTTTTTTATTTCACCCGGCTGATATTTTTGTCTTCTTTGTTGTGGCATTCGGGTGCTAACCTCTTTTGTTGTTGCTGAGCTCTGGGTAGGTGCCATGGTGCCTACATGGGTGCTAGTACTCTTTCTTTACATGGATGTTTAAGGAGGAGCATGGAGACTATTGTTGTTATAATACATGCTACTACGGGGTTTCCGGTAGTACTACAGGTAATCCTATAGCTACCTCTTTCTTAATTTTTTATTTTTTTTTTGCTTGGAGGAGGAATAGGTATTGAAATAGGAGTGGAAGGGGTGGAAATGGGAAAAATGGAGTGGTAGGTGAGGTAGGCCACTGATGGTATGGCCCTTGGACTTTTCTTTGTTTACCTTGTTTTTTCTCTCTTTTTATTTTATTTTATTTTTTTGAGTGGATTCCTTGATGGACATAGAAGGTGGCATGGTCATGAATTGGTGTTGTTTGAGATGTGGTGAGGTCAATGGCCTCCTCTTTCAACCCAAAACAAGCCTGCACAATTATTTCTCAACCGATAATCCATTCCTGTAGAGTTTTAGGACATCCTATATTGCTACAAGAAACTCTTGTAGAAGTTAGAAAATTGCCTGAAAATTGGTGTTTTCATGGTTGGAGGTGAGAATGGATGCTGGAGACATGGTGGGCATGGAAGATATGAAATGAATGTAGGAAGAATGGGGTTTTTCTTGGCTTTCTTCCTTATGAACTTGGTGTCCTTTTGTGCCTTGAAAACCTGCAAAAAGCACACTTTTATTAGTGGGCAGGTTTAAGGTCCCTGCCATAGCATTTATGTGTTTTTTTGTGTTTTTACTTTATATATATATATATTGAAAGACACGTGGGTCACCTCAAAGGAGGTTTTCAACCCAAAAGTTGGCCTTACGTGTCTCATGGAGGTTTTCACCTAGGTATCTTATTTTTTTTTTCTCTATTTTTCATTTTATTTTAAAAAATAAAATAGTCTTCAAGAATTCGGTGAGGTGGAAGCTGAGACACCTCCAATCACCATCACTTCCTTACTGATACTACTGACAAACTCTTCCTTTGACAGAGGTTTTTTGTAGGCTTTCAATCTGTACCCATTGACAAGCAAGGGGATACCTTCTTCATCAATGGTTCTTATCTGAACAACCCCATTGTCATGGCACTTTTCTATCACATATGGGCCCAACCATCTGGTCATCAATTTTCCTTTGAAATCCTTGAACTTGGAGTCATATAGCTGAGCCCAATCTCCCTCTTGAAAAATTATATCTTTGATATTTTGTCATGCCAAACCTTTCTTTGTACTTGAGTCACCTCTGTGTGTAGGAGGGCCTGGATCTTGAATTCATCTAACCCATTGATCTGGAGCAACCTCTCTTGTCGTTCCCTTATAACATCCAAATCCAATTGTGTTTCCATTCTTAAAGTGTTGTACTCAAACTCAATGGAGATCAGAGCCTTCTTCCCATAGACCAAATCATAAGGGGCAAAGCCAGTGGTTATCTTCCAAGTTGTATTATAGGCCCAAGTGGCCTCCATTAGTTTGTCAACACAATATTTCCTACTTCTTCTTGCCACCTTTGTGAGAATTCTTTCCAATTCTCTGGTGGTAACCTCTACTTGTCCATTGGCCTAAGGGTGGTAAGGATTTGATTTCTTATGCTTGATCTTATGTTGGCTTAATATATTCTCAATCAGATGTGAGTTGAATTGAGTGCCCTGATCAGTGACTAGCTCTCTAGGGTACCCAAACTTGTAAAACACATTCTCCCTGAAGAACTCTGCCACTTTCTCTTTTGTGGCTACCCTTACAGCCTTAGTTTCAGCCCACTTTGTCAAGTAATCAGTGCACACAATTATTTACTTTTTCTATCATGATGGTGGATCAATGGGCCCAATGAAATCCATGCCCCACTTGTCA
Organism: Pinus tabuliformis; assembly: GCA_031772625.1. NCBI lineage: Eukaryota > Viridiplantae > Streptophyta > Pinopsida > Pinales > Pinaceae > Pinus > Pinus tabuliformis. The sequence continues at coordinate 1,555,507,481 of CM062819.1, forward strand.
AATGGCTCAAAAGTCACTTGAGGTTGCAAAGTAATTTCAACCCTAGGAGTAGGTTTCCCCATTCTTTAGCATCGGTCACATTGGCTAGTATATCTTATTCTATCTTGGTGGAGAGTGGGCCAATAGTAGCTAGCTTGTAGTACCTTGAAGGTTGTCCTCTTGGTTGCAAAGTAACCTCCACAAGGCCCATCACGACAAGCCAGAAGGATGTCAAAAACTTCCTCCTCCCTGACACATCTTCTCATAATTTGATTAGGGCCTAGCTTGAAGAGATTGCCTCCAATCCAAGTGAATGGTGCGCTTTTCCTTATAATTCTTCTCTTTCCCTTAGAGGAAAAATTTGGAGGGAACTGTCCAACTACTAAGTAGTTGGATGTGTCAACAAAACATAGAGAGAGAACTAAAATAATAAATAAATTCTCATCTGGAAGTTGGTCATCAACCATTCCTTCCTCACTTGCAGGCAAAGCCATTCTGGACAAAAAAAATTGCAACTACATTTTCTCTACCAGGTTTATCAATGATAGTTAGATCAAAATGTTGTAACAAAATAAACCATCTAATAATTTAGGAATTCACATTAGGCTTGTTCATCAAATATTTAATAGCATCATGGTCTGTATGTACAAAGGTCTAGTAACCAGTGATGTAATGTCTAAATTTATTCAAGGAATGGACAACAACTTGGAGCTCTTTTTTAGTCGCAGTATAGATCAATTCAGCCTTGGACATATTTTTGTTGATCAAGTAAATAGCATAAGGTAACTTGTCATCTATCTAGCCTAGAGATGCTCCTATAGCTTTGTCAGAGGAATCAGCATGGATGTGGAAAGGAAGAACCCAATTTGGGCCTCGGAGTATAGGTGCAGTAGTCAACTTGTCCTTTAGGGTTTCTAGGGCCTCTTGGCAACTTTTTGGCCATAAAAATTCAGAGTCATTGGCCAATAGTTCAAACAAAGGTGAGGATACTTTGCTAAAGTCTTTTATGAATCTCCTATAGTATCAAGATAAACCCAACCAAATTCTAACATCCCTATGCTTCTGAGGAGTAGGGACCCTCTTTATGATAGAAATTTTATTTAGGTCCACTTGCAGTCCTTCCTTGGATATTGAGTGACCTAGAACAATCCCTGCAGTCATTAATAACTCACACTTCTCAAGACCAAGGGATAATTTCATTTAAATGCATTTGGTTAATACTTTTCCCAAGTTAGAGAAAGCCTCTAGGAAATCATACCCATAGGGGGTGAAATCATCTATATAAATTTCCACAAAGTTATGGACTATCTTTGCAAAAATGCTCAGGACAGCCCTCTGAAAAGTGGCAGGGGAATCGCATAATCCCAAAGGAAGGACCCTATAAGAAAAGGTACCCAAGGATAGGTGAAGGTGGGTTTATCTTGGTCCTCTCGATTGATCTAGATCTAATCCCTGCAGTAATCACTGAATCCATCCAGGAAAGAGAAGAACTTCTTTCTTGCCAGACCATCTAATACTTTGTCAATGAAAGGTAGATGGAAATGGTCATTTTTTGTGGCTTTTTTATCTCTCTGTAGTCCACACAGATCCTCCACTTGCCATTTTTCTTTTGAACCAGAATCAGAGGAGACACCCACTTTCTATCTAAGATGGGGTAAATGGACCCTACATCCAACAACTTCTGTAGTTCTTCTTTAACTATATCCTTGAGGGCTAGGTTCATTCTCCTCTGAGGTTGGTGCACTAGCTTGTAGCCTTCCTTAATGTAAATGTGGTGAGTACACACCAAAGGGTGAACTCCCTTCATTTCCTTATAACTCCAAGAAAATGCATCTAGATGCTTTCTTAGCATGTCACATAACTCCTTTTATTCATGTGAAGAGAGAGATGGATTGGTTTTCAATGTTATTTCTGGAACAAATTCTATCATCTTGACATGAGTAGGACTTGAGTCAGCTAGGCACAAATCAGTCCAAGAGTTTTCTTCAACTTTCTTCACTAACTCATCAAGAGACATGGTGTTGGGGGTTGATTATGGAGGATTTGATCAATCATGTCATCTTCATAAGGTTCCCCCTGCTATAGTAGCATCTAGGGTACAAAATGGGGAAGAGTAGACTTCATCTTCCTCCTCCTCTTCTAACCATAAAGGTAAGTCATGCTCCAGATATGGTTGAGCAGGAGGATACAAGACCAATTGTTTGGACAAATTCTCATTTCTAATGGTCATATTCCTAGCCTAACTTATGTAAGCATCAACAATGGCTAACCATGGCCTTCCAAGGATGAGAGGATAACCATTGAACTTGGTCTATGGTTGGAGAACTAAGAAGTCAGCCGGGTATTCCCAGGAATCAATGGATACCATCACATCCTCAACAACTCCCTCATGAGCTACTATGGACTTGTCTACATGCTGCAAGACTGTTGTGGTCTTTCTTAATGATCCTTGGCGATTCAGTTTAAGCATAGTCTCCTTAGTCATCAAATTTATGGCAGCCCCAAGATCGATCAAGGTATGGGGGACAATGATACAATCGATGTGCACATCTATCACAGGACTTCTAGGATCTAGATACTTCAGGAAAATCACCCAGCCCAACATTAAGTTGGACAATTGTCCAATGACATTAATGGTAGGGGTGTCTTTCTTTCGCCTCCCAGGATGTTTGAAGCATTTCTCCTTGATTAACTTGTTGTATATGGGGACATCCTTGATAGCTTGGAGGAGTGGGATTTTAACACACAAGTTTTTCAATTCACCCAGAAGTTCAGTCTCTTCTGGGGTGTGTTGGATAAGATGGATTAATCTCTCAAGAAAATGAGGTGGATTTGTTTGAGGGAAACTCTCCTCCTTTTCCTCTTCAAGCTCCTCAGGTGGAGATGGAGGTTGATTATCTGGAAGCACTCTTCTAGACCTGAGGTTGATTTCTTGAATTTCCACAGCATAGGCAGGGTAAGATGTTTCCCCACTATAGACCTGTTGTGCCTATCTATTGTTCAGGTTTGGATTTGGTTGAGAAGGCATCTGAGGTTGCTTAGGTGGAGCAGGGTGAAGGAGTTGTGGTTGAGATGGAGGTGGAGGCAGTAAGGTTGGAGATTGGTTGTATGGGGGCCTCCACCCATGGGATGGTGCATTCTACTGAGGTTGTGGAGGAGTATATGGTTGAAATGGTTGATCGGTAGGTTGGGAATGGTATTGAAGTGAAAAAGACTAGGGAGAAGGTGTGGACCATGAAGGATGAGCAGGAGGGCACCAAGGTGGAATGGATTCATTCTAGTTAGGGTTGAAATATGAATAGGATGCCCCTTGCATGCCTTTCTAGTATGGTCGAGGTCCTTGAGGCCTCCTTTGGTTGATATATCAGAGTTGTTCAGGCACCCCTTTAGTTCCTTGATACATAAATTTCAATCCAGGCAGATAAGGGCACTTTTCTGTGGAGTGATTCTCCTCATAGACTGAGCAAATCTCTATAAGATTTAATGGGACATTCATTTCTAGGGTGCCTTCGGGTGTATATAGGGAAGAAGACAACTAAGTATCTTTATGCTTCCTCCTGCTTCCTCTTGATCTACATGGTGTCCATATGCAAAGAAATGGCATGCAACATTTCACTCTTGAAGTCTTCCAACATGTTCTCAATTTCATGTTTTTATGGCTGTGTTGGAGGAGGATGAATTGGACAAAGCTTGAATAACCCTACCCTTCTTTCTAGCTGCCCTATAATGATTTTTGAAAACTATTTTGATATCATCATAGGGTAATTGATAGATGTACCCTCCTGAAAACATGTTTATGGTTTCCAGGAGATATTCCCCGATCCCTCTAAGAAGGACTAGATTAAGTGATTCAGGATCAAGGATGCACCTAGGCCTTTTGTAGCTAAGTTGGAACCTTTCCTCATAATCTTCCAAAGACTCATCATGTCCTAAGATCATTCTAAAAATTTCCTCTTTGTTATCTTTGGACCTGCAATAATCCCTGTACTTATTGTTAAAGGCTTGTTGCATCTGAGCCCAAGTGGTGATGTTGTCCATAGGTAAACCCATGGACCAGCAAGGCTACATCTTTGAGGGTGAATGGAAACAATTTCAACTTCTAGTCATCAGAGTTATAATCATAAGTTTTGAATATGACACCAAACTCAAACAAAAAAGTATCCTGGTCCTCTGAGGTCAAGCCATGGAAGTGAGGAAGGGCGGAGGGGCTTATGTTTTTCATCCTAGCATCTCCATTAGTTTCTTTGATGGGAAAAGCACCCTCATCTCTATTTTCAACTCATTCTCTATCTTCAGTCCCATTTCTATTTTCAGCAATGGTGTAGGTAGGTGGAATGGTCTCTTCTTCTTCTTCCCCAATAAGCTCTTCAAAGATCTCTGGTTGTTCGTTTAATGAATCCTCTAGCTCACAGCCACTAAAGAAGAGGAAAGGTTGGCTGTTAGATGCGGTGGGGGTATTTGGAAAAAAAATTCCCAAGTTGTCTCTAATCCTACAAGGCATGAAAGGAATTTGTTTTTTTTCTTTTTAGGGTCTTTTCAGAATTACTTGCAGAACATAAAGAAAGCAAATATCTACAACTATTTTTTGAATTCAACTACTTGCAGAATTGAAGATCACAACTATTTGTTGAATGGGAGAAAAAAGGAAAAAAGAAATCACATATACTTAGACATCTCCCTGGAAACAACACCAAAAAGTGATGAGCACCAATATTGCAGCAAGAATGTTGCAACTCCTAGGGCTACCAACTTTACTTCATCAACACGGGGTTCGTACAAACTTGGAGGTGACAATGTTGTATACACAGTAGATGCAATTGTCTACTCTTGTCACTTTTCAACTGGGGCGATAGACCACTATGGTTTTTCAAACCAGTATTCTATTGACTAGAAGGGGTCTGACTACCAACTGGCAAAGGGAAAATTACTCTTAATGCATAAAGGGAATACTGCCTACTCTAGGAAATGAAAGTGTTGAGTTGAAAGGTGTTATAAAGTGACATTAAATCATATAGCTAAGAATCAACACATATGCTTAAAAAAGAGACCTAACTTAACCTTGCATTTAACATCTAGTTATCTAGACTAAATGAGCATGGAATTTTATCTAATAACTACTGTGACTACTACATGCATGTGCTAACTAGAAATTGTAGAAAAAGCCTTTTTGATTTTCGGTTTTATGAATGAAAATTCTAATTTAACCAATTTGTTCTTTTGTAGGGGAGACAGGTATGGGGAAATACGTCTGGAGTGGTGTTGAGGGTATGGAAGCCAAGTGGAGGCCTAACCTAAGCTCGGATGACAATTTCTGCTCAATTCGAGCTTAAAACATGCTACTACATGATGTCCTAGTTCTACTACAGATGCCCTGTTTTACTAGAGGAAACATGCCGAAATATTATAGGGAGGTAAGAAAGGTAGAATGAAGTGTGGGAAATGTGTATGATGGGAAAATAAGGCACAAAGGAGGTGCACACTACCCAAGGCTTAGTCCAAGGCTTCAAAATGGTTGGACTTGCTCAAGGAAAATGCCAACTTTGCTACGAAACATGAATTCAGATTAGGGATTGGTGGACTTTGGTATCATAGGTGGAGAAGACTTGGATGAGGCTGGCGATATGAGGTCTTCTTGCAGATCAAAAACTCCTGCAACAACATACATTATTTTCTTCATTTATGCTCAACTTCATTTATATATGGAAAATATGATTTGAATTTAGGAAAAACAAAGTTATTAATAGCTAATGGCTAAATTTATGAAGGGAAGTGCTCTTAAACCATAACAAACTCAAAAGGCCAAAATGACAATTGCAGGTACTTCTAAGAAGTTTGGAAACAATGATCTATGCAATAAGAAATCCTAAGTTAGGCAGTGATCAAACAATAAATCTATTTTTGGGTTGTGTGAATGGAACCCTCAACCCATGATCCCATAAGGGATATGAGGCAGAGGCCACTACCATAAGATTTTCTGAAGTTTTTACTGCCACTATTGTACCACTGATCTATCTATCCAAAAATGGAAGAAAACTAAGTAATCATCCAAAAACTTGCAGTTTAAACAAAACTAAAATCACTTCAGCAACTAACTATGAATGTAATCTAAGCATACATGTATGGGAAGAGGAACCTCTACTGCTAGGGTTGGGCCCTAACCCAAGAGCTTCAACCCTTTGAGTCAACTCAGTGTTGTATCAAGGGAATTCTTTTCATTTTCATCAAAATATCAAGAATACATTAGAGTTATTAGTCACAATGTCTTAGCTCGAAAATGCCTCTTGGCTACAACAACAAAAAAGCTAAATCCTAATGAGGCTCTAGGCCTTATTATTTATACAACTGAATCTACCAACAACTTCCTTAAATTTAGGGAGGCTTGGCTCCTAACTCGAGATCAACTTGTCTTCAACTATAACTGGCTTGGTTGCCAATGACCTCGGTAGGATTGGCTGCTTGTAACTCAAAGCTGATGAGATTTGGTGGAGGAATATTTGAGTGAGTGAGGAGTTAAGGAGGGAGATCCAATCTCCTAAAATCCATCTTTCTTGTCTACATCGAGTTTCTACACTTAAATTATCCAAAATTGCTCCAAATCATGTAATTAATGCACATTAGTCTACATGACATAACATCTCATCTTTAACCTTCTCACTACGAAAAATATAATCAAACATATAAAGAAATGTGAGAAAATTGTATTTTAATAAGCTAGAGAGCGGCATTAAGATCCATATAATTTACCTATTGATGAGCCTCATCGACTGCTCTACAGACAAAAACAATTCCGAAAGCAACAACAATAGCAGCAATGGGCAACAATCTGGTGTAGGACAAGGGAAAGAGGGAGATTGCTGAGAACCCAGAGGCAGAGAAAAGATGCAAGATGAAGGCAGATCCTCTCTTGGATAAGGGAGCTTTAGCAGCAAAAGAAAAGAGGGAGTATCATGTGGAGAGAGTAGAGCGAAGGAAGAGTGAAAATCAGAGGTTTCAAGAAGCATAACTGAAGCTACAAGAGAAGGATAAAAAGTTGAAGGAAGAAAAGGAGTTGAGGAAGAGAGAAAGAGAGGATAAGTAGAAACAGGAAGAAGAACAAAGCAAAGGCGGAATGATAGAGAAAAAAACCCCCATACATGTTGATGTATCGCAATAGCCAAAAGCCAAGGAAGAGGGTGAAGATATGTAGGATTGGGAGTTTTCTCAACAGATGGAGCAACTGATTGAAGCAACATACATGGAGATGGAATAGGAGCCACAGAATGAAGACAATGACATCTTTCAGTCTCTGTGACCTCCAGTGTCAGAACCAATCCCAAGAGAGAAAGGAGAAGTTTTTCTCCTTGATGACGATCTTGTTGGGATGGGGACCCCCAAGTCCAATTTTGTCTAATTTTTGAGTCAAATTTTGTATCATTGTAAAGTCTCTGTAATTTGAGGATTGGAGCACACAAAACGTTAACAGTCAAAGGGGTTTTTAGGAAGGTCAAAGCCCATTAATTTGTAAAGGGTTGGGCTATTTGGATGATACAATGAACTCTGCCCATGGTTCACGGACCATGGTAATGCAATGTAAAAGATATAAAAGGGAGTCATCTAGGATTCATTAGAAGTAATTCTAAGCTTATGGATAGTTAATAAGTAAGATTTTGAGTCTGTAAGTTTGTATTCTGGAGAATGGGAAGGATCCTATTGCTGAGTGCGCGGGCCCTTGCAGCTGTGTGCGCAGGGTCAGAAGATGTGTATGTATTGAAGATATGAAGTAATAAAGCAAATTTGAAGCAAATTTGTGCGTTCCTTGTATATTTATGTGTTCAGTGTTTTATGCTTAGTTATGATTCAATTCTCAGTCATATTGTTTTAATTACATCGTGAAGGTTCAGATATACTTTGGTATATTAACTTATGCATGTTAGAACACTTAAGCGAATTTCATATATCTAATTAAGTAGAAATCGCTTTAATTCTGTGATTCAGAAGATAAGGGTTCGTGAAGGTTGGATTGGACCCTAATTTAATAAATTTCCTCACTGCTACATCGCATAGCCTTCTATATGTAGAAACCTCTTTCTATCATCCTCGAATGCTGCCTCAGGTGAGATTGCAATCTGCGCCAAGCGGACTATTGCCAAAAGGGCCGACAGTGTAGGGTTTTGTTGGTTAGAGCAGCTAACTCTGAACCTGGGTCCAAGCCCCCTCAAGCCAAAAAATGATTCTATTGTTGGGACCGACATCTATCTAAGGGATGTTAATGTAGCGTTCATGGATAACAACTAGGAAAGAAATCAAGAAGTGGATAGATCGGAAGTTGCACGAGTTTGCAGCTCAAGAAAATCGAAATACTTGTTGATCCAAAGAAAGGTGGTTACAGAGATATCTCTACACAGAATAACATGAAATTTTCTTTTCATTGTTCCCTTGTGAATTACACGAGTGGCTGTCTAAGCTAGCGGACAACGAACCTACTTGGAAACACGATGATCCTATTGTGTGGAATCTTGAACTGATCAAGCACCTTGAAGAGTCTTATTATAAGGTCGTAAGGATTGTTGATTATTGGATCGATAGTATTTTGGGCAATTTCATCACTGAAATTGCAATTAACACATCTGTATCTTATAGTGAAGTTGAACATTGATTCTTTAAGGATCCAAGAGGTAAGTGCCTGAGATCGCTAAAAACTTGGATTTAAATGTTGTTATGCGAAAAGTGTTTTATGCCTTTAGATTGATGTTTAAAAGAGGTGAGACTAGATCTATGCGAAGTGGAAAGAGATTTAGATATCATTGGAAAAAATACATTGAAGGTGTGTATAGTCCATTGTTGGGTGAATCGGACAACGAAGAAGAAAGGACCAACCCTAAGACACCTGGAGGTGCACCACAGACAGAAGGTCAGGGAACTTCTAGGATTCCACATCCATCCACCCTATCTCCACCTTCATCACCACCTCATACACATGTGCCTCCACCTCCACCTTCATTCTCCAGTATGGCGAACACAGTGAAAATGATTATATTCAAGGGTCATGGATCAAAGGATCCTGATCATTTTTTGTTCGTAATTGAAGTTATGTGGAAGGCACAACATATCAATCATAGTGACATGAAGAAAGTACAACTCATTACAATGCTACATGATAGAGCACTTGCATGGTATATCAAATATAGCACAACCAATACAAATGCTAATTTGGCTTAGACAAAAACTGCACTAAATGCAAAATTAAAAAGCCAAAATCAGAGGCTCAGTGTGTTACTAAAATGAAGGAGATCAAGCAGATAGATAATGACTCTACGTGGGATTAGATCAGAGGTTGAAGTGCTTACTAAGACAAGCTAATCTTCATATTTTAGACGAACAACATAAGGAATGGTACATAGCTTCACTATTGCCACACTTAAGATTTCCTTTGTCTCAACAAAAGATCAGATCTCAGGCTGAAGCATTAGAGATTGTGATGAAGCTGGAGGCTTCACCGATCTAGGATATGAATATAGGATTCCAACAGATCCAGTCACAGTTAGCAAGCCTACATATGGAGTTGCAGGATCTAAAGAAGGGAAAGGAGGTTCAGTCAAGACTACACCCTGAAGTTTGGTGCATGAAGTGCAAGGTTGTAGGCCACTATAAGGATCAGTGCCCTATGTACTAGGATTATATAGTTGCTGGAGGTCCCAACCCACTGAAACCAGAGTCTCCTACTGGATCAAGCATTGGTTCAAGCATCTAGTGTAGTATTTTCCAAGTACCAGGAATGCATATGACTGACAATTGCTATCTGTTACAAAAGTTTGTGCAGTCACCAAAAAAATCTTCTGCAAATTTTGTAATTCAGTTGGCCATGACGAAAGATATTTTCAAAGCTATGATTTGATGATAGAAAGAACCTTGATGTATAGGATTCAGGTTGAAACCGTGCGTAGAACGATCAAGGCTCACCTACGACTCACGGAGGATTCCAAGGATGTGGAAGAGGACGAGGAGGTGCTGGAAGAGGTTGGGGCCAGATCATCGGCTACAACTATGGAGAACCAAGGAATTTTGTGCACGAATGTTAGAATCCAACTCATCCTTCTTTCCAATACTATAAGCAATTTGATCATGTTATAGAAGAATGTCCTATATTAATAGCAAAGATGTAGGAAATGAAGAACCAAAAACCAACATATAACATTCATACGATGCAATCTGAATCGTACGAAGACAATCCTAGTGTCAATATAGTAACACGAAGTGGTATATCCATTGGTGAAGACAATGTAGAAGGTAAATCAGATACATGGGTTTGCAGGGCTGGTGAAAAGAATGTTGGATTTGACTTACATAGAGAAAAGGAGACATTTATGAAGGCACGAAAATTTTTTATGGATCCAAGTGCTTCTACGTCTAAAACTTAGATACAAATAGTCCCACGAAGAGAGAAATCTGAAGAAAGTACTATGCTAGAGAACTTTGACCCCACAATGCTGAAATCATTTCTACAGACATGTATGAAGTTGTTGAGGGATCATAGGGTAGTTGGATGACTACAAGAACTGATAGATAATTGTGCTAGCAAAGACAAGCCACTGCCAGAACAATGCGCAATAAACAAGGTGAATCGTAGCAAGAAGAGGATTGGTAGGGAAATGCGGCTAATGGCACAAACTGGTGATTTTGATGTGGACCAGATAATTCCAGACTTGGGATTTGACGCTAGTGTACTACCAAAAAAGACTTGGGAATGTATGGGGAAACCTAAGTTGCAGTGGTTGCCAATCCAACTGCACATGGAAAAACAACAAAAGATAATTTTGATGGGTCACCTACATGGAGTAGCTGTGGATATTGAAGGAGCCAACATGCTTGCAGATTTTGAAGTTATTGAAATAGTAGATGACAATAATCCATACCCAGCATTTCTCGGGATTAATTGGGCTTTCGACATGAATTCTATTATTAATTTGAAGAAGCAAAGCATGGTGTTTGAAAAGAATGACCTTAGAGTGGTTGTTCCATTGGATCCAGCTGAAGGTGCGCAATACACAGAACCAATCCATGATAACTATGATGACGAAGACATTGATCACATATATAAGCTCACTCTGTGAGATGAAGACTGGATTAATCCCACTGTAGATGGACGTATCAATTATCGTGGAGTTTGAATTTCCATAGCTTAAATTTTATCATTACCAGAGGATCTTTGTGTTGATTATTGTTGGTGTTGGACTATTTTAAGTATTGTGTGTTGCTTATTATGATTTAATATGGGTTCTTGTTGTGTAGCTAATTATTATCTCCTAGTTTTGGGGTGATGTTTGAAACAATGCACTTATGAATGGTCATGCCTAGGAGAATGAGGAATTGGCTCAAGATCTTTGTGGAATAGGCTTGGTGCTATTGTAGCAAGGTTATAGAGCACATTAGCCATGTATTTGGCTTGGATAGAGTACTTGAGAAGACGGTAGGGTTACTTAGTCATGTCTCATTAGAGGAGATGATGTAATATATACATACATATATTGGTATCAGTAAGATAAGTAATTTTCTTTTATGACTATGCTTCTTTGTGCAAAGTGAATGTTACCTTATAATGTTAGAAATAAATGTTCATCCCTATATATTTCATTGTGATGGACTATGAATAATTATCCTAATTATGAAGGAATCGAGAAGTCCCTTAGTATTGAGATGCATTTTAATGGTCATTTAATTAAATATTAAGTTGATTATTGTAGTGAGTGAATGCCATGGATGATATGCATGAATGCAGTATACTGAATGTAATGTGTTGTATGTCATTACCTCATTCATAAAGGCTTGATATGTCCTATAATATTGAGGTGTTTCTACATGGATCATTTATTATTCTCATGAATTGTTTATGTATTAACATGCTCATGTTAATGGTTAATCAACTAATAGATTGGTTGTATGCTCATTTTCCTCTTGTAAGCCCGTGTGAATGGTTGAATGACCTGGGTAAAGGCTGAGGAGGCCCGTGAATAATGATGGGAAAATTCCATTATTGTCCCTTTGGGACTGATAAAATACATGTAAATACCATGATAAAGAGTTTATGGGGTCATAAATCTCCAAGTGTTGGAGCCAACAAACCTTTATGTTGATTGTTATAGTGAAGGAGGAAGAGGCAGACTCAAAAATATTCAAAGAATAATGGAGCATTTGACGAGAAGTAATCATGTCACTTAATGTCTAGATTTACGTCATTGTCACAAATTCCTAAAGGGTTTTGTATCATAGAATTCATGGTAGATGAGAGCTACAAGATGAAGATTCCCTCCACCACGGGATGGGAATTTTATGTCATGGTTGCAAGTCCTTGGAAGGCCTCACGTCGTATTGGTGGGCCAAGGAATGATAGTCCATGGAGGAATGAGATGGGAACCTTAACTTTCATTTAATGAACATATTTTGGTTGCACCATGAATCTTCAGAGCTAGTGTAACATCATAGCAAGCCCAATAGACAAGGACCATGAAACGAGAAACATTTCTATCTCATAATGTATAATTTACATCATGGAAAATTTAGAAATAAGTATGGTCTGTGTCTCAACATGATGATACTGGGTGCAATGATATGGAGGCCCATAGGTTGCTTTCCAAAATTGAAATGAAAATCTTTACAATGGGAAATTATTGCTCTGCACGCGGATTTGGGACCCCTGTGGAACCAAAGTCAATTCCTAGGTGGCAGAGTGACGTGGACGAGATGAGGATGTGGCACGCGAACAACGTGACATGTGGGAGGTATATGAGGCATTTTGGAATGGCCTTGTGAGCTATAAATGGGTAACACGTGGCACTTGTAGAGGTGGTCACATGGTGATATAACATCAGCATGACACCATCATGCGATGATATTAGCATAATGTTGGCATGATGTCATCATGGTCGTGGGGGTATGAGTTAGGTGAACTAAGAGGAATAGGCCATAGTTTATGGAGGTTTTGGAACAAAATTTCACCCTGTAATTGACACAAAAATTCCTACTGCATCCTGGGGAACGGGAGTGTGTGTGCTACTCCATTGCAATCCCGATAAATGGGAGTTGTGAGATGGAGAAGTTTTCATTGCTTTGTGTAAAATTTGCATCGCAGGCACCTCACATTCATGACTCTTTTGCATTCTAGTGTGAAGGGGTGGGGCGCAATGATGTGGCATTGATTGGGGCTACATGGCACTCATGTGGTGGCCAAGGCTGACATGGTAGAGCCTCATTGTCCACATTTGAAGTGCCACATGCCAATATTGGTTGAAATAGTAGGGTTATTAAACAAAAATTTAAATGGCAATAAGTCATATTTTTATAAATTTTATATCATCAAAAAGTTCTCAGTGCACTAAACGTGATGGTGTAGTCCAAAGTTAATTTTGTTATCTTTGGAAAGGAAGGAATTTTGTAACCCCATTTCCATAATGATACCTTGGAGATCGATTTAGCTTGATGTAACACCTTCCACTACTTGAGAATAACTCAAGGGAGTGAGAGGGTGTTTTACAATTCCACTTGTAAATTCATCAAGAGAATGCTTAAAAGGGCGCATGTGGATGACTAAGGCATGTTAGGTATTGAATGAGGATTCAAAAATTCTAAGGTACATGCTTTATAAGTTAATGAAAATGTGAATTTTTTATGTGATTAGGAATAGTTAGATATAATGATTATATGGTTGCCTAGCAAACTCATACAAAGGAAAAAGGAAAATAATTCTCATTAGAAGGACGATGAAGGGAACATGTAAGATTTCAAGGACTATTATCCAGGTCAAGTAACATAAGGAATAATGAATGCAACTATGTGGGTGTGGATTGGTCATACCATAATACCATGTAATTTGAAGGAATGGGTAAGCACTCCTTCAAGACTAAGTTGTATCTTTAATGATATGATTTATGATTAAATGAACTTGAGTTATAAATACCTAGGTAGGATATGGTTAAGGAAAAAATATACAAACATATTAATATTTAGTAAAAATCTTGGTGATTCACGAAGTTAGCGTGTTGGACAACCATCAAATTAATGAGTAACGCACTCATGTAATGGATTGTGGATGGAAGTGTGAGATTTATTCTTGCTAATGAAATGATATTTTCATTTCAATATGTGTGATATATGATTGAAATGATTAAGTTCTTAAAGTGTCAAGAATTTTGAGATCATTTCATAATTGTTGTAAATATAATAATGAAAGGATTATATGCATATATGTTAATCTTGTTTTCTTGATTGGAAATGAAAAATGTAGGTGTAATGACCTCAAAGATAGAAATATGTGTAATTCCATGATGAACACTAGATACCACCAAAAACATGAGCCAAAGATCATGAAAAAGAACTTATTCTCGTGTCAATACTTCTTATTGAAATTATTATTATGATGATATCTCACAAAAGTTGTATGAATGCCATATAGGTGAGATGGAAGATCCACCTAGAAAGGATAATGATGATTGTTGAGATGCAAATACCTAGAATAAGGCCACTACTGTGACACTAGAATGCTATGAGATTCCTTGATTACCATGAGTCATGCATATGAAATGTGTTTTGTATGTTATAAAAGATTAGAGGGATGCCTTAACTATAAGACTTTATAAGTCTTTATAACCTTCCTATGGAAGAAATCCTTGGCAAGAAGGTTCACCCAAGAGAATGTTTGGTCGAGAAGGGGATGCCTAAGCTTGGAATGAGAGTGACTACAAGGAAGAAGACACTTGAATAAATTTAATAACCCATGTCACATACTCATTGGGATCATAAGGCATTGGGTGTATCTGTGCAAATAATGAGATGAACCTATATTGGAATCCTTTTGAAATAAAATACAACCATAAATATAAGTACTTAATTGAAATTTCATATTTTGAAAAGCATGATTACAAGGATGGATTGATAATTTCATGGTTATGTTATTTTCATTAAGTAAATGCAAGATAGAGTGAAGAATGATGCTAATAGAATCAAGCATGTGTGAGGCCATAGTAATGATGGATATAGAAAGGCTATAACATCGTACAAGTGTTTATGGTCTCCATACATGATTGGACTCTAGATTGTGACCTTTTGGACAACAATGAAGAGCACCTATAAAGATGGGATCCCCGAGGAACTACATAGTAGAGAAGGGGTGCATGCCTGGTGTTGCGTTGGGTTATGAGTAAGGTGCCAAAAGGGTTGATTAATTGTGAGGGAGGTGGCTAGATGACATGTCAAGGTGCTAGTTTGACCTTCAAAAATCATCATGGTGGAATGCATGACATGGGATAAGACATTTTGAAACCAATGTTGGGATGCATTATGTGCCTGAGGCCATGAGAAATGACACAATGGTTTGTAATTTAAAACTTAAGATTTTATTATGTAATGATGAGTGCTTGTAATGCAATTGTGACTAAATTATGATTTTAATTCTTTCATTGTGAATGGTAGTTGAATGTGATGGTTTTTTTATGTGTTTGGAAAAATAAATTTGAAAGTTTTGTGTAAGTTGTTAAATATGTTGTGATAATTTTTTTTAAGTTTGAATAATGGTGAATGTTTGATTGATTACATAGTCAAATTTGATTGCAGGTGAATGGATCTTGGATATGGTATTCATGTAATACCATAAGTAAGACCAATACCTACCACAACTAGATAAAAGATGTTTAAAAAGAGGAACCCCATGATGATAAATGTAGTTCCCTTAATAAAATAGACCATAAAATAGAATTTGTATGATGAAAGTTACAAATATTTATGTTTGATATTTTTAAGATAACATCTCACGGTAACTATATTTAAATGATACTGGTGGGATGATGAAGTTGTTTAGGAAGGACACGTGATGATTCTTGAATTCGAAAGTGTGGAAAATAGACTATTAATAGGACATGAGAACCCTATGATATGTCATGATTATATGTAATGAAAGCAATGATGGATTTATAGAGGGACTATTTAGTAGAGAAGGGGATGCCTAAGTGTCAGGACTCACAATTTTTCATATTTTCACCCATGCAACCCTATCTTATCCTCTGTTTTACAAACAAAAGGAGGTCTTTATGCATGCATTTCTATTTTTTGTTGATGTGTTCATGTGATTAGGAATTAAATTGCTTATCTTTAAATAGGTTCATATATGAATACTATTATGACTATATGCCTGCATTATTGGTTACCCTAAAGGATTTTTTATTATTTACTTAACTTTTATTATAAAATGAAATTTGTACATGTAAATAGGTCCTGAGATTCATGTACTGGTTCCCGCACCAATATCAGAGTGTATTCTTGCACTAACCCTAAATCCAGTTCCCGCACTAGTCAAGAAGTCTGTTGGGAAAGAGGTTTGACTGGAAATCAATGTTGAGAAATGGCAACAAGAAATTCTAGTTTAATTTGTCCTTGAATTAAACTAATAATTAAAACGAATTCTATTCTCATAGAAACTTGTCCATAGTTCATTAAGTTTAGTTAACTTAATTATCTTAGGAATTTCGAGTTGGAAGTATTTATGTAGTCATGTATATGTTCTCCCTAAGTTTTAGGGGTCCGGTATGAGTTTAAATTGAGTTGGAAATTATATCACTCAGTTCAACAAGTTAAGTTTAGTTAAATTAGTTCCAAACTGTTTGAGGAACTAATAAAGAGTTAACAGTCAGTTGGTGCACTAGTGCATCCACAAGTGTCACTCTAGTTAACTGAAGATTCCCTCATGAGAAACCCATGCATGTCAGTTCAGAGAAAGACCCAGTTGAGACTAGAGTGCAGGGACAGTGCACTATCAATTGTATTATTTAATGGAGTGTAAATATCATTCATGTTGACATTATGATGCATGTGTTGTACTTGATGGCAACCCACTTGTAGCAGAACAACTCACTTATATATGGTAATTAGATGAATCTACAGAAGAGATATCAGATGTGATAGAATGCATGGCAGTTGTGTTTACAGATGTGACAAAATGCAGGGTAGTTCAAAGGAATCAGTTTGGAAGTATTGTACAATGGCAACTCTCTCAGATGACAGTTCACAGTGCAGCATCAAAAGCAAAGGATTACAGATCAGACTCCAAAGAATGAAGAAAGAAAGGTGTATGCTGGTTCACTTTGTCCAAGGAGCATGTACACGCAGGTTAACAGAACAAAATGAGCGTATAACGTATACATGCACTTTCATAGGAGGAAAAGCACATACATGTTGGAAAACCAAGTTTTTGGTCCGAGGTATTTGGTCAAAGGTATTTTGATCCAAGGTATTGGTCCGAGGTATTGACCCTAGGTATTTGGTCCAAGGTATTGGGAAAGGCCTAAAACTATATAAGGAGGAGAAGATCATAAGGCCATGAGTGCAAGTATTGAATAACTGATGAAGTATGAGATCAAGTATGCAAGTTATGGGTTTCTGATGCTTTGCCTGATTTGAACTAAGGATGCACCTATGTGGTTGATGATGGATGATGGATCAGGATCATAAGACCTGAAATGTATTATTATTATGTGGTTTTATCATGGATAGTCTAGATCTGAATACTGACGCATGTTTTATTATGCAAATGTTATGATCTGGGTATGAATGGATTCTGAAATAGCTATGAAGTTTTTAAGTTAGTATTTGCAGATCTGTACACTGGTTCACTTTGGTAAAAGCACGTATACACGTTGGTTCGGCTCATCAGAGTAGCGTATACATTATGAAATATGATATTTGAATTTGTAGTTGGTTCTAGTGGTTACTGCAGAGTTCTGGATTCTTCTCTGTGTTCTAGTGACTATGTTTTGATGACAGTATTCTGAATGTTCAGACTTGTTGATTGTGATTTGCTTCAGTGATGATGGGCCTTTAGTGATTCAGTTGTGGGTGTTTCAGAGATTGATGATTGAGTTTCAATGATTAGTTAATGCAGATGTATTTGATGGTTGTATTGTAGTGGTGATTGATTTTGAGCTTCAATGTTGTTAATGGGTCTAGTATGAAAATTGGATGAAACATGGCCTTCAGATTATGGTGTTGTGTTCCAGGAGTATCCAATCTAAAAATTTATGAAACTTGGTCCCTGGAGGAAGAGAGAAGGTCATAGCCTTCTTTAGGTCAGAACCTATGTACTGGTAAACATATCGGCCAATACAAGAGCCATGGGGTTAGATCTCCCTTCCAGTAACAGTTGGAAAACAAGTGAAGGTTGGAGCCTTCAGTAGGTCGATGCCTACGTACTAGTAAATGGATCGGCTAGTAAAAGAGATAGGGGGTTGTAGCTCCCTTCCAGTAGAAGCTGGAGAACGAGAGAAGGTTGTAGCCTTCTACAGGTGGGTGCCTGCGTACTGGTATGAGTTTGCACTAGTACAATATTGTAAACAGGTTTTTCTTATTAAAAGAAGACATCAATAGGTGGTTTTTGTCCCGCATTAGGTTTCCACATTAAATCTTGGTGTTCATTTGTGTTTCTTATGTGTGATGGTTTGTTATGATATTACTGCACATGGTTACTATTTATATGGTTAATGAAGTATTGATGTACTGATTAAAGATCAACATATGATGAATTAACTGAATCATAAGTTTGTTGGATATATGTTGGTTACCTTAAATACAGTTGCATGTACATGCGAGTTACCTTCATTGAAGTAGCGTATATAAATTTGAGTATGAAAAGAAAAAGATTATTGATTTGACTAATATGGATTCATCCCTCCTCTCAGTATTATTTCCAACAATGAATGCATCAGAGATTGATCCTATGTTTGGATTGCGCAGTTTTAGAAGCATGAATTCCCTTTTAATATAAGGTATTCATCCTAGGAATTACGCAAGAGATTAGGGTCTTGGAGAGTTTCATAATTGGCTAAGTGTTGGCCAAGAGCTAGCTTGTGAGCTGAAAGAGTTGAGCATACTTGTGCGGAATTGTTCCAGTGAGAACAAGATTTGTATCTTCACTCATATTTCTGATATATGCAATACAGATAGTGGGGTTTTGAGTAGTGGCTTTCCCCATATACATTTTGTGTTATGTGTCATTGATTTATCTTCTTCTTGTTCATATTTTTTTCATCGATCTATTGGCTTCCACTAATTGAAAGTAGAAGTATATTCTTGTCATGTGATTTAGTACATTACATGAGCTTGTGAATCTACAGGATTTTCTACATGGTATCGAAGTTGAGACCAGTATACTAGAGGAGATTTCGAAGTTTTGAGTTTTTGGTTACAGGTGAAATTCAAATTTGCATTACATACTTTAGGATGAGAAGATGGTGTTCTACAATTTGCAGCTTGAGTATGCCTTGGAAGGAAGCTCAAATTTTATAGCCTGGAGGGACAAAATGGAGGTTGTGCTAGAGGATAATGGCTTGAAGGAACTCATTGATCAATAAATTCCTAAGCCAGCAAAATCGGATGCACAGAATTTGGCCAAATGGAAGAAGAGTGTGGTGAAGGTGAGGCGGATAATCTGTGAGGGAGTTCGAGACCACATTGTCTCGAGTATCCGTAGAAAGGAAACTCCATATGCTATGTGGAAAACATTAACAGACTTGTATCAGAACAGAAGTTACCAAAGGAAATTGGCATTAAAGGAAAAACTTAAAAAAATCAAAATGGAGAAAGGCAAGATGATTCCAAAATACTTGACCAAGTTCATTCAGTTTCATGATGAACTTGGAAGTGTTGGAATCACGGTTGTCGATGATGATATGGTGAGTCTTGCTCTTCTAGGACTCCCAAAGAGTTGGCATAGTTATCAGGACTCTATCAATGGTTGGAGAAGCTGCCACATTGTGAACGACTGTTGTCGGATTTGATGCAGGAGGAGATCAAGATAAACACCAGGGATGGCTCTTCATCAAAGACTGATGGTGAAGAGAATTGTGACTTAGTGATTAAGGCAAAGAAAGGGAAAGGGAAAACTTCCCATTCCAAATTGGATTGTTATCATGGAGGTAAGAAGAAATACATGATGAAATTTAAGTGCTTTCATTGCCATGAGTTGGGCCATTTTGCTACAAATTGTCCACTCAAGAAGTCCAAGAAGAAGTCCTCAAGAGGAGCGGTAGGTGAGGCTTTGGCCTCTCAATTCGAATTGGACTTTGCCCTCATTATATCCATGGTGTCATCAATGATGGGAATTGTATGGTACTTAGAAAGTGGAGCTTCATTCCACATGACTGGCAACAAAGAGTTATTCAGTGACCTGGAGGAGAAAGATCTCCATATGCATATTGAGAGGGGTGACGATGGGAAGTTTGAAGTTACTTTTTAGAGGGAGCATGGGGCTCCACTCACCTTGAATAATGTTATGTATGTGCCCGGGGTGAAGAATAACTTGGTATCCATTGCCATGCTTGAGGATAGAGGCTATGATGTGACCTTCTTGAAAGGAAAGGCGTTCCTTCGACATATAGCCATAGGTCAAGTCAAGAAGATAGGGATTCGAGTGAAGAATCTCTATAAGATGGAGGTAGAGGAGTGTGTTGCTTTGAGCAAAAAATAAGAAAAGGTGCAGAGTCGAGACATTGGCGAGTTGTGTCATAGGCGATTGGGCCACTTGCATCATGGGGATTTGATGATATTGCAGCAGATCTCTACCGGTCTTCCCAAAGGTACAATTGAGCAAGTTGATACATGTAAGGGTTGTACTTTGGGAAAATACACCAAGTCTTCCTTTCACGGCAGAGACTGTCGAGCAGAGGCTATTCTAGAGCGTTTACATTCAGATGTGTGTGGATGATTCTCGACAACATCCACAGCCAAACACACATATTATGTTATATTTGTTCATGACTATTCTCATAAATGACAGATATTTTTCATGTAGAAAAAGGATCAAACTTTCACAAAGTTTTGTGAGTTTAAATCATTGGTGGAGAAAGATTTGGGCAAGAAGGATAAATCTCTACAGAGTGATAATGGTGGTGAGTATGTCTCAAACGAGTTTAAGAACTTTTGTGCAGCAGAAGGGATTAAACGAGAGTTGATGGCACCCCATAACCCTCAGTAGAATGGGGTGGCCAAGAGGAAGAATATAAGCATAGTAGGGGCGGAAAGGGTGACGTTGCATGATCAGGACCTAACACTACACTTGTGGGTTGGGGCATGCAACACAACTATTTATTTTTAAAAATGTAGCCCACATCGGATACTTGAGATGAAGACACCAGAGAAGGCTTATTCCAATAAGAGGCTAAATGTTGGTCACTTCAGGCTTTTTGGGTCATCATTATATTGCCATGTGACCAAATATGCATGAAAGGAGCTTGAGCCTACAACAGAGTTGGGGATATTTTTGGGGTACACTGATACACCTCAAAATTATCAGGTGTACTTGCCGACCAGCAAGATGATAGTGATTCGCAGGGATGTTAGATTCGATGAGGAGAAGGCCATGTGATTTTCCCTTGAGAGGGAGCTTGAGCTACATGTGGATAAGGAGATTTTATCTCCTAAGGTTGAGGAGCCTCAGATTGATGTGGAGCAACCACATGCAGAGCAAGGAGTGGAGACATCCACTCAGACAGAGTCTTCCAAAGGGGGGAAAAAGCGCACCAGAGAGGCTGACAGATTGTTGCACGATGCATGAGAGAATGTGGGAGCACCCACTTCTCAACGCAAGCAGAGGAGGTCACTTGAGAGGTACACTGGATACATGGCTCTTATGGGTGAATGTATTGTGACAAAGCCATCTTTCTTTAAGGAAGATGTGTAGTAGTTGGTTTTGGTTGATGCCATGGCAAAGGAGTCCGACTCCATAGTTCGTAACAGTGTTCGGGATGTGGTCCCGATACCGGAGGACAAGTTAGTGGTGAGCTCTTGTTGGCTTTACAAGGTACAACAAGTTGTATATGGTAGTGTGGAGAAGCATAAGGCTGGATTTGTGGCCTGTGGATTTTCACAATTAGAGGGGATTGACTATGATGAGACCTTTGTTCCTGTTGCAAGGTACTCGGGGATCAGATCTATATTGGAACTATTAGTGCATATGGGTTGGAAGATACATCAAATGGATGTAAAGACAACCTTCCTTAATGGCATGATTGAGGAAGAGGTGTACATAGAGCAACCTAAAGTTTTTGAGACCTTTGACCATGAGTTGCATGTGTGTCGACTCAAGAGAGTGTTGTATGGGATGAAGAAAACACCCCATGCTTGGTACACCAGGATATATATTTACTTCACCGAGTTAGGCTTCACGAAGAGTGATGTGGATGTGAACCTTTACAACATAATGGTGGAAGGTAAATTTTTGATCATTACACTTTATGTTAATGATCTCATACTGATAGGTGATGATCATGGGGCTCATCCATTACTTTCTTGGCATGGAGGTATGGTACGGAGATGGGGAGTTGTTTGTGTCTTAGGGAAAGTATTCCAACGAGATACTCAAGAGATTCCACATGGAGAGTAGCAAACCCATGGAGACTCCTCTAGCAAGGAATTGGAGGAAGGAGGATGCTACTACAGGGAAAGTAATGGAAGTTATTGTTTACTGGCAGCTTGTGGATTCACTCATGTAATTGGTGAACACACGATCAGATATGTGCTATGCATTTAACCAACTTAGTCAAGCGATGGTTAGGCCTATCAAGATGTATTGGAAGGAAAAAAGCATGTGTTGAGATACCTTAGGGGCACTTCTCAGTATGGATTATGGTACAAACGGATAGAGGGAGTGAAGCTTCGAGGCTTCACCAATGCAGATTAGGTAGGGACTCAATCCAACCGAAAGAGAAGATAAGGAGGGATCTTTAGTATTAGGTCAACGACAGTTTCTTGGTACAGCAGGAAACAGAGATCGGTTGCACTCAGTTTGGCAAAGGTAGAGTACATGGCTACAAGTCAAGTAGCATGTGAGGCCATCTGGATGAGGAAGATCCTAGTTGGTTTGTTTGGTCAGCATATGGATCCAACTATGATTTACTGCGATAATCAGAGTTGTATCAAACTCTCTGAAAATCTAGTTTTTCATGATCGTTCCAAGCATATTGATATCTGATATCATCATCTCAGATATTTTGTATTGAGGTGGATTATATTGTTAGAGTGTATTCCCACGAAGGAGCAAGATGTTGGCATTTTAACAAAGGCATCGACAAGATGTAAATTCAAGTTTCATAGAGACAAGATCAGGGTAGTTGATAATCCCTTTCTTGTTGAGAGGGAGTGTTGAGAAATGGAAACAAGAAATTCCAGTTTAATTTGTCCTTGAATTAAACTGAGAACTAAAATCGAATTCTATTCTCATAGAAACATGTAAATAGTTAATTAAGTTTAATTAACTTAATTAGCTTAGGAATTTCGAGTCGAAGTATTTACGTAGTCATGTATATGTTCTCCCTAAGTTTTAGGGGATTTAAATTGAGTTGCAGATTAGATCACTCAGTTCACTAAGTTAAGTTCAGTTAAATTACTTCCAAACTATTTGAGGAACTGATAGAGAGTTAACAGTCAGTTGGTGCACTAGTGCATCCACAAGTGTCACTCTAGTTAACTAAAGATTCCCTCATGAGAAACTCATGAATGCCAGTTTTGAGAAAGAACCAGTTGAAACTAGAGTGCAAGGACAATGTACTATCAGTTGTATTATTTACTGGAGTGTAATATCATGCATGCATCAAAGATTGGTCCTATGATTGGATTGCACAATTTTGGAAGCATGAATTCCCTTTAAATATGGGTTATTCATCCTAGGAATTACGCAAGAGATTAGGGGCTTAGCTATAGAATTTGCTAAGTGTTGGCCAAGTGCTAGCTTGTGAGATGAGAGAGTTGAGCATATTTGTGTGGAATTGTTCTAGTGAGAACAAGGTTTGTATCTTCACTCATATTTCTGATATACACAATACAGATAGCGAGGTTTTGAGCAGTGGCTTTCCCAGATATATCTTGTGTTATGTGTCATTGATTTATCTTCTTCTTGTTAATATTGTTTTCATCGATCTATTGGCTTCTACTGGTTGAAAGTAGAAGTAGATTCTTGTCTTGTGCTTTAGTACATTGCATGAGCTTGTGAATCTACAAGATTTTCTACAGTCAAAGCTAGTTGTCATAGGGTTTGTGGAAATCAAGATTTCACACTCTCTATTGATCTTAAAGAGTAATCACAATTTTGTTTTCGTCCCAAAAGAGGATACTATCCTCGTGAAGAAGTCAGGTCCAAGCATATCAGAGGTGGTTTTGAAGATCTATTGTTAGTAGCGTTTAGTTATTTGGTTTTATTTTGTTCCGGAGGAGGGATGCCTCACTTTGGAATGAATCTTTGTAATATATATATATATATATATATATATATATATATGAATTCAAGAGAAAGTATAAGTTAGCGATACTATTGTTTTTCTTTGTATACAGTCACATCTCTTTTGGTATCGCCCATATCTTCAGGGGTTGGACCGTTAGCTCCAAACATCATAGAATCAATAAATGTAACTACTGAAAACTTGTAAATATGGGGAAGGAACATGTATCTATTAATCTAAAATGAAATTACAACAAATGTATACCTTCTAGGAAAGGAGATCCTCTCCTCAAGCTTGTAGTATGGTCTCCTCTCCCAAGATATTAGAGCTCTTGCACTATAGTTTGGATACTTGATCTTACCCCCTTTCCTCTTGGTGAGATTATACAAGCTCATTCAATCCTCCAGGAGAATGTATCTAGACACCTAGATGCTTAAGAAGTTAGGAAACTTCTACAGTAATGGTCTCCTAGCCACCTCATACATAAGTGGGTCTAGTTGATCTCCTTGGGAATGGAATACTCTAGAAACCTTTATCACAATTATGAGATTTTTCTCAATTATCTCACTTATGAAATAATTATTATCTCATAATTATAATATTTTGGAAAAATAATTATGATAAATTAATCAATTATGTAATTCCACACTTTTATCATGGGATAAATCTCACGTAGGTAAAAGAAAAGGTGAAAATGGATGAATTTTATCCAAACAACTGATGTAAGTTGATATTGGGTTTCTCTCACTATAATGGAGTGGTAAATAGGGTTATAACAGTACGAATTAGAGATTTTGTTTCTTGCTCCACACACTTGTTCTCCCGCATGTTATCACTCAGGTTGTCCCTGAAGGTTAAGAAAGGGATACGACCGAGGTAACCACAAACCAACTTTGGATTGCAAGTTCTAGCCAACTTGCAATCAGAGAGGGCTCTCTCTTTTAGATTTAACTTTGTTTGAAAGGATTTCAGGCTAGGTCTTGGGCTCAGGGGGTTCTTTGTTTTGTTTTGGTGGGAAAATTGATTCTTCAGGTGGAGAGGCAGTGTATAGTCTAAGTTTCTCGAACCATTGGGCGTGGAGTCAAGGATGAGAAAAGTTGTTATATTTCTTTAAACACAGTGAGGGAAGATGGAGCAGGATAGCTGAGGTCGAAGCAACTTTCAGGTTTCATGGACGGAAGAGATGCCAAGCAATGAGAGGCAGTTAAGAATCTCTCAATTGACTTAACAGAGGAGATGACAGAGCGCTACCCAGGGGCAGTTAAGAATCCCTAGATAATTGGCAAACACAGGTAAATTGGGGTAAATATGAGCCGGGAGGAATTCATATTCATAACCAATTCATTGAGACGAAAACACAGAGAAATAGCAGAAATTGAGCATAGAGAGTGTTTAAACTTATTCTAGGCTATTCTTTCTTCCTGCTATTTAGATAATGGCAAACACATAAACAGAGATAAGAGGCACTTATTGCTTCAGGCCGCAGCGCAGGAATTCCATCTTCAACTCTTCAAAACATTCATCAACAACAGACAGTTCGTTCTACGAGCTTTCAGCGATCTTTGATTATGGAAGAACTCAGGTGTACAATGCAAGTCTCTAATGAAATTCTATATTAACCAACCCTTAAAACTATACAGAGGGTGGTATATATAGGGCAAAACTTTCTATCTACTACTTTTATTACATCTTGACCTAATCAGGTCATAAAACATAATTTATTGACCTAACTCTATCTGGAATTAAATGCAAAAAATCTCTTGAGCGACGCTGAGGGTCGCCGTATCAGAAATAAGTGAATGATGTGGTCCTTGGTGGCTTGCTGTAGTGTCTTCTGAAATAAATATGCATGGGTTCCTGTTCCTCGATGTCTGCCTGCATTTAAGTTTAAGCTGTGATTTGAGTGCAGGAATGGGCTTTAGCTGCCTGATTTGACTTCCTGAGGGGCTCATTAATTTTTAGCTGCTTCGAGCCACTAAA
The DNA here is from genome assembly GCA_031772625.1 of Pinus tabuliformis. Taxonomy (NCBI): domain Eukaryota; kingdom Viridiplantae; phylum Streptophyta; class Pinopsida; order Pinales; family Pinaceae; genus Pinus; species Pinus tabuliformis. The sequence goes on from CM062819.1 coordinate 1,555,533,667, forward strand.
ATATCTTTGGCTGATACTCTTTGGAGTTTTTCCTTCTCTGATACTCTTTGACATAATCTGGACTGCTGATCTGATGTACTGCGGGTCTAATCACTAGTAAATGGCCGCTGTTCAGCCTCTGCATCTCTGAAATTTCTTTCTGATCCTTCCGGCATGCTCTGTGAAGAAAACGGATCATTTCTGCGCCTTTTCGGGCTTTCTGGGGTTGCATGGAGCGAAGATTCCTTAAATATTCCCTGAAGATTCCCCATTTTGGCCCAAAAAATCATGCGATGAGCGATTTGCGCTAGGCGCAAATGGCGCAAATCGCTCATCAAAAACTGCCTCAGAATTCGATTCCGGGGCTCCGAAGTGCGACTTTCGCGCCTCTGCGCCCAAAAAATGTGTTGATGACGTCAGCATGACGTCAACATTGTACGGTGGGTGACGTCAGCATGATGTCATCACGTACGGATGATGATGTGGCAGGTACGGTGGCGGGCAGGGAAAATTTTAAGAACCCCCCTAAATTTATAAATATAATAAATGGGCGAATCTCCATGGTATATAGGAAAAATGGAAGGCGATTTTATCAATAATATAATATGTATATATAATTTTTTGGCGAATCTCTCACCAGGCATGGTGAATATTTTACTCAATTATAAAATCTTGTAAGATCTTGGCGAGTCTTTTACTAAATAATAAAACTTTGTAAAGTCCTAGTGAATCTTAGCATAGGCTACATGCTGGTTTAATTCCCCCATTTAAATAGGCTACATTCCAGGTGAATACCATGGGTCAATACCATGTGCCATTTTGGTGAATACCATGGGTCAATACCATGTGCCATTTTTATTTTTATTAATTCTAATATTAGGGTTAATAATGGTTTTTTGCATGGTATTAATAACAATCTAGTCCATGGTATTTGTCCCTTAGTATTTTGGCCATAGGTTTCACCTAATATAACCCATTTTTTGAGTGTTCGTAAATATAAGGTGACTTATGGAGTAAATAAAAAAAAATAAAAATTATTTGTTTACCATACCTCTCGTTTATTTATATTTTTATTAATTTACCATACCTCTTTTACAAATATGGTATTTGGCCCATAGGATTCACTTAAATAAAGCCTCTTTCTTGAGCCTTCATAAATAGAACGAGGGTTATGGACTAAATATGAAAAGAGGTTTTATTTATTTACGATACGTCTAGTTTATTTATATTTTTATTTATTTACCATACCTTTTGAGTAAGTATAAAAAACGTTTTATTTATTTACCATACCTCCACTTTACTTATATTTTTATTTGTTTACACCCTTACATGTATATAAGGTGACTTATGGAGTAAATATAAAAAATGTTTTATTTATTTACCATACCTCTCATTTATTTATATTTTTATTAATTTACCATACCTCTTTTATAAATAAGGTATTTGGCCCATAGGATTCACTTAAATAAAACCTATTCTTGAAAATGGGTGAATGGATTCACTTAAATAAAACCTATTCTTGAAAATGGGCGAATAGAAGGTTGTAAGTCCTAATTTCAAGGGCTAAATTTACCTTTTTTAACCCCTCCCTTAAAATAAGGTGGGCTATTTGAGGTGATTTGTAAAAATGTACTATGATACAAAATATTCGCCCACTAAGAATTTAAAACCCCTTAATTTCGCCAAAGGGCGAACATTCGCCCCTAAAATTATCCTTGGTGGCGGGGACACATGGCAGTGACGTGGCAGGAGGCCACGCAGGCAGGTGACTCATCGGGTGACTGTACAAGGGGGGTGACGTGGGCTGGTGATGTCACCGGGCGAGGCGGTAAGCGGTATGTGGCGCACCGCTTATGGGGGATGGCGGTTTCGGAGGGAGGGGCTCCGCCATAGCCCGGCGCCTGACGCGTGGTGGGAGTACGGCGGCAAAACTGCCGAACTCCCGGACGTTAAAGGTCGGGCGCGTCGGGGATGAGGATGCCCGCCAGCCGTAGATCTGCGGGGCTGTGGATCAGATGGCTGGCGGCGGACGCGACGGGATATGGGGTTAACGGGCGGGAATATTCGCAGGAATATTCTGAATTTAATATGCGTGGCGGATGGGTAAGAACTTAGGGAAACGGGTTTACGGGGTTAAATAAAGGCGCGGGTTAATATTTATGCGCAGGAACTTTGGGTTAGGGGCGGAATGTGGGTTTTTACAATGGTGGGGCGAAATTTTTCAAGGGGAAATGCGAAAACATGGGTTTTTTGGGCTAAGAAAGAGGTTACTAGCTGACCAGATGTCGAACTAGCTCCTTAATGACTCGGATGGGCTAAAAACAGTCCCAGATGGATTGAGATTTCCCGGACTTAGTAGAAAGTATGGCTATATTGCCAGGGAGGGGTATTTACATAGGGGAGTTTATATACATGATTTTTAGTAGGGGAAAGGGAAAATTTTTAGGGAGCTATATAATAAAGTTAAAAGTTAATATGGAAATGAAGAGAGGGCGCTAAGGTGTGAGACCTTATGCCATTTTGGGGAAAAGAAGGCTCACAGATGATGAGTGAGCAGTCCTTGAGTGAAGGAGATCCTCACTAAGGCACATGTCATGGAAATGATGAAACTGAGAGGCTCAAGCAGATCTTGACCTCCTGGGGGATGTTAGTAAGTGACTTTGGGGGAAATGAGAAGAAGGGGATGTTAATGAATCTCCAGCCTGAGTACCTTCATGAAACTGCAAAAACTGCCTGATAACTGTGATCAGAAAAGATAAGACATTGTGGAATACAAAATTGATCACTAGTCATGATTCTGCCACACCAAAGCTACCTACCCAGCCTACTGTCCTAACATTTTTTCTTCTTTTTGTTTTGGGTGCACTTAGACTTGCAGACCCAGATTCACAATTTTTCTTTTGAATTTTCCTATCTAGATCTGCACTTATTTCTGCCAGGGCCCAGATTAAACAGTTGGGTCCCTTTGATTCTCTACCTATCTACAAATCTGCCAAGATTAAACTGTTTGGACAGATGTCATTCTCTATATTCTAAAACAGGAAATTGAAACCTAGGGAAGCCAGGATTAGACTGTCTGGACCTCCCTTTAAGAACTTCTTCAAAACTGGAACAACTCATCAAAATTGGAAACAGCAGTAACATTTGAATTGGCATACTTTATTACTTCTTCTCTGGTTTTCTTCTCTGGAAATATGGAACCTTGCTGCAAGAAAGATGACATATTTGGCATGTAAAAATGTCAATCATGAAATATGAAACCTGTTGCAACAGGAGGCTAACACCGCACAACACTAATTGTTCACACACATTAAAATACCACTTAATTTAATATTGCATAATAATAATAAGTACTTAATCCACAAATGTGAAATAAAAAATCCACATAGTATTTGGAAATATTTTGCAAAGAGAAAATATTACACATTTCTCTATTCAAAATACGTAATCAATCAATCAAATTTCCTGTAGATATGGGAAACTTAGTTAGTTGTATCACTGCAAATAGTGTTCTTCCTCATTAAATTAGCCATCTCAAATGCTTGCTGACTCCTTTCCCTAGAAATCACCACTTGCTACTAGTTTGCATCTGAAACATGTTACAAAATATTTATATGGAATCATCTTGATGTTTGTCCTCTGATTAATAGAAAACATAGTTGCGGGTGAATATCAGTCCTTTCAGCATTCAATTGAACAACGAAATGCGTGCGCACGTCCTCATTTAATGGACTGATGTGCAAATGAAACGAGAGAGCCGCACAATGTATCAACACTTCCTATCCTTGTTCTACACATTCGTTCTCCCATAAAACACTACTTGTTCACATGCTTTATACTAACACTTAATCTAGTATTTCATAATGATAATAATAAGTATTTAATCCACAAAAGAGCTATTATTTCTAGTTTACAAACCGCTCTTTCTAGTTGTGCTTATTACATTCTGGGATTAAAGTTTCTACTCTTAGTTAAATTAATTTCACATCTACGGAATCATGTTCCCTCTGCACCCCCATTCTCCCGCATATACCCTGTCCTCTACACATCCTTCATTTCACACATATTCATAGTTGTATGCAACTGCTCTTCCACACAGCTAAATCTTTGTGCCCTCGTTCTCCCGCACATACCCTGTCCTCTACACATCCTTCATTACACACAAATTAAAAACTCTTTGTAGTTGTTCTCTCGCACAAGTAAATATGTATATGGAAAATAGCTTAAAAGAAACACCCCCCTCCCTTGTAAAGGACATACTCAGAGCATTCTGTCAATACCAGTGTCAGAGCACTCACTAACGGAATGGCCACTGAAAAAATGATACCTTAAATAACTAGATTCATTATTTGTACTTTACAAACCACTCTTTCTAGTTGTGCCTCTTACATTCCAAATTATTTTTTTTGTTCCTAGTTAAATTAATTTCACGTCTATGAAATAAAGTTCCCCCCGCACCCCCGTTCTCTCACACATACCCCATCCTTTGAAAATCCTTCATTATATATATATAGTAGATTTTGAAAATCCTGAAAGCAGACAATGTATTCTAGATTCCGGCCCTTGGTTTTGGGAAAAATCAGGCCTATTCATGAAGCCATGGAACCCATCATTCGATCCCTCTACAGCAGTGATAACCTCAGCACCAGTTTGGGTGAGATTGCCAAGCCTACCCTTGCATCTCTGGAATCTCTCCTCGCTAAAAGCCATCGGAAATGCAATTGGGAAATTTTACTGCAGGTGCCCAGAAACAGAGGAATATGCCAGAACCACTTATGCACGCATCTGTGTGGAAATGGATTTCAGCGCCGGATTCCCAGCTGAAATAAACCTAACAAGTAAAGACTATGTGTGGAACCAGAAGCTTGATTATGAAAGTGTCCTCTTCAGATGTCGATCGTGCTTTGAGACGGGGCATCTAGCCAAAAATTGCCCAAAAGCCTCTGAGAAAAATTTTGCTAGAAAAAACCACCACAGGCCCACATGGTGGGAAGGAGCACAAAAAGAACACTACACTGTCATCAAAGAAGAATATTCTAGAGAAAACTCTGAGTCACAAGAAATCAAGGAAGAAGGAAACAACTCTCAAAGCAAGCAAGGAGAAAGCCCGCCCCAACAAATCAACAGTTATGAGGATTTGACATTTAACAGCAAAGCAGATCTCCTAAACCAAACTTCTCCAACTATAGATCGCGAAGCTAAGACACCAATGTCCCAAGAACCAGAAGAGATGAAGGAGATGCAAGACAAAGGAAGTTGGAAGACCGTAGAGAAAAGAAAGAAAGCTACAACACCAATCTCGCCAAGAAAGACGAGGAGCCAGACAAGTAAAAATTAAGAAAATTGTAGGTCCGATAGACCAATTTGGTCTCAGTGGACGTTAACCATCATCATCATCATCATCATCATCATATATATATATATATATATATATATATATATATATATATATATATATAATGAAGTATCGATTGCTATATGGAATCATTCTCCCGCACTGCTAACTCTATAAATGTTTTAAATGGAAAAAAGTTTAAAATTAATTTTGTGTCTGACCTTGTTCTCCTGCACATACCCTGTGCTCCACACATCCTTATGGATTCATAATGTTTTTTATTCCTAGATAATAAAGACTAATTTTCTAATATGCAATTGAAGGAGAAACAATGTGCACGAGAAAGGGTATGTAGAGAAACTATGTACGATAAAGCTTTACATTTGCGGTAGTATAACGTTCCTACTTTATATATCTTAATTAGGTAGCTAATAGTATAGTTTAAGTATTAAGATATAATTTCCTTATATATCACGTTCAATGCACTCAACAAATGACTTAGTTCTTTGTACTAAATACTGCAAGTTGTTTGTCATGGATGTTCAATAATTAATGTTTTTACTACATTAAGGATAAACATTTTAATTATACGAGGTGCGGAAAGATAGTGAACATTTTCATTGTGTAGAGTATGAAAGCGCAATTGAATCTTTTATTGCACAAATCACAAACCAAAACAGATTTACCTTAATCAATGTGTATATTAAGCCTAAGATACCTTATAATATATGTAATAGAAAAACATGAAATATTCGTTATTTCTAATCTACAAACCGCTCTTATTAGTTATTCCTATTACATTACGAATTAAATTTTATGTTCACAATTAAATTAATTGCACGTCTACGAAATCAAGTTCCCTTTGCACCTTTTTTCTCCCAGACATGCCTCATCATCCACATGTTCTTCATTTCACACAGATTCATAATTCTATGCAACTGCTCTCTTGCACAACTAAATATGTAAAAGTTTTAAATAGAAAAGAGTTTAAAATTAATTCCATCCCTGTAGAATAAAGTTTCCTCTGCACCCCCATTATCCCGCATGTACCCCATCCTCTACACAGTAAAATCTTCATACAAGGAAGCTCCACAAAATGAAACATAATAATATTAATTGGAGATTTGTTCATGGCCCCCCTCCCCTATCTATGTGAAAGACCTACAACCGCGTCAATTTTGGCATCATTGGGCATAGAAATAGCATAACAGTGTTAGTGTCAGAGAACTCACCATTCACTCACAAAATTAGTTATTTGTAGAAAATTATAAAATCATTTTTGAGTTTAAAGGAAAATAGAAATATTAAGCATTAGAACTCACCATTCACTCACAAAATTAGTTATTTGTAGAAAATTATAAAATCATTTTTGAGTTTAAAGGAAAATAGAAATACTAAGCATTTTCCCGAAACTTTAGTTAAAATTGCAAAAATACAACAAAATAATGTAGAGTTAACACACTTTGACTGCAACGGAGATGCTAGAGTCCCTAGTGAGGCAGGGACTAATAACTCAACCATTCACCATTAAAATTTAATGTTAGTGCTAGTCTAACAAGAAACATAAATAAGTAGGTGAGAAAATGAAATTAAAAATCCTTTTCAAAGTAAGATATTCTAATAAATCAACCTTTCACCATTGAAATTTAATAATCATGAGTGAATAATAATGTTAATTATATATATTTTCAATATTTTCAAAAGTTAGTTTATACATTTTTTATATAAATTTGGAAATCAATGAATAAAGTAGTAGTGATGTTAAACATGTAATGTGGATGGAAATTTATCTTAAATTTTAGAAACCTTGATCCATCTCACTAGTCCATAATATGCAATTTTTAAAATGTTTAGTGATATTTTGTAAAATATTCAAATTTTTAATAATTTTATATAGTTTATATAAAAAATAAAAATAAAAAATAAAATGGTGATTTTAGAGGTGAAATAATTTTACATGAGCACATCATTTTTAGGAAAAATGGAAATTAGCTTCTTCTTTTTTTTAAGCATGGAAAATTAACTCACCTATGAATATTAGTCCATAAACTTTTCCTTGATAGTAAATGGAGAGCATTTACTTTCTACTTAAATAAAATGTTTCTTTGAAGTTTAAAAAAGAAAAAAATCCAAAAAAAACACTATAATGACAAGAATGGAAGATGAAAATGAAAATCAATCATGCTAACACTAACATCATTTGTCTTTTTTATAAATAAATCAGAATATTAAATTAAGAGGAATAAGCACTAACAATATGTGTCTATTAAGGCACTCCTTGATGTGAAGGTGGCATGTTCAAAACTCTATGGGAAAAATCGGAGTTGCCTTTAGTGCAACTTTTTAGACTTTCCGGTGGCGGAATGGACAAAAAATTTGAGGTGAAAACTTGATTTGTGTTATTGGAACTGGTTTTTTTTACTGTATATATGGATTCAACTCCCTAAAAAACCCCTAGGGCACTTGGATTGTGCAGGGCTTACCCATCATACTTGTGATTTCAATAAATTCCTGCCAGATTTTAGAGAAAATAGACCCGAAAAAGCCTACCGGAAAAGCTTCCAAAAAGTTGCACTAAAGACAACTCCGGAAAAATCCAGCCATGTTAAGGGTTGGTGTGGCTCATGTTGGGTGCAATCCCCGAGTCATTTTGACAAGTTAGATATCCCTGGGTCATGATTTCTCAAGCCAAATGTTAAGCATACCGTCATCTCAAGACTCACACAAGTTAACAAACAAACAAAAAATATTTATCTTTTTATAACTAAATTATAATATTAGCCCCGAGGGATAGCTCAAATGGTCGAGTTCCTGTTGCTAGTACTCTCCCGGTTTGGGAGGTCACGGGGTCAAATCTCCTCGACGCCCTCGGGGTTAGGCCTGATATGGCCGACCGGCAGTTCCCTTCGGGTGGAGCTGCCCCGCTTCTCTATGTGGACGTAGCGGCCACTCCGGTGCCCGTGAACCACACTTAAAAAAAAAAAAAAACTAAATTATAATATTAAATTGAATGAAAAAAAAAATATTTATGAAAAACATGATGTTATTATATTTAATATATAACATATTTATTATATTTTTGTAAATTAGTTATCTAAAATTAGAATTTAAATGTTATATATTTTTTAAATAATTATTTAAATTTATAAATTTAAAATAATATTTTAATATTTAAGTTTATAATATTTTGTATATGATTATTTATATTAAATTATGTTTGAAATAGATCAAAAACGTAATTAGCAAGTGAATAATTTTCTTTCAAAATATATATTTAGTTTTTCGATTTTATAAATAGAGTTCGTTTCTCGTATTTGTAATCATGTGAAATCATCATTTTAGAATTATATTTTAGGTTTTATTTTTTAATATTTTGTATAAAGTTATTTATACCAAACCATTTTTATATGGCAGTTAGTAAATTAGAAAATATATAATTGGTAGTTAAATTTAATGTAGCTAAATACACAAGTTAAAATTGTGCTTCGTTAAAAGATAATTAAAATAAGAAAAATATTATGTATTTATAGAATTTATAAAATAGGATTAAATGGTATATTTTAAAAATAAAATGAATTTTTAAATTTTTAAATAGTAAGTTTATGTAAGGGGTAAGTTTTAAGGGTTAGCTTAAGTTTTTTAGAGTCATATGTGAAGTTCATCAATATTGTTGCTAGTTGTTGTTGATCACAGACTTAGCTCTTTTATGTTCCCTTGGAGCTCTTTTATGTTCCTTTGAGGCCAAATCCCGATTTACCATCCACAAAATGTGAAAAGATACTATGTGATAGGTACTTTGATTCCATATATATATAGGGTTATTAATTATAAATTAAGCATTGGCATTTTAATAATAAAAGATATTCACATCATCTCATGTATATTAATTGTTAATATTTTCCAATGCATAAAAAAGTAAAATAAATATATATCATATACTGTGTTACTAATAAGTATATATAATATTAATATATTTATAAATTATATGCATTAACTGTTAATATTTTCTAGTGCATAAAAAAAGTTAGTTATATATATATATATATATATATATATATATATACTATGTTGCTAATAAGGATATATAATATTAACATATTTATAAATTATATGCATTAACGTATATAATATTGTTTTTTGGGAAGACCTTTTTGTTCTTTCTATTTGTTTATTTATTTCAATTTGGTTTTGCAATAAAACTTCAATTCTTTTCATCAATAAAATAACAAGAAAAAAAACTTTTAATATATCACAAAAAAAATGTTTAATACTTAAAATTAACAAATAAATAAATATTTACAAAAAAATATAACTAATACAAAACTAATAATACATGGATTAATATAGTTACCTTTGGTCTATCTCAAATAGAAAAATAATATGACTAACCAAAAAAGCTAATTAGCTTTTGAATAAATAATATGACCAATAAAAAAATTATTACTTATTAAAATACATACTTCAATTGCACTTTTCTATAAATGGAATTATTCTTCTCTTAATTTTACTAAAGTAATTCATGCCAATCTTTCAATATAATTATATAGTTTTTTATTTATATTTTGTATTTAAGGTTTGGAATTTAAAGTCTTTTATTTTGTTAGATTAGAATGAAAAAATTTTGAGAATTGGTAACTTTGATCACATTAGTTCCTACTATTACATGAGATACAACTATTTCATAAGTGTTATTAATGGACTAGTTACAACATGTCTCTAAAGATTTTCAACCTTTACAGTTGGGGAAACAAATAGTTCACCAAATCATTAGAGCTAAGATTAATCAGCTTAGATCCATCTTAATTCCAATCTACCAAGCGCAAAAAGGGATCAAATCCCTTGAAGTGCAAAACTCTTTTAAAGTGAAAATAGTTTTGATCCCTCTCAATGCTTGGTAGATCTAGAGTTAAGTTAGATCTAAATTGGTTTAATATATATTAGGTATATAATACACATAAATGAATAAGGTAAATTTGATTAATTCTACCCTTAAAATCAAATAAACATTATTATTAGTAATGTAAAACTAATATATGTATGTTAATAAGTAACCATCCCATTTACTTTTGGATCGTGATGGATTTAGATAGTCAAAATTTGTGTGCTCAATTTTGAAGAATTTGTATTCTCGACCATCAAATAGATACTTAATCTTTCTTTTAAAAATTAATGACTTGAATCAAAATATTTACAACACAAGACATTACATCTTCTCTTCCATATTTAATTAGAAAACATGCAAAGGCAATTTTAATTATTTTTATGTCATTTTAATTATTTTTATATAAAAAATGTATAATAAAAATTTATAATGTATATAATTTATGAAAATAAATATGAGTGAATTTAATCATAAAAATGTCAATAAAGAAAACAAACTAAACTAGATGTAAATATACAAACTTAGGAAAAATATCTAATCAACGTAAGTTATGTAGCCATGAACACGATATCTTACCAACCAACAACACACTATTATGACATACGAAATATGTGGTCATGAAAACACGATATCTTACCAACCAACAGCACAATATTATGACATACGACCTATGTTGTTTTAAAAGTTATTTAATTAGAAATAAAGACGTATGGAAGCAAAGATGTAGCATTATAATCCACAATATTGTATTTTATTAAGTAATATTTAATATTTGCAATGCAATATTATGATATACAATTAAGTAATATTCGCAATGCTTACAAGTGTGGCATTTTAACTGGTTATGGTTAAGTGAGGATTTTGGTCTTCAAGGTTTTGAATTTAAGTTTTTGTTGGGTGAATAATAGTGAGGATTTTGGTCTTCAAGGTTTTGAATTTAAGTTTTTGTTGGGATTATAGGTAAATATTGTAAAAATTTTAAGAAAAAAAAATAAAAAATCACAATACAATTATATATATAGATAGATAAATATAAATTATCTAATTAAAATAAAATAAATGAAAATGAAATACAATATTAGAATAAATAATATTTGTATTATAATAAAAATTAATGATATAATAAGATGAAATAGTTTTTAAAATTGTGAAAAATAAAATAGTGATTTTTTATAATTTCAACAAGCAACTACTTCATGATTGTTAATATAGACAAGACTAAAGTCATGATAATTAAATCTAAAAAAATCATCTATGCTAATTTTATTTATGATAACAATTATTTGGAGAATGTTTCTTCATACAAATATTTAGGTATTGACATTCATCACTAGCTTGAGTGGAACTACAACATTAAGAAAAGGATAATAGGAGGTTAGAAAGCTTATTAGAAGTTGGAAAATAATTATATGTCAACAGATCTTTGAATATGGAGTAAAAAAAAATCCACTTTGAGACTCTAGTCATCCCTATTAGATTGGATGTGAGGTTTGTGGTTGCAGTATATCTAGAGAATGGAGGAATATTGAACTAATCCAAAAGAAATTTATAACCTACAACCTTGAGATTAGAGAAAATACTCCCTACCCTATCCTATAAATTGAAGCTAGCCTTTCCCCCATTGAAGGCATGCCTATGTTTAGGTATATGATGTATAAGAAGAACCTTTACAACATGGAAGCCAAGAGGTTCCCAAAAACTACTTCTAAATCTAGACATAAGCCCCATCTCCAGCTCAAGTGAGGTTTCCATAAGGATACCCAGTCCTGGCTCGACCATTGGGGGATAAAGGAGGAGATCTTCTTGTAGAATAAGGATAATATTAAAAATATCATTCTTCTAAATTTAAGGATAAGTTGTGGGACCATAAGAAGTTAAAAGGAAAAAGGAAGCTAAGGTATTGTAAGGAAGTGATCAACCCCAATCCTGCGAACCAAAATTATCTTTCTGTCTTGACCAGTGCTAAGAAGAAAATGAATATTATGAAGATAAGAACTAATTCTCATGAGCTTCGAAGTGAAACTAAGAGTTGGTTAACTCCCAAAACACCTTGGGATGAAATAGTATGTCACCTTTGCCATACTAAGTGGGTTGAAGATGAAAAACTCTTTCTCTTAAATTCTCTTAATCACATTTTTTCTCATTTCAAACTTTGTCATATTACCAATCTTTTTGACTTGTTAGTCAACAAAACTATAATGATCTCGAAACCTTCTTCTCCTTTCTTTCAAAATTATAATAATCTAGAAATATTAAAAAAATTCAGTTAATCTCTTATATTGATTTTAATGAACATTAATCAGTATCATTAATCATTAATTATTTAAAATTTAATAAAAATATAATAATGAAAAAATTACATTAATAATCAAATATAAATTTGATATAAATTTAACTATATTATTAAGAAAATTGCAAAAATATAAATATATTAATTATTTTACTAAAATAATTTATAATATATAATGGGAGCAATTGAATATGAGAAGGAAAATTATTCATAAACACCTTTTCAATATTAATTTTATTTATTAAAATTAAATACTAATTACATGAATAATTGAATTTTAAATATATTTTTAAAATAAATAAATATATATGATTATATTTTAAATATATTTTTAAAATAAATAATATAATTGATAATTTATTCTCACATTAAAATAATTTCATTATTCAATAAATAAAAAATTAATAAATAAATAAAAATAAAAATATTTTTTTTTTAAATTGATTAAATATGTAATGTTGGACCACAATGAACCTATTTCCTATCCTGTTTTATTTATATTTTAAAACTACACATATTAACTCTGTAGTTTATGTAAACAACTACTTATTTAAACCAAAAGTATTGGAGTGCAACTTCATGTCACTATCCATGTGGTCAACCTTCCATTTTCCATCCCATCATGCTACTATATCAATTATTCCAATTACATACTGGGGTGCTGAAATATTAAAAACAAACCAGAACCAACTATTTTGCAGATTAATGTAAAGGAAAAATAGCACAAACATATGCAATTAAAAAAATAAACAACATGATTTTGGAAGAATAAAAGTAAGTAAATGGGCAAGTTGAATGTTTAAGATGACATCAACCATAAATTTGTCACTTCGTCAAGCATATTTAACATGTTGGAACCAGCTCTCGTAATAATGTATTATGTAATGTTGTTTCTATAGATACCAACATACTATATAATTTAAATTGAAGAGTTATTAGATATTAATTTAAATTGAAGGGTTACTAGATACCTATAAATCGGAGAGTCATTAGGTATTAATTTAAATTGAAGGGTTATTGGATATCTAGAAGTTGGGGATGAATGTATTTAATGGAAGGGTAGTAAATATTTAGAAAATGGGGATGTGTATAAATGTGTTTATTTTATTTTCAGAGCGGAGCTGCAAAGTAACACGTTTTCGCTTTTTTAGGATTGTAATTATTTGTTTTTATTACCTTGGTTGGAGGTAATAACGTATTTGATAATGAATTGACCAAAAAATTAAATAATTTGATATTATAATATATATATATATATATATATATATATATTTATATTTTTAATAATAATTTATTTTTTTTATTTATTTATTTTTATATTTTTTTCAGTCTTATTATGATGGTTTTCGCCATTTAATTATGCACTTGCGGTATTCTACCAAAAAATTTTAGTACATCTCTCATTGCCAATTTCAATCTATTTGTGGTTCTACATGTGCAATCAAGGTGATGGGTGACCAATGTTGGAATTATGAGAGTGATCTATTTGGCTCATGTGATTGAGTCTATAGGAGTTCAGAGTAAAGGTTTTCCTTATGCTTGTGTTTTAAGATTTGTAAGAAATACACTGATTATAGAGAGATTGATAGAGAAATTGATGGATATTATTATAACTAATATAGATTGATAGGCAATTTTAATGACTTGTCAACAAGAATAATATAGTTAATGGCCGGTTACAATTTGTAATAATCTAGATAAATATGACTAATTGCATAATAGTGTATATAGTCAAAAACTAGACTAATAGAATCATATATTCAATAATATGCTAATAATTAGAAGATTTATGGATATGGACGAATTTAGTTTGGTTGATCCCTAGCACTTATGACTATCAAATTAATAAATTTAACTTTTGAATTCAATCTCCATGAAGTAGAGAAACATGCACTTGTTCTTATTAAATGAGGATAATGTCAACTTCTTTATCTTAAAGTCCTAATGATCAACCATAGGAAACTACATGAACACAAATATAAAAGAGCAAGGCTAGCACATGCCATCATTTTTTGCGCTTGGGAACAAAAATTGTTACATCTTCAACATGGGAGCACATGAATATGTTCTATGGACAAATGGTAGGTAACATGCATGTGACTATAAGAAATGCATTTCATGTCATACTACAACATTATAAGAGGAAAATGTTCTAAGATTCCTCCTAACTGACTACCTCATAAGTGAGTAGTTGTAGCTATCATTAGTAATGGATATTTCTTTCTTAGATGATATCAAAGAATAAGATTGCTTGAAAGATGTGGTGCATTTTAATCAACATTGGCACTTGAAGATGGAGATTGGTTTGGAATTGGCACAATTGGATATAGAAATGGATCTAGATCGTAAACTCATATATCATTTGCAACATTTCTCTAGGATTAATTGGATATTTTAGAAGTCTACCGTGCCCAAAGCAAACAATGTTAATTAGCTATTCTATAATATGTGTGATTTGTAAACTACCATAGATATTCCATTAGATAGTTAGCCACAACAAATCTAAAAAGCTAATTTGGAATCCATACTATGAAGGTTAAATTACTTGAGATTTTAGATTTGTTAATTATTGAACTTTTTCTTATGACTGAAATAGATAAATTTAAATGCAAAAAATAGAGAATAACAAATACAATTAGAGACCGTCCAAAATGAACTCAACCATTTTCTTTGGGAAACCATTACAAGAGAAAACCTAGTTGGAAAGTGAGACTACTCTACTCTATTTTTTCTCTAGAGTGGAAAAATGAAAATACAAAGGAGAAGGAATTATCTATGGTCCTAAGATCCATTGCACGTTAAGGTGCTACAAAACACTAACTCTCTCTATTATGCATCTCTCACTCCCACTCCTAGTTTCTTTGATATACTATGGAATAAGATAAAATCAAATAGAATGGGACCCTTTCTCCTCCTAGTGGCTCGCTTTTAACATGACTTGATAAAAAACTATGGGTCAAGTTTGACACCTTCATTTCTCAACTAGAGTTACAAATTTTACCCTTCTAGAGTCTTCTTCATTTTCCCCACATGGCTAGCCCATCAATCATGAGTAATGGAGGATGATGTGGTATCCACTCATACCATGGTGGTCAAACATGGTAGGTCAACTTTTAGGAGGCATAAATTTTACATATGAACTCTGATTGACATGATTCTTACACTATTGGAAAGGTATATGAGTGTAGAATAGTGTAATAGTTTCTAATGCATAAGGAAGAGATTTTGACCCTAAAAAATGTCATTTAATGCTTCAAAATGGCTCTAAAATACTGTAGACCCTAATTCTCCAAAATGGGACCCATTGGTAAAAATGACCCTACAAGCTAATTCCCTTAACCTTTCCACTCTAAAATCATTGATATAGATGAAAAACAATATAATTATCCAATACGAATCATATATCCCATTTTTTGGGGCCTTTTATTCCAAAAATATTTTACTAAATGAGATGAGGAAAATTTTCCTCTACCTTCTCCATGGAGGAAAATTGTCATAGGTATTAGATGGTTTGGTGACAATTGACCCAAAGCTAATACCCAGAAACCGACTGAAGACTTTCAATATGGTTTGATTAACTGTTAGGCAAAGGATTTCCCAACCCAGGTGAACAAAAAGTGTCGTGTTCAAGAGTGGTTAAATGTTTTTCTGAGACACAAAGTATAACAAATAGGTTCATTTTCCTCTCTTTCCCCCCACCATTTCTGGCAAGTACCTCTTTATTTTTTAACAAGCTTGAGGAGGATAACATTTGCTTGGTTATAAGCTCATCCTTCGAATGAGTCCAACTTAGTTTAAATTTGAACCCTAAGAAGGAGTGGTTCGTTCCTGTTTGTAATTGAACATGTCCTTTACTGTTAAATTTTAACGAGTCCAATATAGGAGAAACTCGGCGTTTTTCAATTTTAGGGAGTCAGAAGAAAAACTTAAGAAAACTCCATGGTTTTCATTTTTCGTAAATTTGTGTCTCCCAAGCCCAAAAAAGTATAAAATAATACTTGAGAGAACCGCTTGACCATTACGATCAAGGAGTACTTTTCATAATTAGTGTCTTTGATCCGAAAAAGTAAAAAAGCGATCAACGACACGTCGTTTTATAACCAATATCAAATTTGAAACGACAAAAATCCGGCAATCTTTTCATGTTTATACGGTCAGAAAAGAGTTGTAAGTGGACCATCCTTTTAATTCTGTTTTAACGAGCTTAAAAAGAAAAACTCGGCAATCTTTTCATATTTTAGGAGTCAGAAAAGAGCTTAAAGATGACTCTAATGTTTTTGTTGAAAATGATCAATTTTGCCTGAAAAATCTGATATTCTGCACAAAAACTCAAACATTACTCATACCTGTTTAAAATAAATAAAAATGCTTCAAAATTTACCTCTTTAAAGTGAAAAATAAACAAATTAAAAATTCATTTATTTAGAAAATCTTATAAAAAGGGCTTTTGTAAATTCATTTTTACCGTTTGACTTCAGAGTGAGAAAGAGAGCTTTTGGGTAAGAAACTTCCCGTGAATATTACGGAAAATCCGTCCGTTGGAATCGAACACCGTCACCTCCAGGTAATCCACATCACTTTACTCTTACATTTCAACTGTTTGAAATTTTGTTTTTAGGTTTTTATTTTTATTTTTAGGAAGAATTTTGTTTAAAAGTCCGCTCGCGGGGGTCCGCAGGCGCAGCATGCGAAACCTGCAGACCCCGACTTTTTCCTACACAGGAAAGAGCTAGGGGCCCGCACCTACTATTTGGGCAGAGTGCGGACCTACGCACTGTCTCTAACTGGAGAGTGTGGTCCCCGCGGCATAGATTTTATATTTTCAAATTCTTCAATTTCCGCCCAAAAACTTTGATTTAAAAATGTTCTAATCCGCCTTTTCTTCAATGTAGGGTATACACCATGCTTAGCTGGCGGGAACGGGAGCACGAAGATGTGGACCTCGCCGCAATTAATCATCAACCTTCGATAGATGCATTGAAGGCATGCGGGTTATTTAAATTCTGGGCCATACCTGGCATGAGGGCCCAAGTAGACTTTTTGCAGTGGCTGGTGGACAGGTGGAATATACAGGACCAGTGTTTCATT
The DNA here is from genome assembly GCA_031772625.1 of Pinus tabuliformis. NCBI lineage: Eukaryota > Viridiplantae > Streptophyta > Pinopsida > Pinales > Pinaceae > Pinus > Pinus tabuliformis. Next base: position 1,555,551,241 of record CM062819.1, read on the forward strand.
ATTGGTGGCCACCAGCTCGAAATGGAGCCAGAGGACATTTACTTTTTGACTGGTTTTCCCAAGAGAGGTGAACAATTGACTCTATTCGAGACTAGGCCAGGTGGCCAGTCTGTCGATAGCCTTCGGCTAGAGTTTTGTAACGACCAAACCAAGGACAAAGGGATTGACATCAAAACCATCTCCCGTCCTGAACTCAAAGTGATTGCATTTACTGTCACCAGACTCTACAGAAGCGCAGCACTACATATGGCCACTAGATCCCAAATGCGGATGGCAGTAGACTATTTTCGAGGCACCGTCTTCAACTGGTGCGAAGCTGTGTTGGCTAATGTAAAAGGCCAACTGATTAAAGCAAAGAACGGACAACTGAAAAAATTTGGATATGGTTTCTTAGTTGTAAGCTTTGGTCTAGAGAGGGTCCCAATGTTGGTCCCACAGCATCTTTCCGTTGAAGTTGGACTTCCTCGAGAGTCCAAGCTGATGCGTTGGGTTGCAGTTATGGCCCGTCATCCTGAGGAGGGTTCAGAGGTTGTTCGATTTCCTCCTGAGTATTTTTGTTGGTTGGAGAACCAAGTTTTTGCGATTCAGGATTTTCCTTATGCTGGGATGGATTATCGTGGTGACCCAGACATGGCTCTTCCACTAGGAGAGCAATGGGATGACTCAGGTAAAATCATTTTCAACATTTTCTAATTTAATTTTTTTTTTTGTTTTTAAATTGTCCCAAAATTGATAGTAAAAAGTTTCAAATGTAGATGTAGGTCCACGGCGACCAGCCACTCTCCGACCTTATGAGAGGAAACATCCAGCTGCAGCAGTACTAGCCCCACAAGACGAATCTACAGAGACCCTGGCCGAATTGGAAAACCATCTAGAGCATTTGACAGCAGACATTCCAGAGACTAGCATAGATGACATTCCTCTTAGGTTACAGCGCTATGTGATTGGGGTCCCAGGACCTTTCAGGAGGTTCCTTTATAGGGTGGCCCGTATAGTGGTTTCTTATTGTGATCATCACCAGTGATAGGATGATCGCCTTTTGTAGACTCATATGACATTTTTGCTTTTTGTACTATCATTTTTGCCGATCATAAGGTGTTTTTCAACCTATGATTGAAGACGATGTATATTTGACACACTTCTATGCTATGCTATATCACTATTACTAGTTGTCTTGTAAAACATGTTATGAAATGTTTTTAAATTTACTGTTTGATTATTGCAAATGTCTACTTAACATTCGAGAAGCAATTGCATCTGCTAATGTATTTAAATATCTTGGAATATGTTGATATTCAATATAGTCAAATTCACGTTCCAAGAGACGAACTCTCAAAAATAATGTTAATAACACTGGATTTCTAATGGCATAAACTCTATTAAGCTGCAACACCACGAGTTCAGAATCTAACCTCACAATCAAACTCCGAATCCCAAATGAAATGGATTCAGATAATAACTCAATCATTGCACTGTACTCTGTAATGTTGTTCGTTGTTTGACCAAGGCTTACCCCATGCATAGATACCAACTCATCAGAGGGTGAATAGATAACCCAAGCTGCAGAAGAGATGTTCCGTGTATTACGACAAGCACCATTAGCAAAACCAATGTATGTTTGAAGAGACGTCGACATCTACAATATCAAGAGTAAAATCAAGATAAGCAGGAATAATGACAAAAACACTCTCTAAACTAAGCACACTTTTCTAATCTAAAACACACAAGCTAGAAAGAAAACTAACCTAACTAAAATCTCCACACCCAGATTTAAGCATAATATCTCTTCAGGTAAAGACCATTTCTAGGTTTACCTAAAGAGACACCATCAAAATCTACCAATTCATAGGCCCCTTTTGCCAGCTTTCGCTTAACAACATAAGGACCATGCCACATGGGTACGAATTTTCCAGCGCCTAGCTTATCATTTTCTTGATCGTATAGTAAGACTAGGTCTCCTTTCGAAAAATTACGAGGTGTAACATTTCGATCGTACTGAGCTTTAATACGTTTGGCATGAGTTTCGATTGCTAGTGCAGCATCACGTCGATTCTCATCTAGCTGAGCCAAGTACAACAAACGTTTCTCCTCTTCGGAAGTGGCTGGGAGTAACTCTATGGCTATTTGCAATGACGAGATTTCGCATTCAATGGGTAACATAGCTTCCAAACCGTAAACTAGTTGGAAAGGAGTGAAACCGGTTGATGTTTTTACTGAGGTTTGATACGCCCAAAGCGCTGAAAATAACATGTTATGCCAATTCGACCTATGAATCCCAATGATTCGTTAGATCATAATGACTAGAACTTTGTTGATGGCTTCAACCATACCATTAGCCTGTGGGTAATATGGAGTTGAACTATCGTGACGCAGACCAAGCTGATCTATTAGTTCAGTCATCATGATGTTTCAAAAATGACACCCATGATCAGTGATAATCGTTTTTGGAACACCGAACCTACCAATTATATGATTGAAAACGAAAATCGCAGCAGTTTTGCCGTCTGCCAAAAATGTAGGCATCGCCTCAGCCCACTTGGTAAAATAATCTACCGCAAGGATGATATACACATGCCCCTCGGCCGAGTGAGGGTTACATGTAATAAAATCGATACCCCATTTCGCAAAAGGACCGACAGCAATTATAGGGTGGAGAGGAGTAGGTGGAGCACACATCTTTCGATAAAAAATTTGGCAGTTGTGGCATTTTCAGACCGCATTAATACAATCTTTAAACAAAGATGGCCAGAAATAGCCAGTGCGCAATATCTTTTGGGCTGTGGCAAACCCAGACATATGACCGCCACACACTCCAGAGTGACAGTCATTTAGAACCCTTTTAGCTTCCTCATGATTTAAACAACGTTGGAAAACAGAGTCCACCCCATGACGATAAAGTGTATCTCCAATAATTTTTTATTGTTGGGATTGGAATCGTATTTTCGGACACTGAGATCTTGAAATTTTAGGCCAAAAGGATTGGGTTTGGAGATAAACTATGATATCTCCATACCATGGATCAAGAGTGCTGATAAGAAACAAGGATTCGTCCTCAATGGGCTCTTCTGCCACAGTTTTAGTATCAACACGCGGGAAGTCACACATCAACTCCGCAAAAACTAAAGATTTCTTTGACTTAGATTTTTCAAACTCCAAGTCAAATTCCTGCAGGATAACAATCCATTTGGAATACTTGCCCCTAGCAATTGTTTGGTCAAAATATAGATCATAGGGTTGCAGTCGAAAATTACGGTAGTTTTGCGTAGTAAAATGTAATGACGAAAACGTTGGACAGCTTGAACAACTGCCAAGGCTAATTTCTCCACATGTGAATTTTTTAACTCAGTTGGATTCAAAGTTTGACTAAGGTAATAAATCACATGTTCACTACCGAATTCATCTTCCTGAACTAACACCATTCCAATGGTGGAATGAGAGGTGGCGAGATATAAGAAGTAGTCCTGGTTGTAGTTGGGAGGATGCAATAATGGTGCATGGGTCAACGTGTGTTTAAGTGCATCAAAAGATTTGTCAGCTATCTCATCCCAAAAGAATGGAGTATTCTATTTCAACAACCTGGTAAAACCCTTTGTTATCTCGGCGTAGTTAGGAATGAATCGACGTAAAAATTTTGCTTTCCCTTGCAAACTTTGGAGTTGGCGAAGAGTCGAAGGAGGAGGAAATTTGACAATAGCTTCAACCTTCGAGGGATCGACACAAATGCCAGCTTTCGAAACAACAAATCCCAGTAAATGACCTGTTTCTATACAGAAAACACATTTGTGTGGATTCAACCTAATTCGATAATGCCTACATCTCATAAAGATTGCTCATAAATGAATGAGATGATCGGCTCTACGTAATGAATGAGCAGGTAAATCATCGAGATAAGGTTGCACAATGTGCTTGATGTCATGAAACGTGTAAGACATAGCTCTTTGAAAAGTTGCTCCGGTATTTTTCAACCCAAAAGGTAATTTGCAATAAGCAAATGTCCACCATGGACAAATAAACGCCGTTTTTGGTTGATCAGCAGGTAGAATGTTGATTTGATTATAACCGGAAAAACCATCCATAAAGGAGAATATTTCACTGCCAACACAATCATCAATGATTTGATCAATATAGGGAGTCGGATAATTGTCTTTGGGACAAGCTCGATTAATGTCCCTATAATCGATACATATTCTTATCGTTCCTTGCTTTTTATTAACAGGAACAATGTTCGATACTCAATCTGTTAAGGGAATTGGATAAATGAAACCTACTTTAAGTAATTTTTCAACTTCTGCTTTAATAGCAGCAGCTTTTCGTGGGTGAATTTGACACAAACATTGCTGGACGGGTTTAGCATCCGGGTAAGTTTTGATTTCATGAACAACAATTGCTGGATCAATTTCTTCATATGACCAGGCAAACACATCTCGGAATTCTTGAAATAGGTCCTTATATGTTTGAAGTTCATTTTCCATATAGAAGACACGTATATGAATGTTTTCAACAATTCCAGGTTTAACTGAAATGTCAATAGGAACTGTTTGAGAAATATTTCCCAAATTTAACTCAGAATCAGGATTTTGCAATGGATTCTGAGGTTCTTTGACAAAATCAGTTGTAAAAATAGATGAAAAATCATTTTCAAAATGATCAATCTCAGGTAAGAATGAAGATCTATGATGAAGATCTTCCCATGGTAATTCATCAGCAGACAAGATTTCACGGATCTGCTCATCAGTATGAACAAGTTCGGAAAAAGTTTTTGAATCTGAGTTTGATGTTGAAAGTGATTCTCCATGGACCACATTCATTAGGTCAATTTCAGTTGAAGAAGGGTTGTAAAACGACTGTACAACCTGATACGCAATTTCATAGGGACTCAAAGGCATAGCATCACCAAAGGAATCCATCACAGATTCGGAAGGTACGATCCAAGGATCATCATAAACAATAGTGTCTGATGAAATCATATGAATGGTTGTAGTATAAGGCGATACGTTAGGAGGAGGAAAGGAAAAAGTTCCTAGTAAACTAGAATCTTTAACCAATCCTACTCCAACATCCTTATAAGGGATAGTTGTTTTGCTGACATGTTGGATACTTTTAGAAGAGGCTGGGTCAGATGAATAATAAGTTAGCTGGTCTATAGTTACGATCTTTCCATTATGAGGAAACTTTATAAGCCGAAAGACCGATGAAACAACAGTAGTCATAGCGTAAGACCAACTATGACCCAAGAGAAGGTTGTAATCTAGAGGGGCATCAACCACTTCCACATCTAGATTAACAGTTTTGCCTTCAACCCCTATAGGTAAATCTTATAGAATTCCAAAAGGATGGAACCCACGGCCATCAAAAGCCTTTAGAATCATCGGGGATTGATTGAGTGTAGGAGAACCAAGTGATCTCCAACACTAGATCGACATAATACACGTTGAGGCTCCCTCATCAATTACAGTCCTATAGCAAGGTCTGTTTTTGACTAACACTCGAATCTAGAAAGCCATTTGATGAGGTAAGCGAGGTGTACTATTTTCTAAATCAAAGATTATAAGGTTCGAGTCCTGAATATCAACAGCTCCTATAGCCGACAATAGCAATTTACGCTATGCTGGACATGATTGCGGCACCTCCACTACCGACATTGCTGAAGGTGAAATAGCTAAATCTTCAACAATGTTATAGTTTTGAGCAGCTCTCGCATGTGGATTGAAAGCTGACTTTCGAAGTATACCCTTAGCAGGCAGTTTGATTACTAAGTCTGGGTTAGGTTTCTCGATCTGTAGCAGATCGGAACCAGGAGTTGAAGTTGATGGGTTCGAATTAGAAGATTATGCTTCCTTACCACCAACAGGACTTTTACTTCCATAATCTTGCGATCGTGTCGCAATCCTAACATGGGACATCATCATTATGGGTTCTTCTGAGGCATTTGAGGAAGAACCTATCATCTTACGATCTTGACTAGGAAAAGGATCCTTCAAGACAACAGGCATTTGAGAACCTTTGACAATTTTCGCAACCTTAGCCCGATGAGGGCAGTTTCTTGTAAAATGCTCTTCGTCACAAATGAGACAAGGATAACGAGGTTTACGTTTCTCATCAGTAGATTCCATTTTCTCTGACTTCTCTTTCAAATTTTTCTTATTTTTCTTCTTCCCCTTCTTTTTACCACCAGATTTTGATTTGGTCGTAGATGATTCTACGACATGAATATCGGCAGGGATTTCCACAGAAGAGTCTCCTGTCGGGGAATCTGGTAAAGTTATGATAGGAGAAGAATTCTTTGCAGATTTCTTCTTACTTTTGGTGTTAACTGAACCAGTCATACCGTCAGCGGCATGAGACCCTGAAGTAGCTGCAGTTATTTGATTTTGTTTAGGAAGTTCGGGGATTTTCTCATGTAAAGTACCTGACTGCGTATAAACGAGGTCAAGGTACTGAGCTTGAGCAATTACTTGCTCTTCAGTAACAACTCCTGCCTTAGCTACATCCTCAGTGATTTTAGGTAATAATGATTTAACAAACCATTCTGCTAATATTTGATCTGGAATAAAAACTTTCACTAAACGCCGTCGACGTCTCCATTCATGAATGTGATCTAAAATGTAAGTGGACGTTGACTATTTTAATGAGGTTAATAATTCCGTGCCATTGTTGTATTTGACAGGCAACTGAAAATGAGTTAAGAATGAAGTAGCTAGCTGACTAAAATTATAAAAAGAGGCTCGCGGTAACTCAATGTACCACTTGGCCGCAAGACCAATTAGAGTGTGTTGAAAAAGACGTAAATGAATTGAATCATCTGAAATGGAGTTAGATGCACACCAGAGGTGATAAGTCATCACATGGTTCGACGGATCCTCTCTTGATTTACCTTCAAACTTTGGGATGTCACTGGGCAACTTATTCGGCATTGGCGACCAAAATGGAAGATAATTAATTGGATCGTTGGTAAGGCGCGACAAATCAGGCAAGTCCAAAGTTGCAATGAATGGTAACTGACGATTAAGGTCTCGAAAACCCTGGGTCATAAGACCAGCCCCAGGAGGAGGATATCCAGGATAACTTGGAATTAGAATTGCATTTGGAATATTATATCCTCCTGGAAAACCAGGATTAACCGGACCGTACTGGGGTTATTGAGGTTCCTGATAAGTATATCCAGGGTACGGTTGATACTAATAGACTGGGTTCTGCACAGTAGGACCGAATTAGTACTGTCCCTAGTACGATTGATAAGTAAATTGAGGTTGACTTGTGACAACCATACTTGGACCAGGTTGTCCTACAGGCATCTAAACTGAAGTTTGAATTGTGGATCCAGACTGAGGTAAAGATGCTTGAGGAGTTGATGCAGGAACAGTAGAAACTGGAGCTGCCGATACTCCAGAAGTAGGTGGGGTAGATGGAACAGATGTTGCAGCAGTCGTTTGAGGCGGAGTTTGAGTTGAACTAGGCCCAAGCTGAGAAACTACACCAGGTGCAGAAGTTTGAATAGTAGGCTGGACAGGTTGCTAGGTTGAACCAGAAACCAAGGGTTGTTCAGATTGAGATGACAATTGCACATTCGGTTGCAAGATTTGTTGAGATTGAGATGGATCCCACACTACATTCATTCCGGGGTATGGACCCATAGAAGGTTGAACATATTGAGGACCATAACCGGGTTGAGGGTAGGGTTGATAATTCAAAGGTACATTTCCAGTTCCTTGGAGAAATGATTGACCTGAAGGTGGTTGGAAACCTTGGGTTGGGTACTGACCTTGAGGTTGATAACCTTGAGGCACATATTGAAACTAGGGTTGATCTTGAGGTACATATTGATACTAGGGTTGACCTTGAGGTACGTACTGAGTCTGGGGTTGACCTTGAGGAATGTACTGTCCCGAAGGTATGTACTGTCCTTGAGGTTGCCCCCCGGGCGATAACTGGGTACCTTGAGGTTGCCCCCCAGGTGATAATTGAGGACCTTGAGGTTGCCCCCCAAGTGGTAACTGACTACCTTGAGGCTGCGGATTTGGAATGGTACCTAACATCATAAGAATATCTTCTACACTCAACGGTTTAGTTCCATTATTACCAATTAATAACCCTTGTTCAACAGGTTGAGGAGATGCTCCCGAGAAAGTACCAGTAAGTGACTGATACCCAGAAGGAACAGAAGGACTGCCATATAAAAATGTTTCTGGAGATTGAGAAAACATGGATGATTGTCTCAACATATTCAAAGGAGGATAATAACCTCTAGGTGTTGGATGAAAAGGAATGCGAGGTGGTGAAAAACTTAGTCCTGGGTTTTCTAGAAAATTGGTCAATGAAAGATACAAAGCGTCCCTCCTAGGTGGACTGTAAAACATCGATTCACACTCCCTAAGTTCTATAGTTGGTTGATTTTCAACGATAGATATACCTTCTTCCGGAGTGACAAGTTCTTCAATAGCAATAAGTCCAGAAGGAAGATTTTGGGTAATGACTCTTCCTACCCTGGGTGAACCAGGACCACTGGAAGTTGGAGAAGCAAATCCTGATGATGGAGTAGCAGCAAGTTCAGTTTCAGGTTCAGAAATTTTAGGTTCCTTGGCTAATTCACTAGGAGAAGAAAAACTACCAGTGACTTCGGAAAATGAAATAGGTTCAATAATATACTCTGGTGCTTGAACTTGATAATCAGGATGCACAACTAAAGAAGATTCTCCTTCTTCTGGTGACCCAACTCTATTGTCACTAGGAGTTACAAGAGCTCGTAGCCCTTCAAGCTGGCTTGGTGAAAAATCAGGAGGTTGGCCCTGAAGTCTACAGGACTGTCTCGGTAATTCAACCACGATTAAATATTTCAATTACTTCACATGCAAACAAAGAAAAATCTCAATGAAAACCACCTAAAGTCTCTAAAAAACCAAATAATTTGAATCACACACCTAAAGAATCTAGGAGGTCAAACCACACAAAAACAGTAACTTTTCGTACCGAAAACACTAGTTGGTGATGAAATCCAACGTCACAGAATTCAATACAGAAATGGCGGTTGGAACAGTTACCCCGACAACCTGCTTAATGAAACAGACTGGCACAAGTTTCTCCACTAAACCATCTCAAGTGAAGAGAACCCCCTAGAGAGTCCAAGTGAGTCTAGTCGACGTCTGCTCCAGGTACAGTGGGATCTTCCCTCCACCATCACCTTAGGAAAGAATCCTATAGATTATGGTCACTATGGTTACCAACGGAAACAAATATACCTGGGGGAACAGTCTGTGATCTGATACACACACAAGGGTAGAGTAGCAAAGCTCAATCCCCTTGAAGGCTCCTTGACATAATCCAAGGTTTACCAACAAGTGACCCCAGGCTCCTCGACAATGGTTAATCTGAGGTTTACCATTTTTAATACGTGTATATCTGCTATCGTTCCCAATGAGGAAGGATTGATTACCCCACTGGTTCGGATATGACCTCGTGCTTGACTCCTTTAAGAGGAGCTTCCCAGAGCATAGATGTAACAATTGGAATTTATCTCCTACCGCAAGATACAACTACTTGTTTGTTTTTACTATCTTGGAGAGTTAATTACTCCCTACTCCAAGATACTAGCCTAAGCTATGTTGGTGATAAAGAGCCCTAGAAATAAAAAGATTGCTAGATAGATTTTACTTTAAGCATTATTTTTATGGTTGTTTCTTAAGTCAAACGGTGTGGAGATTAAACTTTATGGTGTGAAGACTTGAATCCAAAACACTAAAAATGCACTTAAGATGATAAACAATCCTTTTTCTTCAATGAAGTTCTAGCTAAAGAAAGAGTTGAGAATGCAAATTCTTGAAAAAACAAATCTTCCCTTAACAAACAAATGAAAAGAAAAACTTTTTTGTCTTTTTCAATAAACTCAAAAACGAGACTACTAATTATGCTCACGAAAAATATCCCTTCCTTTTTCACTCAAAAACTACAAAAACAAACTTTTTCAAAAGAGATTTTTTTTTTTCTTTTCTAGAAAACACTCAAAACTATGAAAAATCTAATCTTGAGATCTACAAATTCTAAAAACCTAATTGAAGTAAAAGCTTACAAAAGAATTGCATATAGGAGATTTTTTGCGAGACTGCGCGCTGCTCCCCCGCGCCCTGCTGCTGCTGCGTCCGTCTGAGCCCTCTGCGCACCTGTGCCTGGCAGCGCTACTGCTGGGCCGCCCTCCCCTTCTGCTCCCCCCCCCCCTTCCACCTTGGGGCCTCCTGCCCGTCTCATTGGGGGCCTGCGGCCCTTCCCCTCAGCCTTTTGCTGGAGCGCCCCCTGCGCTTCTGTCCTCTCCTGCAATGGATCCGCCAATCCAAGAACAGGAAGATCTTGAGAAGATGTTTGCCTCTCTCACCAAAGAGAATAACTCAGAGAAGATCCGCCCAACAGCCTCAAAGTTTATTAAGAAGCTTGATGAAATTCCGGAAGTTCCGCTCCCTCCCGCCCTCCCGAGGAGAGCTGCAGTTGCCCTGGCAGATCGTGGTCTGGTTGGACAGTTCACCGGACTTTGGCCCTCCCCCCGCACAGTCCAACGTTGGGTGGAAAGAAACTGGAACTCAATGGTCCAAGGAAAGATAGCAATAAGGTTCTGCGGAAGGGGATTTTTCACATTCCTCTTCGAAACGGTGGAAGACCGTAATCTCATCTTCAGGAACGGCCCATACTTCATGGACACAAGAGGCCTTTATCTCAATAGATGGACCCCCGACTTTGACCCTGAGATGGACGTTCCCAGTGTTGTCCCGGTCTGGGTCCGTCTCCCCCATCTGCCTCTCCACTGCTGGGGAGATGAATCGGTGAGAGCTATAGGAAATGCTGTGGGGAAATATATCGATAGATCGGAACCAAAGGAGAACATGCATGCATGTGCTCGGATCTGTGTTGAAGTGGATCTGGGGAAAGGATTACCGGAAGCGATCAAACTCAAGGTGGATCAGTGGACGCATATACAGCAAGTGGACTATGAGCAGCTGCCATTCAAGTGCAAGGTATGTCATGAATATGGGCATTTTGCTAATAGGTGTAGTAAAAATAAGCCTACAGACTCTGATAATGTTGAAGCCCCGGAAGAAACTTGGGAAAAAGTCAAGAAGAAGAAGTCAAACCCTCCCCATGGAACCACCTCAAAACCCCCTAATGAAACCCCAACCCCAGCCTCCCATCCCTCCGGATCTGGCCCCTCTTTCCCCTCTTCCTCCAACCCTTTTGAATCCCTTGCGTCAGAGGATCCCCCTTCCCCCCCTCCCTCTCCGAGAGGCCCCATAGCAACACCTCCCTCTCCCCCCCCCGACCTCCCCTCCCCCAACTGTTGAAAGAATCCTAACAAGGAACAAGACAAAGGAAAATATCACATCCACCGATCCACCCAGAAAAGTAGGAAGGAAGTCAAACAAAGAGATAAGGGATGAGAACGCTGCAAAGGAAATGGCCACAGGAACCCAGCAGCCAATGGACACATATCTAGACAAGACCAAAGGGAGCGGGGAGAAGATGAAGGAGAAAAGTGGAACACACAATAAATCAAGTAAATGATGAATCTGGTCTCTTGGAACTGTAGGGGGATGGGCTCCTCCCTAAAATCTAATGCAGTCCGCGACCTTCTCAAATAAGAACACCCAGACTTTCTACTACTTCAGGAGACCAAAATCACTGATCAGGATTTTCAAAACAATGTGAATAGAAGCAGAAGTTATGAGGGAATAGGACTGAGTGCAGTAGGGGCCTCAGGTGGAATAGGAACAATTATGGACAAAAGTAAATGGAAACTAAAAGACAGCAGGTAGAACAAATGGTGGATAAGAACAGATATGCAAAACATGTCCAAGACTGAAGAATACACAATATATAATGTATACGCCCCACCTCATTACAGAGATAAAGCTTCTTGCTGGGAGTCAATCACAATAGATTTAATGAATGTCCAGGACAGAAATATCTTCCTGGGGGGAGACCTGAATCTAATCAGGAATGCTGAAGAGAAGATGGGAGGAAATTTCTTTGCAGACCCCTCAAGGAATGCATTAGAAAACATCATCCAAACTCACAGGCTGGTTGATATCCCTCCTTAGAACGGGCGTTTTACATGGTCGAACAAGAGAACTGGTAAAAACAACATCAAAGAGAGGCTGGATCGTATATTGGTTCAAGAAAGAATCTCGGCCAACTTGACAAGGATCCAAAGCACTATTATTCAAGGCTATATATCAGACCATAAACCAGTGGCACTGCATCTGGTCAAAGGGGAAAATATGGGACCGATACCCTTTAAGTATAATAGAGCATGGGAAAATAGTGAAGACTTCCGGAACCTGGTAAGGGAGAAATGGGCAACAGAAATCATAGGTTCCCCGCACTACATATGGGAAACAAAGATCAAAATTCTCAGGACAGCCATCAAGCAATGGGCGAGAAATTTCGCAACAGAGAAAGAGAAAAAGAAAATCGACCTCCAAATGAAACTAGCAGAGTGGAATCAAGAAAAAGAGAAGGGCCAAGACACAGAAGAGGACCTAAGGAAAGAAAATGATTTGTACATGGAGCTGTACAAACAGAATCGAGCGGAAGAGGAAGAGCAAAGGCAAAAATCGAGGTGCCTTTGGCTCAAATCAGGTGACAAGAACACCTCTTTCTTTCATAACAGTATCAAATTGAGGAGAGCAGTGAACAATATTGGGAAAATAGCAGTGGAGGGCAGAGTTCTAACAGAGCAAAGGGAGATCAAGGAAGAAGCGACTCGACATTTTCAAAATCTCCTATCTGCTGACCCCCAATACATGGAAAATCCGGATTTCCTAAATATAATAGAGAATAAAATCACAGATGAACAAAACGCAGAATTAGAAAAGGAGATCATGAAGGAAGAGATAGAATGGTCTATCCATAGCATGCCAATGGATAAGGCCCCAGGCCCTGATGGATTTACAGCTGCCTTTTATAAAACCCATTGGGAGGTCATTAAGAAAGATTATATTAGAATGGCAAAAAATTTCTTTGCAAAATGCAAACTGGGCAGCAGCATTAAGTCATCTCATTTAGCTCTTATCCCCAAAGACCCAAATCCTCAATCTTTTGACAGATTCCGCCCTATTTCACTGTGTAATGTTTCCTACAAAATTATCTCCAAGATCTTGGCGCACAGGCTAAAAAAAATCCTTCCCTCCCTCATATCCGAGAACCAAGGAGGTTTTGTTCCTAGGCGACATATAACGGACAATGTCATTCTCATTCAGGAGGCAATTCACAGCAGTTTATTCAGAAATGAGAAGGGTATGATCATCAAGCTGGACATGGCGAACGCCTTTGACCGGGTAAACCACTCTTTCCTTCAGGCAGCATTAATGAAATTTGGCATCTCAGAGTTCTTTATTAGCAGGGTCATGGAATGCATCTCCCACATCTGGACAGCTCCCCTCATCAACGGAAGGCCCTGCACTGCTTTCAAGAGTTCAAGAGGTTTGAGGCAGGGATGCCCTCTGTCACCCTTTCTCTACATTATTATGGCTGAAACCCTCAGCTTACATTTGGAGAACAAGCGCAAAACAAAAGAAATAACAGGGGTGGACATAGTCCGTGGATCTAAGGGAATCAACCACTCCTTGTTCGCAGATGACACTCTGCTAATAGGGGGAGCCTCCAGCATTATGGCTCGTAGGTTCAAAAAAATCCTGGATCTCTTCCTTCAAGCCTCAGGAGGCAAACTAAACAACAATAAGTGTATGATATACACTTGGAACGTCCCAAGAAACATAACTCAGAGAATCTCTATAATTATGGAAATCCCTGCCCAAGGGAATTGGTCCCATTTCATGTACTTAGGGCTTCCATTAGCCAAGGAAACAATCAAATCTGAGATCTGGGCGAAACTAATTGAGAAATTGAGAGGGAAACTACAGAGTTGGGGAGTATATTGGCTCAACCTAGTAGGTAGAACCATTCTCATAAAGGCCATTCTATCAGCCCTCCCAATCTACCAATTTGCTACCACTCTCGCCCCGGCAGGAATACACAAGCAGATGGAGCGGATTATTAGAAGTTTCCTGTGGCAAGGAGGAAAGCAAGATACAAAAAAGTTCAGTTTGCTGAAGTGGGACAAGGTCACTCTTCCCCTGGAAAAAGGAGGGCTCGGAATCAGAATACCAAGGCTAGCAAACATGGCTATGGGCTATAAATTGGTATGGAGAATTCTCAATGAGAAAGGGACCTGGTGGACAGAGGTCATCAAGAGGAAGTACCTAAATGGGAACAAAAGCAACATCCTCTCTGAAAACATCATTGAAAGACAGTGTACCCCCGTTTGGAAGCTGATTAAAAAGACCCTCCCTCATTTCAAATCTTGCATATCAAGGGCCCCGGGTAATGGCAAGGAAATCAACATTTGGGAGGACAGGATAATGGGCAAGGAGGAAAGGGTAACGCTCATTAACTACAAGCCATTGCAAAGGTGGATGTCAGAGGCAAAGATCAAAACTCTTTATGATATCTCCCTTTGGGATCAAAATTGCTAGACAGGTTGGAGACCTCTCCCCCTCCCTGATGATCTTAAGAATCTCTGGGTCGAGCTAAAGACTTCGCTTATAGGCTCTGCCCCCACAAACAGAAAGGAGGAAGACAAAATTGTTTGGGACCCTAATGGGGGTAATTATACGGTCAAGGAGGGCTACAAAGTTTTGCAAAACACCTCAACAATTAACAATTGGCCTCTTCAGAAAGCAATATGGAGAACTGAGTGTCTGCCAAAGGTTAAGCTCTTTAATTGGACCCTTATGCATGGTAAAATCCTTACTGCTGAAAATCTCAGGAAGAAAGGCATTCATGGCCCATCAATGTGCTGCATGTGTAAGGAAACAGAGGAAAGCATAACCCACCTCTTCATGGAATGCTCCCTTGCAAGAGCTTGCTGGAAGCTCATCACTAACCCCCTAAGCATCAGCGAACCTCCCAACCAGATCACTCTTCTACAGAAACACTGGGGTAATAGCTTCCCTTATTCCGGCAAATGTAAGGGTCTTGTCAAAAGGATATGGAACAGCATCCCAGCCAATCTTTGCTGGCAGATATGGATAGCCAGAAATAAGTGTATTTTCAAGAGCGAAAAGCCAAGTATCTCCAGCGTGCTAGCCAAAACGATGGCACTCATCACTGAGACCATTGAAGCAAATGGCATTAACCAGGCAGACCCGGATCTGACTGAGGCAAGAGTTAAAGAGTGGATCAGCAAATTCAAACTGGAAGGGAGAACTCAGAAGATAGAAAACACAGGGAGGAGGACCACGGACTGGAAACTAAGGGGGTCAAAGGAAGAAGTTAAGAGCTGGATTCAAAATCAAAACCGACCTACCCTTCACTTTGATGGGGCATCAAAGAACAACCCGGGCCAAGCGGGAGCAGGTGGAGTTATTAAAGACTGTCAAGGGAGAAACATAGTTACTTATGAATGGGGTATGGGCACCATGACAAACAATAAGGCAGAAGCATACAGCCTACTGCTGGGGACCTCCATTGCCAGGAATCTTGGCCTAAGAAATCTATTAATTCTTGGCGACTCTGCTATCATCATAGCAGCAGTAACCTCAGGGAAAGACTTCAAACAAGCAGCATTAAACAATATCAAAAGAAGGATAATGGAAAATATCAGGTATCTTGGCAGTGTCACCTTCAAGCACATCCTCAGAGCAAACAACGTGGAAGCAGATGAACAAGCGAACAAGGCTACAAGAAGGCAAACAGGTCAAGTTAAGGAGAATGACTCAGTTTATGAGAAAGACATCCCCTAAGCGGGACTCCCATATCGCCTCTCCCAAGAAACCCAGTCACCACAGGAATATTCTCCTCCGTATCTGGCCCTTACCCAAATCTCTTCTCTGCTCTATCGGGTACCACCGGAATTCTAATCGCCCTCATGACCTGACCACCATCATGGAATTATATCTCTTGGGGATTCTTTACATGACCAGCGCAGCCATTCTCAGGATATGGGATCATGTATATCCCCTCCGCACGCTCCTTACCAGTAGCCATATCAAATCTACAGACCTCTCCCCTCCCAAGAACAGACCCATTCAGAATCAATCCAGGCATATGCGGATCCTCCATGGTCTTATATATTGCAGTCGGGTCTCAAGTAAACGCACAGTTCTAGGCAAGACACCGCATCCCCATTGCGACTCCAGCAACAGAAGGCAACCAGCCGACGGCCTCATCTCTCACCGGGAAGCAAAGCTTCGCAGCGTGCTCTTGGTAATTACAATTTTATTCTCTGTTGGTTTATATTTGCTGACTCTTTTGCTCCTGGAATGCAGTAGTGTCACAGGTATATCCCCGAAGTTCACTCTCAGGCCTCTGAGCCAGTCGTTCCACTCTCTTTTGAGCCAGCACCTTCCCTCTTCAGGCCCGCTCATTGCTCCTCACGGGTCTCCCCAGCCTACAAGTTTCGTTTTGTTGTTTGCTGGAATGGCCGAATAGAAGAAGCCTTCAGCTGATCAGGCGCAACCCGGCAACCTTTTGGACAACATTTTCAACAATAGGGACTGCACCATGTGCAAGACCCACACGATCATGATCAACAGCCTGACCAAGCAGCTAAAAGAGCTGCAAGATGATTATCATGCAGACAGGAACTCAAAGCGCAAAAAATTGGACAAAAGGAAGAATGAAATTGAATCACTGAAAGAGAGATGCAGCCACTTGGAGGTAGCCATGGAGCACATTCGATCCCTTGCCCAAAGTTACCAGGCGGAAGCTTCAACCAAGGCTAGTGTCAAGAATCCTGATGACTCTATCACTCAACATTTCCCTTAAGGAATGCATTGTAAATTTAGATGGTTAGGAGGTTCCTTCGTAAGGCAATATAGCCGTCTTTGTTTTGCTCTCTGTTTAATTAAAAGAAGCAATGAGGAATATGGGCCTGCGAGCCCACTTTTGATCCTCAGCTTTCAGAAACACCTCCCGTATGTACTAAGAACTCTGTAATGCTGGTTTTATAATACATAAGTACCCGACTTTGTTAAAAAAAAAAAAAAAAAAGCTTACAAAATTTCTTTTCGAGGATGTTTTACTTAGTTATCATCAAACTAAGGACTAATTCATTCAGAATAACAAATTAATCAAAAAACAACCAGTTTATGTTTTCTTTTTTTTTAAATGAAATCCAAAACTCTCAAAACAAGTTCTTTCGAAGTTTCGCAAAGAGAAAACCGAGATGTATTCTTCACCAAAGGTAGATTTTACAAATCGGTCAAACTCATAAAGAAGACCAGCAAAAACTAGGGTGATCTAAGGTTTCTAAGGCTTCTAAGCTCTGAGTTACTACAAAGGCCAAACGAAAATCAAGCCAGGCACACAAAACTTCTAGAAATTCACCTAAAACCTAAATGCCAATGGAATTCACCTACAAAAAGTTTCTGACAAGACACGTGCAGATCTGGGCAGAGGCTAAAACACATTAGTAACTGAATGAAAAGATTTTAAGTTTTTCAAAAATTTGACAGGGTCTGCAGGCCCCCAGTATAACCAAGTGCAGTACTGCTCTATGTAGTAAAGCAACAGTGCGGGGATGTCCGCACTGTGTTACAACCAGAACGTGCGGTCCTCTTTCAAAAGTGTGAAAAACAAAAACAATTGAAAATATAATGAAACTACCCAATCCCACACACATCAAGCAAAAACTAGAAATAGAGAAAAAGTTTCTCAAGTCAAAGTAAAAGTAAAGGCAAAAAACCAAAATTCAAGTCCCCAGTGGAGTCGCCATTTTGTCGGCCGGATAAATCGTTCTTGCAGACAAGACCGATCTCCCTAGTATCTACAGATATCTAGCGACAAGCAAGACAAGAAAATTCTACCTTTCTCTAAATATTGCGATTTATAAATAAAAGCCAAGAGATGTTTCAGACCCTACCTCAAGTCCAATGCTAATTTGTGGTAGCCACACTCCGTCCGTCCAAATGAGCTTCCTTTTAAAGAACCTGCAACCACAAACAGGCACACATCAAATAACACCTGCATAGCCAATATAATAAACCATATTTATCATGATGATCAAGGAATTCATGAAATAAACCATAGAAGACAGCTTATTGAGAAAAATGAACTTGATTGTATTAACTTTAAACAAAGAAGAACTTTACAACCTTGGTGCCTTGATGCTGTACAAGCTCCTCCCAGGGTCCAACAAGAATCTCCTCTACTTTGACAAGCTTCACTCTCTTCCCAAAGAGATCAAAAGGTATGTAATCTCTCCTCTCAAGCTCAATTAGGAAGTCTAAATTCCAACAGCATTTACCCTAAAAAATATTCAGCTTTCAACCTCCTTAGTAACCAACCCAATGCCTCATCTTATAGTGCAGAGGAAGGAAGTTACCAGGTCCACCTTCAAAGGGATAGAGTCCTCCTTCAAAGGGATAAGCTCCTCTCATCAAGGGGTTAGCTCCTTTAGTTATGGGATGCATGAACCACCTAGGAGCGAACTTGCCACCTCAAGATTCCTTCTAGAAGCGTCCAGAATTAATCCAAAGTGAGTTTTTAATAATAAACTTGCGCCTTTTTGACTTTTACAGGGGTCCGCACCCTTTCCTTTAGAGACAGAGCAGGCAGGTCCGCAGGGAACATGACCAAGGGGTGCGAGACCGCAGGTAATGCTAAGAGAAAGTGCGGAACTAGAGTTTTAGATATTTTCAAGGACTTTCTCTCATTTTTAAGGCTTGAAATGAAGAGCTGAGGTTTAAGACTTGCAAAGGAGGACAATATGAGTGGTGATAGACTCACACTGACTACAGAATGTCATGGTGACAATATTTTGTGCAACACTAATGATTAGGAAAAGATGAAAGGAACTCAACATTTTCATATAGGTTTTACAAGCATGAAAAGATTGGAAAAATAAGCTTGAGATTTTCATAGTTTAATGTGTATGAAAAGAAGACCAAAAGAGACTTGGCATTTTTGTATAGATTTAACAAGCATGGAAATATAGCAAAATGAGCTTGGGATTTTCATTTATTAATAAGCATGAAAAGAAGCCCAAAATGAAGCTTGTTCGAGAGAGATGAGTGGTATAATAGTATGCAACTTGTTCTGAGGTTGATAGAAATGACCTAAGAAAAGAAAGAAACAATGACAAAGTGTCTGGCAATGAAAATACACTCATCACAATGATCTCTCTAAAAGGTGATGGTAGGTTGTAATATGGAGGTAAGGTTGATGCAGAGGCAAAAGGTTAAGCATGACTGCAAGGTTAGAAAGAAAAATGAAGGAAAGTAGTGTTATGACAACATCTAGTAGGATATTGAGGACCATGAGCATATGTGACCATAAAGAACTTTATAAAATAGGGTGGGGACCCCCTATAGGGTGGCAACCAAAAATGAGAGACAAAGAGAGGTATGATGCTCAATTTCAATGTCATGGTGGGTAATAAAGAGGATCCCCAAACCTATGAATAACAGCTGCAGCATGGACACCAAAATGGAAATCAAGTGTTATTGTAGGGTGCCCATGGAGGGTAGTCTCTATCACACAAGTTACGATGTGCAAAAATATGTGGTTAATCCTACAACCTAACAGTGTGGGCCCTAAGGAAAAGGGAAAAAGTGATAGAAAAAGGTCAATAATGTAGTTACAAGATCAGTGAATCCTAATCATATATGTTAGTTTCAATGATATACCTCAAGCCACAAGATGATTTTTTCTTTTTTGAAATACATACATATATGCAAGGCACCATGTCTAGAAAAATAGACATAATATAAACTAAGAGGGATCCCATCGAGGAACTCTATGACAATATACCCATTAGGATCAATATACCTCTAAAAAGCATGGGGTCTAAATCCAGCACATATGCGACAAGAATCATTGTGTTTGATGATGTGAATGATGTTAGGTACCAGGGTGGGAGATACAAGGTGTAGACTCCTATGAATCAAATATGTAGGAAACTAATGATCAAGACCAAGCAACATTTCATATGAAGGGGGAAGGATGTTGAATATGATGGGGGAAAGAGCGATGTAAAGAGAAATCTCATCATGAGTATCCATGACCCCAAGTTTTTGAGGAACATGAATGAGAATATCAGGGGGGGATTTGCAAGATTATAGTCAAAGAGCACAACATGGGTGATATCAAGACCTTGTACCCAATCAACATTGCATAGAGAAGCAAGGGTGTGAAAGTCACCATTCCATAGCTCTGACCAAGGGGAAAATAGTAAAGGATGAGATGGATCCTCCTATGATAAATAAGGGAATGATCGATGGGTTAGTGAACCCATCAGAATTGTAGAAAATGGAGTGAGAATCAAGTTTGACATCGAGGGGAGAGATTGAATCATATCCAACAGGTTTCATTTCGCTAATCATACTAAGGCCTTCAAGAGAAGGATTGGTGCAAGGATCATTGGATCCATCATAATAATATGCAAGGGAAGAAGAATCAACCTCGACATCAGGGGAAGAACTTTACTCTACTTCAAGAGACACTATTTCACCAAACAAGCCAACATCAATAAGAGAAAAATGTATCCAAGGATTAGTGGATCCATTAGAGTCATATGATATAGAGGTGGAAATGTATATGGTATTAGCTAAATTAGACAATTTAGGTGGAATCAATGGGAATGTGCCCATTAATGATGAGTCTTTAAACATTCCTACTACAATGCTTTCAACAAGGGTTGTGGAGTTGCCTACAAAGGGGACTGACTAACTATCATGTAACCAAAGATCAAGATTGAAAAGGTCTAACTAGTCAACGATGACTATCTTACCCTGATGGGGGAACATCATGACTCAAAAGACTGAAGACATGACAACTGTCATAGCATAAAACCAACTTTTCCCAAAGAGGAGGTTATAATTAAGTGGTGCATTGATGATCTCAACCTCAACAAATATCGTTTTCCCCCTACCTCTATAGGTAAAGTGGAAAATACCCTATGAGGTTGCAAGGTATGCCCATAAAAAGCCTTCAATGTTGATCTAGGTGCAGACAAATTTGGGAAACCAAGATCCTTCCAACACTTCAATGGCATAATGAAAGTTGGTTCCCTCTCATCTAAAATTATCCTATGAACATGTTGTTCGAAAATTTGGACCACAATCTAGAATGCCAGATGATGTGGAAGATGAGGTTTCTATAAACAAGGATCAAATTTCATGATATTAGAATCCAAGGGATACACCCCACTAATAGTAGATAGTAGTTTCTTGCATAATGTTGGGAAAATTTGCAAAACTTCTAGTGTGGACATAACAATTAGAGCTTGGGCCAGATCATCAACAATATTGTAGTTGTGAGCAACCCTCACATTAGGATTATGCATGGTCTTTCAAAGTGCACCCTTAGGTGGGTGTGGCATAGTGTTCAATGATGGATTATAAACATGAAGTTATCTATCAAGTGGAGGTTCTATCGAAAGATCCAAGGTAGAAGCTCCACTCTCAATATTCTCATAATTATGCACCTTGGTAGTGACATTGATATTTGACTTAAAAATAATGATATCTTGCATAGAATATGAAGCATTAGATGAATTGTTTTGCCAACTTCCCCCTTGCTGAGGTGGTGGAGGGTTAGCAACCATATGTTCTTTCTCAAATGAAAAGGGATTCGTTATGATAGTAGTTTGATGAGCAACAAGTTGTTGTAAGAAGTATCGATGGATCTCATCCATATGGGGGGACTCATGAGTAAGATGATCTTCCCCAAAAATCTTGCATGGAAAAGTGTTTTTCTTTTTCTTCTACTTGGTGCCACTCCCAGTGTTCTCTTGGGCTTGTGATGCCCCTTGTTCCTCATTGGAAGATTTAGACTTATTATTTTTCTTCTTACCTGCCATTTGTTGAGGGTTCTTGGTTGATGTAGACAGAAAAGATTTACCTTGAATGTGGGAACAAGAATATTAGGAGTTTAAGTAGAAGGCTTTCCAGCTGGAGCACTAGAAGAGATTTTCATTTGACCCATCTAAGAGGCTAGCTGGCCTATGTTTCTAGAATATATAGACCCCATGAATTCATGAGCATGGGTTCCTGCTTTATGATTCGAAAGATTATTTGATGATTAAGGAGTGTTAAGAATAATCTCATATAAGGTACCCACTTGAGAGTAGATCAAGTCAAGTTGATGGGCATGTATGATCGCTTTCTCCTTAGTTTTGGATCCTACCTTTATCACATATTCAACAAATTTAGGTAATAATTACTTAATGAATTGCCCACATAGAAGCTCATCAATAATATTGGTTATGAGTAGGGCTCGTCTCCTCCTCCACTCATAAATATGATTAGAGACATGTGTGGAGTTATCCCGAAGGAAGCTAGTGAGAATATCGGTGCTAGCATCATGCTTAATAAGAAATTGATAATGGTTAACAAAAGATTGAGATAAATATAAGAGAGAATCATAAGTAGTGCTTTCTAAGTCAATGTAACATTTTGCATCATCCCCAATAAGAGTTCATTGGAAAATATGCAACCTAATGTTATCGTCCTTAATTGAGTTTGAAAAACACCAAAAATAATAAGCAGTGATGTGGGCTACAGGGTCTTCTTTAAGTTTACCATAAAATTTAGGAATGTCTATGGAAGTTTATGTGGGATAGGTGGCCATACAGGATTAAACCTGATGGGTTCATTCATTAACTTAGACAAATCAAGAAAAGCTAGTGTTTCCAAGAATGGTGATGTGAATAATGCTTTGGGCCCTATGATCCAAGTGAAGGAGGTGCTCCACTCATAGC
The DNA here is from genome assembly GCA_031772625.1 of Pinus tabuliformis. Classification (NCBI taxonomy): domain Eukaryota; kingdom Viridiplantae; phylum Streptophyta; class Pinopsida; order Pinales; family Pinaceae; genus Pinus; species Pinus tabuliformis. Next base: position 1,555,573,982 of record CM062819.1, read on the forward strand.
TTTGTTCCCAATGTTAGGTTGACTCTTGGAAGTGGGTTAAGTAGAGATTCCAAATCCAACCCCCATCTAAACCTATTGTTGGTTAATTCCCCTAGGGAAAATGCCCCCAATTGCAAAAGGATTTCCGAAAGGTTGTTGGCCTCCTAGGCCATAGGGTGGTTTGAAAGGGTTATTAAAGGGATTATGACCCCACGACCTTAAGATATAGAAAGTGTTAACCCCCCCATGGGAATTCCATGGATCAAAGGTATGACCCTGAGATGCAGATCCCCCTAATGGTTGACTTCCAAAAGGATTCAAGGACCCACTAGAAATTAACTTACCTACAGTTTTTCTAGAGGATAACATGGAAGCAGTGAAAGAATTCCAACCATATGGAAATATGTTGTTAGGTATAGTCATGCCCCCTACTTAGATATTAGTTCCTATCATGGGGCCTCAAGAACCAAATGCAAAGGAGAATTTTGACGCTCCAATATTAGACATAGAAATAATAGACATAACTGAGCTAGAAACCCTGCTCAATGTAAACAAAAATGATATGGTCTTTGATGTGGAGGCACCCGTGGATTGACTAAGAGGAGGAAAAGGAATATTCTACCAAAATGAGGAGAATGAGTTATCAAAGGATCTAGTATGGGTAAGACCTGTGGTCACAGGGGCAGATGTAAACATGGCATGTGGAATATCATAAGTCACTATAGGTGTGGATAGAACAAGTTTTGTTGTAGAGGTATTAGTGTTATCCTTGAAGAACTCAGATAAATGACTACATGTAAATATCCAAAGAAGTCAACACCCCCACCTGATGAGATGGTTGTAGAGGTATGGAAATGAGGTGGAAAATGGTGGTCAACCATGTGGTGAATAGATGGTTTAGGCCTTTGAGTAGCACCCAAAGTAACCCAAGGCACAAATGTACCTATGGTGTAGTTAAGCTTGTACCTATGGTGGAGTTAAGCTTGCACCTATGGGAAGGTGGACCTGCCTCATAAGGGGGAAGGGCTGAAAGTCTACGAGAGCGATGCAGATGAAAATCCACCAAGGTGGTGGCCAAAGGTGACATAAGCATGAAAAAATAAAAATTCTAAGGCCACTAGATACAATCGAACAACCAACATGCACTAGAGAAACCGTAAGGGAAAACACCAATCAAGTTAGAGTTAAATGGATTCTGCCATCGTTGGAGTCTAGTTAATGAATTCCCAGGTTAATGATGAGGAAATGGTTGGAACAATTATAATATCCTCCTATTTAATGGCTCTTGCAGCCAAAACCAAGTTATATTATTATCTATAGAGCACCCCCAAGGAGAATTGAGTGAGTTCTAACAGAGATCTACCTCAAATACAACAAGGACAATCCCCTCTCAATCAAACATGATAGTTCCCTAAGACAGGACACTAAGGATGCCACTAACAAAAGAACATCCTAGGGGAACATCATCAACTAAAACTACACGCAAGGGTAGGATATTGAGCTTGAAGCATCCTTAGAGAGACACCCCAACTATGTGCAACTCCCAAATATAATCACCATTGAACCCAGATGAAGCGGGGTAGATCACTTCGTTGGTCCCAATGTAGCCTATTTTTTAACCCTTGTTTGAGAAGGACTTCCTAGATGCATACCACTAAGAGTGGATGTATGCGCCCTATCACAAGATGTTATTTGTGTTTTATGATCTTGGAAACTTTACCTTTCACTCCTATCGCAAGATCCTTACCATTCTATGTGTGTTTGCTACTAGAGAATAAAACAAATATAGAGTTAATTTTAGTTAATGTGTTACTTTTTATGGTTATTATTTAAGTTCAAGGGTATGGTGGATGAAATTGTGTGATGTGAAGACTTGCCTTTTCAAGGAAACCATGCAAAATAATCAAAATTCAAGTTTGATATTGATGAATTCTACCTAAGGAAATGAGAATATATTTTTCTTTTAATATGAAAGTATGCCCACAGTACGTGTTCTCTCTCATTTAGCACTCAAATCCATAAGAAAAATTAAAAAGACCAACTACAAATGTACATCAAATGAAATCAAAGGAAACAATTGAAATATCTACTCAAAGAACCAAAGACCCTAATTCTACAAGCAAGCATGCACTAAGATATGAAAAACCAATCAAGCACTAGACATACAGGTAGACAAACAAAGCTAGGCTATCAGTGAAATGATGTTGTAATGTCACATAATAATAATAATAATAAATAATATCATATAATAGATGATAAACTATAAAAAAAGATAATAATGGTAAATAAATAGTAAAAATTAAAGAAAAGATAATAATAGTAAATAAATAATAAATAATGAAGAGAATATAATAATAATAAATAAATAAAATAGTAAATAATAATATTGAAATTCTATATATATATATATATATATATATAATTAAACTATAAAAATAGTAAAAATAAGTAAAGTTAACAAAAAGTAAAATAAAATAAGAAAGAGTTAAATTAAGAAAACTATAAAAATAAGTAAATTTATCAAAAAGTAAAAAGGAATAAAATAAGAAAGAGTTAAATTAAGAGAACTATTAAATTAAATAAAACTTAAAATAAAGAAATAAAAGTTGCATGTTGACACACAGAATGTGTGCATGCAGACCCTTTCCATTGTTTGATCTACTTAATGGATAATAAGGAAGATGAGAGACATCATTCCTTCATCCATTCTCTTGGGAGAAAAGTGTCGTGAGACAAAGGATACCCTAACAGTAGTACGTTGATTGGGGCTTGGGTGTGGCCAGTTATAGAAAGATTATGTGTTGCTGAGCCCACGGTTGGGTGAAGAGTCATTCCCAAAAATCCACTCTCAAATTACAAGTAAGGAATATCATCATTATAGGTAAGTTTTATTTGCTCATATTTATCAAATTCTATGCTAATTAGTTGAATAGAGGTGTGTTGATTATAAATCACGTAATTGATTAACTTTGTTGTATATTTAAATTGTGGGTTGTTATAGATGCCATATAGGTATTTGGGCACCAATGTCTATAATGGTAATCAAACCTAATAGAGAGGTTTATAACCCTAATGAAAATCCAAATTTACAAAATTGCATGAAAATCTAGAAAATTGTACAATAAAAAAGATCAAAATTATAGATCCAAAAATATACTCCAAATGGGATTATAGTGGTGCCAAAAACTGGAAAAAGTTTTGAGTTAAGCCCCACAAAAATCTCAAGAAGAGTCCTTCAACACTTTGTTCATGAAGAAATCGAGTAACATAGGTTCTATTAATGGTTTTTTGTAGAGTAAATGGTGAACCAAAGGGCCTTCAACACCTTGGTTATAACTATGGGTGAGAAACAAAGGAGAAAAAAAATCAGCTTTTGAGCTTTTGAAAACTTAGGCTTTGAATCTAAGTTTATGGACACGTTTATACTATTGCAAATGATAGACGAACAAGAAATTCCCCTCAAAAAGGAAAGAGAAAAAGCTACAAGAATTCCCTCACTAGGATCTCCTAGTGGACTCTCCAATTCTATTTAAGAGAAAATTTTACCTACATTTATAGGCTAATTTAAGCCCAGTAGACCTGCCAAGGGTTTTCCTAGATGGAAGGTGTGTGTGAAGAGTAATACAAGGAAAATAAAAAATCCCCACTCATCCAATCAAGAAATCACAAAGGAAATTAATTGTTGTTACTTTTTCTATCACGAGAACCTAAAATTTGTTGATGCATCCATCTTGAAAGGATATCCCCTAGAGATCACAACTCCTACTCCTCTCTTAGATCTTGCATACAAAGGGAAAAGAAACAGTTATCTTCTAGCAATACCAATATTAGTATATGAAAACTAAATCATACATGAAATACACAAAATATAACACATGAATGAATAAAATATGGGAAACTCTCTTTTATTACTTTGCATCTATTTCATACTGGAGTACATAGAAGATTCCTCTTGCAGACTTTTCCTCAGCCAATCTCCTAACCTGCACTCACTAGTATCTCTGACTTGCTCATACAAGTTTATCACAGAGAAAATTCAAAAAAATTTCAACATGACACACTTGTTCCTTTTTTGTTCCTTGTGGAGAGATGTGTTTATATATATTTTCCTTAAGATTAGCCACATTGAAACTAGACATATTCTTGACCATATCTTAGGTTATGATTAAATATGACCAAATCAATCATGACTTGATCAAACATGACCAAATCAAGCTTATCCATTTAGAATATTCACTTTTTTTTCTCCATTGCAGTGGAACAAAGGTGTTAAAAAGCTCTGTAGCTCATAAGTACACCGATAGAGGGTGTTTTTAGGCCTAATTTTTCTCTTCCCACACAACATAAAATCACGGAAGCCTCGAAATGCCATGTTTTTTTGTCTTCCACTAAGCACATTTTGACCCTTTACTTAACAAGAGTTTTTATTCTTCTATTAGACCCTAGGGGTTGGAGTTTTGAGATATAACACAATTCCACAAGTGCAAATTGAATCTGATGTTCCAATCGAAATTTATAGTAACTTTCCCAAAACTTGTTCATTTTTTTTGGCCTCTTCCCATGAGAAAACTTTTATAGCATGCCACATGTCTAATTATTGAAATATAATTCTAAAATTGTACCTAAGGTACTTCTAAATACCTCTTGAATTTCCTAGATATTTCACAGTTTGAAAATTTCTAGATAAGAAGGTATAAAAAAAATACCAAGTTGACATGTTTAAAATGTATTTTATGATTGTTCACAAACCCTAACTTCCATAGGGTGTAACTTCTAAAGTATAGTGAAAAAAATTATGATCATGCAACCATATATTCCCCAATATTTCTTCTTATTATCGTTCAAGTTTCACTTTATGAAGCCTTAGAGAAAAACAATCATAGCACAAATTCCAAACTGACATGTTTGAGACTAAAATCTGGAGCATAAATAAACCTTAAGTTCCTTGGATCATATGTCTGAAAATATATCGAACCAATGCATATAACTTGGACTAGATGTTTACCATGATTTATTATCAACATGGTTTGAGTTTTCCAGTCTCAAGCCTCACAGGAAAACGGTTATGGTGAGAATATCGAACTAACTTATTTGAGACAAAATTTAGGAGCATTCAAAAACCCTTATTTACTTCGACCATATCTTTGAAAATATAGCGAAACAAGATTGTAAACCTTAAATAAATATTTCTTGGGTTGTATTCTTAATATTCTCTAGGTTTCACCATTTGAAATGTCCTTGGAAAAAATTTATAGTGAAAATGACACACTGACGTGTTTGAAGCTGCAAAACCCTATGATCAAGAGCTTTGATACCAAATGTTATGAGCCTTGCACCTTAAAAATGATAAGAAACCACTAATTGCAATCCATTTCGAGGGTTAAATCTCCTTATGCAATAAATACAATGAACAAGACAATATTTGATGATCCTAAGACTAGGTCTCCTTAGTGTATATATAAGAGACAAGGTATACAATTATAAAAATGATACCATGAGGTGTTTGAGCCTACATACTAATATAATAATAGAAATGTAATCACTCAATATCAAGCTCTTAATAAAGGGTTTTTGGGTTTACATGGGGCTTATATATGGCTTAACAATTAATAAGCAAGGAGTCACATATCAAATAGCTTCAAGACACAATAGATCCCTCATAGCAGAGTCTGTTTATATTTTAGGAACCAATTTTTAGGCTTTTATTTTCCCTTTCCATGGTTCAAATCACTTCCCCATATAACTCTCTATGGAATCAACTAGTAGTCCTAGGAATAGGCCCTTCAAAATCGAGGCTTTTTGGTTATGGCATCTTGATTTTCTCTTTAATGTACAAAAACTGTGGAAAGAATCAAATCATTTTCCATGGATCCTTATGTATGCTTCCAACAATGGTTAAAATATCTCAAAATGAAAGTCAATAACTAGAATATTGAATATTTTGGCAACATCCAAAAAGAAAAACTAAAGCTAAAATAAGAGATGTCCACTATCCAACAAGCAATAATATCAAATGGAAAGTTTGAGGAATTTGAACATCAATAAGTAGTCTCTCACCTCCAACTAGAAAAAATATTGAAGTAAGAGGCAATCCTCCAGAGATAAAAATCTTGATTAAAATTTCTTAAGGAGGGAGAAAAAAACACTAAATTCTTCCACAATCCATTATCAACCACAAGAAAATTAATAGAATATCAAGCATCAAAACACCCAATCACCAAAAAGTGGAAAGTCATGATGCAATAGCCTAGGAACTCATGAATCATTTCCAAGCTACAATCACGGAAATGGTACTGGATAGAAGTCTTGCTATCAAGAAAATAACATAGCACATTTCCAAACTTGTAACAAGGGAACATAATGATCTCCTTTGGAAGAAAATTATCATGTTGGAAGTGGAAGGAACTTGTATGGAAATTCCTAAATGCAAGTCCCTATGTCCTAACAAATTTACAACTGTTTTCTATCAAGCTTCCTAGAAAATTCTCAAGTTTTATGTTTGACAATTAGTTAAAGACTCTCAGTGATCCTCCTCTATATTAATAGATCTTGAATCTCAGTGATCCTCCTCTATCTTAATAGACCTTGAATCTCAGTGATCCTCGTCTATCTTAATAGCCCTTGATGCTACCTTTATATCTCTTATCCCTTAAAAATATTGCACTAGTTCTCCTTCATAGTTTAGGCTTATTTCCCTATGTAATGTTATCTATAAAATCATCTTCAAAGTTCTCACATATTGAATAAAACCCTTTCTCTCCTTACTTATCTCTCCTAATAAAAATGGTTATGTAGAAAGTAGACATATTCTGGATAACATAATATTATCCCATGAACACATTCACTTGCTTAATTCCAATAAGTCTCTAGGTATTCTCATCAAACTCGATATTCCAAAATCATTTGATAAATTGATCTCACAAATTATTTTTCACATGCTCACTACTTTTGGGTTTGTAAAAATATGGATTCATTAGGTTCTTTCCCTCATTTCCAAAACTTTCTTCTCCATCCTAGTTAATGGGTCTCCCTATCCCACTTTTTCCCCTTAAGGGATATTAGGTAGGGAGACCCCATTTCCCCTTACATCTTTCTCCTCATGGCTGAAGGGATAGGAAGATCTATCAACTCATCCCTATAGCTTGGTCAACTATAAGGTCTTCCTCTTGATTCCCATGATCTCTCTTCTCCACACCAACAATTTGTGGATGATACTCTTCTCTTGAGCATCCCTACTGTTAAATAAGTGACTACCCTTAAAAACATCCTTCAAAATTTCTCTAATGCATGGGGAACCTCCATTACCATGGAAAAGTCTCAAATATTCCTTTTTTATACCTCACTAGTTGTCCAAATTCACATATCTCATTTGCTTGGTTTCTAAAGGAGCTCTCTTCCATCCAAATACTTGGGGATCCCCTCTATCTAGCAATACTCTCTGAAAAAAATATGGGAAAATATTCTTCCTAAATTTGAAGCTAAAATTTCTTATGGGACTTTCATATCATTCAATCTAGCAAGTTGCTTCATCTTGCTCAAATCTATCCTTCAATCACTCACATATTCACTCTCAACAATGGCAGCCCCCCAAAGCCATCCTAAACAAGATTAGAGATATTTAGCGCAACTTCTTCTTGGGGGGCACTTAAAGATACCAAAAATGGGATTTGATTAAATGGGAAAAAATATAACGTCCCAGAAAAGGAGGCCTTGGTCTCCATGATCCAGATATACTCAATAGAGCCTTAAGTTCTAAAAATTAGTGGATATGGATAAAAAATCCAAAGGCTTTATGGAGAAAAATGTGGAAATATAAGTATGCCCCAATACCTAGGAATCTCAACCCATTAGAATGAAAGGTAACATTAAGGGTTCTCATATATAGAATGCTTCTTGGAGCAACAAACATCTTGTCTAGGAGCACAGTTTTTGGGAAAATAGAAACGAGAGCTGAGCACTGTTTTAGGATGATTTATGGCATCATTGACCAAAATTAGCTCAGAATGAACAACTCCTCCCAACCAAGGACTCCCTCATCTCCTAGATCCAAATATTAGTTTCACATTACTAGGACTCATCCCCCGACACTTCTCAATGGTACAATTGGAAGTAATATGAGGAATGAATTGAGCCTCCTTCCAAAAATGAAAGCACAATTATCAATCAAGAATTAGCAAATAGAAGAATTGTGGTACAAGAGGGAAACAATATTGCTCATTGGGGTTATAATCATTCGAAAAATTTTAACCTCTCTGAAGATTTTAGTCTTCTCATAAGAAATGAAAATGAAGATGATCAAGGAAAATGGCTTAAAATATGGAATCTGAAACATTGACCCAAAATCACTCTTTTTGTGTGGCTTCTATTATGGAACAAAACTTTGACATGGGACAAGCTTCAATGTAGTGGTTTTTAAGGCCTCTTAATTTATCTTCTTTAATTCTCCAATCTAGATAATGTCAATCATCTTTTTAGAAATTGTAGCTTCCTTACTTCTATCTAGGACCACCTTACTACACTCTTTCGATAGATCGACAAAATACAAAATAATGTCCTCTCCACTCTACAATTTTGGTGTGGCTCCGCTTTTACTAATATTGTTAGAGCATGGAAACTCATCCTAGGATTCCTCTTATGGGAGGTCTGGAAAGAGCGTAATAGATGAAAATTTAAGAATATCATGGCCTCCATAGATTTTATTTCACAAGTTATCTTAAATAAACTAAGGGAAACAAATTCTTCTCTTCCTTGGTCCCCCAAATATTGGGAATGAAAGCAACCTGAAAATTCATTCTAACCAAAATGGGTGTTTCCCCATTTTCCTTGTGGAAGACTCCCTTTTTCCCTTATTTCTTACCTTCCAACCCTTCCTTCTATCCCCCCCCCGCTTTGTAGGAATTCATCAAACTTAACTTTGACTGGGCATAAAAAGGAAATCCAAGACAAGCCAGTTATGTTGGAGCCTTTCATAATGCTAGTGGGAAGATTATACATCTTTATGCTAGTTCCATAGGCATTAACACTCATAATGTTGTTGAAATATGGGCACTAGAGCAAGGTCTCTCAATTTCTATCCACAAATAATTTCACAAACTCGTTATTGAAGGATATTCCAAGACCATTATCAATATCTTCCACAAAATCCAATGTGGATCAAATCCTTCCAAAGTCTCTAAGAGTTGGAGGTTGGAAGCTTGAATAAGTAATACCATAAAACTCTTAGCAAAAGTCACAACTCCCCTCCTCTCTCATGTCCATAGAGAAGGAAATATCTCACAAGCTAACCAATTTTGGTCTTAGAATAACAACTCAACCCCTTGACTTGGATTGGAGTGTGGACATTCTAGAATCCATTCAAACTGAATGTTAAGATATAGCTACAAAGGACCTTATCTCCCAAGTAGGATTCCCAGGAGCAGGCATTCCCCCCTTCCCTAATATGATGGCAACTCACAATAAAGGGGGTTGCAACTCCCACTATACTTAGCACATTGCATGCACTCCCATCACTTATCAATCATGGCACGAAGCTGACACAAGCTTAAATGCCATTTGAATATTGTTGGCAACATAGGGAGGTATAAGAGGACCCAGAAAAATAATTATATCATAATGGCAAAGCCGAAGGAAAAAAATGACAATATGGACCACAAGCTAACCATTCTAGCCAAGAGATTATCCAACATATCCTTCTCCTCATATGAGGATAGTGACTAGCCAACATGGATGCCTGGAGATTCTACCTAATAGTTATTATCACTCACTAGTTTTTTTCTTGCAACTCTAGTAGTCTTTTTTTTCCTTCTCATGTCGATGTATGTCAATGTCTGGCATAATCAGCCTATTTTTGTAAGTTTTTAGTTACAATATGCTTTAGTTTGACAAGGTCTTAGTAATCTCAACACTCTGAAGTTATGTTACTGGTATGCTTTTCCTTAAGATAAATCAATGGTAAAAAATATTAATCTATATAATCCTCATTTAACATAATGCAAAGTGTCTAGCCTTAAAAATATAAAAAATATTGACTATACAAACTCTTTACTTGATTTTAATGGATGTTTACACAATCATCTAGTTATGAGAAAAATATTACATCAACATATAAGTTGGTTTCGTCATTATAAGTTGTATGACCATGAAAACTTGATATCTTACCCACCCATGCTTGAAATACAATACTATAATAAACGTTGATTTAAGAGTTATTTAAATAAAAGACACTCATGCAAATGTAAATATGGAATTATAATCAATACCCTATGAGGTTTCAAGGTCTGCCCATCAAAAGCCTTCAATGTTGATCTAGGTGCAGACAAATTTAGGAAACCAAGATCCTTCGAACACTTCGATGACATAATGCAAGTTAATTCCTGCTTATCTAAAATTATCCTATGAACATGTTGTTCGGAAATTTAGACCATAACTGGAATGTCAGATGACGTGGAAGACGGGGTTTCTATAAATAAGGACCAAAGTTCATGATATTCAAATCCAAGGGATACACCCCACTAATAGTAGATAGTAGTTTCTTGCATTGTGTTGGGAAAATTTGCAAAACTTCTAGTGTGGACATAACAATTTGAGCTTGGGCTAGATCATCAACAATATTGTAGTTGTGAGCAACCCTCACATTAGAATTATGCATGGTCTTTCAAAGTGCACCCTTAGGTGGGTGTGGCATAGTGTTCAATGATGGATTATAAACATGAAGTTATCTATCAGGTGGAGGTTCTATCGCAAGATCCAAGGTAGAAGCTCCACTCTCAAGATTCTCATAATTATGCACCTTGGTAGTGATATTGATATTTGACTTAAAAATAGCGATATCTTGCATAGAATATGAAGCATTAGATGAATTGTTGCCCCCACTTCCCCCTTGCCGAGGTGGTGGAGGGTTAGAAACCATATGTTCTTTCTCAAATGAAAAAGGATTCATTAAGATAGTGGTTTGATGAAAAACAGGTTGTTGCAAGAAGTATCGATGGATCTCATCCGTATGGGGGGACTCGTGAGTAAGATGGTCTTCCCCAAAAATATTTCGTGGAAAAGTGTTTTTCTTTTTCTTCTACTTGGTGCTACTCCTAGTGTTCTCTTGGGCTTGTGATTCCCCTTGTTCCTCATTGGAAGATTTAGAATTATTGTTTTTCTTCTTACCTGCCAATTTTTTAGGGTTCTTGGTCGATGTAGACTAAAAAACATTTACCTTGAATGTGGGAACAAGAATATTAGGAGTTTGAGTAGAAGGCTTGCCAGTTGGAGCACTAGAAGAGATATTCAATTGACCCATCTGAGAGGCTAGCTGGCCTATGTTTCTAGAATATATAGACCCCATGAATTCATGAGCATGGGTTCTTGCTTTATGATTTGAAAGATTAGTTGATGATTGAGGAGTGTTAGGAATAATCTCATATACGGTACCCACTTGAGAGTAGATCAAGTCAAGTTGATGGGCATGTATGATTGCTTTCTCCTTAGTTTTAGATTCTACCTTTATCATATATTCAACAACTTTAGGTAATAAGTTCTTAATGAATCACTCCCATAGAAACTCATCAATAATATTGGTTATTTGTATGGCTCATCTCCTCCTCCACTCATAAATATGATTAGAGATGTGTGTGGAGTTATCCTGAAGGAAGCTAGTGAGAATATTGGTGCTAGCATCCCGCTTAATAAGAAATTGATAATGGTTAAAAAAATATTGAGCTAAATATAAGAAAGAATCATAAGTAGTGCTTTCTAATTCAATGTACCATTTTGCATCATCCCCAATAAGAATCCGTTGGAAAATATGCAACCTAATGTTATCATCCTTAATTGAGTTTGAAGAGCACCAAAAATAATAAGTAGTGATGTGAGCTACAGGGTCTTCTTTAGGTTTACCATAAAATTTAGGAATGTCTATGGAAATTTATGCGGGATAGGTGGCCATATAGGATTAAACTTGATGGGTTCATTCATTAACTTAGACAAATCAAGAAAAGCTAGTGTTTCCAAGAAAGGTGATGTGAACAATGCTTCGTGCCCTATGATCCAAGTGAAGGAGGTGCTCCACTCATAGCTTTGTTCCCAATGTTAGGTTGACTCTTGGAAGTGGGTTAAGTAGAGATTCCAAATCCAACCCCCATATAAACCTATTGTTGGTTAATTCCCCTAGGAAAATGCCCCCAATTGCAAAAGGATTTCCGAAAGGTTGTTGGCCTCCTAGGCCATAGGGTGGTTTGAAAGGGTTATTAAAGGGATTATGACCCCACGACTTAAAGATATAGAAAGTGTTAGTCCCCTCATGGGCATTCCATGGATCAAATGTATGACCTTGAGATGTAGATCCCCCTAATGGTTGACTTCCAAAAGGATTCAAGGACCCACTAGAAATTAACGTACCCATAGTTGTGCTAGAGGATAACATGGAAGCAGTGAAAGAATTCTAACCATATGGAAATATGTTGTTAGGTATAGTCATGCCCCCTACTTAGATACTAGTGCCTATCGTGGGGCCTCAAGAACCAGATGCAAAGGAGAAGTTTGACGCTCCAATATTAGACATAGGAATAATAGACATAACTGAGCTAGAAACTCTACTCAATGTAAACAAAAATGATATGGTTGATGATGTGGAGGCACCCATGGATTGACTAAGAGGAGGAAAATGAATATTCTACCAAAATGACGAGAATGAGTTATCAAAGGATCTAGTATGGGCAAGACCTTTGGTCATAGGGGTAGACATAAACGTGGCATGTGGAATATCATAAGTCACTATAGGTTTGGATAGAACAAGTTTTGTTGTAGAGGTATTAGTGTTATCCATGAAGAACTCAAGCACTAGACATACAAGTAGACAAACAAAGCTAGGCTATGAGTGCAATGATGCTGTAATGTCACCTACTAATAATAATAAATAATATAATATAATAAATGATAAACAATGAAAAGAAAGATAATAATGGTAAATAAATAGTAAAAATTGAAGAAAAGATAATAATAGTAAATAAATAATAAATAATGAAGAGAATATAATAATAATAAATAAATAAAATAGTAAATAATAATATTGAAATTCTAAATAAATATATATAAAATTAAACTATAAAAATAGTAAAAATAAGTGAAGTTAACAAAAACTAAAATAAAATAAGAAAGAGCTCAATTAAGAAAACAATAAAAATAAGTAAAGTTATCAAAAGGTAAAAAAGAATAAAATAAGAAAGAGTTAAATTAAGAGAAATATTAAATTAAATAAAACTTAAAATAAAGAAATAGAAGTTGGATGTTGACACATGGAATATGTGCATGCAGGCCCTTTCCATTTTTTGATCTACTTAATGGATAATGATGAAGATGAGAGACATCATTCCTTCATCCATTCTCTCGGGAGAAAAGTGTTGTGAGACAAAGGACACCCTAGCAGTAGTACGTTGATTGGGGGCTCAGGTGTGGCCAGTTGTATAAAGATTATGTGCTACTGAGCCTATGGTTGGGTGAAGAGTCGTCCCCAAAAATCCACTTTGAAATTACAAGTAAGGAATATCATCGCTATAGGTAAGTTTTATTTGCTCATATTTATCAAATTCTATACTAATTAGTTGAATAGGGGTGTGTTTATTATTAATCACGTAATTGATCTAATTAGTTGTATATTTAAATTGTGGGTTGTTATAGATGCCATATAGTTATTTGGGCACCAATGTCTCTAATGGGAATCAAACCCAACAGAGAGGCTTATAACCCTAATGAAAATCCAAATTTACAAAATTGCATGCAAATCTAGAAAATTGTACAATAAACAAGATCAAAATTATAGATCCAACAATATACCCCAAATGGGATTATAGTGGTGCCAAAAACTAGAAAAAGTTTTGAGTAAAACCCCTTAAAAATCTCAAGAAGAGTCCTTCAACGCTTTGTTCATGAAGAAATTGAGTAACGTAGGTTCTATTAATGCTCTTTTGTAGAGTAAATGGTGAACCAAAGGGCCTTCAACACCCTGGTTATAATTGTGGGTGAGAAACAAAGGAGAAAAATTCAGCTTTTGAGCTTTTGAAAACTTGGGTTTTGAATCTAATTTTATGAACATGTTTATGCCTATTGCAAATGATAGAGGAACAAGAAAGGCCCCTCAAAAAGGAAAGAGAAAAAGCTACAAATTCCCTCACTAGGATCTCCTAGTGGACTCTCCAATTCTATTTAAGAGAAAATTTTACCTACATTTATAGGCTAATTTAAGCCCAAAAGACCTACCAAGGGTTTTCCTAGACGGAAGGTGTTTGTGAAGCATAATACAAGGCAAATAAAAAATCCCCACTCATCCAATCAATAAATCACAAAGGAAATTAATTGTTGTTACTTGTTCTATCACGGGAACTTAAACTTTGTTGATGTATCCATCTTGAAAGGATATCCCCTAGAGATCGCAACTCCTACTCCTCTCTTAGATCTTACATACAAAGAGAAAAGAAATGATTATCTTCTAGCAACACCAATATTAGTATATGAAAACTAAATCATACATGAAATACACAAAAGATAACACATGAATGAATAAAATATGGGAAAATCGCTTTTTTACTTTGCATCTATTTCATACTGGAGTACATAGAAGATTCCTCTTGTAGAGTTTTTCTCAGCCAATCTCCTAACCTGCACTCACTAGTATCTCTAACTTGCTCATATAAGTTTATCACAGAGAAAATTCAAAAGCTTTTCAACATGACACACTTGTTCCTCTTTTGTTCCTTGTGGAGAGAAGTGTTTATAGATATTTTCCTTAAGATTAGCCACATTGAAACTAGACATATTCTTGACCATATCTTAGGTTATGATTAAATATGACCAAATCAATCATGACTTGATAAAACATGACCAAATCAAGCTTATACATTTAGAATATTCACTTTTTTTTTCCATTGCAGTGGAAAAAAGGTGTTAAAAGGCTTTGTTGCTCATAAGTACAGTGATAGAAGGTGTTGCTAGGCTTAATTTTTCTCTTCCCACACAACATAAAATCATGGAAGCCTCAAAATTCCATGTTTTGTTGTCTTCCACTGAGCACATTTTTACCCTTTACTTAGCAAGGGTTTTTATTCTTCTATTAGACCCTAGGGGCTAGAGTTTTGAGATATAACATAATTCCACAAGTGCAAATTGAATCTAATGTTCCAATCAAAAGTTATAGTAACTTTCCCAAAACTTGTTGATTTTTTTTGGCCTCTTCCCATGAGAAAACTTGTATAGCATGCCACATGTCCAATTATTGAAATATAATTCTAAAACTTGTACCTAAGTTACTTCTAAATACCTCCTGAATTTTCTAAATATTTCACAGTTTGAAAATTTCTAGATAAGAAGGTATAACAAAAATACCAAGTTGACATGTTTAAAATTTATTCTATGATTGTTCATGAACCCTAACTTCTATAGGGTGTAACTTCTAAAGGATAGTGAAAAAAATTATGAACATGAAACCATATATTCCCCAATATTTCTTCTTATTATGGTTCAAGTTTCACTTTATGAAACCTTAGAGAAAAATAGTTATAGCAAAAATTCCAAACTGACATGTTTGAGACTGAAATCTGGAGCATAAAGAAACCCTAAGTTCCTTGGATCATATCTCCGAAAAAAGATCGAACCAATGTATATAACTTGGACTAGATGTTTACCATGATTTATTCTCAACATGGTTTGAGTTTTCAAGTCTGAAGCCTCACAGGAAAAAGGTTATGGTGAGAATATCGAACTAACTTGTTTGAGACAAAATTTAGGAGCATTCAAAAACCCTAATTTACTTCTACCATATATATGAAAATATAGCGAAGCAAGATCAAATACTTTAAATAAATATTTCTTGGGATGTATTCTTAGTATTCTCTAGGTTTCACCATTTGAAATGTCCCTGGAAAAAATTTATAGTGAAAATGCCATAATGACCTGTTTGAAGCAATAAAACCTACGATCAAGAGCTTTGATACCAAATGTTATGAGCCTTGCACCTTAAAAATGATAAGAAACCAATAATTACAATCCATTTCGAGGGTTAGATCTCCTTATGCAATAAATATAATGAACAAGACAATATTTGATGATCCTAAGACTAGGTCTCCTTAGTGTATATATAGGAGACAAGGGATACAATTATAAAAATTATACCATGAGGTGTTTGAGCCTACATACTAATATAATAATAGAAATGTAATCACTCAGTATCAAGCTGTAAATAAAGGGCTTTTGGGTTTACATGGGGCTTATATAGGGCTTAAAAAGTAATAAGCAAGGAGTCACATATCAAATAGCTTCAAGACACAATAGATCCACCATAGCAGCGTCTCTTTATATTTTAGGAGCCAATTTTTAGGCTTTTATTCTCCCTTTCCATAGTTCAAATCACTTCCCCATATAACTCTCTATGGAATCGACTGGTAGTCCTAGGAATAGGCCCTTCAAAATCGAGGATTTTTGGTTATGGCATCTTGATTTTCTCTCTAATGTACAAACATTGTGGAAATAATCAAGTCATTTTCCATGGACCCTTATGTATGCTTCCAACAATGGTTAAAATATCCCAAAATGAAAGTCAATAACTAGAATATTGAATATTTTGGTAACATCCACAAAGAAAAACTAAATCTAGAACAAGAGATGTCCACTATCCAACAAGCAATAATATCAAATGGAAAGTTTGAGGAAATTGAACATCAAGAAGTAGTCGCTCACCTCTAGCTAGACGAAATATTGAAGTAAGAGGAAATCCTCTGGAGATAAAAATATTGATTAAAATGTCTTAAGGAGGGAGAAAAAAACACTAAATTCTTCTGCAATCCATTATCAACCACAAGAAAATTAATAGAATATCAAGCATCAAAACACCCATTCACCAAAAAGTGGAAAGCCATGATGCAATAGCCTAGGAACTCATGAATCATTTCCAAGCTACAATCACGGAAATGGTACTGGATAGAAGGCTTGCTATCAAGAAAATAACATAACACATTTCCAAACTTGTAAAAAGGGAACACAATGATCCCCTTTGGAAGAAAATTATCATGCAGGAAGTGGAAGGAACTTGTATGGAAATTCCTAAATGCAAGTCCCTATGTCTTAATAAATTTACAACTGATTTCTATCAAGCTTCCTAGAAAATTCTCAAGTTTGATGTTTGACAAGTAGTTGAAGACTCTTAGTGATCCTCCTCTATCTTAATAGATCTTGAATCTCAGTGATCCTCCACTATCTTAATAGACCTTGAATCTCAGTGATCCTCATCTATCTTAATATCCTTTGATGCTACCTTTATATCTCTTATCCCTTAAAAGTATTGCACTAGTTCTCCTTCATATTTTAGGCTTATTTCCCTATGTAATGTTATCTATAAAATCATCTTCAAAGTTATCACATATTGAATAAAACCCATTCTCTCCTCACTTATCTCTCCTAATAAAAATGGTTATGTAGAAAGTAGACATATTATGGATAACATAATATTATCCCATGAACACATTCACTTACTTAATTCCAATAAGTCTCTAGGTATGCTCATCAAAATTGATATTCAAAAATCATTTGATAAAGTGATCTCACAATTTATTTTTCACATGCTCACTACTTTTGGGTTTGTAAAAAGATGGATTATTAGGTTCTTTCTCTCATTTCCAAAACTTTCTTCTTCATCCTAATTAATGGTTCTCCCTGTCCCACTTTTCCCCTTAAGAGATATTAGGCAGGGAGACCCCATTTCCCCTTACATCTTTCTCCTCATGGCTGAAGGGATAAGAAGATCTATCAAATCATCCCTATAGCTTGGTCAACTATAAGGTCTTCCTCTTAGTTCCCATGATCTCTCTTTTCCGCACCAACAATTTGTGGATGATACTCTTCTCTTGAGCATCCCCACTGTTAAATAAGTGACTACCCTTAAAAACATCCTTCAAAATTTCTCTAATGCTTGGGGAACCTCCATTACCATGGAAAAGTCTCAAATATTCCTTTTTTATACCTCACTAGTTGTCCAAATTCACATATCTCATTTGCTTGGTTTCTAAAGGAGCTCTCTTTCATCCAAATACTTGGGGATCCCCTCTAACTAGCAATACTCTTTGAAAAAAGTATGGGAAAATATTCTTCCTAAATTTGAAGCTAAAATTTCTTGTGGGACTTTCATATCCTTCAATCTAGCTAGTTGATTGATCTTGCTCAAATATGTCCTTCAATCACTCACATATTCGCTCTCAACAATGGCAGCCCCCAAAGCCATCCTAAATAGAATTAGAGATATTTAGCGCAAGTTCTTCTTGGGGGGCACTTAAAGATACCAAAAAAGGGATTTGGTTAAATGGGACAAAATATAACGTCCCAAAAAAGGAGGCCTTGGTCTCCATGATCCAGATATACTCAATAGAGTCTTAAGTTCTAAAAATTGGTGGATATGGATAATAAATCTAAAGGCTTTATGGAGAAAAATGTGGAAATATAAGTATGCCCCAATACCTAGGAATCTCAGCCCATTAGAATGAAAGGAAACATTAAGGGTTGTCATATATAGAATGATTCTTGAAGCAACAAACATCTTGTCCAGGAGCACAATTTTTGGGAAATTAGAAATGAGAGCAGTGCATTGTTTTAGGATGATTTATGGCATCTTTGACCAAAATTAGCTCAGAATGAACAACTCCAAACCAAGGAGTCCCTCATTTCCTAGGTCCAAATATTAGTTTCACATTACTAGGACTCATCCCCCTACGCTTCCCAATGGTACAATTGGAAGTAATATGAGGAATGAATTGAGCCTCCTTCCCAAAATGAAAGCACAATTATCAAGCAAAAATTAGAAAATAGAAGAATTGTGATACAAGAGGGAAACAATATTGCTCATTGGGGTTATAATCATTCAAAAAAATTTAACCTCTCTAAAGATTTTAGTCTTCTCATAAGAAACGGCAATGAAGATGATCAAGGAAAATGGCTTAAAATATGGAATCTGAAACATTGGCCCAAAATCACTATTTTTTTGTGGCTTCTATTATGGAACAGAACTTTGACATGGGACAAGCTTCAATGTAGTGGTTTTCAAGGCCTCTTAATTTATCTTGTTTAATTCTCCAATCTAGTTAATGTCAATCATCTTCGTAGAAATTGTAGCTTCCTTACTTCTATCAAGGACCACCTTACTACGCTCTTTCGATAGATCAAAAAAATACAAAATAATGTCCTCTCCACTCTACAATTTTGGTGTGACTCCCCTTTTACTAATATTTTTAGAGCCTGGAAATGCATCCTAGGATTCCTCTTATGGGAGGTCTGGAAAGAGTGTAATAGATGAAAATTTAACAATATCATGGCCTCCATAGATTTTATTTCACAAGTTATCTTAAATAAACTAAGGAAAACAAATTCTTCTCTTCCTTGGTCCTCCAAATATTGGGAATGAAAGCAACCTGGAAATTCATTCTAACCAAAATGGGTCTTTCCCCATATTCCTTGTGGAAGACTCCCTTTTTCCCCTATTTCTTACCTTCCAACCCTTCCTTCTAGCCCCCCCACCCTTTCGTAGGAATTCATCAAACTCAACTTTGACTGGGCATCAAAAGGAAATCCAAGACAAGCCAGTTATGTTGGAGCCTTTCATAATGCTAATGGGAATATTCCACATCTTTATGCTAGTGCCATAGGCCTCAACACTCATAATGTTTTTGAAATATGGGCGCTAGAGCAAGGTCTCTCAATTTCTATCCACAAATAATTTCACAGACTCGTTATTGAAGGAGATTCCAAGACCATATCAATATCTTCCACAAAGTCCAATGTGGATCAAATCTTTCCAAAGTCTCTAAGACTTGGAGGTTGGAAGCTTGAATAAGTAATACCAAAAAACTCTTAGAAAAAGTAACAACTCCCCTCCTCTCTCATGTCCATAGAGAAGGAAATAAACTATCTGACAAGCTAGCCAATTTTGGTATCAGAATACCAACTCAACCCCTTGACTTGGATTGGAGTGTGGACATTCCAGAATCCATTGAAACTCACTGTTAAGATATAGCTACAAAGGAAGTTATCTCCCAAGTAGGATTCCAAGGAGCGGGCATTCCCCCCTTCCCTAATATGATGCCAACTCACAAGAAAGGGGTTTGCAACTCTCACTATACTTAGCGCATTGCATGCACTCTCATCACTTATCAATCATGGTACGAAGTTGACACAAGCTTAAATGTCATTTGAATATTGTTGGCAACATAGGGAGGTACAAGAGGACCCAACAAAATAATTATATCAGAATGACAAAGCTAGAGGAAAAAATTGACAATATGGACCACAAGCTAACCATTCTAGCCAAGAGATTATTCAACATATCCTTCTCCTCATATGAGGATAGTGACTAGCCAACGTGGATGCCTAGAGATTCTACCTAATAATTATTATGACTCACTAGTTTTTTGCTTGCAACACTAGTAGTCTTTTTTTCCTTCTCATGTCGATGTATGTCAAGGTTTGGCATAATCAACCTATTTTTATAAGTTTTTATTTACAATATGCTTTAGTTAGACAAGGTCTTAGTAATCTCAACACACTAAAATTATGTTACTGGTCAGCGTTTCCTTCAAATAAATTAGTAGTAAGAAATATTAATCTATATCATCCTCATTTAACCTAATACAAAATGTTTGGCCTTAAAAATAACAAATAAAATAAAATAAAATAATAAATATACAAAACTCTTTACTTGATTTTAATGGAGGTTTACACAAGCATCTAGTTATGAGAAAAATATTACATCAACATATAAGTTGGTTTCGTCATTATAAGTTGTATGACCATGAAAACTTGATATCTTACCCACCCAGTATTATAATATACGTTGATTTAAGAGTTATTTGAATAAAAGGCACTCATGCAAATGTAAATATGGCATTATAATCAATAATGATTACACCACAATATAAAGTTTGATATCTTACCAAATAATGTCGTGTTGATTTAGGAGTTATCTAATCAAAAGAACTTATGAAAATGAAAATATGGCATTGTGATCAGTAATGATTGCATTCCAATATAAAAAATACCATGGCATCATAATATAAAGATCGATATCTTACCCAATAGTGTTTGCAACATAATGTTAAGGTATATGTCTATTTAAGAGTTATTTAATCAAAACAAAACATATGGAAAATGAAATTGTGACATTGTATTAAATCATGATTACAATACAATATAGAGATTATAGAGATTATGATAGAAATATAATATAGAGATTAATAATCTAATAAGAAAAAATAGATTTAAAAAAATAAAAGATAAAATAGTATATTTATGATTAGATATTTAAGATTTAGTTAGAAAAAATAATAAAATAAAATTTGAATAATAAATTATAATTTTTTCCATATGATTTTTAATTTAATAATTATTTATAAAATTTTCTGATCGGGGTGTGAGTCGGACTTAGTGTGCTTGTCCTGGTTCAGTGATTAATGTGTATCTTCAAGATCGTCTTGGCCACCCTTCGCGTGAATGTCGCACTTGGAGTGGTGGCGGTACGCATGCGGTGTTTAATGCTCGAAGGCGACAATGGTTTAAGGACACTTGGAGTGGGAAAATCTTTGTTCGACTTGTTGAGTAAGGTAGTTTATGAACTCACGCCCTCATTGACCTGATGTGAGAGGGGGATTTTGGGCATCTGAAGCTCGTCATCATCTTCAGGTTTTGGCAATGTTCACTGGTATGTTTTCAGTATTAACTCAACAAAATTTGTTAGTATGGAGCAGCCAATTCGACCTTTGATTGGTGATATGTATATGTCTCGGCTATGGGGTGATGGCCACTGGAAGTGCCATAGACATGGCCTCGCTAGGTTCCTGGTCAAGTCTGTGCCCATTGTCTTTCTTGTCTCGATGTCTGTAGAGTATGGTATATGGTTGTCTCAAGTGGGTGCATGCATGGCCGGGGTGGTAAAGGGTTTCAAATGTGGAAGCCCCCCTCACACGGGTCTGAAAGAGCTGAAAGGGGGTTGGGTCTGTGGAGAATTGGGTTTGGGTCCAGGTTACTTCGACCTAGAGAGAGCTCGCAGTCGAGCCAGGGGGTCAGGGAACTTCGACTATACCCTCTAGTGGTAGAGGGGTTAAGGTGAAACAACCCTGATGGCCAGTTTTTGGGTTGGTCCAGTCCTGTGGACTAGAATCCCCCAGGTTAGGAATTTCTGTTTAGATAGAGGTTAAGTCTGGTTTCAGAGTTAGGTATGGCTTGATGCCAAGCAATTCAATCCGGTCTTTGTGTATGGGGTTTTGATTTCTATAGCCTGGGCATTTTGCATGGAGTCATGTCAGAAGCGTTTTGGTGGGCGACAGACTCAGTATAATTGTTGGTTCGATTTCCCTTTCAATTCTTGTTATAATGTTTGGTTGGTGAAGTTCATAACCTGTGGAAAGTGTCGTTATAATACTGAGGCCCTAGAAAGGGTTGGCATGGCTAGTTCATTCAAGCTTTGCAATGGGCAGAGGAAGACGATTGAAAATAGTGGTACCATAATCTTGTGTTGGCATCCAGTTAGTAGAAAAATGTGGCGTGGGTTCCTTACGTGGCTGGTTTCATTTGAATTTGATGTAGCAGGTCTGCAGTATTGGTGCGACCTTTGGCAACATTGAGCACCCAAACTGCGACCCTGTTCTGGTGGATATTCGGAGTTGGGAAAAGAACAGTCTTTGTCATGCAACAACAACAACATGGCCCGAGCAAAGGGTACAAGGAAAAATGGCAGTGGAGACCGAGGATGGGGAAAATAGAGGAATGCCGCTTCATCACCAAGAAGCCAACCCAGCTCTTCTAGTGGGGCGGTTGGGGTGGGTCGAGGGCACAATCTGGCCTCTCGCATAATTGAAGAAGCAACCCAAGCTTACCATGCCATTAGCTCCAACCCAGTTAGGCAATTGATTGCAGAGTGGGAAGATGAGATTCGATAGACTGTGAAGGACTTCAAATTGGATGTGGATGAGTGGCAAGCAGTGGCTCCGAATCTAGGCCACACTCGTGGAAGAGTAACCCAATACAAGCAAACAATGCGCCTGTTCTGGATGAAGAAGAGCATTCTGGCGAAAGCTCTAAAGCAATTTCCTCCTGACATGCATGTAGGCCCCCAGGGGTAGTCAGATTATACTAAAGAATTTCAAAAAATTCAGTTTCAATTACAACAACAGAGTGGTTCGCTGAGCCAAATTGAGCAACATATCCCTTGCATACCCCACACAGAGTTGTCGGGTTCCATTGTGAAGGACCCTGCTTCGGTGGATTCAGCTGATGATGAGTAGCGACAGTGCATCCTTGTTTGCATTTTGAATGTTCCAGGCCCAAAGTTTTAGACTTATTATCAATTATGTTTATAGTTATTTAGAAAATAGGAATTATAAAGACTCTCATGTTTACATAGCATGGCTGAATAGACTTGTTATTTTTTGCTTATGGATGGCATATTTTGCGGTTAGGTGGCCAACATACCTGGTTTCCCTATGCGCAGGTTGAGGCCACCTAACTTTCAGGCCTATAAATGTAATCTACTTTATTTTCAAAAATTAATGGAAAAATACAACTAAGCTTAAAAAAAAATATACTTATAAAGATATCAATATTTACCCATACAAATCATTAAACCTTATATACACAAAATTTATAAATCTAAATTGAGCTCTCATCATTTATATGTAAACACAAAATAATGAAAAAATATAAATATATCCATTATTTTAATAAAATGATATATAATCTCTATAATAAAATGATGCAATAAAACCATTTAATTTTATGCATAATTAAACAATAGATACATTATTATATTTTTAATAAATAAGTATTGATTTATTAATCAATTAAAACAATGAATATCAAAAATTTATTATTAACTTTATTGACTTAAAAACTTATAAAAAAGCAAAAAAATATTAATAAATAAATAACAATTAAATTATTTTAAAAATTTAAATATATAATAAATAATCTCGATGGACTTTTCAAATATCCTATTTTATTTATCAATTTAAAAAATACACACGTCATTGCTAGAAGATCCATGCGGTCAACTTTTCATTTTCCATTCCATTATGTTACTGTATTAAAAGGAAAATTGTCAATTATTTTATATTAAGTAAACTTTTAAAAACAGACGAGAACCGACCCATTAATATCCAGCGAAAATAGCACAAGCATATGCAATTAAAAAAAATGACTAGCGTGATTTCGGAAGCCTGAAAAAATTAAAAAAATAAAAAGTGTGATTTTGGAAGCCTAAAAATAATTAAACGGAGCAAGCTCCATGCGTTAAGATGACATTAAGCATAAATTTGTAATTTCATGAAAAATATGTTATATAAATATCAATATAAAATATCTTATATAATTAAAAAATATATATATATATATATATATATATATATATAAATTAATTAATTAATATATTTTAATAAAAAATATATATATATTTCTAGAAGATGATAATAATAATAATAATAGACTGCGTGATTTCGGAGGCCTGAAGAAATATAAAAAAATAAATAGTGTGATTTTGGAAGCCTAAAAATAATTAAATGGAGCAAGCTCCATGCGTTAAGATGCCATTAAGCATAAATTTGTAATTTCATGAAACATATGTTATATATTTTTTTGTTTATAAATATCAATATAAAATATCAAATAATAATAATAATAATTATTATTATTATTTTGCAGGAGGGATTATGAATTATGATCTTGTAGTTAGTGTATCATCCTATCATATAGTTATTTTTATAATTTTTTTTTGTGGAAGAGTGTTTAATTTGTTAAAAAAAACATTTTACTATTATATATGAAAGTGGATATGTATGACAAATCTTTGTTACTATTTGACATTTTAATGGTCACAGTTTAATTTATATTAGTTTTAGTATTTGTAAGGAAATTGTTAACTATCTTTTATCAATTAATATAAGTAGAGAATAAATTTTGATGATTTATCAATTTTAATAATAGAAATAATATGTAAATATGACTATAAGTATAACAATACATATAATTAATTATTAAAGTAATGGAAGTATATGCTTAACAATATGCTAATTAAAATTAATAATTTAAGTATTTTATTATCAATGATCAATTAGAAGAATTATGAATATAGAAATATTTAAATTTGTCAATGTCTAATTCTTTTGACATATGCAATTAATCAAATAAACTTTTGAATATATTCCTCTATAAAATAGAAAAATATGCACTTGCTCTTATTAGATTAAGATAAGGTGAGTTTCTTTATTTGATTTCCAAATACCAAAAATAAGAAATTAGGTAAATATATTTGAAGACGACATGCCAACACATACCATTGTTCTTGCACCTGGGAATGCAAATCATTACATTTTTAACATGAACAAAGTAAACTATCAAACGAGAACTATAAACTCAAAATGAGAATTTTAACCCAAAAAAACCCAAAAAAACATGAAAAATGCCCAAAAACAAAAAGTGTTTGATGCTGGAATATATATATATTTTTTTTTGTGCAAAAAACACTATGAAAACGAAAAGTGTTATGTTGCATTTTTTTTTTTTGGATAAATTTTCAACATTTTTTAGCAATGGCGTTAAGAATAAAATATCATAACTCCAAAAAGCCTTAAAATTCCAACGATTTTCAGGCATGGCATTAAAGATAAAATATCACGTCTTTGAAAAGCCTTAAATTTCCAACAATTTTCAACCATGGTGTTAAATATAAAATACGTATAATTGTTTTCAACCATAGCATTAAAGATAAAATATCATGACTCGGAAAAACCTTAAAATTTTGATTATTTTTCAACCATGGAATTAAAACCAAAGATCATGACTGCATAAAACCTTAAGTTTTTAACATATTTCAACCATGTCATTATGGAAAAATTATGACTAAAAAAACTTAAAAAATGAACACTTGAATGAAAGGGTCATTATAACAAGAGTAATTTCTTTTTTAAATGCTAAAAGTATAGCTATTTTAAAATCTTAGTCTAAGACAACTTGACATATTGCAACAAAAATTTAAAAATAAATGATCAAATTGACATGTAGGGTAGGAAAATTATATTAGACACAAGCAATACTGAGAGGAGGAGAGGGGTAAGGTGAATCAATATTATGAAAATGTAATAAAATTTATGCAATTAAAACTTATTCAGAAATTCACTTCAGAAATGTATAACAAGATCATTCACATGCACAAGAAAAACACAAATAATCATCACATGTAAACACTTGGATTTTAGGTGGAAAAACCCCCCTCTAAGGAAAAAAAACCAACGAACTGTTTGTTGTTTCTTCTCATTATCTACTGTTTCAAAATCTTCTCATTTACATTACATCAACAAGCCACCACTAGCAATGGAGCACCCACTCCTTGATTGAAATGAGAAATGTTGGCCACAACCAACTTGGAGCACCTACTCCTACAATAGACAATCACGCACATTTAGCTTGAAGCCCCTCTCCAAGTACAAACAATTCTACAACAAGATAATACAATTCAAAACTGAAAATATTGTTGCATAAAACAAAACTAGCAACGAGCAAGCACACTCATGCAACCACAATTTCACATTCCAAATGAGAGAACAAATCTCCCCACACACTCTCTCCAAATTGATCTTCGATCTCTGCAGACAACTCTAAAACACTGTTAAAGAGTAATTTCTGAAGCACACTGCAATACTGAAGCTTTGAACTCTTTACTACAATCACTAGTTTGTGCACATTCTCTTCATGCACACTCACTCACTCACAATACTAGAGGTCCAACCAAATGAGCAACTTTCCTTCTCATATTTGTAAATTCTGGAGATGGTTAAGTCAATAAATTCTTCAAATGGTGGAACTTGCCCAAAACCTTTTCATATGCTTCAGATTTGATTGAGATAGGTTTCTTAACCTAATCAAGCCACTTTCTCTATGAACCTTTTGATATTTTAAACTTTGATCAACTTCTAGAGGCCCCACGACTTGTCTCGATATTTCTCTAGAAAATTTTGACCATAAACTTCACCAGAAACAAAATAATTTCAATTGTGCACACGAAATCTGAAGCAATTTTCACGTTTTCCTTTAATCACACAAACAATTCTAGTTTCTTTGGGTTGCAACCGCTTCCATAGAATTGTCTGCTAGCTATTGGAGTTGTTCAACCACTCGGATAAGCCATCATGCATGCGGTTGGGGCAGAGTATGGTCTAAAACAAAATTCTTTCCCTCAAACTTGCAATAGATCTTTAGGGGAGTTAATATGGCCTACAAAGCATCCTTCCAAGCTCATATGAATATCATGACACCATCTACATGACTCAACAAGTCTCAACACACAACTTGAACTTGACCTCTATCAAATGTGTAGCTTAACTTCAGATAAGGCCTTGTTATATCCCGACACATCTTCTATAGACCTTATGAGGCTATGACAACATTTTACATCATCATGATAGCTTTCAACAAGTACAAAACAAGCTCAAAATGATACAAAGTGACTCATGAGTACATGGCTTACAACAGGTGACATCAATGGAAACACAAACATGCCAACAAACTCGACCTATTCCAATGAAAACTTAAAAATCAACCATAAAATCAACACAATGTAGAGGCAAACTTTATCCATTATAACAAAAGATTTAAAATCAACTATAAATTGACACATAATGGGGTTAGGTTGCTAGTCAAAGATCGACATGGACCTTGAAAAAAAATACAATAAAACAAAATAATAAACAAATATATAAATAAATAAAAATGAAAAATACAAAACAAAACAAAACAAAAATTAAAACATTAAAAAAAAAATAAAAACTAAGAAAAGACAATTAAAAAAAAGAAGTTTAAAAAATAATAAGAAGTAAATAAATTTTTTTATTAAAACATTAAAAAAAAATTACTAAAAAAAATCAAATATAGAAATATATATTAAAAAAAATTGTAAAAAAAAAAAATTAATTCATAAAAGATAAAAATTTAACACAAAAAAACATAAAAAATATAAAATATACAAAATAAATGAAAAAACAAGAAAATATTAAAAAAAAACATAATATATGAAAAAGGTTTAAACAATTAACACACAAAAAATAAAAAATAAAAAAATAAAAATAAAAACAAAAACAAATTGGATAATTAAAAACAAAAAATCCAAATAAAAAGTCAAGTCCCACTAGCACAACTAGTTGAGGATGGGCCTTGTTAGCAAGGCAACCCAAGATCAAACTTCATGGGGGTGGTTGTGTCTGTGCTAGGGGGAGGAGACATGCTAAAAAATCTAGGCATCTTAAGGCTGGTGTGATCCCTAAGTGACTTTGAGGGATTAGATGCCCCTGAGTCGTGATTTCTCAAGCCACAGGTCAAGCCTGGAGGATCGCAACAACTTGACAAAAAAAAAAAAAAAATTAAATAAACATTAAAAAAAATTAAATAAATAAATAAAAACATTATATATATATATATATATATATATATAAAATAATAATAATAATAATAAAAAGAAAGCAAGATAATTAATAAAATCAAAATAAAAGTTCAATAAAAAAATAGTAAAAAAAAACAACATTAAAAAAAAAATTAAAACTAAATTAAATTAAACTAAAAAATAAATAAAAAATAAAAATACACAGGGCTCACCTAAGGGGCCCGAGGGGCCACGAGCCAAGGCAGGTGGGGTAACAGGTTGGGAATCCACCAAACCCACCTAGTAGGCCCTAGGGGTGGCAGGCTAGGGAAAGCGAGGCATGTTAGCCCCCTAATTTGCTCTCTTTTTTCCATTTCCTATTCCTAAATCATAACCATTTACTGCTGTTTTACTTCTTTTATACACCCTCATCTTGCACCAGTCCAAGCATGGTGACATATTTCGTATAAACTTTATTTTTCATACTTTTAATTTAACTTAGCATTAATTAATCATTTATTGCACGATTTCTTACTTTTAATTACTCTTTGTAACTTATCGATATCTCCAATGTTTATTTGGTAGTTAGAGTACTTACCGTGACCACTGATCCTAGTGCAGGATCGGATCTTGCACCGTTGCCAGCACAACAAATCCTTGCAGCAGATCCGAACCTCCTTGATCACCGCCTCGTTTTGAGCAGCTTCAACCACGACAGCAAGATCGATCCAAAGGTAGCTGAGATCGAATCTGTGAAGGATGAAAGCTGGAGATTGGCTACGACCAGTTTTGCTAACTGTCTAATTTTGAAGGCTGAAAAGCTAAATTCTGCGTTTGGTTATGTAATCGGTTGAATGATCTATTTTGGCCTTTGGCCAAAGATCTATATAATGTAGAATGTAAATAGGACTAAAGGGAAGTTTTTGATAGTAGAAGAGAATAGAGACACAGCCAGAGAGGCGGTAACAGGTTGTTGTATTTTGTTATCACCCGAATCTGGGCTGGACGATGTATTAATGTATGTACTTGCCTCAATGAATTAATA
This sequence comes from Pinus tabuliformis, assembly GCA_031772625.1. Classification (NCBI taxonomy): domain Eukaryota; kingdom Viridiplantae; phylum Streptophyta; class Pinopsida; order Pinales; family Pinaceae; genus Pinus; species Pinus tabuliformis. Next base: position 1,555,603,423 of record CM062819.1, read on the forward strand.
AAAGGGAGCTCCACCTCATGTTTTACAAATCGTGTTTCTGTATTTGAGCTGATGAATTGATTAAGGTACTAAGTAGCATTTTTATTTAAAGGGGAAACGCGCTGGTTGGCTAGGGCCCAACCAACCCAACACGTTTACCCCATTTCCCGTTTTCCTGTAATTTGTGTTTACATTGTCAAGTGTGATTTAATTTTAAGCACATGCATTCCTGTCTGAGTGAAAGCGGATCCGTTGTGTGAAGTAGATAAATTCCCTTTCCTGCACTTGATTTCAGATTGGTTTTCCTCCGCCTGGTCCAAGTAGGAGAAATAACCCTCCACTAGTGCACGTTGGTGTGATATCTCCTTTTCTGCAATTCTGTTTGATTGATTTTCCCTACCCGGTCCAAGCAGGAGAAATGAACTTGCACCAGTGCATGTTGGTGTGATGCAGCAAGCCTTCTTAGTCTACTTCCCGCAATCTTCTTTCTTTCATTAAATGCTTATGACAGGATAAATGTATATTGATTGTTTCTTTATTCCTGCACTCTGTTAAGATTATAAACATTCACTTTTTATGTGTGCAATTTGATTTAACAGTATAATAGCACTTGCAATAATTAAGCACTCATTTTAAGAATTAAATGCTAAGTGCAGGAAGCTCTGATCCGGTGCAAGAACTAGTTTCTTGCCACGGGATCTGAGTGCTTTGAACCTGGAAAAGTTCAAGCCCTTGCAGGAAGCAAAAGCCTTTAGTAAAGACACTATTTATACCTTCTGCATAAATCTCTGTTCCTGCACTAGTGCAAGCAGATTGTGATAGTACAGGACAGATTAGTGCAAGAAGGAAATCTCTAAAGGAGCAGGTTTAAGGGCCCATCTGATGAGACTGCTAAGTGTCTCTGCTAAAGAAAAACACACACTCAGTAGTTAAACAATAATTAGCTAGAGTGATTGCCCTTTTATCTTTAATTCCCTCTTGCAAATGCATTCTTCCTTGTTCCAATCTTAGATTATTTTGATGGTTCAAGTTGCCTTTTTCTCTTTTTAATTTGATTCCGTAATCTTTCCTTTGAAGAAAGTAGGGATTTATATTAGGAAGATTCATACCATCTCTGGCATTGCTTGTGCTTCATCTCTAAGTTTACGGATCCCCCAGGTTGACAAATTAAGTGTTGAGGAGTTTGCTTAAGTGTAATTCCTGCACTCAACATTTTGGCGCCATTGTCGGGGAGGCGATTTGATTTGGTAAGAATTTTCTGATTATACAATAGAAGTAATTTTTCCTTTATTTTTGCAGTATTGTTTGAAAAAGCTTCTTTGAAGGATTTTTATTGGTGTTAATCGATTTGTGACAACATTTTTTATTAGAAGTTGTTTGTTATTTTTCTTTCTTTTTTGAAATGAATGCCTAGAAAAGGTAAGGGTTCGAAGCCCACTAAGGGCCGAAAGAATTCTGAAAACAATTCTCATATTGGGTCTCCTTTTGTAAGCAGGAAGCCCAATCCAATTCAAACCCATCACGCAGGAACAGTCCACCTAGATTCTGGTGACAACAACTCAAGTGTGGTTCAGCCTGTTGAGAGCGGTTCAAGTAAAAGGGAAACAATGGTGGACCATGAAGATCATGTGGAAGGGACTGGTGAAAACCAGGTAAGTGGAGAACAATCCACTTTTGTGTTTCCAATTGTGGACCCTGATACTGTGGCGCAAATGAAGAATATTCCACCATCAGCTCTCCCTCATTTCCATGGTAAAGTTCATGAAGATCCTAACTCTTTTCTATTCGAGTTTGATATTCTGTGTAGAAGTTATGATTATTCAACTGACGCTCAGAAGTTAAGATTATTTCCTGTTACTCTCAAGGACTCAGCTCTACGCTGGTTTATGGGGTTAGGAGGAAACACTATAACCTCTTGGGATCAGATGAAGAGAGTGATTTTGTCTAAATATCAAGAATATTGAAAAACTCGGGACATGCAGGATGAGATTTTTACAATCATACAGGATGATGATGAAACTCTTGAAGATTACCTAGAACTATTTCTGTATATTTTACAAAGGTTGAAACTTAAGTTTGATCCCAGTACTATTAGAACCTTGTTCTTAAGAGGACTTACTGATAATGCTAGAAATAATTTAAATTTGTTAGGACAAGGTGATATTTCTCAGCAAACTTTTGAATAAATTTGTGAATTATGCAAGAAATTTTCAAGAAATCAGTATAGATTTGGTAAAGGAACTCGAAATAGAAATAGAAAAACTGAATCTACTGATGCTATGATTATTGGATTGTAAAATAAAATGGAAAACATGAAAATTGATATAATGAATACTGTTACCAAATAGTTGGACTCTTTAAAATTTCAGCAAAAGATCATGAAGGAACAAGAGTCATTATGTATTTTCTGTTCTAAATGTAGAGACAAGCATCCTCCTAAAGAGTGTCCTTTTAATTTGAAAGAAACTAATAAGTGTGCTATTTGTGCAGAAGACCATGTCACAGAAAAATGTCCCTCTATACGAAGACTTAAAGCTGTATTTACAAGGGGACAGCCTGAAGCTGAATACTTGTGTGCTATGGGAGCAAGAAGGAATTGGCCTCAAGTAGGTGCAGGTATGGCTCTTGAATTTTCTCCACACTATTTTGGTTATAATTCACATGCATATTCTTATCCTAACACTAATCAGCAGTGGCAGTATGGGAATCAATATCAGCATGGGCAACCTTCTCAACCATGGCAACAAGGTTGGAGAGGGCCAACTCATTCTCCATATTCCTACCAGCCACCTATGCAGTCATATCCATCTACGCATACATCTTATTCAATGCCTCAACTTCCGAGTCAGTTTACTCCATTATTGCCTTTACCTCCACCTTTTCGACCTCCTTAGTTGCCTGCTCAACCTATGCCCAATCCTAACAATAATAAAGCAGTGCAAATGATCTATGTAACAAACCCACCTTTACCATTCGAGTACCAGTCTATTCCAGTTGGGGTTCATGATATTCAATTAAGATCGGGAAGGACTGTAACATCAGAAAATTAGAAGCAACCTATAGTGATTGTTGAAAAGAAAGTAAAAGAGGAAACTCTTAACCATTCTCCGAAAGTTTCCACTAAGCAGCCCTTACCCTCTGAATCCTTGCCATCTTCTTCCAACCAGCCTCCCTTCCTAGAGAGGCTAGTAATGGAAAGAAGTGAGCCTATTTCTGAGACTAGCTTGGCATTAGAGCTTCAGAATCTTTTCATTAAGATACCTTTGCTTCAAGCCATCAAAGAGATCCCCATTTGTACCAAGATTATTAAGGAACTCTGTCTCAAGAAACCTGGGAGGAAGAGATTGGAACCCCAAACCATTCAATTTGTTGGTAGGGCAGCAGAGTTGATGATGGGATGTGTGTCTATGGAAAAATATACTGATCCTAGAAACCCTGTTGTCTCAGTTCAGATTGGTAATGTCCTTGTCTCTAATGTTCTTATAGACCTAGGGGCAGCCATTAATGTCATGACTAAGCAAACCATGGATCAACTTCGGTTATCTCATCTTCGCCCTACTCCCACTGTGCTTGAATTAGCAAATAGATCTAAAATTAAGCTAGAAGGAGTATTGGATGATGTGATCATCTCATTAGATTCTTGGGAATATTTTGCTGATTTCATTGTGCTTCAGCCAAAGAACCAGTAGGAGGACATCCCTTGATCTTGGGTTGACCATGGCTTGCTACGGCCGATGCATATATTGGATGTCATTCCGGTGATATGTATATTTCGCATGGAGATTCTAGGAAGAAAGTTACCTTATACCCCCCTGCCAGATCCATTCAGGACCTTCGAGATACTTTATGGTTGGATCAAAGTAGTGATGAAGAGACTCAGCCCATTTCCCTTATCCATCATTATACTGGGTCTTCACAAGAAGATGAGATTCAAGATTTCCTAAATAATCTAGACACTATGCCTAATTTTGAGCCATTGAGCCAGATTTTTAGCCTATATTTTCAAGATAATCATGATTCTCATTCTTCTGTACCACTGCATTTGACCACTCCCTTGAGTACTCCTGAGCCTGATACTACTCTTGTTGAGATTAGCCCTGGTAAATCCTTGCATATTAGTTTAGATTTGGAGTCATCTTAGCAGGAGCAGCTTGTGAATTTGTTGCAAAACCATCTTAGTGCCTTTGCTTGGGGCTATGAAGATATGAAGGGTATTCCTCCTGAAACTTGTACACATCATATCTATATTCAGGAAGGAAGCCGACCTGCCCAAAAACCCCAAAGGCGAATGAATCCAGCTCTAAGAGATATTGTGAAGGAAGAAGTACATAAACTCTTGGATGCCGATTTTATCTATCCTATTTTTGACAGTCAGTGGGTCTCTCCATTAGTGCTAGTCCCTAAGAAATATGGAAGATGGCGTATTTGTATTGATTATCGAGAATTAAATAAAGAAACTCTCAAAGATTATTTCCCTCTCCCTTTCATTGACCAGGTGCTTGATACCCTTGCAGGAAAGAAATATTTTTCCTTTTTGGATGGCTTCAGTGGCTATAACCAGATACAGATTGCACCCAAAGATCAGGATAAAACTACTTTTACATGTCCATGGGGTACATTTGCTTATAAAGTGCTTCCCTTTGGTTTATGTAATGCCCCGGCTACCTTTCAAAGGGAAGTCCTGGCCATTTTTGCTGATCTAGAATTTGTAGAAATTTATATGGATGACTTTTCTGTGTTTGGTGATTCTTTTCAGGAAGCTCTCAAAAATCTGGAGAAAGTAATTCTTCATTGTCAGGAAGCCCATCTCACCTTGAGTGACAAGAAATGTAGATTAATGTGCAAAGCGGGAGTGGTACTTGGCCATTTGATTTCTGGTAAAGGTATCCAGGTTGATCTAGCAAAGATTGAAATCATTCTGCATCTTCCTACACCCAAAACTCAAAGGGAAGTAAGAGGTTTTTTAGGACATGCTGGTTACTATAGAAGATTCATTGAAAATTTTTCTAAGATAGCTGCCCCTCTTTTCCAACTTCTAGCTAAGGATAGTGAATTTTCTTGGACCACAGCTTGCCAATAGTCTTTTGAAACATTGAAGGAAAAGTTAGTACGAGCACCAGTTTTGAGAGGTCCTAACTAGTCCTTGCCCTTTCAAATTTCCTCTGATGCTTCAGATTTGGCTATTGGTGCAGCTTTAGGACAAGAGGAAAATAAGCAATCCTATGCTATTTATTATATTAGTAAGAATTTGTCTTTTGCTGAATTAAATTATACAGTTACAGAGAAAGAGTTTTTAGCTGTAATATTTGAAATTAATAAGTTCAAGCACTGTATTACAGGATATGAAGTATTTGTACATACTAATCATTCCGCAATTAAATATTTGATTAACAAACTATTGACTAGCAGTAAAGTGACTAGGTGGTTACTATTGTTGCAGGAATTTAATATTACTATTGTTGATAGACCAGGAAAATCTAATGTTGTAGCACATTTTCTTTCTAGATTAGATAATCCCGGTGAAGTAACTCCTGTTAATGATGATTTTCTGGATGAAAATATTTTTGCTATGTCAACAGATTCTCTGTGGTTTGCTGATATTGCTAATTACCTGGTTACTAGGAAAACACCACCCCACTTGTCCGCTTGTGAAAAGCAGAATATTATTCAGAAAAGTGCTGCGTACTCCTGGATTCAAGGAGATCTCTTTTACACTGGTCTAGACCTGATTATCTGTAGGTGTGTAAGAGAGGAGGAAGTGTTTGACATATTGAAATCCACTCATGATGAACCTTGTGGAGGCTAGTTCGCTGATAAGCAGAGTGCATATAAAGTATTGCGTGCTAGTTACTTTTGGCCTTCCTTGTTTAAGGATGCCAAATAGTATGTCAGGTGATGTGATAGCTGTCAAAGAGTGGGCCAACCTAATTAAACCAATGAAATTCCTTTATGCCCCCAAGTTAAGATTGAGCCATTTGAAAAATGGGCTATTGATTTTATAGGGCCAATAAATCCAACGTCATTAAGTAAAAAGCATATTTTGGTTTGTACAGATTTTGTTACAAAATGGGTAGAAGCTAAAGTTGTTTCCTTTGCTACAGAAAAAGTTGTTGTTGATTTTCTTTTTACTGAAATCTTTACTAGATTTGGTGTGCCTAGAGAAATTGTTTCTGACAATGGTTCGCAGTTTATTTCTAATCTGGTATAGGGTGTGATAGAGCAATACAATATTTGGCACAGGAAATCCACACCGTATCACCCGCAAGCAAATGACCAGGTAGAATCCACAAACAAAGTGATCGAGTCCATTCTTACAAAGACAATAAATATGCATCGGAAAGACTGGGCTAAAATATTACCAGAAGCTTTGTGGGCATACAGAACCACTTGGAGAAATAGCATGGGACATACACCATATGAGCTGGTATATGGAAAATAGGTTCTATTACCAATTGAATTCTAGATCAAAACTTTCAAAACTACAGTTCAGTTAGGACTAGATCTCTCTGAGGCATAACAACAACGTCTTCTCCAATTAAATGAGTTAGATGAATTTCGTAGGGATGTTGTTCAACAAAACATACTAATTCAGCAGCAATGCAAAAGGTGGCATGACAAGTCTATTTAGAAAAAGCAATTCCAACCAGGTGATTGGGTGCTCCTTTATGATTCTAGATTTAAAATTTTTAAAGGGAAATTCCATACACGTTGGATGGGACCTTATGAAGTGATCTGAGTATTCGAGAATGGAGTAGTAGAAGTTAAAACTATTGATGGACAAAATTCAGTATTCTTGATAAATGGACACAGATTAAAGAAGTATTTTCAGCCACTTGCCAGGAAAGATTTTACACAGCAAGTCCAACAACAATTTGGGACGGTAGTGGTGAATGGTAATACCAACCTTTTGAAAACATGAATTCTTCTTCTTCTTAAAAATAAATAAATAAATAATACAATTTTTTTTTTAAAAGTAAAGAAAAAACATTTTCCTGTAATTATGAAAATCAGTTTGTTGATATGATTGCAGAAGGATCAACCTGAAAACTAGCTTGTTGGCAGGAAGATCAAAAATTTCTAATAAAAAGAGAATGTTGCTTGATCTTTAGATATGCTAGCGACCACCAAGTAAAAGCAGGTTCAACATAACCAACCTTTATACAATTGGGGTAATTAGCATGGATATTTTTATTCAAGTAACGCTTAATTTTCACTACAATTATTTTTCTTGCACCAGTGCAGGCAGACCTTCCAGAAAATTTTCTATCTTTCTTCATATTCCACTTTCGTAATATTCCCTCAGTTTTCTTCTTCAATCCTAGAATGATTAACCTTCCCATATTCTTCTGAATTTACCCTGTCCATTTCGTAAAAACCCCACTTTACCCTTGAATTTTTTTTCCTATCCCACTTCTGTTTATCCCCTCTTGTGGTACTATTCCTGGAATCCCTGTAACAGAATTCCTTCCCATTCTGAAATTTCCCTTTTCCCACTTCTTTGTTCCCTCATGAATTCATTGCAGGATCTCGTGCACAAAGAGCAAAAGGATATGCTCTGAAGCATCAAGAAAGGGCGAAGCAAATTTCTAGTATAAGTTGAGGAAGCCATGTTGGAAGTCTAGCCTATATTTTACTTAAATTCCCTATTCTTTTTTTCAGATATTATGCTTGCACTAGTGCAAGCATGTCGTCCTATATAATAATGCAAGTAGAATGGTACCAGTAGAATAACATAGTTTAAGCGGTGCAAGCAGACCGGTGCAAGCATTGACCCTATCAGAAACATAGTACACTTTGTTCTTTTCATAGCATACGTCATAGGAAAGTGGTCATCATGAAAGTTTACAAGAAGTCCTTTCACTTAGTTGATGAGTACTTGTGCTATCATATTAACTAGGAGAAAATTATTTAAAGTACAAGGTGTTTTTAAGTTAAGAATCATGATCATTTTGTAATGAATGCTAAGTTCTTTTTTGAATTATGAAGGAGTGCGGAAGTGTTTAACCGTTGATTGGATATAATTGCCCCTTTCTGCCATAATCCTATATGTCTTTCACTCGTAATGATTACCTCACCTAGCCGTTAAAACACCGCCGCAAGTACCAGTTCAGCATGATCTCAAATATGCCGCACATCCACAGCTATTTCAGTGGAATGAATGGGTGATAAGATGGAAGGAATGGTGGACGGTTGGATCCCTATCTATAAGAACCAATTTTCCCTGTGTTGCATGTAAATTCTTGACTGTTCATAATCGTTAAGCAGCGATGCTGTTTGTTTGAAGCGAACCTTCATCTCTTAGTAGGGTAGAACAGACTGCTGAGTATCACAATAGTCTTGCACTACTGTGAGACTCGAGCTTTCTTCAATTCTTGCAAAAGTTTGACGGGCACAACAGTGAAGTGGCCTAACAGTTTGCCAGAAGTTTCAAAAATGGTTGAGTAAAAATTGGGCCTCTAAAATTTGAGGTTACGGAAGAGTTTATAGCAGCAGCAATAGGCTTGGAAAATACTGGTGAGCAGTGGTTTAAAAATCATAAACTAGAAAGGAAGTGATGGCAACATTTCATCATCGACAAGAAGATGAAGGTAGATTGGAAGGAAGGAATTCCGCGCAGTGCCCTGCTGGGATAATGGTGGGACCTCCTTTTCATCCTACAGAAATTCGTAACCTGTGAGGGAAGGTACTCCCTCACTTTTGTGTACCATTTTAGGATGTTGCAACATTTCGAAGCCCCCTGGCACATCCAGTGGAGGCTTAATTTCTCCCATTTTTTGCTTAAGATCTTAGAAAAAATTGCCAAGGGTGTGCGGGACAAACGAGTAGACTAGGGCGACAAGAAGTTATATCACCACGACCTGATAAAGATTTTGGTCCAGAAACAATTAGAAGTTAAAGGCATGACCTGGGAGGTGCTGTTAAAACAACTACATAAAAATACAGCTGCTGGAAAGGAGATAGAGGACCCCACCAGCACAAGCAAGGGTCCGAGTAAGAATGTAAATGGGAGTCCTTCTTGCACTAGTGCAAAATGGAAACGACCTGAAAAATCAATAGAAGAAAGGGCCCCATCTTCAAATAAGAAGACAACTAGTGCACCTATTGAAGAGACTCCTTCTACGCCACCAGTATAGGCACAGACCCCCGAAGAAGACAACCTGTCAGTCCTTGCAGACGCAGCAAAATTTATAGAGGTCGAAGATGACACTCTGTTGGCCGATTTCATTAAAAGGCCCCAGAAAAAGAATGAAGAATCTGGTGCAGGCAAAGAACCACAGCCCCCACAGGACGTTGAATCTGTTAGAAAATTATATATTACGAAGCAATGGAACACATAAAATATTGCAGAAATATAAACACAGAAAACGCACAAAACAAGAGAGACACAAGTATACGTGGTTCACCCAGTTTGGGCTACGTCCACCCCGAACAGCCAGTCCTTCCTTTCTATTATCCAACAAAATGAAGAGACACAACCTATAGCAAATCCGCTGTAATATCCTCTGTTTTCTCTCACAGTCTCACCTCTCTGTTTCTCGCTCATAGAATACACATCTATTTTATAGCCTCAAATACAATACCCTCATACAAAGAGAGGGGTTGCCTTCTAGGGCAAAAAACCCTAAACTAAACATAAGTTCTACCGTCAGATCATCCGCCTAATGAACGGCCCAGATTGACTAGAAATTACTATACTTTTATAAGACAATTTTACAGCTGTTTTTAGCTTCGGGGGCGCTGCCCCCGAAACCCCCCGCCAGGGGGGGCTCCCAAAAGTCGCAGCCGCCCCCCCTGGACCCCCCCTGCAGCGAATATTTTACGGGCGGCGTTGCCGCCCCGATTTCGAGCTGGGGTCCAATGTGGCGATACCTTTGAATATAGAAGATAATCAGGCTCCACACCCAACAGAATCCCCTTCTGCACCAGTGCTAGAAGAAGAACCAAAAGAAGAAGAATTTTTTAATGTAACCATGAGGGATATTGAGGTCCCTGAGGAAGACACATCCCCTATCGAGACAGAAGAAGAAGAATATTTGGTAACTCCTGCTACTCGGATAGTTGAACTAAAGCTTCAAGTGCAGAACTTAGAACTGCTCATAGCTAAAGCATGGGAGGATAAAGAACAGAGTAAAGAAGAATTAATTGTGGAGATCCAGAAAAATAAAGGAGAAGTTAGAGTATGGAAGTACTGAGCTGTGCGATGTTTCAAGTGACTTAAAAAGGTGACAAAGAAACTAAAGAACATCAGAAAGAAGAAGTCTGAAACATTGCAGGCTGATGTCAGTATGTCAGAGCAGGATTGAGCTGGAATGCTCAAAGTTTTGAAGGTTTTTTGCAAAGGTAAAGAGTTGTGTGAGGACACACAACAGCTTAGGGATGGGAGGATGTTAGCCACCTAATTTTCTCTATTTTTGAAATTTTCCCCTTCCTAAATCATAACCATTTACCATTGTTTTACCTCTTTTATACACCCTCATCTTGCACCAGTCCAAGCACGGTGACATATTTCGTATAAACTTTATTTTTCATACTTTTAATTTAACTTAGCATTAATTAATCATTTATTACATTATTTATTTCTTTTAATCACTCTTTGTAACTTATCGATATCTCCAATGTTTATTTGGTAGTTAGAGTACTTACCGTGACTGTTGATCCTAGTGCAGGATCGGATCTTGCACCGTTGCCAGCACAACAAATCCTTGCAGCAGATCCGAACCTCCTTGATCACCGCCTTGTTTTGAGCAACTTCAACCATGACAACAAGATTGATCTAAAGGTAGCTGAGATCGAATCTGTGAAGGACAAAAGCTGGAGATTGGCTACGGCCAGTTTTGCTAACTGTCTAATTTTGAACGCTGAAAAGCTAAATTCTGCGTTTGGTTATGTAATTGGTTGAATGATATATTTCGGCCTTTGGCCAAAGATCTATATAATGTAGAATGTAAATAGGACTAAAGGGAAGTTTTTGATAGTAGAAGAGAACAAAAACACAGCCACAGAGGCGGTAATAGGTTGTTGTATTTTGTTATCGCCCAAATCTAGGCTAGACGATGTATTAATGTATGTACTTGCCTCAGTGAATTAATAAAAGGGAGCTCCGCCTCATGTTTCACAAATTGTGTTTCTGTATTTGAGCTGATGAATTGATTAAGGTACTGAGTAGCATTTTTATTTAAAGGGGAAACGTGCTGGTTGGCTAGGGCCCAGCCAACCCAGCACGTTTACCCCATTTCCCATTTTCTTGTAATTTGTGTTTACATTGTCAAGTGTGATTTAATTTTAAGAACATGCATTCTTGTTTGAGTGAAAGTGGATCTGTTTGTGAAGTAGATAAATTCCCTTTCCTACACTTGATTTCAGATTTGTTTTCCTCCGCCTAGTCCAAGTAGGAGAAATAACCCTGCACCAGTGCACGTTGGTGTGATATCTCCTTTTCTGCAATTCTGTTTGATTGATTTTCCCCACTCGGTCCAAGCAGGAGAAATGAACTTGCACTAGTGCACGTTGGTGTGATGCAACTATCCTTCTTAGTCTACTTCCCATAATCTTCTTTCTTTCATTAAATGCTTATGACAGGAAAAATGTATATTGATTGTTTCTTTATTCCTGCACTCTGTTAAGATTAGAAACATTCACTTTTTATGTGTGCAATTTGATTTAACAATATAATATCACTTGCAATAATTAAGCACTCATTTTAAGAATTAAATGCTAAGTGCAGGAAGCTCTAATCCGGTGCAAGAACTAGTTTCTTGCCACAGGATCTGAGTGCTTTGAACCTGGAAAAGTTCAAGCCCTTGCAGGAAGCAAAAGCATTTAGTAAAGACACTATTTATACATTCTACATAAATCTCTGTTCTTGCACTAGTGCAAGCAGACTGCGATAGTACAGGACAGATTAGTGCAAGAAGGAAATCTCTAAAGGAGCAGGTTTAAGGGCCCATTTGATGAGACTGCTAAGTGTCTCTGCTAAAGAAAAACACACACTCAGTAGTTAAACAATAATTAGCTAGAGTGATTGTCCTTTTATCTTAAATTCCCTCTTACAAATGCATTCTTCCTTGTTCCAATCTTAGATTATTTTTATGGTTCAAGTTGCCTGTTTCTCTTTTTAATTTGATTCTGCAATCTTTCCTTTAAAGAAAGTAGGGATTTATATTAGGAAGATTCATACCATCTCTGGCATTACCTGTGCTTCGTCTCTAAGTTTATGAATCCCCCGGGTTGACAAATTAATTGTTGAGGAGTTTGCTTAAGTGTAATTCCTGCACTCAATAGGGCGGTGGGATAGGAATCATCCAAGCCTACCGAGGGGCCAGAGGGGGCATGGGCTAGGGAAGGTGGGGCGACGAGTTGGGAGTCGACCAAGCCCGCAGGTGAGCCCTAGTATTACACCAAGAGTGATGCAACTCCGAGAGGCTCCTTAACTCTATTTATCAACCCATAGATCATACAAACTTCGAGGTGACAATGTTGTATACACAGTAGATGGAATTCTACTCATGCCCTCCTCAACTAGGTCATTTGATCATTAGGGTTCCAAGACCATTCTTCTACTGAATTAGGGGGAATTAACTACTGAAAATGCAATTCAAAAGCTATCCATAGTGTATAAAAAGTAAATGGTTCTCAAATCAACTTATAGAAGCTATCCACTTGTACAGGCTATGAAAAACACACGAGTTATGCTACCTGCAAAAAGGAAACTACACTAATTGCAATCAACCATCTAGATATCAAATTCGCTTGAAAAGAAAAGATTATTCTACCAACTTACAACTCAAGATTTCATGCATCATTTATCTAATTCACACTCTCATATTAAGTAATGTCCTAATTCCTAAATCTGTGATTGTCCTAATTCCTAAATCTGTGATGAAGAAACTAATGTTATTTTCTCTTGTAGTGAAGGAAAATGAATGGAGGGAATACCCTAGGTGATACCTCTAATCATCGAGTCCATGTTGGGGGGTCAACCTACTCCTAAACTAAGTTACACTAGCATTATAGGTCAAAACAAGGGAAAAATAGGCTGCTACAGGTGTTCTACAAGAAGCTGCTACAGGATTCATGTATTGCTACAGGAAGTCTTGAAATGCTACAAGATTTTTTCCAAGAGGGTTTGGAGGGTAAGGATGATGGGATAAAGTGATGACAAGATGGATGAAGGTTGTGGAGGATGGATGGAAGGTGACCAACACCCCTAGCCAAGCTCAACACTTCAGGAAGGCCAACTTTGGACTAAGAGGGCTGCTCATGGTGACAAAAAAAACAGAGATCAAGACAATGGTTGGGATTCATCAAAAGAGAGTGGAGAATTCCTAGATGGAGATGGTGAAAAGGTCCCTTGCCTACAGGTCCAACAGTCCTGCAACATCACATGCACCTATTCTTCTTTTCATTTTCAAAATATTATAACTAATGGTGGAAAAGATGAGTTGAATTTGGAAACTATCTAATTGATGCTAAAAACCCTGATCTATGTAATGAATTAACTTCTAAGCTACAACAATCATATGTGAAACAAGATAACTAATGTAGATATTTTTCCAAGAAATCATAAGCAAGAAATCATCACATAATGTTTTTGGGTTGTGATTGTGGATTCCTCTAGTTAGGCTCCCATGAGAGAGATGAGATAGAGGCACAATCACAGGCTTTTTGAGGAATTATATTATACTAAAATGCAGAAACTAATAAAAATTCTAAGCTAAATCAGAATATTAATACACAAGAGGGACCTAAGCTACTGGGGTTGGGCCCAAACCCAAGAGCCTCAGCCCTTTGAACTAACTCAGTGATGGATCAATAAGAAACTTCTCATTATCATTGTAGAAATGTCAAATACATCACATAATAAGTAAAAAATAATAGTCACAATTGCTTAATCTCAATAGCTTCTTTGTTGCAACCAAACCTCAAATCCTAATGAGTTCCTTGGCATGTTTATTTATAAAAAAGGGTGACTACCAACAGATCCCTAGAAAATAGAGGTGCTTGTCTCCTAAAACTCGAGAATGTTAGATCTAGATCTTCCTTGAACTGCATTGGCTTGGCTGCCAAAGACCTCTTCCTACTTGGTTGTCAATGACTCTGAGTTGATGAGAGACAAAGTGGTGATATTGATTGATTGAAGGAGTTAATGAGGTAGAAAACCTCCTAGAATCTCTCCCTGTTGTCTACTCCGAGCTCCTGCATTGAAATTATCTCAAATTTTTCCCAATTCCTTCATTTAAACCATGTTAAAACACATGACATAGCAACACATCTTTTAACCTCCTCACTAAGCATAATATAAAAATAATTCTAAAGTTGGAGGATGGCATTATGACCCTTGTGATATACCTATTGATGAGCCTCATCATCACCCCCTACTGAAGTTGTTGCTCATCCTCTGAGCAACTCAATCATCTATGTCCATGTCTTTCATGGCCCTGGTGGCCTCTTTGACATCCCAAGGCTCTTCAGATGGTGTGCCTTCTTGAGGATAGAAGCCTGCATCCCTTTCTATGTTTGTCCACTTCTTCCTCTCCTCTTCCTCATCCCTTCCTTCTTATAGACCTAACAACAAAGGTGGACTGAGCTTGAGTCCAATCCAGTTGATTTTTAATCTTTGCATGATTCTTTTGTACAAGGGTGTCCTTTCCAATGCATTCCTCAACCTTTCAGGAGAGTGATACTCCCTAATCTGGAGACTGTGGGGTAAGGCATTCCATCTTCTCTAGCATGCTTGCTAGCTTTCTATTCCTAACATCTTGAGTGTGTCTTCAAAATGTGAGATGGCCTTCTCTTGGGTGGAAAGGTATCTGGGTGCTAGATTAGCATCATTGGAGATGATGCTATGATTACTAATGACAACCACTGGGATTATCTACTCTGCCTTGATATATAGTGGTTATTTTTCTTCCCTTGCCATTACTTTCTTTACCTCCTCAGCTCTTGCCTCCTCATGAGTTATCCAAGATGCTAGAGCCATCATTTGCATGTCCCCAAACTTTTCATTAGGGTCCCAAACATTCATATTAGTCAAGGTGAGGTTATGCATGTATAACTCAACCAATTTTGCTTTGTCTTCTATGCTACTTTGGTCACAAAATTCAATGAATTATTTGTAGTCTTGAAATGGCATGGATCCATGTTGTGCTTGGGTCTTAATTAGAATTACATCCACTTCTCTTTGAGAAAGAGTGCATAAGACTTCTATGGTTGTCTGCACTATAATGCCTCCATGGAGAGGCTTTCCATTATGTCTAATTGGGTTTCCTTCTACTGTAGCTTCTCCCTCAACCACCTGTTCTCTGCTTGTAGTTGTTCCCTCATAGTAGTCTCTCTCTCTCTCTTAGCTCACTCAGCTCTTTTCCCATTTCAAGGAATTTCTCTTCCATGAGGCCCACATCTTCCACCTTTTTGGACTTAGCAATCTACATCCATCTGTGGGTTCTTCCTCTTTCTGCTTCAAGTTCAAAGAAAAGTGGGATTGCAAATTTTTGGGGAATAACTCTTCCTCCTTCAATGAATTTATAATAGGAGCTCAAATTAGGCTGTGGACTAGGCTCCTGTAGCTCTGGGAAGTCCTTCTCAAATGTTTTTGGGGAAGTTTCTCCCTCCTGTAGCTATTGTGTTACCTTCTACCCCTCTTGTAGCACCTTCTGATCTTCCTATAGAACCTTCTTTTCTTCCTATAGCACACTTTGTTTTTACTGTAGCATGCTGTGTTTTTCTTATAGCTTCCCATTTCCCTTTTTTTGGAGGGTGGTAGGTGTCTTGAGTTGTTTATAGGAGGTTGATATCGTGGTAGGACTCCTTACATATTCTATAGGAGTCTTTGAGATTTTCTTTGGAGCGGTGACCTCCTCAACTTTCCTTTCAGTGGGCCCTACCTCCTCTTTTTTACTTGGGGACTCTTTAATTGTGATAGGGGCCCATTAGGGGAATTTTGAAGTCTAAAATGGGCCTCCTAAGAAAAATTTACAACCAAAATAAAATTTATAAGAACCAATAGGATTCAATATGATGATGTCAACCATGGGGAGATGATTCACCATTTTTGGGGCAGAAAAGTAAAAAGATTAAAAAATAATAAAACTACTTTTTCAAATCATTTTTTCAACTTATCTCCCCAAGTTTTTACTCAAATTTCAATCAGGAGTACTCCTTGGATGAAAAAATTAATTCCTCATCCAAGAAGTACCCATGTTGCATACTTTGAATGGACCCTCTACACAAAAAATGAGAAATACATGAAAAAACATGATTGCAATCACATTTTTCATGTATTTCTCATTTTTCGTGTAGCAGGATCCATCAAAAGTATGCAACATAGGTACTCCTTCAATGAGGAATCAAAATTTTCATCCAACGAGTGTTGCTGCTCGAAATTTGAGTAAACCCATATGGATATAAGTTTAAAATACGAGTTAAACAAATATTTTTTCTTTTTTCCCTATAAAGTTTGATGATGTAATCTAATCTTATTTTATTATTTCCACTATTATTTTATAATTTCCTTAGGAGGACCATTTTAGACCTCAAAATTCTCCTAATGTTTTGTGGGAGTTTGAGGCCTTCCTTGTTTAATCCTGGTGCTTTTCCTGGTTTTAAAGTAGAGGGGAGCTTTCCTTTGCCTTTTCTTTTTGGCTTTGACTGGAGTACTCAAGATAGCTAAGGTGGCAACTACCTCTTTTTCACTAGGTCTTGCAGATAAGATTGTTTGCTTTGGGGACACCCATTCTTCTCTAGATTCATTAGTTTTCTCAGGGCTTGGTTTTTCATGTTTCTCCTTCTCTTCCTATTCATCTTGCTCTTCCTCTACTTCTGCCTCTGGTTCTTCCTCTGTCTTCTTTACCTCTATCTCTCTTTCCTCTTCTGCCTCTACCTCTCCTTCTTCTTCTTTCCCCTCTCTTCCTCCAACACTAGAGGTTGGGGTCTCACCTGGTGTGAGGGTTTGAGTGTCAATGAAGGTCTCTCTGTCCATATCAATGAATTTGGACCAAAGGACAGGGATCCTTAGTTTTCTCAAGGCATCTACTACCATCATTTTAATGAGGCCATGGTGGCCTAGGTGTTGGTTTTTTCCCTCTCTCACTTTTTGACTCATGTCCCTGATGGATTGTAGGAGGAAGTATGGTACACTAAGTCTTTGGGCCAGGGGAAATTATACTTGAAACCTTAGTTCATGGAGTAATCTAAAATGGTATCCATAGACTACACTTAGCCTTCCTTCATAGGAGATGTATTTTATGATATGGTAGGCCACCTCATCCCAAGGATAGGGTAGGATTTCCCTCCTAACTCCATTCTTTTCTTTAATAGGAATTTCAGTGGAAGTGAAGCAGTTATTTTTAGCAATGGAACTGATGGTTTTGTCTTCCATTTTCCATTGGATCCCTAGGGGAAGGGTTGTCACCCTGCTAATTAGCTCAGGACTGATTGAAATAGATAATCCCCTCACCACAGTGGTGGCACTGACTTCTGTCTGAGAGCTTAGGGCCATGGAAAATTCATATGCAATGTCATCATCATATCCCCTTAACAGTTCAAAGAAACCTAGCCACTAATGTCTTCTAAAAATGTCTAATATAGGAGAGTGAAGATGAATTATTTTAGTGTCTAAGGATTCCCTTCTATTGAATCCTCCCCCCATATATTTTCTCTATTTTCAACTAAGTGAAGGAGGGTTTCTTCCTGTAATAGCTTTGATGTATAATCCAATGGAAGGACAGGGTTGAAATATCTAGTTGATGACACTTTTATATATTCCGTCTAATCTACAACTAGAAAAGTTATTGCAATCCACTATTGATTAATATTTCCTATAGACTTTAGGGTGCACTAGCATACAAGTTATGGACATATGAGGGAGAGGATGCACTTACTTTTACCGCATGGTCTAGGATAAATATGATAAATTGGAGATCAATTCAACCCTTGGTGTTGTTCTTTCACCTTTTCAAGCTCCCTGTAGTGGTTCCTCGGGCTTCTTGTAGCTTTTGCAAGCTTCCTGTAGCTTCCTCCTATAGAAATGGAAGAGCAAGGTTTAACTCTCCTTGATGGATCCCCAAGCTCGTCCTCACCTTAACTATTTTTGAAATGAGCATACATGCAAGAGAATTCAAGTCCTAGTACAATATATTCCATTTTTGTCTTGGGCTCAGAGCATTGTGATGACTTGGCAGAGGCATGAGGTTTCCTCTTTTGCACCATTGTCCCCACTTGTAGTAATCATTCCCTCATTCCTGGTAAACAATGCCCACTCCCTGTGATCCTATATTGATTGATGTGACACCTCCACGTTGCATGAGGGCTCATAATCACTTTTTGTTTACTGACCGAGGGTGGCCAAGTTAACTAGCCACCTCCAGCTTATAAAAATACCTCCTCTCAACATTCATGCATTTTTCATTATTTACATAAAGGGAGGAGATGAAAGGTTTCCATACCTGTGCCTACCTTGTGATCGACTGATGTAGGGATGTGCATGCTGGAGTGCTGGACCTTTGTATTGTCACCAAGGGAGTTGTCTTGTTGCGTTTTTCCTGTTCCTGTGTATATCTTCTGTGTCCTTCATGGTATTTGACTGTTGTTGTTGTGTGTGTAGGTCCTTTGTTGATGCCCAAGGTGTTTTTGGTGGTGGTGGAGAGTCATGTTTGGAGTGGTAGAGTGCCTTATGAATTGGTATCACCCCCTATACTTGATGGGAAAGGAAAAAAAGTAGGATCATGTCTTGTTGTAGTGGTTTCATAGGCTACTACAGGAGGAGGTTTTCTTCTTGTAGCAGTCCTTTCCTTCTCTTTCAGAGTCTTTTAACTACATGGGAGTGATGATAAAGGATGTAGAGGGTTTGGAGGATGATTCTAGGTCTTTGAGGGAGTAGTGTAGGTTTGTGAAAATGCAGAGGATGTGCTCTCTGTGTTTTCCAACATTTTTTCAGGGTGAGACAAAGTGTAGGGTTTGTTCTTGAAAAATATTATTTTTTCTTGTGAACGGGGATGGATGAATGATGGATAGATGTTGGATCATGGTGGGAGAACCTTATTTACCTTTGGAAAGTTCATTCTGGGTAGTATTTTCATTCGGATTTTCTCCCTGTAGCTTTTTGGAGCCTTCTTGTAGTGCTACTGATCTTCCTACAGCAATTACAGTCTTCCTGTAGAAATCCAGAGAGGGGTTGAAATTTGATTTTTGAGCTACTAGGATGACAGAGAGGGTTGAGCACATGAGTTTGGATGGTGGATATGAAGTGGATGGAGGGAGAGGTGAAGAGAATCTTGAGTATGTAAGCCCTATGGCTGTGGAATCCACCATTGTCTTCAAACCTACAAAATAACAAAAAAAGTTAACAGACATGATGTGGATGCATGTCCTGGGATTTTCTCTCTATTTCATTCTTTGTTTTTGTTTTTTTTTTTTTTTTTGAGACACACAAGCTACCTCAGGAGAGGTTT
This sequence comes from Pinus tabuliformis, assembly GCA_031772625.1. Taxonomy (NCBI): domain Eukaryota; kingdom Viridiplantae; phylum Streptophyta; class Pinopsida; order Pinales; family Pinaceae; genus Pinus; species Pinus tabuliformis. The sequence continues at coordinate 1,555,622,850 of CM062819.1, forward strand.
TCAACCTGTGTGCTTGCCTTGAGTGCCTCAAGAGAGGTTTTCACCCAGAGATCTTTATTTTTTCTTTATTTTTTCTTTACTCCTGAGATGCCTCAGGGAGGTTTTCAACCCAAGAGTTTGCCTTAGATGCCCCAGGGAGGTTTTCAACCCAAGAGTTGGCCTTAGATGCCTCATAAAGGTTTTCATCTAGGCCTCTTATTTTTTTTCTCTTTTGTTACGTTTTTTTTAATAGTATCTAAGAATGTTGTGACCTGGAAGCTACGCCACTTCCAATTACATTAACCTCTCTACTGATGGTGCTGATGAATTCCTCCTTATACATAGGTTTCCTATATACCTTAAATTTGTATCCATTGACAAGCAAGGGAATCCCTTCCTCATCAATGGTCCTAATTTGAATAGCTCCATTGTCATGACACTTCTCTATCAAGTATGGTCCTAACCATCTTGTCATCAATTTTCCCTTGAATTCCTTGAACCTAGAGTCATATAGTAAGGCCTAATCCCCTTCTTGGAAGACGCTATCCTTGATATGCCTATCATACCAGACCTTCCTTTGCAATTTTATAACTTGAGTGTGTAGGAGGGCCTGTATTCTGAATCATCCAAGCCATTTAACTGGAGCAGCCTATCCTATTGTGCTTTGGTGACATCTAAATCTAATTGGGCTGTCATTCTCAAAGTACTATACTCAAACTCAATAGAGAGCAGAGTTTTCTTTCCATAAACAAGATCATATGGAGTAAAACTAGTATTTTTTTTCCAAGTTATGTTATAGGCCCAAGTGGCCTCCATTGATGTGTATGCCCAATCCCTCCTACTGCTACTCACAACCTTGGTGAGGATGCCCTCTAATGCTCTATTTGTAACCTATACTTTTCCATTGGCTTGAGTGTGATAAGCAATAGATTTTATGTGTTTGATATGATGCTTCCTTAACAGATTCTTAATCAGATGTGATGTGAATTGAGCTCCTTGATCGGTCACTATCTCTCTGGCACACCCAAATTTGTAGAACACATTCTCCATTAAAAACTTAGCCACTTTATCCTTTTTTGCTGCTTTGACAGCCTTTTTCTCAACCCACTTTGTCAAATAATCAGTGAACACAATGATGTACTTTTTCTACCCTGATAGTGGATCAACTGGCCCAATAAAATCCATGCCTCACTTGTCAAATGGCTCCAAATCCACCTGGGGTTGTAGGGGAATTTCATCCTTGGGTGTGGGTTTCCCCATCCTTTGGAACTGATCGCATCTTCTGGTATACCTTCTTTCATCTTGGTGGAGAGTGGGCCAATAATAGCCAACTTGTAGAGCTTTGAAAGTTGTTCTCCTGGTAGCAAAATGACATCCAGAAGGCCAATCATGATAGGCTAAGAGGATGTCAAAGAATTCCTCTTCCTCACACATCTCCTTAAGATCTAATCTAGTCCCAGCTTGAAGATATTTTCCCCAATCCAAGTGAAAGGGACGATCTTCCTTACACTTTTGGTCTTTTCCTTAGATGATAGATTTGGAGGAAATCTTGTAGCCACTAGGTAGTTTTATATGTCAAAAAATCATGAGGAGAGCATTGAGATAGAAAATAAGTTCTCATCTAGAAGTTGATCATCAACCATCCCTTCATCACCTGCAGATAAAACAAGTCTAGACACAAAATATGTAACTATATTTTCTTTTCCTAGCTTGTCAATGATAGTTAAATCAATCTGTTGTAACAATAAAAACCATATAATGATTCTAGCATTCACATTAGGCTTGTTCATCAGGTATTTGATAGCTGCATGGTCATTATGCACAAAAGTTTGGTATCTAGTGATGTAGTGTCTGAACTGGTTCAAAGAGTGTACAACATCTAGGAGTTCTTTCTCAGTTACAGTGTAGTTCAATTCATCATAAGGAAACTTAACATCTATTTGTCTTAAAGCTACCCCAAAACTTTTTCGGATGCATCAACATGGATATGGAAAGGTAGAGCCCAATTTGGGCCTCTAAGTATGGGTGCAGTGGTTAATTTCTCTTTTAAGATCTCAAGGGCGTCTTGGCAGTTATCTATCCAGCAGAATTCTGAGTCCTTGGCCAACAACCCAAACAATGGTGAAGCCACTTTACTAAAGTCCTTGATAAACCTTCTATAGTATCCAGCTAAGCCCAAGAAACTCCTAACATCCCTCTAAATTTGAGAACTAGGGACCCTTTTTATGATGGCAATTTTGTTTGGGTCGACTTGTATTCCCTCATGAGATATTGAATGGCCAAGGATAGTCCATGCATTCGTTAAGAATTCACACTTCTCAGGAATAAGAGAGAGGTTAATTTCAATGCACCTCTTCAAGAATTCCCCCAGATTAGAGAGATCCTCCAGGAAGTCATGCCCATAGGGAGTGAAATCATCCATGCAGATTTCTACGAAGTCATGTACCAGCTCAAAAAAAATGCTCAGAACTGCCCTTTGAAAAGTGGCAGGGGCATTACACAAACCAAAAGGAAGGACCCTATAAGAAAAGGCACCCCAAGGGTAGGTGAATGTATTTTTGTCTTGATCCAAAGGGCTGATCTAGATCTGATTGTAACCACTAAATCCATCTAGGAAAGAGAATAACTTCTTCCCTACAAGACCATATAAAACTTGATCAATGAAAGGTAAAGGGAAATGGTCATTCTTGGTGGATTTGTTCATCTCTCTGTAATCCACATAGATCCTCCACTTCCCATTCTTCTTTGCGACGAAAGCTAGAGGTGACACCCACTCACTATATGAGATTGGGTATATGAACCCTGCATCCAACAACTTCTGCAACTCTTCCTTTACTATGTCCTTGAGGGTTGGGTTCATTCTCCTCTGAGGTTGGCACACAAGTTTTCATCCCTCCTTGATGTAGATGTGATGAGTACAGACCAAAGGATGTACCCCTTTCATTTCTTTGTATCTCCAAGAAAAATCATCTAAGTACTCTCTCAAAATTTTGCACAACTTCTCTTCCTGATTGGTTGAGAGAGAGGGGTTAATATTTAAGGTTCTAGAGGGAAAAAATTCTACAAATTTGACATGTGTAGGACTTGGGTCAACTAGGCATAACTCAGTCCAAGGATTACCCTCAGATTCCTTTACAAGATCAACAAGAGGCATGGTATTGGGGGGTTGGTTCTGGAGGATTTGGTTAATGAGGTCATCTTCATCAGGTTGCCCCCCTCCTATAATAACATCTAGGGTACATATTAGATGGGATGTTGTATGATACACTTCATCTTCCTCCTCCTATTCTAACTATAGGGGTAAGTCATGCTCAATGGATGGCTGAGTAGTGGGGTACAATACCAATTGTTTGGACAAATTCCCATTCTTAATGGTCATGTTCCTGGCCCTATAACTTATGTAAGCATCAACAGTGGCTAGCCATGGTATTCCAAGGATGAGAGGATAACCATTGAATTTGGTTTTGGGCTATAGAACCAAGAAGTTAGTAAGATACCCCCAAGAGGCAATGGAGACCATTACATCCTCAACAATTCCCTCAGGAACTATTGTAGATTTATCTACAAGTTGCAGCACTGTAGTGGTATTTCTCAAGGATCCTTGGAGGTTTAGTTTCAACATGGTTTATTTAGTCATCACATTGATGACAACCCAAAGATCAATCAAGGTGTGAGGGACAATGATGCCATCAATGTGCACATCAACCACATGACTTCTAGGGTCTAGATATTTTGGACAAATCACTCTCCCCAGCATCAAATCAGATAATTGTCTAATAACATTGATGGTGGGGGTGTCTCTTTTTCTCCTCCTAGGGTGTTTGAAACATTTCTCTTTGATAAGCTTATTGTAGGAGGGGTATTTTAACACATAGATTCTTCAATTCTTCTAGAAGTTTAGTCACTTCTAGGGTGTGCTAGTTAGAATGGATCAATCTCTCAGGAAAAGGAGGTGGATTTACTTGAGGGCTACTCTCTTCCTTTTCCTCTTCAAGCTCCTCAGGTGGAGATGGAGGTTGGTTATCTCAGAGTATTCTTCCAGACTTGAGGTTGATTTATTGAATCTCCACAGCTGTGGTGAAGTAAAATTATAAGTGCGGACACAAAAAAATTCCGCTTTCCCAATAATGGGTCTAGCCACAACAGATACATTCTATGGAAGATTTCCTTAGGTTAGAACCAATTAAGAGGGCCTACCTCTTATTCTGATTATCTCGTTTGATAATGTCTTTTCTTGCTCGCTCCAGCTCTCTCTCGCTTCCTTCTTCAAGCTCCTGAAACAAGTAAACAACAACAAACAACAACCATGATAATAGACAAATTGTAAATCAACCTACTTAACAAGTCAAGAAACAATAAGCCATTAACATGTAAGATGACAAATCATGTAGGAAATCAATCGATAGTTGCATATATTAATATCAAAAAGATATTACAACCATTGTCTTGACGTTGCAGTCCTCCTCTGACAAGACTAGGTTCCCACACACTTCTGCTAGCATCCCATGATGGCCTCAATCCACAATAGTTTTAAGGCTCTTCCCTTTAGGATTCACTCCAAACCAAATCGCACTTCTCCCTCACATGACTAGATAGCTACAACTAGTAATACCTTGCTGTCTACTCCAAACCAAAATAGCATTAGCACACCAACATTAACACTAGCTTGTGCTTGGGAAGAAGGGAAGTTTATATAGGATGAATGGATGGGAGATGGATCCTTTTCTCATGGGAGAATGGATTATCCTTTGAGGTAGTTCCATCAATATAGGGAAAATGAGCCCAAACTGACATCCTCGACCCCATTCGGCCAAACCATTTACCAAACTTCCGTTACGAAGCTTTTAGAGCTGGAAGCTTCGGCTCCTAATTTAAAAAAATTTCCATAATAGGACTGGCGCAATTGGAACACAGCTCAGTTGCTCCGGTCAGTGTTAGGGATAGTGCTAATCTCTGCACATTAGTGCAGGGGAGACAAAGGCCATTAGCACTGGTCTTGTAAACTAGGAAAAACAGAAGTTTCAAGGGAAATGGTGCAAAAGGGAATTGATCTGCTCATGAACAGGGACATAATGGGAGTTTCTTCATGAGGGCAAAGCATGCGGGGTTCACTATAGAGGTCCTCTAGGATCAAGGAGCGGGGAGTACAAGGATAGTGACAAAATGCTGTGTAATATATTTAACCGAGATCATGTTGACAGAGGCAACATGAGGAGGTGGGAGTGGAAAAATTCCCATTAAGGCACAGTATTTGAAAAGACCTACCCCTACACTCTCATAGGGAACGCTAGTGTGCTTGACGTAAGGAACATTGCCATATGAGGAGGAAGAGGAAAAGAAAGACAACTGGTTGACAGTGACAATCTTCCCTTGATGGGGAAAACGAATCACGTGAAATAAAGAGGAGGCCACGGCATGCATGGCATGGGTCCAACTTCAGCCGAGTAGAAGATTATAATTGAGATTGGCGTCAACAATTTCTACTTCGACTTGCACTATCTTGCCTTCTAGGGTGATGGCAAGGTTAGGTAAGACACCGAAGGGTCGCGAATCGCGCCCATCGAAAGCTTCCAAAGTGTTCGGAGATTGGTTCAAAGCAGGAGAACCAATAGCCTTCCAACATGCGGTTGACATGATGCAGGTGGAAGCACCTTCATCGATGACAATCTGGTGGATGGTCTTCTCATTGATGATTACCTGAATAAGAAAGGCAATCTGATGAGGGAAACATGGAACATGGTTCTCTAGATCAAAACATATTAAATTGGAATCAGTGGGATCGATGCCCTCGATAGTTGACAATAAAGATTTCTGCTGTGATGGGCAGCTTTGGAGTACCTCGAGAGCCGACATGGCTGATGACACCTGATACAAATTCTTAACAATATTGTAGTGTTGAGTAGCTCGGGTGTTGGGATTATACAAGGATTTCCACATCACACCTCGAGAGGGTGGTCACATAGCGGAATCAAGGTTAGGGCGCTCAATATGAAGAGGGCTAGAACTAGGGATAGAAGAAGAAGGTGTGACTTCCTTCTCTTTCCCAGCTATCGAAGTAGGAGTTTGATAGTCTTTTGATCTAGTAGCCACATTGAAAGGTGTACTTGTCATGAACACTTGAGATCTGGAGGAAGCAGATTGGGGTATCTTGTTCTCCAGACGAGATCAAGACATATACTCATCTATTTCAGGAATTTCGTGTTGTGTTTGCATGGTCCTACAAAGAAATGCCCAACATTGATCCTAGCATTGTAGTGCATGAAATACCAACGTATCCACACGCAAAGCCCGTTCGCCAATGGCTTCACCCGGTGCACCCTAGGAAGGCCGCCACTATTAAGGGTGAAGTTGAAAAGCTTCTCAAAGCTGGGTTCATCTATCCCATCCCCCTTACAAACTAGGTGCCAAATATTGTCCCGGTGACTAAAAAATAGGGCACGATCCACGTTTGCATCGATTACTGAAATCTCAATCGTTCCCATCCTAAAGACAACTATCCTACTCCCTTCATTGATCAAATCATTGATTAATGTGCTAAGAGCGAGATATTTTCCTTTATGGATGATTTTTATGGTTACAAGAAGATCAACATCACACCAGTCGATCAAGAAAAGATATCTTTTATCTATCTGTGGGGTATGTTTGCGTACAAGAAACTCCCTTTCGGCCTCAAAAATGCTGGAGCCACGTCTAAACGGATAATGTCCTATGCATTTCATGATATACACAACATTGTCCAGCCTTACTTGGATGACCTTCCTGCTCATTCTCGTAAGCACCAAGATCACCCAGACCATCTTCGACAGATTTTTCTGTGCTGTAGACACTATAACATTCGGTTAAACCCACACAAATGTGTTTTCTGCGTAGAATCAGGACGACTCCTCGACTTCATCGTTTCTAAGGACAATATTTGCCTTGATCTGCTAAAAGTCAAGGCCATTGTAAATTTACCCCCTCCATCTTCACTGCACCAACTCCAGAGCCTGCAAGGAAAGGCCAACTTTCTCCATTGTTTTATACCCAATTATGTCGGGCTAGCTACAGGATTTACCCAGTTGCTAAAACAAGGAACGCCCTTTGTATGGGATGAGGTGGCCCAAAAATCTTTTGACGATCTCAAGGCCGTCCTTGTAAATGCTCCTCTGTTGCACCCGCCGGACTATTATCGAGATTACTTCCTTTACCTAGCTGCGGCCCCTAGCACCATTGCTATGGTCTTGGTCCAAGACGATGACGAAGGCAACAAACATGTGATCTACTACCTTAGTCAGAATCTCCTTGACACTGAAATGTGTTATGCACATGTCGAGAAGTTGGCTTTCGCTACCGTCCAGGCTGTTCAACACTTTCGGCACTATATCCTTTTGTGCATGACTACAGTGATTTCTGAATGCAACCCCATGACCTATATCCTGACTCGTCAGTTGCTGGGGGAAAATATTCTAAATGGATCGTGATCCTGCAAGAATTCGATTTGGTATTCACTATGGCCAAATCTAAGAAGTCACTTGTTTTGGCCGAATTGATTTGTTCCCTTCCCTCCAAGTCTCTCCCTACTGGTGCAGATGAACAACTTCCGGATGAGACCCTCTTTCTGATTAGCACCCTTAATCTGTGGTACGGTGATATCATGATCTCTAGACGTCCACATTCTGGTCCGTGTTGACCAAGGATGATCGCCAAAGGATTCGGCATCATTCCCAACCCTACCGTATTATTGGCGATACTTTATACCGTGTCGGTGTCAATTAGATTCTTTGCCGATGCCTTACGATCGAGGAAGCCAAAAGAGTTCTCAATGATTATCACTCCAGGGCATGTGGTGGTCATATGTCTGGTTACGCTACAACTCAAAAAATCCTTTGCGCTGGTTATTTTTGGCCATCTATCTTTAAGAACTGCATTCTTGCTGTTCATAAGTTCCACAAATGCCAAATTTACCAACACAAGATGCGTGCCCCACCCGCTTACCTACACCCCGTCATTATTGTTGGTCCTTTTGCCAAATGGGGCATCGATTATATGACATGTAACCCTCATTCGGTAGGGGGGCATGGCTATATTATTGTCATTGTGGATTATTTCACCAAATGGGCTGAAGCGATGCCTACATACTCTGTAGATGGTAAGATGGTGACTCACTTCCTTTTCAACCATGTTATTTCCAGATTCGGTGTACCTCAAGCCATTGTCATAGATCGTGGCTCCCATTTCAGAGATTACATGATGGTTGAGTTGACATCTGCATTGGGCTTGCACCACGATGGATCAACCCCATATTACCCTTAGGCTAATGGCCAAGTTGAAGCCTTGAACAAAGTCTTGGTCACAGTGCTTCAGCGTACTATTGGGATGCACAAGTCAAATTGGCATCTCATGCTCTTTTCAGATTTGTGGGCCTACCAAACCTCAACCAAAGATGCAACTGGTTTCACACCATTCCAGCTGGTCTATGGTTTGGAAGCAACATTTCCGATCAAATGTGATATTCCTTCACTCAAGTTAGCTGTTGAACTCCTCCCTGAAACATCACCTTAAGAGGAATGCCTCTTATATTTAGAACGACTAGACGAGACTCGCTGTCTCGCTGCCTTGGTCATTGAAGCACAAAAGAAATGGGTCAAATCTCATTTCTATCAGTCAGTCTCCACTTGCACGTTCTCTAAGGGTGATTTGGTCTTACTATACGACCAAGCTAATGATAAGCTGGGGGCAGGCAAGTTTGAACCCATGTGGCATTGGCCCTACATCCTAAAATGTGTTTTGCAGAAAGGAGCTTATGAGCTTATTAATTATGAAGGAAATCCTCTCGATAAACCCCGAAACAGGCTTTACCTCAAGAAGTAATATGCTTAGGTCATATTGCATGGTTACTTGTGTACATTAGTGTGTCATTCACTTTTTTGCAGTGTGGTTTTGTGTGGTTGTTTTCAAACAACTTTCCTATTTACTATGCTTTTCTTACTTTGCAGATGTCTACGACTCCCCTCATTGGTTTCGCTGATGGTGCTTGCCATAGTACTCGGAACCTATCATCCGTGACATGGACTATTTATGACCCTAATGGTGAGTTGATCAACCTTCAAGGTATCTGTCTAGGTTGCACAAATAACAACATTGCTGAATATAGTGCGGTCATCGAACTGTTGTCAGAAGCCATTGCTCTAGGCATCAGAGAATTGGTTGTCAACTTGGATTCACAACTTGTCATCCTACAACTCAACGGGAAATATTCCATCAGAAACCCTCAAATATTGAGAATGTATCTCCATATCCATCTATTGGAAAGACATTTTGATTACATTACATATCATCATATTCCTAGACGCATGAATACATTGACAGATGCATTAGCTAATCATGTGTTGGATAGACATTTACGAAACATGTGAAAAGATAAAACAAACCATTTGTACCATAGTAGACAAGAAAATATAGAATATATATATATATGGTGATAATGTTTGATACATCAGAACCCCAAAAAATAATATGTGTGTCTAAAATAACATCAGCGGCTCGCAGGCCTCATATATCCATGGCACACAGGCCTCAAAAAATGTAAGTGTTGAACCTGGGAACTAATTGGCATGGTGATCATGGTAGCATGATACAGCTCGTGCAACACAAGTTAGCAATCAACAGATCCGATCTGAGACTCCCACCATGTGTCTCTGGTATTGACGAGGAATGTCTCCTACCCGAGCATACTCCGGGATACCACGAGTCAACCCCTCAAGGTTCCTCACAATCTCCTCCTCGTTGTCACTCCCTTCTTGATAAGGAGCGATAACATCGATAGGGCAAGGGACGTGCCTGGCTATTGGGGACATCCCAGCAGGCCACTCTGGTCCAATGTCTGCATTAACAAGAGAAATGTTATAAGCACATATATACCAAAAACAATTAAAAAATTAAAAATCTCAAAATTAAAAATTTGATTTTTTACCTTCATCATCGAAGTCCTCTCCATCTGGTAAGGGCATATCTGGATCTCCATGGAAATTGGTGCCACTGTATGGCCAATCCTCCACGACGATCTTTTGTTGTCGTAGCCATGAAAAGAATGTAGGTCGGTATGACATGTGCTGACCCCCAATGATCCTGGGCATCAAACGACTCTAGCAGGTCATCCACGGATTGTGTGGTATAGGAGGATCTAGCTCAGTTAGATGATACTGGAACAGTGGTACCCATTCCAAGAAGAAGGTCACAAGCACAGATCTGAAGCCAAATTGCTTTAGATTCTTGGCCTTAGCTTTGGACAGCTGACGTTTGATGTTGATCTTCATGGCCTTTGCCCAATTGAAGATTGTAGGAGCTGTATAGTTGATAGCATAAAGGAATTTCAAATTGTTAGTCTCATGTTCCACCTAGGACCCCGCCACTCTGTTGATAGTCAACAGAAGCACTCTAAGTGTTAGATCCCAAACATTGAAAATATCTAACTTCCCACTTTTGGATTTTAGGGCCTTAGGGTAGTGTTCGGCAACCAAGGAAGATATGCTTGCCCCAATGGGTTGTGACCCATACAAGTTCACTGGTTCCCCTCTGCGAGACAGTCCAGTGATGAAGTATATATCTAAATTTTCCAACTCCAACTCCTCGTTGACAATGAAAAAAATCTCTCGATTAATGTCCCAAAGACTAATCAAGTAACGAAGCAACTCGGGTTGGGCCTGCATCCATGGTGTGAGAAAGAATTTGAGGAGCCTGTAAGCCCTCAAAGCTTCCAGGCAATTTGGGTCATTCATTGCCTGGGTGTCAACATCCTCATGTTCCCGTTCTTTCCAGTCCACCATTTTCAGCGATTCTTTCCTGCAAAAGCCATTAATTGGAGTCAACGATCATGCTTGGCCACTAAAATTTGCATTTAAAGGGTGATTTTTTTGAGGAAATATGGTTTTTCCCTAGTCACGGCGCCGATGCGCTTGTTTTAAAAACAGTTGCACTGAACGAAGCAGTTGGCTTTGTTAATCACCCTCGGTCGGCGCGATTCCATGCCCGAAAGTCGTGCCGATTGAGGGTGATTTTTTTTTTCAAAAACCCCCTCAAAAAACTCAAAAAGTGGTTAAAAACATAAATAAATGACATGAAAATGTAGCTTAGGGCCTTAGTTATTACCTGGAACTGGCGGCTCATTGATTGACCTCTTGGATCTCTCGCAATCTGGTTCGGAACAATTAAGGAAAAAGTGAGTAAAAACGTTTTCACAGCAAGGTAAAATGGTAAATGGTAAAAATATATTTACTTTTCTCCTTTTTGTTCATTTTTTCATGAAAATATCAGGTTTTTGAAAATATTTTAACCTAGTTTTTGCCTCAAGATCTGGATAATACACTTTACCTTTTTTGTGCAGTGGTAGGTGATGGATATTCGATGGTGATGTCAAGTCACGTTTCAGCTCTTTTCTCGACTTGTTAAACTCATATGAAAATATTGCCGAGTGTTTTTCCCTTTTGACTTGTAAAAGAAGATAAAATAGGGGGTCTGCTTTCAGCTCTTTTCTGACCCTTTAAAAGATAAAAGATGGTTGAGCCCTTGTCATTTAGAACTCGTTAACAGATGCGAAATGTCGTGCGCCCAGTATAAGTTTATTCTTTTTTGGGCTAGGAGGAACTATTTATGAAAAAGGTACTCCTTGATTGAAATGGTCAAGCGGTTCTCTCAAGTATTGTTTTCGGGCTCGAGAAACATAAATGTAAGAAAAGGGACAATGTGGAGTTTTCTTTTCCATGTCTTTTTCAAACTCTCTAAACATGAAAAAGATACCGAGTTACACCTTTTTCGGACTCGTTAAATTATTAAACGACACCGGATTCGTCACCATGATGAACATGAGCTTCTCTTTCATAGGGCTCGTTAAACTTACTAGGTCAGATTCGTCCGAAGGATGAACTTATAGTGCAAGCATATGCTATCCCTTTCAAGCTTGTGATTAAAAATAATTGGGGTACCAGCCAAAAATGGTGGGGGAAAATTTGGAAATCTATCAGTTGTGTCGGCAGCTCACTCTTGAACATGACACTTTCTGCTTCGTGTCGGGTTGGTATATCCTCCTTTGTTTCATTGACCTTCCTGGGTTTGGGCCATTCATTTTTTCCTTCCATTTGATCTCTACCACATCATCATGCCGACTGATCCCATGGATCCAAAAGTTGCCAAACTTCCAGTTGTGTCATCGATATGTTCAAGAGTTTTCCTTCTATAGTTACACTTACCTCCGATTCTCTGTATCATCCAAAACCATTTTGCATCCTTTCGTCTTGTGTCAATGATGTGGGAAACATTATGGCCCTCCTTTGACACAGTCGTTTCTCGTTGATCTTAACTCATTATCCAGGAAGTTGAACGAGAGACTCCCTTCCTGTACCTTAGAGCTTGCATGCCCTAATGGAACGTTCTTCACACTTGACGAAAATTTCACATCATTGGATTTCGATTGAGTGATTTCACGGGGGTTCGACTTCAGTTCCTCTATTCACATTCCGTGGATTGTGCTGATTGTACCTTGAGGACCATTGTGATTATTGGTGGTTTCTCTCATGCTTGTTAACTGTTTACATCATTGACTGGTAATCAAGTGACTTTCTAGCATGTTTGACGTCAACACATCTATTCACATGTTAGAATCTGTGCTTTGATCGGATCGTGTTGGATGCAATACCATGGACTCAAATCACAAAATTCTAGGTTGCGAAGTGATGTGACATGGTTATGTTGATATGCATGTCTCTTTTAGATGGATGGCTGCGACCATACCATGAGTTATCGGATATGATCCTTCTCATTTTTGGATGGCTGCGACCGTGCTTCGGTTTCATTATTATCCCCTTTGACAGATGGCTGCACCCATTCCTGGATCCATCTACATGATCATTCCCTGGATGGATGCATCCATGCCACAATTCATGTATCATTTGACAGTCGAGTTCTCAATTATGTATATGTATCTGTACTTGCTTTCAGGTTTTCTAACGATAGACTACAGTTCCCCGCACTGATTCATAAAGAATTTCATCCCTCACTCTAGCTCGACCTTCATGCTTTAGGGGGCATCTGTTACACATCATTTGTTCACTATCCTTGTACTCCCCGTTCCTTGATCCTGGAGGACATCTATAGTGAACCCCACATGCTTTTCCCTCATGAAGAAACTCCCATTGTGTCCCTCTTCATGAGCATATAAATTCCCTTTTGCACCATTTCTCCTGAAACTTCTGTTTTTCCCAGTTTACAAGACCGGCACTAATGGCCTTTGTCTACCCCACACCAATGTGCAAAGATTAACACTATCCCTAGTGCCGACCAGAGCGAATGAGCCATGTTCTAGCCACATCAATCCTGTTATGGAAAGTTCTTTAAATTAGGAGTAGAAGCTTCTAGCTCTATAAGCTTCGTAATGGAAGTCTGGTGAATGGTTTGGTCGAATGCGTTCGAGGATGTCAGTTTGGGCTCCTTTCCCCTATAATGATGGAACTACCTCAAAGGATAAGCCCTTCTCCCATGAGAAGAGGATCCATCTCCCATCCATTCATCCTATATAAACCTCCATTCTTCCCAAGCACACGCTAGTGTTAATGTTGGTGTGCTAGTGCTATTTTGGTTTGGAGTAGACAACAAGCTATTACTAGTTGTAGCCATCTAGTTGTGTGAGGGAGAAGTGTGATTTGGTTTGGAGTGAAGCCTAAAGGGAAGAGGCTTAAAACTATTGTGGATTGAGGCCATCATGGGATGCTAGCAGAAGTGTGTGGGAACCTAGTCTTGTTAGAGGAGAACTACAATGTCAAGACAATGGTTGTACTCTCTTTTTGATATTAATATATGAAACTATCGATTGATTTCCTACATGATTTGTCATCTTACATATTCTTAATGTTTCTTGACTTGTTAAGTAGGTTGAATTAAAATTTGTCTATTATAATGGTTGTTGTTTGATGTTGTTTACTTGTTTCAGGTGCTTGAAGAAGGAAGCGAGAGAGAGCAAGCAAGGACATGATCAAACAGGATAAGCGAACTAAGAGGTAGGACCTCTTAATTGGTTCTAACCTAAGGAAATCTTCCATAGATTGTATCTGTTGTGGCTAGACCCATTATCGGGCTAGAGGAATTTGTTTGTGTCCGCACTTATAATTTTACTTCACCTTCCTCCTCCTCCTTTAACCATAGGGGTAAGTCATGCTCAATGGATGGCTGAGCAGTGGGGTACAATACCAATTGTTTGGAAAAATTCCCATTCTTAATGGTCATGTTCCTGGCCCTAAAACTTATGTAAGCATCAGTAGTGGTTAGCCATGGTCTTCCCAAGATGAGTGGATAACCTTTGAATTCGGTTTTGGGCTATAGAACCAAGAAGTCAGTAGGATACTCCCAGGAGGCAATGGATACCATTACATCCTCAAAAACTCCCTTGGGAACTATTGTAGATTTATCTGCAAGTTGCAGCGTTGTAGTGGTGTTTCTCAAGGATCCTTTGAGGTTTAGTTTTAGCATGGTTTCTTTAGTCATCACATTGATGGCAACCCAAAGATCAATCAAGGTGTGAGGGACAATGATGCCATCAATGTGCACATCAACCATAGGACTTCCAGGGTCTAGATATTTTGGACAAATCACTCTCCCTAGCATCAAATCAGATAATCATCCAATAAAATTGATGGTGGGTGTGTGTCTTTTTATCCTCCTAGGGTGTTTGAAACATTTCTCTTTGATAAGCTTATTGTAGATGGGAACATCCTTAATAGCTTGGAGGAGGGGTATTTTAACACATAGATTCTTCAATTCTCCTAGAAGTTTAGTCTCTTCTAGGGTGTGCTAGTTAGAATGGATCAATCTCTCAGGAAAAGGAGGTGGATTTACTTAAGGGATACTCTCTTCCTTTTCCTCTTCAAGCTCCTCAGGTGGAGATGGAGGTTGGTTATCTCAAAGTATTCTTCCAAACCTGAGGTTGATTTATTGAATCTCCACAGCATAGGCAGGGTAAGATGTCTCTCCACTGTAGACCTGTTGTGCCTGCTTATTATTCAGGTTCGAATTGGGTTGAGAAGGCATCTGAGGTTGCTTGGGTGGAGAAGGATGAGTGAGTTGTTGTTGATATGGAGGTGGAGGAAGTAAGGAAAGAGTTTGGTTGAGTTGAGGCCTCCACCCCTGTGATGGGTTATTCCATTGAGGATGTGGAGAAGTATATGGTTGAAATGGATGACTTACAGGTTAGGGAGGATATTGAGGTGCATAAGGCCAAGAAGGAGGTGTGGACCATGATGGATGAGTTGAAGAGTACTAAGGTGGCATGGATTCATTTTGGTTAGGATGGTAATAAGAGTAGGATGCACCTTGAAAGCCCTACTCGTATGGCTGAGGTCCTTGAGGCCTCCTTTGATTGATAAAACATAGTTTCTCAGTCCCACCTTCTTGACGAGCACCAATATTGCAACAAGAATGCTACAACTCTTGGGGCTACCAACTTTACTTCATCAACCTGGGGTTCGTACAAACTTGGAGGTGATAATGTTATATACACAAGTAAAAGTGATGGTTTTTCCCTTTTGTCACTGTTCAGCTGGTGAGAGACCACTAGGGTGTTTCAAGCTAGACTTCTATGGATTCAGAAGAAGCTTGATTACTGATGAGGGAAAGAGAAATATACTCTAAGAGAAATCTTGTCTACTGTAGTAAGGAAAAAGACTGAAATCCAATGCTAAAACACACCATTTCCTAACTAACTGCTAAGAGACTATGCTTCAAAAAGAATGCTAAGTTAACATGTATGAAATTCTACTGTCCTAAGCATGTAAGTTCAAAACATCAAACATTACTATTGTGCATGTAAATGACTAGAATAAATCTATTTTTCTTTTTATCTTTTTTATGGAAGAGTGTGAAAGCTAATCTCTTTTGGCGATGTGGTAGGTGGCTTAGGAATGCTAGTGGATGGTTGGAAGGTTTGGGAGACCCTTAGGTGACCTTGTCTGGCTTCCTAGAGGCTTTTCCCTCAATTTGGCCTCAAAACAGGCCACTATAGGAAAACCTACAGGATGTCCTAAAAACCTACAGGATTCCTTGTATTTCTACAAGATACAGCCGAGAGAAAAATGATGGGTGCTGAAGGTGATGGAAGGCTTAGGGAAGGTGGTTGGTGGATGGAATGAGGTGAGAAAATGCCTAGGATCACTCAGAACTCAAAACCAAGGTTGGGAGATGGTTGGATTTTCTCAACATGCTTGGAGAAGTTTCCTCGTAAAATGATGAAATTGGTGAGGGTCTTAGTGAAAGCAAGGAATGATCATGGATGGATGAAGTTTGAAAGAGGTTGCTAGCTATGAGATATCTCTTTACTTCTGAAAACACCTGCACTGCATCAAACATTGATATTTTCCCAAAAATCATGTAAACAAGGAGAATTTCAATAAGCTAGGAAAACAGAGTTTAATGAGCTAGCTGTCTACTTCATGCATGAGGAAAAATTGTAGCATAAGATGGAATCATTGATGAGATCTACTGTAAGGCTGAATATGGAAGAAATGATGACTAGGTCCTACTCTTGCAAATTGATCAAATGTTGGCTTAAGTACAAAAAACTCTAAATTCTATGAGAAAGTAGAATTTTGTCTTTTTGGGGCTGCATAGGAGTCCTTTCCTCAAATCATGATCCCTGAAGGAAGAAGTGAGGCCAAAACACCTATTGACAAATTTTTGATGGTCCTTTATCTCTTCTAAACTACTGCTGAAGTAAAGCACAAATGGAAGCAAACTAATAAACAAACTAATCAAATCTACACTACTTGCAATGAAATACTTCTAAGGACAATTTAACCATGAATCTATGAAATCAATCTAAGAATACAGATACAAGAAGAGGAGCCTTTGCTGCTAGGGTTGGGCCCTAACCCAAGAGCTTCATCCCTCTGAGTTAACTCAGTACTAGATCAAGAAAAATCTCATTCTCATTATCAAAACAGAAAATTACATAGCAATGTCTTCCACAAGTTTAGAGCTCAAAAATAGCTAGTGTTTTTACAACAAAAATTCGAATCCTAATGAGGATGTAGGCCTCTTTATTTATACAACTGAAGTCTCCAGTGACTTCCTTAAATCTAGGGAGGCTCAACTCCCAAAATCGAGATAAACTAACTCTTTGACTGTCACTTGCTCGGTTGCCTTTTGATCTTCATGACCTGGTTGCTTATACTTTGAGCTAGTATGATTGATGGAGGAATATTCGAATGAGGGAGGAGTAAATGAGGAGGATTTACCTCTTACAATCTCTCTTCCTTGTCCCATTCGGGTTTCAACCCTTAATCTTGCCAAAATTCCCTGATTTTCTCTCACAAACCTACATTCAATGCACATTAGTCCATTAGGCATAATATCTCACTTTGACTCATCTCATTAAACAAAATATAATCAAAATATGTAATAAATTGTGAGAAGAGTTGATTTGAATAAGCTAGGAGGTGAATTAAGGTCCATATAGTTACCCAACGATGAGGCTCATCATCACACCCCTACTGAAAGTGTTGCTCATCCTCTGAGAAACTCAATCAATATCCATATCCTTCATAGCCCTAGTCCCCTCCCTGACATCCCATGCTTCTACTGTGGTTTCCTCTTCTTGTGCATAGAATGATGCCTTCCTTTCTATCTCCTCCCAATGCTTTATTTCTTCCTCTTCGTTCCTTCTAACATCCCCAAAAGCAGTGGTGGACTGAGTCTCAAGCCAATCTAATTAACTTTGAGCCTTTGGATGGTTTGCTTGTACATGGGTGTCCTATTTAGTGCTTCTCTCATTCTTTGAGGAGAAAGCTACACTCTGATTTTCAAACTATATGGCAAAGTATTCCATCTCCTTTGGCAAGCTTGCATGTTGTCATCCCCTAACAGCCTGAAATTATCCTCAAAATGTGTAATTGCTTGCTCTTGGGCAGCAAGATACCTGAGTGCAAGTTGAAGATCATTTGCGATTAAATTATGTGTGCTGATGACATCCATTGGATTTGAATACTTATCTCTTATCATGAGAGGCTTTGTTTGTCCCTTGCCAATATCTTCTTCATTTCTAGAGCTCAAAAATAACTAGTGTTTTTACAGCAAAAATTCGAATCCTAATGAGGCTCTAGGCCTCTTTATTTATACAACTGAAGTCTCCAATCACTTCCTTAAATATAGGGAGGCTCGGCTCCCAAACTCGAGATAAATGAACTCTTTGACTGTCACTTGATCGACTTCCTTTTGATCTTCATGACTTGGTTGCTTGTACTCCGAGCTAGTGTGATTGATGGAGGAATATTTGAATGAGGGAGGATTAAATGAGGAGGATTTACCTCCTACAATCTATCTTCCTTGTCCCATTCGAGTTTAACCCTTAATCTTGCCAAAATTCCCTGATTTTCTCTCACAAACCTGCATTCAATGCACATTAGTCCACTAAGCATAATATCTCACTTTCACTCATCTCATTAAACAAAATATAATTAAAACATGTAATAAATTGTGAGAAGAGTTGATTTGACTATGCTAGGAGGTGAATTAAGGTCCATATAGTTACCCAATGATGAGGCTCATCACTTCTACCCCTTGGTACACAACTTTCAATCCAGGCAAAGAAGGACACTTATCTGTGGCATGGTTTTACTCACAGATTGAGCATACCACTATGACATTTAATGGACATTCATTTCAGGGTTGACTTCTAGTGCATTTAGGGAAAAAAATGGCTAAGGCCCTCTCTAATTCCTCTTGTCTCCTCTTGATATGCATGTTATCCATTTGCAAAGAAAAGGTATGCAACATTTCACTTTTAAATTCCTCCAACATGTTTCCAATTTCATTCTTGATGGATGCTGTGGAGGGAGAAGAACTGACCAAAGCTTGAATAGCCCTACCCTTCTTCCTAAAAAACATAAAATGGTTTTTGAACAATGCTTTTTCCTCATAGGATAACTGATAGATGTCTCCCCTAGACAACATGTTGAGGGTTTCTAGCATGTCCTCCTTGATCCCTTGGAGAAGAACTAACTTGAGTGATTCAGGATCAAGGGTGCATCTAGCCCTCCTATAACTGAGATGGAATATTTCCTCATATTCCTCTAAGGATTCATCAGGTCCAAGAGTCATTATAAATATTTATTCTTTGGTTTCTTTGGACCTACAGTAGTCCCTGTACTTGTTGTTAAAGGCTTGTTACATTTGAGCCCAAGTAGTGATGCTATCCCCAGGTAGACCCATAAACTAGTGCAAGGCTTGTTGGCTTGAGGGGGCCTGACCTAGGTTCAAAGTTAATTAGCCAAACAAATCCCTACACTACTAGCCCTTTCGGCATCAGCCCATGGTGCGTGGATTGAAGTCTCACCCGAAGCAATATGGGGAGATGTTGGAACCAAGTTTCCGCACCATGGAGATGTCTGAGGGGTCGATTTAGTCCAGTTGTGCCTACCTTCACATAGATCACTTCGTGCACTGTCTTGACCTGCGAGACCTTCATGATCTATTAGGATCGCCTTTTGCACATCCCTAACCAGGGGCTGAGATGCTTTCGCACTGCTAGGGCAATGATCTGCGCTATTTCCCCAAGTTACACCGCGTATCTTACTTATCTTCTTACAATTGTTAGTTAACTTCGCGTAAATAGATACCTTATATCACCTTTACTTAATCAACACAGTTATATATGTTCGCACACCATATAGACAACAAAAATGAAATTTATACCCAATATATTCGATACAGGAAATAAGAAATAAATACACAGAATTGCTGTAAAACTTCTCTTTATTAATGCTTCAACAGTTACAGACTCGACTTGCCCTACGCACTCAGCTGCAGGGATCCACACACTCAACTGCGGACTACTAGGCCTCTACGCACTCAGCTACAGAGCCTTCTCCTACTCTACGACCCAAAGACTCAACTCTACACTTAGATCTTTCACTATCTTCTATTCCATGATCACTTCCATTCTATTCTATTATCTTCTCTTTTCTCAACTACTTAGAGCCTCACTCTATTTATACAATCCCATGGTCCGTGGACCATGGGTAAATATTTAAAGATGGCATTATATTAAAAAATTGAGGGTGGACAACCCTATGACTCATTTACAACTTCACGCACCGCACCCACAAAATGCGGAGTATTTACATCTGGTTTACATTTTTTAGCCAAAATCTGGGCTTTAAGCCCCAAAAATTTCCTTGGGGGATCCGTGCCCAACAGGTCCCCAACACAAACATCATGACTCACCCTCGAGTCACTCTGTCGGTGTGGAGATCTTCGCACAGAGACCTCCCAACTCTGCGTGGACTACTACAAGATTGGCAACGCACTCAGTAGTTGCCTGCTGCACTTCCTGGATGCATTGTTTAAAGACTACTGTAGTTGATCTGTTGCCCTGCACCTATTCCTGCGTTCCCTACATTTGCACGAGCTTGGCTTCAATCAAGGCTGTAATGAGGAACGCCTCATCGATCCATGGTTGTAAATGGGCCTTTAAGAAAAATTCCTTATGTCGTGCAGCGTCTACCTGCTCCTTGAGCACTTTTGCCTACTGCATCCGAGCGAGCCTCTGTCTAAGGGACACCATCTACGTGGTCCCTTTTATTTCATCGAACTATTGCTATAGCTCGAGTGACTATGTTTCTAAGCACTATATGTTCGGGTCCTCTTGCAGAGTGGTGAAGACCTCGAACGACTCTTTAAACAGTTTGGTGCAGTCCTTCACTACACTGTTGATCTCCACTATTCCTACTATAATGGCGCTGGCGCGCTGTTCCTTCACCACAAGCGGAGTTGAAGGTTGTGACTTCAATTACAGCTTAGCTATCTAAAGGTTCAGCTCAAACTGAACCTTAGCCATTTCTTCTTTTGCCTCGCGCACCCCTGCTGCTAGTCTCTGGATGTGCGCCTTCACTGGTTCCTTTGTTGAGATGGCCAACTCAGGGACCATCTGGTAGGCTTCCTCAACCACCTGCACTAGCTATTTGTTCTGTGTCATGACCTCATCGAATTGCAAGATCAATTGTTAAATATTAATCCATTGCTCGCTCATCACCTGGAGCGAGCGGCCCTCCCTGGCCCGCAGTTCTGCAGTCACTCCATCCTGCAGAACATAGAGCATCTCTCGAGGGAGTGCATCCATGTTTATCGCAACTCCCTTTAGTGCACCAACCATAGGCCTGTCGACCTCATTTTATGTAATTAGTGCACCCTCTAGCAACACTATAGTGTTGGTCATGTGGATGCGCAGCATTTCCTCAGACGTGGCTGTGCCTACTGCAAGGTTGGTTGATAGAGTGCCAGCCTGAGGAGTGCACACCTACAACTCATGTATCTGTGCCTAGAGGATCCCCAACACCATCTGGTTTTTCTCTACAAACTATTGGAGGGCCTCCGCAGTGACGTCGTGCACCGTCTCCCCTATTTCATGGAGATCCCCCTCAATGAGGGTGATCGGGTCGAAAGAAGTATTGGAGGCTTTCGACTTCTTCCGCGACCCCACCTGCTCTCTCGGGCACTGTCGCTTTAGTTGGGTCGACACTGTCTGCAGGTTCACGCCACCTTCCTCTGGATCTATCTCCTATGTGGGTGAAGGTGACTTTTCTCCCTCGCGGTCCTTCTCAGCTTCCCTCTACTGCTCTTCTGCCACCTTCGTAGTGTCCCGTGCCTCCTGCGCATTTGCTGTTGCTGCTTCGTTCCTTCTCTTCTTGGCCAACTGGTGAGCTCTAGTATTGCAGCAATAATGTTGCAACTCCTGGGACTCCCTTCTTTACTTTTATCAACCCAGTAGTTCGTAACAAACTTGGAAGCGACAGTGCTGTATGCACAAGTACTAGCTCTTGTTGCAGCTGTCACTTGGTCAGCTGGCACAAGTCCGCTAGGGGCTTAAGCCAACTTCTATGAGCTCTAAGAAGAAGCTTTTTAACTGATGGATGAAAGCTAACTCAAAGAGGGTTGATCTACTTGCAGAAAGGAACTGGAAAGCAAAAAGGAAACGTAAACCCTAGCAAACCCTAATTTTACCAGCTATCCCTACCGATGAAAGAAAGAGGATGCAAGCTACTGAAAGAAATGCCATTGACTTCTAGGAAGGTAAATACATGTATCTAAGCTACTTATACAGTAACATTTGAAAAAAACATCTTTTTGTATTTTTGAATAAGTTGTCAGGATTATCATGCATGCAATTTGACTGTTTTGACTGTGCAGAGGTGGATTGGCAAGGGGGAATAATTGGATGAGGTCGGGAAGGTTCAGAGAGGGCCTAAGGGGTCCCTAACATCCTTCCAGAGAGTTTCACAGAGTTTGGATGTCAAGAAACCTCATTCGTGAGCTTCTACAGGAAGTCTGCATGGGTTCTACAGGATGTCTGTGATTTTCTATAGGATGTTCTATAATTTTCTACAGGATGTTCAGAAATGGGGTTTTGGAGGATGGATGGATGGAGAAAGATGAAGGAGTGGGTATAGAGGTAGGATAAGGGTTGGAGGTGGTCTAGGACTTGGTGGATGGAGTTGAGGATTGAGGTAGATGGCTGGATTTGTTCAAGGAGGATTGAAGCAATGATGCACAAAAACTAGGGTTATGTGAGAAAATGGCAAACGTAAGGCTAGAAGCTAAGCTGAGGGATGGAGTAGATGGGTTTGAAGGAGTATGGGCAGGTGGAGGAGTGGTACAGGTGCTCTGCAAGTCATTTTTCCAACTGAACCGATGAAGACTTGTAAAATCAAAAACCTAGTTATGTTGACCTAATCTGATCTAGCTGTCAGTAAAAAGGATGAACAGAAGTTGAACTGTAATGAAACCATGTATACTAACTCATGAAACTAAGCAAGAAAAAGTCTGAACTTGTAACCAACTTCTATACATGAAAATCAAACACTAGTGATTGCATGGCAAAGCAAAATCAGTGTTTTTGTGGGCAGCAAGGTTATCCTGATCACAACTCCTGATCCCACTGAGGGAGAGGTGAAACCAATGATGTTTGATGGCCCTTTTTTGAAGCTTTTCCCTGTTAACAACCTATCAACTAAATCTGAGCATCAAAAGTCTTTCTAACCATTAACAGTGACCTAGTTAATCAGCAAGATTTAACCTACTTAACAGAAATAATTTTGCAAATGCATAAAGAACAAATAACAATACATAAAGGAGGCCTTAGCACTCGGGTTGGGCCCAACCCCAAGAGCTGCAGGCTCCTATAAAGAACTCAGATCTGATGCCAAGTAAGACTGCTTCTCATTACTCAAAAATAATCATCACAAGAAAGTTTGTACAGCAGTAGCTAGGAAAAACGAGCTGAAGAAAGGACAGCACTATAGTGAAAATACCAACAGTTCCAAAAGTAAACTACGAAGGCTGAGGCCTTCTTATTTATACAATATGAGGGGGCTCGCAGCCCTCCTAGATTCAAGCGACTCGGCTGTTCCAACTACAGTAAAACAATCACTCTTTCCAAAGCTGCTTGGCTGCCTTTAGAACTCGTTTTGGTGGCCTGTTGAGCTCGGAGTTGAGGGTGGAGATTTGGAGGAAGGGCCATTTAATGCCACAGACAACCTCCCTACGAATCCTCACCTCAAGCTTGGCTGTCACTTAGGCCATAATTGCTTGGTTTTGCTCCAAAATTTGTCCAAAAAACTTGAAATGACCACGTATTAGCCTCCTAGGTAGAGTGACCACCCTTATTCGTTCAAATAACATAAACATACTAGAAAAACATGCATAATCTATGAAAAATGGAGGATTGAACAAGGAAAATTAGGCAAAATGAGCCCAATAAGTTACCCAATTCGGGGCTCATCATGACCCCCCTTCTAAATGGGTTGCTCATCCTCTAAGCAACTAGTCCAACTCATCATCCTTTATGGCTTTGATCGCCTCCCTCACATCCCAAGCCTCTGCTGTGATATCCTCTTCCCGGTCGTGGAATCTTGCCTTCCTTTCCACTTCCTCCCATTGTCTACCTTCTTCCTCTTCCTTCACTCCTTCTAGCAATCCAAAAAGTAGAGGACTGAATTTCAAGCCAATCCAATTGGCCTGCAAGTTCTACATCAATTGTTTGTAGAGGGGTACCCTTGCCAAGGCTTCCCTCATCCTAGTGGGAGAGTGTTATTCTTTTATCTTCAGGCTGTGAGGCAGTGTGTTCTACTGCCTTGTGTAGGCATGCATGCAATTTTCTCCCAATAGTCTCTCCATGTCCTCAAAGTGGGCAATGGCTTGAGCCTATTGCTCAATGTATTCCGGTAGATCCTGAGGACTATTGGCCAAGTGCTAGTGGGCGCTTATCACTGCTGATGGGTCATCTGGCTCTGCTCTGATCATGAGAGGCTCACTGAGCTCTCTGCCTATGATACTGAAGCACCTCTGCTGCTCTCTTCTCCTCATGGCTCATCCAAGAGGCCATGGCCATAAGCTGGACATCCCCTACCATCGTGTTAGGATCCCATGCGTTCATGTCCGGAAGGGCAAAGTTGTGCAAGTAGAACTTTGATAATTTGGCCCTATCCTCAGATGAACTACTGCCACATAGAGCTACAAACTGATGATAATTTTGGAATGGGGTGATGCCCCTTTGAGCCAAGGTATTGATCTGAAATTGTAATCACTAATCCTTGAGGTATAGGGCATAGGATTTGGTAGGCTACCTACACTGCAGAGCTTCCATTGCCCAGCTGGCCATGCAGGCCAGTTGGGCCTCCTTTTCTTGTATCTGTTGTTTCAGAGATTGTGTCTCCAATTCTTTTTCTTGTAGCTGCCGATTCAGTATCTCAACTTCAGTCTGCACCCCTTCCTTTCTCTGCTATTCATCAGGGGTATCTTTGGCTGTTTTGGGCTCCTCCTACTGCTGTTGTTCTCCCAAGATATGGGGCCTGTCTTCCTTCCTCTGTTCTTGTAATTGCAGCTGCTGTCTAAGCAGCTCATTTTCTTCCTGTAGCCTGACCTGCTGGCTGCTCTCCACATGCCGTACTAGAGCCAATTCCCTCCTTGCCTCTTTGAGCTGTTCCTCCAGAGGACCTATATCCGCCACACCCTTGGACTTAGCACTTTTCATCCAAGTGTGGGTCCTCACTCTCTCTTCTTCTAGTGTAAGGAAAGGTGGCACTGTGAATTTTTAAGGAATGATCTTTTCGGCCTCCAAGAAGTTATAATAGGAGCCCAAGCTGGGCTGGGGGCTAGGTTCCACAATGTTTTCTACCTTTTCTTCCTCCTGTGGTGATTTAGCTGCCTCACCCTCCATTGCTTCGGTCTCCTTCAACCTAGCCAGTGTTTCCTATAGAATAGTCTCAACATCCTGTAGAGAGGCCTTTGTGTCCAACATTTTCATTCTCTCCCTCCAGGTGGATGTCTTCGGGCTTCCCCGTTCATAAGTGATGGATGCCTTGGAGGGGGACCTCTCCTTTTGTGTGGTAAGGGTGTCTACAATTGTGATTGGTTCTTTTGATGGAGGCTGGGGTCTGCCAGTCTTAATCCTTACACTCCTTCTTGCCTTAAAATATAGGGGAGGCTCCCTCTTTCACTTTTCCTTCTACTTGGGAGATGTGCTTAGGGTGGCCAGCACAACTGTTGCCTCCCTAGCTAAAATTTCTGGTGATTTTTCCCTCTGTTGCTATGTCTTCGGACTTCTTGTAGACAGTCCTGTGCTAATTGTTTTTTGTCTTCCTGTAGGAGCAGCTTTTGGTATTCCTGTAGAAACAATTTTCACTATTTTGGCCTGCTTGGCTGGGGGTGTCTTCTGCTTCAATTTTGCTGTGGTTTCCTTGGATGTGCCCTCACTTGCTTGGACCTTTTTAGTCCTTTTTGCCCTGATTTGCAACCATTTCTTGGCGTTTGTGCTTTTATCTCACCCACAGCTTTGGCCTCAGTAGCTTGGCCTTTTTCTTGTTTCTCTTCTTGCTTTTCCTGTGGTGGCCTGTCCTGGGTTTTCTTACCCTTAATTTCCTTACCCTTAGTTAGCTTCTCTGCCTCAATATGCTCCTTTTCCTCACTGCTAGATGAAGTGAGTTCCTCGGCCAGAATCTGGATATCATCATCCTTGGTCATATTGCAAAAAATCTCCCAGGAGAGAGGGACAGTATAAGTATGGAGGGCATCTTCTACTAGAAGCTTGATAAGCCCATGATGGGCCAGCTGGTCTAGTGTCCCTTCCTTCAGTTTTGTGCCACACTCAATCAATGACTGTAGGAGGAAGTATGGGAGGCTTAATTTTTGTTCTGTGGGTAAATCCATCTTATGCCTGAGTTCAGTGAGCAACCGGAAGTGATAACCATATACAATACTGAATCGCCCCTCACAGGTAATGTATTTCATAATCTGAAGGCTGACCTTGCTCCAAAATGGATGTAGGCTAGCTCTCCGAACCCCATTTTTATCCTCTGAAAACTATTCTTCTGGTAGGAAAAATTTCTTTTTGGCCTTCTGGCCCAATTTCCTTTCCTCTTTATCCCAGGGTATCCCCAATGGCAAGTCAGTGACCCGACTAATGAGTTGTGGTGTGAGTCTTAAGGTCAATCCTCAGAAATTGACAATGGCCAGTATCTTGGATTTGGGCTGCAGGGACTTTAGGAACTCCTCTGTTATTTCATCATCATGACCTTGAATTCTGTCACAGAAGGTCATCCACTTTGCACAGGTAAATATGTCTACCACCTCAGGAGTTTCTCTCAACTTCTTGGAATCTGAGGGTTCCTTTCTGATAAACCCTCCTGGCATGATGAAAACACTCTATTTTTGGCTTGAGATCTAGTTAGAATGGAAATTCTGATATGGCTTCCTCCTTTGATTCTCAGGACAGGGTTTCTCAGCTGTTTGTATCTCCCCTTTCACCAATTTCCTAGTTATACTACTGTTGCTGCCCAAAACTCAACTTGTCAAAAGGAAATTAGGCTCTCACAAACAGGGTGCAGATCTTGTTTTTCTATTCCATCCACATAACAGTCACAACAATATTTTATATGTGCACAGGTGAGCCTTACAGCGGTTTATCGTTCATGGAGAGAATTGGTTAACAGGAACCGTGGAGGAAAATGTGATGCAGCATCATTTGAAAGAAATTCCATGTATCATATAAGCAAACCACCATTCTTGACCCACAGGCAGACTGGTTTTAATTTTTTCCACTTCAAACAAGCTAATTCACCACCTTTCGAAATATCAAGCATGGGAATGGCATGTTCGAGCCTACCTCTCTTCGAAATTTCCAATTCTGACGCAGAAGATACGGGTTTCTTTGCTCTGGGAGGGTATGCTGTGCTTCCTGTAGAGCTCCTTCCTGTAGAGAGCTTTTCCAGCTTCTAGAGGATGTCACGGTGCTTCTGAGCAAGCCTGGGACGTGGGAAGATTTTGAATCGGGCCGAGAAACTCTGGCCAATGAACTGTAGAGGAGGACACTCACGTTGCTGAAAACCGGTGGTAGGCATAAATGACAGTGGTTAATGTGAGTGCTCTAGCCGAATGATTTTGAAATACGGCGCAATTCATGGCGCGGGGGGTGAGGTGTCCAGGCCAAGCCGTTAGACAACATCACGGCCATCATTCCCCGGCGTGTCTCTGACCACCAATGTCTATCTCCGCCATTGCCCGCCGTCATCCCTGTCAATCCGCTGATTTCACTACAAATCTGTTGATTTTCCCCGACTGGACACTTCCCACATGTCGGCTCCACG
Organism: Pinus tabuliformis; assembly: GCA_031772625.1. Lineage (NCBI taxonomy): Eukaryota > Viridiplantae > Streptophyta > Pinopsida > Pinales > Pinaceae > Pinus > Pinus tabuliformis. Next base: position 1,555,650,485 of record CM062819.1, read on the forward strand.
TCCTTCTGGCGGAATCGAGCGTGACCGAGCTCGTTCAGATCCCACGAGGCAATTCTACTAGCTGTGGGTGGCCAGTTGACTGGCCATTGCATTCGTTCAATCCGCACCATTCACAGATATGCAGTGTTCATAGTATAGCTTATGCAATTTGATGAAATAAGGTTAGGCACTTACCTGTGTGGCCGTGGACGTGTTTCGCAGGTTTCTGGACATGAAACGATGGCTTTGCTCACTGCTGCTTCATGCACAGGCGTTGGAATTCCTTCGTTCATTGGCTGATGCTGCATGCAGGCTTCGGAATTCGATCCACTGGTAGTGAACGTTGCATGCACGGCTCTGACTTTTCTCAGCTATCGAGGAGGTGATCACATTCAAGTGGAGCTGGTTGCATGCCTCCTATGTTGATTTCAACTGCTCTTGACTCCATAGTGTGTATTCCAGGCGGATCAGCTGCTACAGGATTCCTGTAGGACATCCTGTAGCTGTTTCTCCTCCTGGGCTGCATGCTGAAACGAACAGGGTTGTATTCACGATTGAAGGGTCCTGATGAAGCTTTAATAGGTAGAGTGTGTGGGCCTTCATGTACTTGATTTGTCCTTTGAGAAAAAAAAAATTCCAATCTGAGGAAATCAGGACTTTTTGCATGACTGTGTAGGAAACAGGTCCAGATTGTGGTAATGGTGGTGGAAAGAGATGAAACAGGTGATGGATGGGAAAAAGTGGTGGCTGCATGCCCCATCAACAGATTTCAAGCTTTAAATCCCTCCTCAGAATCGATTTTGGCCTGCCCAAAGGTTCTACAGGATGTTTCCTGTAGAAATGCAGAACTTCCTGTAGAAAGCCCTGAAACTTCCTGTAGGAGGTTGAAACTTGACCCGAATGTGTCCAAATTCTGGAAAAAGTGAGTGGTCATGGAGGAAGTGTCTATGAGGATGTTTGGTGACTTGGTATGGACCCCTATCCTCGTTTTGCATGACCTTCTTTATCAGCACTGTATTCCCTGCAACTTGCAATAATTTTTCAGAGATTAGACTTGTTTCTTTTCTTTTTTCTTTCCTCGTTTTCTTTTTCTCTTTTTTTTTTTTTTGAAAGACAGTAGGGGCACCTTCATGAGGTTTTCACCCCCACTATCTGCCCTGGGCACCTCAGAGGGGTTCTCACCCAAGGATCTTTTTATTCAAATTCTTTATTTTCTGAGAGACAGCAGGGGCGCCTCCCTGAGGTTTTCACCCTCACTGCCTGCCCTGGCCGCCTCAAAGAGGTTTTCGTCCAGGGATCTTTTTATTCCCTTTTTTCTTTTTCTTTTTGATGATCAAGGTGTGGCTGGAATAGAGGCAAAACCCTGCTCTATTACCAGCACTATTTTTTCCACCATTTCAATGAACTCCTGCCTCAAAAGGGGTTTCTTGTAGATTTTCAGTCGATGCCCATTGACATGCATGGGGATGGCTTCTTCATCAATGGTCCTGATAAGGACTGAACCATTGTCATTGCATTTCTCCACTATATACGGTCCTAACCATCTCGTCCTCAACTTTCCTTTGAAATCCTTGTATCTTGAGTCATACAGCAGCGCCCAATCTCCCGGCTGGAATTGCTTTTCATTAAGGTGTCGGTCATGCCATATCTTCCTCTGGAGTTGAACTACTTCTGAGTGGAGGAGGGCCTGCATTCTTTGTTCATCTAATCCATTTAGCTGCAATAATCTTTCACATTGAGCATGGCTGAGATCTAGGTCCAGCTGAGCTACCACCCTTAATGTATTGTACTCGAACTCTATGGACAACGAAGCTTTCTTCCCGTAGACTAGCTCATAAGGTGTGAAACCAGTTGTAGTCTTCCATGTGGTGTTGTAGGCCCAGGTGGCCTCAACCAGGTGATCCACCCAATCCTTTATGCTGCTGCTCACAACCTTAGTCAAAATCCCTTCCAATGCTCTGTTAGTGACTTCCACCTGCCCATTTGCTTGAGGATGATAGGGGGTGGAAGTCTTGTGCTTGATCTTGTGATGAGCAAGCAAATCTTCAATCAGGTTGGAGGTGAACTGGCTTCCTTGATCTGTGACTAACTCTCTTGGGTAGCCATACTTGTAGAAGATATTTTCCCTCAGAAACTCAACCACCTTTTCTTCTGTTGCTGCTTTGATTGCCTTCACTTCTACCCACTTGGTCAAATAGTCGGTGCACACAATGATGTAAGACCGTTGCTTTGAAGGAGGGTTGATAGGACCCACAAAATCCATGCCCCACTTCTCAAATGGCTCGAAGGTCACTTGAGGTTAGAGAGGCATTTCATCCCTTGGAGTCGGTTTCCCCATCCTTTGACATCGGTCACATTGGCTGATGTATCTTCTGACATCTTGATGAAGAGTAGGCCAATAGTAGCCTGCATGTAGAATTTTGAAGGCAGTCCTTTTGGCTGCAAAGTGGCCTCCACAAGGTCCATCATGATAGGTTAGGAGGATGTCAAAGACTTCCTCCTCCCTAACACAACGTCTCAAGATCTGATCTGGGCCAAGTTTAAACAGGTTGCCCCCGATCCAAGTGAACGGGGCACTCTTCCTTACAATTATGCTCTTCTCCTTTGAGGATAGATGCGGAGGGAACTGTGCTGAGACCAAGTAATTTGCTATATTAGCAAACCATGGAGAGAGCACTGAGATAGCAAACAGATGTTCATCTGGCATCTGGTCATCCACTGTTCCTTCTTCACCTGCAGGCAAGTCCAATATAGACAAGAAGTCAGCAACAACATTTTCCTTAGTTGGATTGTCAACAATCGTCAAATCAAATTGCTGCAACAAAAGTAACCATCTAATGATACGAGCATTGACATCAGGCTTATTCATTAAATATCTAATCGCAGCATGATCAGTGTGTACAAATGTTTGATAACCAGTGATGTAGTGTCTGAACTTGTTTAGGGAATGGACTACAACCAGGAACTCTTTCTCGGTTACAGTATAGTTCATTTCTACCTTGGACAGGTTTTTGCTGACGAAGTATATGGCATATGGGAGTTTCTCCTCAACTTGTCCTAAGGCTGCCCCTATGGCTTTGTTCGAGGCATCAGTGTGGATGTGGAAAGGTAGGGCCCAGTTTGGACCTCTCAAGATCGGGGCGGACACCAGCTTATCTTTCAACTCATCCAGTGCCCCTTGACAGTTGTCAGTCCATTTAAACTCAACATCTTTCCCTAAGAGTCCAAACAAAGGCGAGGCTAGCTTACTGAAGTCTTTAATGAATCTTCGATAATATCCTGCTAAGCCTAGGAAACTCTAAACATCTCTTACCTTTTGAGGAGGTGGGACCTTTTGGATGATAGCAATTTTATTAGGATCCACTTGTAATCCTTGCCAAGAAATGGTATGACCTAGCACGGTCCCTTCAGTCATAAGGAATTCACATTTTTCGGGACTGAGGGACAAGTTCATCTCAATGCACTTGGTTAGAACTTTTCCCAGATTGGTCAATGCTTCTTGGAAGTTAGACCCATAAGGAGTAAAGTCATCCATATAGATTTCTACCGAATCATGGACCAACTCAGAAAAGATGCTCAATACTGCTCTTTGGAAAGTGGCAGGAGTGTTGCATAGCCCAAAGGGAAGGACTCGGTAGGCAAAGGTACCCTAAGGACAGGTGAAGGTGGATTTATCTTGGTCTTCCGGGCTGATTTGGATCTGGTTATACCTGCTGAACCCATCTAGGAAAGAGAAGAACTTCTTCCCTGCCAGTCCATCCAACACCTGATATATGAAAGGCAAAGGGAAATGGTCTTTCTTAGTGGCTTTGTTAAGTTCTCGATAATCTACATAGATTCTCCACTTCCAGTTCTTTTTGGGCACCAGCACTAGAGGCGAGACCCACTCACTATCGGAGATGGGATAGATGAATCTTGCATCCAATAAGTTTTGCAATTCTTCTTTGACAATGTCCTTAAGGACTGGATTCATTCTCCTCTAAGGATACCTGACTAGTTTACAATCCTCTTTAATGTAGATGTGATGGGTACAGATCGAAGGATGGACTCCTTTCATCTCCTTATATCTCCAAGCGAAAGCATCTAAATGATTGTTCAGTAAGCTACACAGCTCATTCTCCTGGGAAGGAGATAGGGAGGAGCTGATCTTTAAAGTTCTTTCAGGACCAAATTCCACATTCTTAACTCTGGGAGAGGTTGGATCAGTCACACAAGGGTCCACTAAGGTGCTGGCTTGGGTATCTTCCACTAATTCCTCTAAGGGCAGTGCAGTGGGAGGTGGATTTTGAATCAAAGTCTCAATCAAATCATCCTCGGTTTGAGGACCTCCCCTAGTGGTTTCTATTGTGCACAATGGTGCAGAGTAGACCTCATCCTCATCTCCTTCTTCCAACCAGAGTGGTAAGTCATGTTCTAGCAGAGGTTGGGCAGGAGGATATAGGACCAATTGCTTGGACATAGGCCCATTCTTGATGGTCATGCTTCCAGCTCGGCAACTGATGTAAGCATCCACAGTGGCTAACCAAGGCCTTCCCAAACGAGGGGGTATCCAGTGAGCTTTGCCTTTGGCCGAAGGACCAAGAAGTCCACAAGGTATTCCCAAGAGTCAACAGAGACCAAGACATCCTCCACAATCCCTTCGGGAATCACGGTGGAGCGATCTGCCAACTGCAAGACTGTCGAGGTCTTCCTTAAGGAATTCTGAAGGTTGAGTTTAAGCATGGTGTCCCTGGTCATCACATTAATGGCAACCTCTAAATCAATCAAGGTATGGGGAATTATGGTGCCATTGATGTGGACATCAACTACAGGACTCCCATGGTCCAAATACTTTGGACAGATTACTTGCCCCAACATTAGATCGGATAGTTGTCCGATGACATTGATAGTCGAGGCATCTCTCTTTCGCCTGCTTGGGTGCCTGAAACACTTATCCTTAATCAATTTGTTGTATATCGATACATCTTTGATGGCCTGGAGAAGTGGTATTTTCACACACAACTGTTTCAGTTCTCTCAGAAGTTTAGTCTCCTCTGGGTTTGGTTGCGTGGTTACTGTTAGTCACTCAGGAAAGGGTGGAATGGATTTGGGTTCACTTTCCTGTTTCTCTTCCTCGTCCTCTGGGGGAGGAGGTTGGCGATCTAGAAGGGTCTTCCCGGATTGCAGGTTGATCTCCTGGATCTCCACATCATAGGTAGGACATGTTGTCTCCCCAGTGTATACCTGCTGGGCCTGTCGGTTGTTGGGGTTCAGGTTCAGTTGAGCAGGCATCTGGGGTTGTCTTGGAGGAGCAGGAGGTAATGGTTGTGGCTGAGCCAGTGGTGGAGGCAAAATGGTGGGAGGAAAGTTGTATTGGGGCCTCCAACCCGGTTGAGGTGCATTCCACTGAGGCTGTGGCTGGACATGTGAGTGAAATGAATGAGCAGTGGGTTGAGTATGGTACTGAGGTGGATAAGACCACGGAGGAGGTGCAGACTAGGAAGGATGAGCAGGGGGACCCCAAGAAGGCATGTGAGCAGATTGGTTGGGGGTATAATAAGCTTGGGATGTCCCTTGCATCCCATGCTGGTAAGATCTGGGTCCATGTGGCCTCCTTTGGTTGAGGAAGTAGAGAGGTTCAGTGGGTGCCTCAGTCCCCTGGCACATGGCTTTGAATCTGGGCAAGGTTGGGCATTGGTTTGTGGGGTGGTTCTCCTCACAAACGAAACACACCTCTACTGAGTGCAATGGACACTCGTTCTTGGGGTGCTTCCTCGTACATCTGGGACAGAAAATGGCCAAAGTCCTCTCAGTTTCCTCTTTCTTTTGCTGGATTCGGAAAGTATCAAGTTGCATGGCAATGGTCTGTCTCATCTCACTTTTGAGGTCCTCCATCTGATTAGCAAACTCATGCTTGGAGAAGGTAGTACTAGCTGAAAGTGGATTCCCCCTACCTCTTTTCCGGGCTGCCCTAGAGTGGTTTCTAAACACAGTCTTTATGTCCTCATAAGGCAGTTGGTAAATGTCTCCTCCAGCTAGCATGTGAAGGGTATCTAGGAGGTCTTCAGGGACTCCTCGGAGCAGAACCAGCTTTAGAGATTCAGGGTCAAGTGTGCACCTGGCCCGTTTATATCTAAGTTGGAACCTTTCCTCATAGTCCTCTAAAGACTCATCATTTCCCATGGTCATCCAAAAGATTTCTCCCTTGGTTTCCTTTGACCTATAGTAATCCTGGTATTTGTTGTTAAAGGCTTACTGCATCTGAGCCCAAGTAGTGATACTGTTTCCAGGTAACCCCATGAACCAGCGTAATGTTGCATCCTTGAGGGTAGAGGGAAAGAGTTTCAACTTTTGCTCATCTTCTGTATAGTCATAAGTTCGACAAAGGATAGCAAACTCAAATAGGAAGGTATCAGGGTCTTTAGTGGTCAATCCATGGAAATAACGTAAGGCTGAGGGACTTATGTTCTTCATTTTCATGTCCCCATTGGTCTCTCGGATGGGGAAGGTACCTTCTATTCTCTCATCATCGTCTCTAGCATTTCTGTTGTCAGCCATGGTCTCAAAAGGAATGTTTTCTTGCTCTTCTTCTGTTATAGGATCTTCGTATATCTCAGGAGGTTCACCTATAGGTACTTCTGGATCACTGCCACCAAAGAAGAGAGAAGGGTGACTCAGTGAAGTGGTGGGGGTGTTGGGTAGGAATTTTCTGGTATTATCTCTGTTCCTACGAGGAATGAAAGGATTTTTGGTTGCTTTTGCTTTTTTCTCTGCTTGTACTTGCAAAACTGAAACAGATGGAATTGCAACTAACTAAAATCTATCTTGCAGAAATGGAAATGCGGAATTGAAATGAAAGTAGGAAATGACTAATTTACTTTGCTGAAATCAAATTGCTAGAATGAAATGCTAGACTACGCTTAAAGAATTGAAATTCTATTTTATGATTGTAGAATTGAAATTGCGGAATTGAAAGGCTAATCTATGAAAGCAAGAAATGTCTATTTTACTTTTGCAGAAATGAAATTGCAGAATGGAACTGAAATAAACTACTTAGCAGAAGGTTAGAGTAGGAAAATAGAAGAAAAGCAACAATCACAAATACTCTAACGCTTCCCTGGCAATGGCGCCAAAAAGAGTGGTGAGCTCCAGTATTGTAGCAATAATGCTGCAACTCCTGGGACTCCCTTCTTTACTTTTATCAACCCGGTAGTTCATAACAAACTTGGAAGCGACGATGTTGTATGCACAAGTACTAGCTCTTGCCACAACTGTCACTTGGTCAGCTGGCACAAGTCCGCTAGGGGCTTAAGCCAACTTCTATGAGCTCTAAGAAGGAGATTTTTAACTGATGGACAAAAGCTAACTCAAACAGGGTTGATCTACTTGCAGAAAGGAACTAGAAAGCAAAAAGGAAACGTAAACCCTAGCAAACCCTAATTTTACCATCTATCCCTACTGATGCAAGAAAGAGGATGCGAGCTACTGAAAGAAATGCCATTGACATCTAGGAAGGTAAATACATGTATCTAAGCTACTTCTATAGTAACATCTGAAAAAACATCTTTTTGTATTTTTGAATAAGTTGTCAGGATTATCATGCATGCAATTTGACTGTTTTGACTGTGCAGAGGTGGATTGGCAAGGGGGAATGCTTGGATGAGGTCAGGAAGGTTTAGAGAGGGCATAAGGGGTCCCTAACATCCTTCCAGAGAGTTTCACAGAGTTTGGCTATCAAGAAACCTCATTTGTGAGCTTCTACAGGAAGTCTGTAGGGGTTCTACAGGATGTCTGTGATTCTCTACAGGATGTTCTGTAACTTTCTACAGGATGTTCAGAAATGGGGTTTTGGAGGATGGATGGATGGAGAAAGATGGAGTGGGTATGAAGGTAGGATAAGGGTTGGAGGTGGTCCAGGACTTGGTGGATGGAGTTGAGGATAGAGGTAGATGGCTGGATTTGTTCAAGGAGGACTGAAGCAATGATGCACAAAAACTAGGGTTATGCGAGGAAATGGCAAACGTAAGGCTAGAAGCTAAGCTGAGGGATGGAGTAGATGGGTTTGATGGAGTATGGGCAGGTGGAGGAGTGGTACAGGTGCTCTGCAAGTCGTTTTTCCAACTGAACCGATGAAGACTTGTAAAATCAAAAACCTAGTTACGTTGATCTAATCTGGTCTAGCTGTTAGTAAAAATAATGAACAGAAGTTGAACTGCAATGAAACCATGTATACTAACTCATGCAACTAAGCAAGCAAAATTCTGAACTTGTAACCAACTTCTATACATGAAAATCAAACACTAGTGATTGCATGGCAAAGCAAAATCAGTGTTTTTGTGGGCAGCAAGGTTATCCTGATCACAGCTCCTGATCCCACTGAGGGAGAAATGAAACCAGTGATGTTTGATGGCCCTTTTTTGAAGCTTTTCCCTGTTAACAACCTATCAACTAAATCTGAGCATCAAAAGTCTTTTTAACCATTAACAGTGACCTAGTTAATCAGCAAGATTTAACCTACTTAATAGAAATAATTTTGCAAATGAATAAAGAACAAATAACAATACATAAAGGAGGCCTTAGCACTCAGGTTGGGCCCAAACCCAAGAACTGCAGGCTCCTATAAAGAACTCAGATCTGATGCCAAGTAAGACTGCTTCTCATTACTCAAAAATAATCATCACAAGAAAGTTTGTACAGCAGTAGCTAGGAAAAACGAGCTGAAGAAAGGACAACACTATAGTGCAAATACCAATAGTTCCAAAAGTAAACTACGAAGGCTGAGGCCTTCTTATTTATACAATATGAGGGGGCTAGCAGCCCTCCTAGATTCAAGGGACTCGGCTGTTCCAACTGCAGTAAACAGTCACTCTTTCCAAAGCTGCTTGGCTGCCTTTAGAACTCGTTTTGGTGGCCTGTTGAGCTCGGAGTTGAGGGTGGATATTTCGAGGAAGGGCCATTTAATGCCATAGACAACCTCCCTATGAATCCTCACCTCAAGATTGGCTATCACCTGGGCCATAATTGCTTGGTTTTGCTCCAAAATTTGTCCAAAAAACCTGAAATGACCACGTATTAGCCTCCTAGGTAGAGTGACCACCCTTATTCGTTCAAATAACATAAACATACTAGAAAAACATGCATAATCTATGAAAACTGGAGGATTGAACAAGGACAATTAGGCAAAATGAGCCCAATAAGTTACCCATTTCGGGGCTCATCACCAACTGCACCATCTGCAGTTTTGCCTCCTCCTTTTTCCTCTGTGCAGCAGACTTCTCTGTTTCCACTGTGGAGCTGGCTGGAGCACACCACTCCCGCAACCACGACTCAATCACGATGAATATGACAATGTCCATGGATTGGTAAGGTAGGTCATTCCATTTCTTCGTGGGGTCCTTTCGCACCCTGATATACACATGATGGAAGTCCGCCTTGAACTCTGCGAGGCTCTGCAGACTGTTATAGACAGTGGGCGATAACTGCAGCTTGTGGTTAATCCCTATTCTGATGTTCATCCTCATGAACACCTAGAATGTGTGTTTAGTTTCCCACAACGAAATGTACTTTGTTGCCTCTGGAAGATCCTTCGTAATCATGGGGAACTCGCTATCGTCAAGCAATTTCCAAGCCACCAGCACTATGGATAGTAGAAGCCAAGCATAGTGGAAAGTCTTCCCTTGCTCCTATGCCTCGTGACAGTTTTCCAGGAACTCACCAGTTTGCAGTTGACACTTTAGTGAGCTATCTTAAATCCAAAATCATTTTTGTATGCGAAGGGGATACATGGAGGGAAATCATTTTTCTCAAAAACTTTAGGGTGAAGATAGCAAGAAGAGCTGCAGACCTTCAATTTCTTAAAAATTGTCGTGACAATAATTCTTACTTAAAACAAAACAGCTCACCTCATAACTATTTAAATATCGCAATTGAGCTCTTCTTCTATCAACATTCAAAATAGTCCTGATGATGGATCCCTGTTAGGATTTGAAACGTTGACGAAAAATGGTTGTTACTGTGGGTTCTCCGGTTACTAAGTTACAAGGTATTATCTTCTGCTGGTTCGCCATTCGCAACAGAATAGGAGACCATTGTAGCGTATGTCTCCCCATTCGCTCCCATGTCTGCTTCGGTAGAACATTCACATCCGACCCTAAATCTAGTATTACTTGGTCCATCTCATATTCTCCAATTTGCGTTGTCAACCTCATTTCTCTTCCCACCCTTGTCTTATGCTTTCCAATCTTCTGGACTATGCGTGGTTCTCCTGGCATGGTCCCAGTGCATCTATCAATGAGTTCCTGTAATCCTTTTATAGCTTTACTGTCGTGTAGTAACTTCATGCATGTTTCCAGGAATGTCGTGATCATAGATGGGTCCATCTCCAGATCTGGTTTATCCTTGCTTCCCGAAGTGGAGGCATTAGTGAAGCTCTTCTTAGCTCCCATGAAGGTTTCTTGAGTGCGCTCCAAATCAAACTCCACTTCTTTCACCGGAGCTTTGCAAACCCAAGTACTATATTTAGTTTTTTTCCTTAGTCATCACCCATTACGATCCCACTTCGCAGCACAATGTTCACATTTGGATATTCCTCGCACGGATCAGACCTCATCATTTGCAGGTTCTGAGTTAGGGGCGGTGGTAGCGCTCCCTTGTCATGTATCCTAGCTATCAACGTAGGAAAATCTCTTGTCTCATGATCAAACAATGTAAAATACAGACATGATGGACATGTTGGGTTCGTACAATCGCGGGCATAATGTCTTGGCCCTCTACAATTGTAGCATATCAGCTGTTCGCAACCTCTTCCAAGTCCTCCTCCACCTTAGCCTCATCTGCGCCCTTGAAATCTTGTTTGCGTCACTCTTGCATTATTTTCTAGGGGCTACGATTCGGCCTGAACTCTGTAGGTGGGAGTTCTATCCATCATCAACTCATAGCTTCTACAAGTGCACTCATCATGTCCCACCAACCTACAAAAGTTACAAAACAATTGCTGCGAATTTTGTGTATACTTTTGTAACAAATGACAGTTGTCCGTAGCGTGTTTTCCACCTATTTGGCACATTGTGCACCACAAGGCAGGTGTCGTGCTAGGTCCTACTTGTGCTTCCAGCCTTAATGGCATCAGTCCTCCTCCTGCAAGGTAAATTGCAAACATCAGGCAATGGTCCTTATCATGACCCTGACCCTTGAATTTTATGCATCACACCTCTTTGCGCACTTTTAGTTGAGTTGTTCTGTCCTGTTTCAGACTTTGCATCTCCAGGCATAAAGTTTTCAACTACGCATGGATCTGTTGAACTCCCAACTTAGGATCCTCCATCGGGGTCTCATGCAGCCTCATTGTGATCTCTAAGGCCTCTGCCTAAGTTGTTAACTTCTGCGTCGATAGCGCGCTCCTTAAATGTGGCATTAGAGATGCTACATACCATTCGCGATGTTGTCCATCCATTAGATTCATATTAGCTTCGTGAATCATACACTTCAACCTCTGATCCAACTCCCAAGGAGTCTTGCCTAGTATCATCATGATTTCTTTGAATCCAATGATCAACTGTGCTTTAGACTTCGGCCTGCAAAATTCTCTGTTTAGCACTGCTTGGACATCTGTGATTCCCGCATTTGGATTATCATTGGAGTGCTTAATATACCAGGTCAGCGCACAGTTCTGTAGGGTGCTAACTAGTGTCACTTTCTTTATATTGTCAACTTTAACTCCCTGCGCTTCCCATACGGCTCTTACCACTAACCAAAATTGGTCTAGATCCTCATTTCTCAATCCCTTGAACATAGGCAACTTTATCGTGCTTGCCATATTGACTCACAGTGGTGGTGGAGGTGGTACGGGTGAAGATGGAGGTGAAGGCAGTGAAGCTGGTGGTGGTGTGGGTGGTATTCACAGAATTCTTTTCCTTATCAGATGGATCACACTTCGCGGCGAGACCTTCGCGAATTCTTCCTCGTCCCCCCGCGGAGGTGAAATCAAGGGGCTAGTTTCTGGTCCCTTATTTTCTTCTTTCCTATAAGTTTTTCCACTTCACGTAGCCCCGAACATCAAGATAATTTCATAACCCTCTTTTCACACAATAACATTTTAATCCAAGTATTCAGGGGCTTTACGTACTTACCTCCCAGTTCCTTGAGAAAGCATCGCTCTGCCTTGCTGTAGCTCACTGAAGTGTCAACTGTGAACTCAGTAATGAATCCTCCTATAATTCGATCGAGCTAGTGATCAACGGCATGCACGATCTTATCCTTCGATGCTTCCAACCTTCGCACTAAATCTAGGATCCACATAATAGGATTGTCGAGTTTCCACCTTCCTTGGCTATCTGCTAGCTTCGCGATCCACTCGTACAACTCAGTAGGAATAGACGTGAAGAAGATTTCGTGGATCTCTGTGTACAGGTAGCAGTCTAACCACTCTTCTTTTGTCAGTCGTGGGTTCTTGTTCTCCTGCGTCGCAAACTCGTAAATCCTCCTGTCCAACCAACCTTCAATTTCCTTCATAGTTGGATTCTAATGATACGACGTTAGACATCTCTATGCAGATTCCGGTCTCGACAATGGAACCATTTGTTGGCTTGAAGGGGCTTAACCCAGGTTTGGATTTAATTAGCCAAACAAATCCCTACACTACTGGCCCATTCAGCATCAGCTCGTGGTGCGCGGACTAAAGTATCACCTGAAGCAGTATGGGGGGATGCTGGAACCAAGTTTCTGCAACCTGGAGATGTCTGAGGGTTCGATTTAGTCCAGCTGTGCCTACCTTCGTGCAGGTCAGTTCGTACACTGTCCTGACCTGCGAGACCTTCACGATCTATTAGGATCACCTTTTACACAGCCCTAACCAGGGGCTGAGATGTTGTCGCGCTTCTAGGGCAATGATCTAAGCTATTTCCGCAAGTTACACCGCGTATCTTACTTATCTTCATATAATTGTTAGTTAACTTCACATAAATAGATACCTTATCTCACCTTTACTTAATCAACATAGTTATATATGTTCGCGCACCATATAGACAACATAAATGCAATTTATACCCAATATATTAGATACACGAAACATGAAATAAATACACAAAATTGCTGTAAAACTTCTTTATTAATGCTTCAACAATTACAGACTCGACTCGCCCTGTGCACTCAGCTGCAGGGGTCTGCACACTTAGTTGCGGACTACTAGTCTTTTGTGCACTCAGGTGCAGAGCCTTCTCCTACTCTACAACCCAAAGACTCAACTTTACACTTAGATATTTCACTATCTTCTATTCCATGATCACTTCCATTCTATTCTATTATCTTCGCTTTTCTTAACTACTTAGAGCCTCACTCTATTTATACAATTCCATGGTCCGCGAACCATGGGTAGATCTTTAAAGCCAATATTATATTACAAAATTGAGGGCGGACAATCCTATGACTCATTTACAACTTCGCACTCTGCACCCACAAAATACAGAGTCTTTACATCGGGTTTACATTTTTTAACCAAAATCTGGGCTTTAAGCCCCAAAACTTCCCTTGGGGGATCCCACGCCCAATAGGCCACTGACACAAACATCATGACTCACCCTCGAGTCACTCTATTAGTGTGGAGGTCTTCACGTGGAGACCTCCCAACTCTGCCTAGACTGCTGCAAGATCGACAGTGCACTGAGCAGCTGCCTGCTGCACTTCCTAGGCGCGTTGTTCAGAGACTGCTATAGTTGAACTTCTATCCTACACCTGTTCCTGCTTTCCCTGCATCTGTGCAAAATTGTCTTCAATCGAGGCTATGATGATGAATGCCTCATTGATCCATGGTTGTATGCACACCTTCAAGACAACTTCCTTATGTCACGCAGCGTCTACCTGCTCCTTGAGCGCTTTTACCTGCTGCATCTGCACAAGCCTCTATGTAAGGGCCATCGTCTGTGTGGTTCCTTTTATTTCATCTTACTATTGCTGCAACTCACGTGCCTCTATTTCTAAGCACTATATATTCAGGCCCTCCTGTAGAGTGGTGAGGACCTCAAACAACTCTTCAAACAGTTTGGTGCAATCCTTCACTACATTGTTGATCTCCGTTATTCCTGTTGAAATGGCGCTGGCGAGCTGTTCCTTCACCTCAGGTGGAGTTGAAGACTGCGCCTTCAATTACATCTCAGCTATCTGAAGGTTCAGCTCCAGCTGAACCTTAGCCATTTCTTCTTTCACCTCGCACACCCCTGCTGCTAGGTTCCGGATGCACGCCTTTGCTGGTTCCTCTGCTAAGATGGCCAAATCAGGGACCATCTGGCAGGCTTCCTAAACCACCTACACTAGTTGTATGTTCTGTGTCACGACCTCATCACGTTGCAGGCTCAATTGTTCAATATTAATTCATTGCTCGCTCATCACCTGGAGTGCATGGCCCTCCCTAGCCCGTAGTTCTGCAGTCACTCCATCCTGTAGAACATAGAGCATCTCTCGAGGGAGCACAACCATGTTTATCACAACTCCCTTCAGTGCATTGACCATAGGCTTGTCGGCCTCATTTTATATAACTAGTGCGACCTCTAGCAGCACTATAGTGTTGGTCATGTGGGTGCGCAACATTTCCTCAGCCGCGACCATGCCTAGTGCGAGGCTGGTCGACAGAGTACCAGCCTGAGGAGTGCGCACCTACAAATCTTGTATCTGTGCCCGAAAGGCCCCAAACACCATATGGTTTTCCTCCGCAAATTGTTGGAGGGCCTCCGCGGTGACGTTGCGCACCATCTCCCCTATGTCATGGAGAGCCCCCTTAGTGAGGGTGATCGGGTCGAAAGAAGTATTGGAGGCTTTCGACTTCATTCGCGGCCCCACCTGCGCTCTCAGACATTGTCGCTTTAGTTAGGTGGACGCTATCTGCGAGTCTGTGCCACCTTCCTCTAGCTCTGTCTCCTGTGCGGGTGAAGGCGAATTTTCTCCCTCGTGGTCCTTCTCAGCTACTCTCTGCTACTCTTCTATCGCCTTCACAGCGTCCCATGCCTCCTGCGCCTTTGTTGTTGCTGCTTCATTCCTTCTCTTCTCAGTCAACTGCGCCATCCGTAGTTTTTCCTCTTGCTTTTTCCTCTGTGCAGCGGACTTCTCTAATTCCACCATGGAGCTAGCTAGAGAGTGCCACTCTGGCGGCCACAACTCAAGCATGGTGAATATGACATTGTCCGTGGCCAGGTAAGGTAGCTCATTCAATTTCTTCACGGGGTCCTTGTGCGCACTGATATACACATGATGGAAGTCCACCTTGAACTCCGCGAAGCTCTGCAGAGTATTATAGACAATGGACGATAATCTCGGCTTGCGGTTAATCCCCATTCTGATGTTCATCCCCATGAACACCTAGAATATCTTCTTTTGCTGCCTATAGTGAAGCGTAATTCGCTACCTCTGGAAGATCCTTCCCAATCATGGGGAACTGGCTATCCTTAGGTAATTCCCAAGCCACCAGCACTATGGATAGCAGAAGCCATGCATAGTGGAAAGTCTTCCCTTGCTCTTGCACCTCGTGGAATATTTCCAGGAACTCCCTGCAAAAGTAATCCACCCAGTTAAACTTGACCCCCTCTGCACACTGCATAGCAAGTGCAACCATCAGTGCAGGCACCTCATTCGCGCGGCACTTCTGCACAACTTTCTAGGCTAATAACTGCATTGCAACTCTGATGGCAGCGTTATGGATACTAGAGATCGCATACCCTCTCTTTTTCTTCTCCATCTTGAACTTCTTCTTCATGGCCTCCGCGATTACCAAATCATCACTTACCCTCAGATATGTTCACTGGTTCCTCCCCTTTGCAAGGGAGTCAGGTAATTCTGTGAATTAGGTAGCCCGTGATGGGGATGGGCTCCTCCAGCCACAAACACCCATCATGCACCAGGCAGAGTAGTTTCTTGATGACAAAGATAGTCACTGGGGTGATATGGTAATGCAACACCCAGAGCAGGTTTAACAACCTTGCTTTCTCTACTCCTCACAACCACTTGTGTGACTCCAACTCTATAACTCCTGCCGATGTATTATTCTTCGGCCGCATTAGCTATGTGGTTGCCAAATGTGGGAATTTCTCATGGTTCGTGAGATCCCAGTCTTCAAATTTTAGAACCGACACCCGTCCCAAGTGCGCTCCATAAAAAATGATATCATCAGGTAGCAGCGGAGTCTGCAGAGAGCTCTTGCTCTCATCTAGGTCCTTGGGCACCTATGCTTTCCCCTTTTGCGGATGAACATACGTGGGAAACCTGGTCAGAGGGTCCGCACTTTGGGTTTCTTCCTCCATTTATTCATCCTCCTCCTCTTCCACGAGGGTTTCCTCAAGGTCTTCCTCCTCCTCATCGGCTTCCAAATTGATCACCATCCCCTTTTCTTCCATGGTAAGTTTAGTTCTCAATGGGTTTCTAGGGGACACGCGCACCGGTACTGTTAGGCCTCCAAAATGTCTTCAAAATGACATCCACTTTCACCTTTATTGCCACCATTTCACTCACATGTCGCAAATCCATAACCATATAACCTTTCATTAGCCACCATTTTCATAAATATATGGGTTAGGATCCTTATTTACCAAAGTTATTTATTTTATGTGTTTAAAGTGATTTTATGATTAAAAACTAGGAAATTAACATATTTTCATGTATCTATATATGTGGCTTGAGTTTCATGACATGTGTAGGTCATTTGGAAGCTTCCAAGGCACCCTTTTGTGGCCTCCAATGCTCAAATTCGAATTCCCTTCAAAGTGTATTTGGATAAAGGTCAAAGAAGGATATGTGTCCTATCTGGATTATAACTCTATGAGGTGTCTCATCATTTCTTATTTGGATTAGAACTCTATGAGACACTTAGGGGATATGTGTCTCATTATGAGCTATTTGGTTGTAACTGGATGAGATTTTAGTGGAACTTCATTAAATAGGGAAGCTTCTTATGTTTTTGTATAAATAGGAGAGCCTTATCCTTTGAAAGGCATGTGTAAAGTTGGAGAAATGCTCATGTTTTTAATAGAGAATTTGGAGCTTATACTTGGAGATTTGAAGATTTAGTTTTGCTTGCATGTGGAGCTTATTCACTTGCCATCCTCATACACCATTGGAATGGCCATCTAATGATTGTGAGATTTAATTACTTTTATAGATTAAAGTTCATTTGCTTTCTTAGTATTAGTTTTAGAATGACTGTGTAATCTTTATTTTTCTAAAAACATTTCAATATGGAAGATTTATGTATTTTCTAATTGGATTAAGTTTGAGGCAAGGGTTCATAGTTATTTAGTTTCCTTTCATGTTCTGTTATTTACTTTCTTATATCAAACTATCAATTCATTGTATAATTGAATAAAGGATCAAGCCAAGAAGGTGACTTCAAATTGGGTGATTAAATGTTCAACCTATGCAATCATTGAGATTTACTTTTTCATGCTTTTATATTTGCTTTTAAGATCCTCATTTAATTGCATTAACTGATATTCCTAAAGATCATTCTAAGAAATTGATTTAATCATATTTCAAGATTGAATGGTTGAATATTTGATACATGCAATTACTGAGTTATTTTCTGCACACTTTACTTGCTTTTCTAGGACATTAGAAGTTAAAGTATAAATAGTTGCTTACACATCATCTCAAGAAGGTAACACTTCATAATTGAATGCTGGAGTAACTAAGCATACATTAGTTGTTTTTGATTTCACAGGTTAGTTGAATTTCATTTTCATTATTTGATTTCATATATTAGATGAATTGGTTTTCGTTATTTTGTAGTTAGATTGATCTAAACTGAAAGACAATTTCTAGCACATACAGTGCACACATGCTTCACAAGTTTACAAAACCCCTGGGTTGACAAATTAAATGATAGGAAATCACTTTGCCCCAATAGGTACCATAGGTTTCTTATCTTTCTTGGGCCTTGGTGTCTGCGGCGATTTAGGGATTTCTGTGACTATCCTGGTGCTTTCTGGGGCATCTCCTATCGTCATGGCTTGCGCTGCCTCTTCAGCAGTCATCTCTCCGATATCCATGGCTTCTTCAGACGTTGCCATATTTCTGTTCCACAAATCTCTCAATGACTTTGGTAAGTGCTCAAACAATGCCTTCAACTTCAAAAGATCGAACAAATCGGGGTTCATGAATCTCTGGGCGCGCAATAGCTCAATTCTCAAATGGCCAAGTGTTGTTTTCTAGGCAGCCCTTTGCAATTTATAGCGCCTTTTGAATTCAAATTCGACCGTTCCCCCCAAATCCGGTCCATTAATGCTCCCTTAGTAGTAGATTTTCCCAAATCTAGCCCATAAAGTTTGCCTTAAATGCCTGCCACCTGCTCCATTTGGTCTCAAACCAAGCATCACATCGTGAATAGTGACTATAATGGTCACTTTCCAGCCAACCCACGTGGCAGCGCAACTACCTTTGTGTTGTCATGGACCCTGTGACACCTCACTACTACGCGCAGTACTGACATCGCACAACTCTCAGACATAGTAGTTTATAGTCTCGCACCTCCTTTTAGCTGTCTGGAGCGCTAAGACTATCCTTCCTATGGCTAGTTAGTTGGCCGGGCCACCTATGTATAGCTTCAACTGACTGCCACTAACTTTTCCTGGGAAGAGTTCGCCATTTAACTTCTCCAACTGCACCACGCCACCATTTATGATTTCCTTAATAACATATGGTCCCATCCCATGCAGCAAACTGAGAAACTCTTGGCGGTGGTCCCCAAGTCTGTCAATGTAATCGAGCTCATTCTGCTCTATTACTACGCAATTTCTATCAAGAAAGTCCTTCTTTATTCCTTCCTCAAGGTTCTTGACTTCCTATTTCGCCATGGCGCTTTTCTCCCTCAATCGAAATCTTTCATTCATGAGTTCTTGGAGCCTAAGATCACCCTACTGGATCTCTTCATCAAGTCCCAACTGTTCATCTTCAAGCTCTTCCAAGAGCCTTTCTTCTAGGGCTCCACGGTCTATTACCCCTATGAGCACCACTATGCATGGACTAGACATGATAGACTCCATAGGCATTACAGCTTCTACTCCATCGACCTGCCGGAAAGGCGTCTGTCTGGGTACGCGCAGGTCCCAATCACCTTGTTGGGCAGGTCCCAATCATTGAGATTTACTTTTTCACATGCGTCACAATTGTTCTTCCCACATACCGTTTGTCCAATCTTAAGAGCCAACTGCACATCTGCCCCCCCAACACATGCTTATTGACCATACCTCTCAGTGCGGAGTTCATGTGCATCCGCCGAGGTTATTTTCCACATGTCGGCATCCACCTAGTTAGATGTGTGCATGGATTATCCTGCCCATTGTATTTATCTATCAATCACACTCTAGGCTTCCCAAAATGTGTGCGCATCATTCTTCAACATTCACGCAAGTCATCAAAGATCCCTTTGTGCATACCCCACCATCTCGCGGGTGTAGCACGCAGTACCCAGTCTAAGGTCTAGAAGTGTTGCTTTTCTGGCACTTCTCTTTCAAATCTATCTAAGAAGGTATCTACCTTACTTAACCATCATAAGTAGGCAAGTCCCTTACTTTTGTCGATACATAGCGCAGCGACCTTGTCATCATATTACAATTCAGTGTAGTTACCTCATGTAATCGGTTCTACCATCGCTCCATTTCCTCATCCAAATCTGAAGTACAGGAGCTCTCGCGCTCCCATGCAAGCCGTCCATCCGCAGTGGGATTCACCCAGTCCTGGTTTCACACTGTTATCTTATAGATGTAGTCCAAATCATCATCGCTTTCATAGTCACGCACCGGCTCTGTATAGTGCGATCCTTTAGCAGGGTCCAGAGGTATAACTACGCGTAGTGACTTCTTTTCAAAAATCATCTTGCGCTTCTTCAAATTAATCACCCCATTCATGTCAGTGGCCCAATCAATTCCTAAGAGCGCGAGGTAGGGATTGCTGTCATCAACAATCTCTATCACTTCAAAGTCTACTAGCGTGCTCGCTCCCTCAATATCCACAGTGAGTCCCTGCAATTGCCCCATGGGTATTATCTTCTGCTGGTTCGCCATTCGCAGCTGAATAGGAGACCATTGTAGCATAGGTCTCCCCATTCGCTCCCATGTCTGCTTCGGCAAAACATTTGCATCTGACCCTAAATCTAGTATTACTTGGTCCATCTCATATTCTCCAATTTGTACGGTCAACCTCATTTCTCTTCCTGTCCTTGTCTTATGCTTTCCAATCTTTTGAACTACGCGTGGTTCTCCTGGCGCGGTCCCAGCGCATCTGTTAATGAGTTCCTATAATCCTTTTACAGCTTTACTATCGTGTAGTAACTTCATGCATGTTTCCAAGAACGTTATGATCATAGATGGGTCCATCTCCGGCTCCAATTTATCCTTGATTCCTGAAGTGGAGGCATCAGTGAAACTCTTCGTAGCTCCCATGAAGGTTTCTTGAGTGCGCTCAAAATCAAATTCTGCTTCTTTCGCCAAAGCTTTGCAAGCCCAAGTACTATCTTCCGATTGTTTTCCATTGTCATCTCCCATTTCGATTCCACTTCAGAGCACAATGTTCACATTTGGATCTACTCGTGTGGCTCAGACCTCAGCATTTGTAGGTTCTGAGTCAGGGGAGGTGGTAGCACTCCCTTGTCACTTATCCTAGCTATCAGCATAGGAAAATCTTCTGTCTCATGGTTAAATAAAGTATAATATAGAAATGATGGATGTGTTGGGTTCGTACAATCACGGGCATAATGTCCCGACCCTTCGCAATTATAGCATATCAGTTTTCCGCGACCTCTTCCAGGTCCTCCTCCACCTCGACCTCGTCCGCACCCTTGAAACCCTGTTCATGCCACTCCTGTATTTTGGTCTAGGGGCTGCGATTCGGCATGAACTCTATAGGTGAGAGTTCTATCCATCATCAACTCATAGCTCCTACAAGTGTGCTCATCGTGTCCCACCAACCTACAAAAGTTACAGAACAATTGCTGCGAATTTTGTGTATACTTTTGTAACAAATGATAGTTGTTCGTAGTGTGTTTTCCACCTATTTGGCAAATCACACACCACAAGGTAGGTTTCGTGCTAGGTCCTGCTTATGCTTCCAGCCTTAACAACATCAGTCCTCCTCCTACGAGGTAATTTGCAAACACTGGCCAATTGTCCTTATCATGACCCTGACCCTTGCATTTTATGCACCACACTTCTTCACGCACTTCTGGTCGAGTTGTTTTGTCCTATTTCAGACTCTGCATCTCCAGGCATAAATTTTTCAACTGCGCGTGGATCTGTTGAACTCCCAAGTTAGGATCCTGCATTGGGGTCTCATGCAGCATCATCGCAATCTATAAGGCCTCTGCTTGAGTCATTAACTTCTGCTGCAATAACGCGCTCCTTAAATGTGGCATTAGTGATGCTACAAACCATTCGCGATGTTGTCTATCCATAATATTCATATTAGCTTCGTGAATCATACACTTCAACCTTTGATCCAACTCCCAAGGAGTCTCACATGGTAGCATCGCGATTTCTTTGAATCCAATGATCGATTGTGCTTCAGACTTCGACTTGCTAAATTCTCTGTTTAGTGCTGCTTGGATATCTGCGATTCTTGCATTTGGATTATCATTGTAGTGCTTAATATACCAGGTCAGCGCGTGGTTCTGTGGGGTGCTGACCAGTGTCACTTTCTTTATATTTTCATCTGTAACTCCCTGCGCTTCCCATATGGCTCTTACCACGAACCAAAATTGGTACGGATCCTCATTTCCCAATCCCTTGAACATAGGCAACCTTATCGTGCTTTCCATATTGACTCACGATGGTGGCGGAGGTGAAGGCGGTGAAGCTAGTGGTGGTGTGGGTGGGGGTGGTATTCACGAAATTCTTTGCCTTATCAGATGGATCGCACTTCGCAGCGAGACCTTTGCAAGTTCTTCCTCGTCCCCTCGCGGTGGTGAAATCAAGGGGCTAGTTTTTGGTCCCTTATTTCCTTCGTTCTTGTAAGTTTTTCCACTTCATGTAGCACCGAACATCAAGGTAATTCCATAACCCTCTTTTCACACAATAACAATTTAATCCAAGTATTCAGGGACTTTACTTACTTACCTTGCAGTTCCTTGAGAAAGCGTCGCTCTACGTCACTGTAGGTCACTGAAGTGTCAACCGCGAACTCAGTAATGAATCCTTCTATAATTCAATCAAGCCAATGATAAAAGGTGCAGACAATCTTATCCTCCAATTCTTCCAACCTTCACACTAAATCTAGGCTCCACACAATAGGATTGTCGAGTTTCCACCTTCCTTGGCTACCTGCTAGCTTCGCTTGTACAACTCAGTAGGAAAAGACGCAAAAAATATTTCATGGATCTTTGTGTACAAGTAGCAATCTAACCACTCTTCTTTTGTCAGTTGTGGGTTCCTATTCTCCTCCACTACAAACTCGTAAATCATCCTATCCAACCAACCTTCAATTTCCTTCTTAGTTGGATTCCAATGATATGACATCAAACATCTCTATGCAGATTCCGGTCCTAGCAACAGAACCTTTTGTTGTATTGAAGGGGATTGACCCAATTTTGGAGTTAATTAGCCAAACAAATCCTTACACTACTGGTCCTTTTGGCATCAGCCCGTGGTGCGCGAACTGAAGTCTCATCCGAAGTAGTATGGGGGGATGTTGGAACTATGTTTCTGCACTGTGGAGATGTCTGAGGGGTCGATTTAGTCCAGCTGTGCCTACCTTTGCGTAGGTCAATTCACACATTGTCCTGACTTGGAAGACATTTGCTATATGTTAGGATCGCCTTTTGCGCAGCCCTAACCAGGGGCTGAGATGCTTTCACACTGCTAGGGCAACGATCTGCGTTATTTCCCAAAGTTACATCGCATATCTTACTTATCTTCTTACAGTTGTTAATTAACTTTGCGTAAATAGATACCTTATCTCACCTTTACTTAATCAACACAGTTATATATGTTCGCGCACCATATAGAAAACAAAAATGCAATTTATACCCAATATATTCGATATAGGAAATAGGAAATAAATACATAGAATTGTTGTAAAACTTCTCTTTATTAATGCTTCAATAGTTACAGATTTGACTTGCCCTGCGCACTCAGCTGTAGGGGTCCGCGCACTCAGCTGTGGACTACTAGGCCTCTGCGCACTCAGCTGCAGAGCCTTCTCCTACTCTACGACCCAAAGACTTGACTCTACACTTATATCTTTACTATCTTATATTCCATGATCACTTCCATTCTATTCCATTCTATTCTATTATCTTCTCTTTTCTCAACTACTTAGAGCCTCGCTCTATTTATACAATCCCATGGTCCGCGGACCATGGGTAGATATTTAAAGCCAACATTATATTACAAAATTGAGGGTGGACAACCTTATGAATCATTTACAACTTTGTGCTCCGCGCCCACAAAATGCAGAGTCTTTACATTGGGTTTACATTTTTTAGCCAAAATCTGGGCTTTAGGCCCCAAAACTTCCCTTGGGGGATCCCACGCCCAATAGGCCCCCAACACAAACATCATGACTTGCCCTCAAGTCACTCTATTAGTGTGGAGATCTTCGCATGGAGACCTCCCAACTCTGCTTGCACTGCTGCAAGATCGGCCATGCACTTAGTAGCTGCCTACTACACTTCTTGGACGTGCTGTTGAGAGACTGCTATAGTTGAACTGCTGCCCTGCATCTGCCCAAGCTTGGCTTCAATCAAGGCTGTAATGATGAACACCTCATTGATCCATGGTTGTATGCACACCTTCAAGACAACTTCGTTATGTCACGCATCGTCTACCTGCTCCTTGAGCGCTTTTTCCTGCTGCATCTGCATGAGCCTCTTTTTAAGGGCCACCATCTACGCGGTCCTTTTTATTTCATCGTACTATTGTTGTAGCTCACGTACCTTTTTTTCTAAGCACTGTATGTTCGGGTCCTCCTACAGAGTGGTGAGGACCTCGAACGACTCTTCAAACACTTTGGTGCATTCCTTCACTACACTGCTGATCTCCGCTATTCCTGCTGTAATGGTGCTGGTGCACTGTTCCTTCACCTCAGGCGGAGTTGAAGGCTACGCCTTCAATTGCAACTCAACTATCTGAAGGTTTAGCTCTAGCTGAACCTTAGCCATTTCTTCTTTCACCTTGCGCACCCTTGCTGCTAGTCTCTGGATGCACGCCTCCGCTAGTTCTTCTACTGAGATGGCCAACTCAGGGACCATCTGGCAGGCTTCCTCAACCACTTGCACTAGCTGTTTGTTCTGTGTCATGACCTCGTCACGCTGCAGGCTCAATTGTTCAATATTAATTCATTGCTCTCTCATTACCTGGAGCGTGCGACCCTTCCTGGGAAGGGTTGTCGGCCTCATTTTCTATAACTAGTGCATCCTTTGGCAGCACTATAATGTTGGTCATGCGGGGGTGCGGTATTTCTTCAGCCGCGGTCATGCCTACTATAAGGCTGGTTGACAAAGTACCAGCCTAAGAAGTGTGCACCTGCAACTCCTATATATGTGCCTGGAGGGCCCCCAACACCATTTGGTTTTCCTCTGCGAACTGTTGGAGGGCCTCTGTGGTGATGTCGCGCACCGTCTCCCCTATGTCATGGAGATCCCCCTCAGTGAGGGTGATCGAGTTGAAAGAAGTCTTGGAGGCTTTCGACTTCTTCCGCGGCCCCACCTACTCTCTCAGGCGCTATCGCCTTAGTTGGGTTGACGCTGTTTGTGGGTTCATGCTACCTTCCTCTGGATTTGTCTCTTGTGTAGGCGAAGGCAACTTTTATCCCTCGCGGTCCTTCTTAGCTTCCCTTTGCTGCTCTTCCGTTTCCTTCACAGCGTCCCGCACCTCCTGTACCTTTGCTGCTGCTGCTTCGTTCCTTCTCTTCTTAGCCAACTATGCCATCCGCAGTTTTGCCTCCTCCTTTTCCCTCTGTGTAGCAGACTTCTCCGATTCCACCACGAAGCTAGCTAGAGCGCGCCACTCCGGCGGCCACGACTCAAGCACAACGAATATGACATCGTCCGTGGCTAGGTAAGGTAGCTCATTCCATTTCTTCACCAGGTCCTTGCACACCCTAATACACACATGATGGAAGTCTGCCTTGAACTCCACAAAGCTCTACAGACTGTTATAGATAGTGGACGATAACTGCAGCTTGTGGTTAATCTCCATTATGATGTTCATCCCCATGAACACCCAAAATATCTTGTTTTCTCTGATCCTCTATGCGTCTTTAGTTACCCAACAACGAAGCATACTTTATGTACTTACCTCGCAATTCCTTGAGAGAGCATCACTTTGCCTCGCTGTAGCTCATTGGAGTGTCAACCATGAACTTAGTAATGAATCCTCTTATAATTTGATCGAGCCAGTGATCAATGGTGCGCACGATATTATCCTCCAATGCTTCCAACCTTCGCACTAACTCTGGGGTCCACACAATAGGATTGTCGAGTTTCCACCTTCCTTGGCTATCTGCTAGCTTCGCGATCCACTCATACAACTCATTAGGAAAAGATGTGGAGAAGATTTCGTGGATCTCTGTGTACAGGTAGCAGTCTAAACCACTCTTCTTTTTTCAGTCACGGGTTCCTATTCTCTTGCGTTGCAAACTCGTAAATCCTCCTGTCCAACCAACCTTCAATTTCCTTCTTAGTTGGATACCATTGATATGACATTAGACATCTCTATGTAGATTTTTGATCCCAGCAATGGAACCATTTGTTGGCTTGAAGGGGCTTGACCCAAGTTCGGATTTAATTAGTCAAACAAATCCCTACACTACTGGCCCTTTTGGCATCAGCCCATGGTGCACGAACTAAAGTCTCACCCGAAGCAGTATGGGGGGATGCTGGAACCAAGTTTCCGCACACTGGAGATGTCTAATGGGTCAATTTAGTCCAAATGTGCCTACCTTCGCCAGGTCACTTCGTGCACTGTCCTGACCTACGAGACCTTCACGATCTATTAGGATCGCCATTTACGTAGCCCTAACCAGGGGATAATATGCTTTCGCGCTGCTAGAGCAGTGATCTACGCTATTTCCCCAAGTTACACCATGTATCTTACTTATCTTCTTACAATTGTTAGTTAATTTTGCATAATCAAATACCTTATCTAAAATTTACTTAATCAACACAGTTATATATGTTTGCGCACCATATAGACAACATAAATGAAATTTATACCCAATATACAGACTCGACTCTCCCTGCGCACTCAGCCACAACGGTCCGCGCACTTAGCTGCAGACTACTAGGCCTCTACGCACTCAGCTGTAGAGCCTTCTCCTACTCTACAACCCAAAGACTCAACTTTAGACATAGATCTCTTGCTATCTTCTATTCCATGATCACTTCCATTCTATTCTATTATCTTCTCTTTTCTCAACTACTTAGAGCCTCGCTCTATTTATACAATCCCATGGTCCACAGACCATGGGTAGATCTTTAAAGCTGACATTATATTACAAAATTGAGGGTGGTAAACCCTATGACTCATTTACAACTTCACACTTCGTGCCCACAAAATGCAGAGTCTTTACATCGGGTTTGCATTTTTTAGCCAAAATCTAGGCTTTAAGCCCCAAAACTTCCCTTGGGGGATCCCACGGCCAACAAGGCTACATCCTTAAGGGTATATGGGAGTAACTTTAACTTCTTCTCATCAGAGGTATAATCATAGGTCCTATAGACAACAATAATCTCAAACATAAAAGTATCAGGGTCCTCAGATGTCTAGCCATGGAAGTGAGGAAGGGCAATAGGGCTTATATTCTTCATTCTGGCCTCTCCATTAGTTTCTTTGATAGGGAAAACCTCCTCATTCTTGTTTTTAGCCATGGTTTGGGTAGGTGAAATAGGTTCTTCTTCTTCCCCAATAGGTTCTTCAAAAATCTCAAATTGTTCACTTAAGGGGTCTTCTAACTCCCCTGTAGTCAGAGAGGGAAGTTGACAGTCACCAAAGAAGAGTGAAGGTTGTATGTTTGATGGTGTGGGGGTGTTTGGTAAGAGTTTTCCTTGAGTATCTCTACTCCTACAAGGAATGTAATATTTTTTTTTCTTTCATGTGATTTTTTCAAAACTGAATGCAAAACAGAATGAAATGCTTAAGCAAAAATAACATCTACCTAGACACCTCCCCAACAACGGTGCCAAAACGTGGTGAGCCCTAGTATTGAACCAAGAGTTTTGTAACTCTCAGAGGCTCCTCAACTCTATTTATCAATCCGAGGTTCATACAAACTTTGAGGTGATAGTGTTGTATACACAGTAGATGGAATTCTACTCATGTCACCCTCAACTAGGTCATTTGATCATTAGGGTTCCACGACCATTCTTCTATTGAATTAGGGGGAATTAACTACTGAAAACACAATTCAGAAGCTAGCCCTAGTGTATAAAAAGTAAATGCTTCTCAAATCTAACTTGTAAAAGCTATCCACTTGTACATGCTATGAAAAAAACACAAGATTTATGCTACCTATAGAAAGGAAACTACACTAATTGCAATCAACCATCTAGAAATCAAATTCACTTGAAGACAAAGATTATTCTACCAACTCACAACTCAAGATTTCATGCATCATTTATCTAATTCACAATTGCATATTAAGTAATGTCCTAATTGTCAAATCTTTGATGAAGAAACTATTGTTATTTCCTCTTGTAGTGAAGGAAAAGGAATGGATGGAATGGCCTAGTTGGTACCTCTAATCATGGAGTCCAAGCTGGGGGGTCAACTAACTCCTAAGCTATGCTACACTAGCATTATAGTTCAAAACAAGGGCAAAACAAATTGCTATAGGCGTGCTATAGGAAGCTACTACAGGATTCATGTATTGCTACAGGAAGTTCTGAAATGCTACAAGAATTTTTCTGGGAGGGTTTGGGGGGCAAGGATGAAGGTTGTGGAGGATGGATGGAAGGTGACCAAGACCCCTAGCCAAGCTCAACATTTTAGGAAGGCCAACTTTGGACTAAGAGGGATTCTCACAGTGACAAAAAAAATAGAGATCGAGACAATGGTTGGGTTTCATCAAAAGAAAGTGGAAGATTCCTAGATGAAGATGGTGAAATGGTACCTTGCATGCAGGTCCAATAGTCCTACAACATCACATACACTTGTTCTCCTTTTCATTTGCAAAATATTATAACTAATAGTGGAAAAAATGAGTTGAATTTGGAAACTATATAACTGATGCTAAAAACCTTGATCTATGCAATGAATTAACTTCTAAGCTATAACAATCATATGTGAAACAAGATAACTAATGTAGATATTTTTCCAAGAAATCATAAGAAAGAAATCATCACATAATGTTTTTGGGTTGTGAGTGTGGATTCCTCTAGTTAGGCTCCCATGAGAGAGATGAGATAGAGGCACAATCATAGGCTTTTTGAGGAATTATATTCTACTAAAATGCAACAACTAATAAACATTATAAGCTAAAGCAGAATATCAATACACAAGAGGGACCTAAGCTACTGGGGTTGGGCCCAAACCCAAGAGCCTTAGCCCTATGAACTAACTCAGTGATGGATCAATAAGAAACTTCTCATTATCATTGTAGAAATGTCAAATACATCACATAATAAGTCAAAAATAGCAGTCACAAGTGCTTGAGCTCAATAGCTTCTTAGTTGCAACCAAAATTCGAATCCTAATGAGTTCCTTGGCATGTTTATTTATACAAAAGGGTAGCTACCAACAACTCCCTAGAAAATAGAGGTGTTTGTCTCCCAAAACTCGAGAAAGGTAGATCTAGATCTTCCTTGAACTGCATTGGCTTGGCTGCCAATGACCTCATCCTGCTTGGCTGCCAATGACTCTGAGTTGATGAGAGACAAAGTGGTGATCTTGGCTGATTGAAGGAGTTAATGAGGTAGAAAACCTCCTAGAATCTCTCCTTATTGTCTACTCCAAGCTCCTGCATTGAAATTATCTCAAAATTGTCCCAATTCCTGCATTTAAACCATGTTAGGTCACATGACATAGCAACACATGTTTTAACCTCCTCAGTAAGCATAGTATAACAAATATTGTAAATAAATGTGAGAAAGAGATAATTCTAAAACTGGAGGATGGAATATGACCCTTTTGATATACTTATTGATGAGCCTCATCACCCGCTCAGGGGGCCTGAGGTCTGAAGGGTTGCGAGCCCCCTAGGTGGGCTTGGTCGATTCTCGGAATTGATGAAGCCTGCCCAGGGGGCTCGAGTGGTCATGGGCTAGAGCAGGCGGGGGTTGTGTGAAACCATGTTTTCAATAGCATGCAGCCCCTTAGCCCCCTTGGCCGGGATTGACCGATTCCCGGGATGGGCCAACCCCGCCCAGGGGGCCCGAGGGGTCATAGGGCAGGGGGGCTTGCATGCAATCCTACTCGCCTTGGCTTAAACCCCCTTGAGCCCCATAGGTTAGCTTGGACGATCCTAGGAATCGACCAAGCTAACCCATGGGGGTGAAGGGCCTTGATGGGGCCCGTTTATGCCTTTTTTATTTTAATTTTTTAAATGATTTTTTTTTTAATATTTTTTAAAATGTTTTTAATGTTTTTCTTTTTGTTTGTTTGTTTGTTTTTAATTTTTTTTAATTTTTTTTAAATATTTTTGTTTTTAATTTTTAATTTAATTGTATTTTTTATTTTTAAGGATTTTTTTTTTATTGTTTCTTTTTAAATTGTATGTTTTTTTTTAACATTTTTTTGTTATTTTTACTTGAAATTTTATCTGAATAATTTTTTTTGGAAAAAAAAATTGCAAATGTCATCATATAAAATTCATAAAAATTTCGTAAAATTTTCTGTTTTTCCAACTTTTTTAATTCAATTTTTTTATAAAAATCTTTTATTTAACATGTCATTTTTAGTGAAATGGTCTTGAAATGGGTATTTTTTTAATTATCTATATGCAAAATGTGTATTTTTTGTCGAGTGTTTAAAATAGTTATTTTTTTAGTGACAATTGTTTCTTTTCTATTGAAGTATTAATTAACGATATATAAATATATAAAAAAATCCAAACCTCAAAATATTAATGTTATTATTATTATTATTTTTTAATTTTGCAAAAAAATAAAAATTTCATTATAAAAAAACATTTTAAAGAAAAACAAAAAACACAAGTTGGAAAACCCTTAAAAAACAAACATCTTAGGACAAAAAACAAGAATAGGAATAAGACAACTTGAAAAATGGTTAAATAACCAACATCTAAAAAAAATTGTGCATACTTAGGACAGAAGAATATTTAAAGTGTCAAAAATATGGCTTAAAAAATGTTTGTTTTCAAAATCAGCATGAAAATTATCAACATTTAAAAATGTGATATATTAGACATGATGAAGATGTAGTCCCACCAAGCTTACAAAAAAAATAAATTAGCATGAAGATCACTAACATTTAAAACAAAATGTTCATAATTGGTACATAAGAAAATTTAAAGTGTCAAAAATAAACCCTGTAAGAAAAGGGCTTTATGCTGCAAAAATCAACATGAAAATCACTAACATTTAAAAAAATTTGCTCATACTTGATACATAAGAAAATGAAAAGTGTAAAAAATATGCTTAAAAAAAGATGTATTCTAAATCAAAACTTTTCAAAATCGGATGATTTTTTGCTACTTCCAATAACAGGTACTCGATATAGTTCCTGTTTGATAGTTTTCACTGTTCATGGGAATATATTGGATATGTTCTAGAGACAAAACAAAGGAAATATACATGTGTTTAAAACATCCAATGGCATGTCATACTATTATAGTGTAAGAGACAAGCATTTTTAAAATGCACCTAAGAACCTATCACCCCTAAGTGAGTAGTTGTATTAATCACCGATGATGAAGATTTCCTACATGCTTGCTAAGGAATAAGATTGATTCAAATAAGTTAGACATTTTGATTAACATTAACATTTTGATATAGAGAGAGATATGGAATTGGAAAAATTGGATATATAAATGGATCTATATCTTAAACTTATATGTCATTTGGAACACTTCATTAAGATATATTTGATATTTTAGAATCTTAACATGCCCAAACCTAATAATTTCAACTAGCTACACTACAATAGATGAATAACATAATTTATCCATCATATATAATATGAGTGCTTCAATTATATTGATAAGGGGGAAATGAAAATTTGTTGAAGCTCCTAATCATATTAGATATCGACAAATTGTGTGGGATAACCTGACATCCCTTCAGAGGATCAAGGTTATCCCATTCACCCATTTCATTTCCTTAACAAAGATGCATGCATATCTATCCATTATACAAAGGAGAAGACAAGTTATTCTTGGCAAGAATGAATGAGTGAGAATAGGGTTACATGACATATTATTATACTCCCTCTATAATAAGAAGTTATGTCATAGGTTAAAGATGGTATAAAATCAATCATATAACATCATTTTGATAGTGGATTATGGTAAGTAGGTTTTTACGTGACTTTATGAAACTCACCATAGAATAAACAAACCATTTTTTCACTATTTCAAGAGATTAAAACCTAAGTAACTCAAAATATTGTTCAGTCTCTCACTATATTCATTCAATTATCTAAAAGATTAGTTCCTATAGAAATGAACAGGGACAAAATGAAGTAAGAATACAAAGTGATAGATACGAAATTGATTGAGAGCTCTTCTATCCAACTCTCAATAATTTTACCTTATGATCCGAGAAGGAAGGTCAATACTACCATCTCTCTAGTCTTACTAAAGATACTTATAAGCAAATGAGCTTTCAATCTAGAAAGGAATTTAAATAAGATACTATGAGAAATGTCCAATCTTAGGAAAGCTTAAAAAACATGTCAAGGAAAGCCAAGATTTCCCATACCAAAGCTAGCCTTCAAGTCTTTATTCATGAATGGAACCAAGTATGGGAATTACTCCCCTTTTTCATGGTCATGTTCTCTCTCCTATTTTAGAACTTGCAAAATACCTTTTTATCTTGATCTAGGGAATAATTACTTTTTATTTTCCATCATAAATGAACTATGAAGGTAAAAAAAATGCTTGTGGATGACACTAGATAAGAACCTAAGTGTCAATGGCTTTATGTTATGTTCTTTACATGATTACTATCACATGTTGTACAATGAAACGTGCACAATAGGGGGCAAAAGCCCCCATGCATGGGGTTTTGGGGGCATCACCCCCAAAAAACTTGGGTGGCTTTTTGCCTCCATTTTTTGTGGTTTTTGGGCACAAATTTCACCTTTATCGATTTTGTGGAAGATGGTAATTTAGCCCAAGGTTTTGTAGTTTAAGTTAAGGAACTATGGTTGTATTGTAATCCAGGGTAAATGGATTGATGATTTGTAGATGTCATGAGAGATATGTATTTTATTGTAATATTGTAAAGAGGATTATAGTGAAAAATATATTTGCTTTTCCCAATTTTGGGTTTCCAAGGTAAAATATTTATGTTAATGTGCGTGTTTTCTATTGCAACGTTTATGTTTTATTAAGAATCTATTTGCAAAAATTAATTGTAGTCCTATTGTCGATCCATGAGATAGTCTTTGGATTGCAATGAGACCAAAACCTAGGACATCCACATTTGGTGCATTCTTATTTATCTATGAATATTTTAGAGCACCATTTGATGTCACTTATAATTTGGGTTTAGTTGGTTCAAGACAACTTCAGAAATATACAACTCATGAATTAAGGAATTTAGACTTCTGTGATCCATAACATTGTTTAGATAATCTTCGGCAAAATCACATAATCAATCTTTTGTCGATGCGTTTCGAACCAACCAGTGTGGTTCATCGTCAGGACAAGTTGAAGACCAATCTGGCTAAGCTGGCTTAAATAGAGTGTGCAGAGATCCCAACGGCTATAATGCCAACAGCTAATTTTGACCAAAGGTCTTAGTCAAACCACTAATTATATTTTTAAAATCGCTAAAACCTATAATATATTTTTATTAGCTTATATACTAAGAGGGTTTCTTTGTTAACACAAGATATGCATAGTAATATAAATTCTTAATCAATGGTGGCCAATATGATCTGGATCTTGGGGGTAGTCCCCCAAGATCTGAAAAATTGCAATGCCAGAAAGAAAATGAAATAACACACAATAAATAAAACCACAAAGAAACTTTTTATTAAAACGGAGAATAATTGTAAAAGCTACATTGTGGTGTACAATTTGTCCTTTTACAAAATGTGACTTGTTACTTATAACCTTTTTTGGTTATAGTAACACGGGTAAATTCCATGGGTGAATGAATACCATGGGTGGATTTCACAATACCATTGGAAAATACCATGGGTGAATGAATACCATGGGTAAATTCCATGGGTGGATGAATACCATGGGTTGATGCCATTTTCTATTTGGATCATTCCTCCCTCCTTGGGAATCAATGGTCCCCATTGCATGAAGTTCCCTCCTGTGAAGCCTTTGTTGAAGATGAAGAGCCACTGAAGAGAAGGGTTTTATATGGTTAACCCATAACCATGATGAACGAAGATCCGCGGATAGAGATACCTTGTAATGCTTGTGACCAACTGTGATACTGACAGTGTGCGACCTAGCAAATGGACTTCGATGAAGTTTGGATTTGTGGATGACCCATAACCATGATGAATAAAGATCCGAGGATAGAGATACCCTGTAATACTTGTGACCAACTATGATACTGACAATGTGTAGCCTAGCAAATGGACTTCGATGACAAGGATTTTGTGCAGCTGACCCATAACCGTGATGTTGACTGTTGATGAAGTAGCAGGTACCTACATAGCCTGGGGTGGGAGGGAACATCTCCAAAGAATCAAAGCCAGATGCTGCTATACTAAAACTGGTGAATGTGAAGCAGGTGCCTACTAAAACGGGGTGGGAGGGCACGTCTCCAAACAGAACTTGCTTCGAATGCTGCTCCAGACTTAAAATGGACATAACTCAATCAATATAACTTAGAATATTTAATATAACCTATTTTTGGAAACATAATGACCATTATTCATCTTCCCATGTGTTGGAGATCCTTATTTGGACACTCTGGAATCTTAGATTCGCGCTGCAACTATTCCGCCATCACAAAAGTTCTGAAAAATCGCTAATTTTAAATCAGCGATATCTCCCACATCCGAACTTCGATTCGACCCATTTCTTTTTGAAATTGGGTGATTTTTCAAGAGGAGATCAGATCTACAATATTTTTTCTAAAATTCGGCACAAAAAATACAAATATGATAGGAGAGTCACCGTCCACCAGTTGCCATCAGAAAAATTCTACAACATAGATGATTTTAAATCAGCAATATCTCCCTCATCCAGACTCCGATTCGGCCGATTTTTTTCTTTTGAATTTTGATATTTTTTTGCAAGGAATCCATATATGTTATTTTTTTTTTACAAATGTTGCACCAAATATTTCATATCTGATCTAAAAATTCTCCACCCAAAAACAAATTCCTGCAAAAAAATGAAAAAAGAAAAATTCTTCCTGCTTGGCCCAAGAAAGTTCTCTGTGGAGGTCGCAGCGTGTTCCTGATGTATGTTGAATATTGCTGCAAAAATATTAAACTGAATATACATTAAACCCTCATTCCCTTGGAATTTCAACCTACTTTGATACCACTAATCTGGATCTTGGGGGGAGGCCCCCAAGATCTGAAAAATTGCAATGCCAGAAAGAAAATGAGAGAACACACAGTAAATAAAACCACAAAGAAACTTTTTATTAAAACGGAGAATAACTTTAAAATATACATTGTGGTGGAGAATTTGTCCTTTTACAAAATGTGACTTGTTACTTATAACGTTTTTCGGTTACAATACCATGGGTAAATTCCATGGGTGAATGAATACCATGGGTGGATGTCACAATACCATGGGAAAATACCATGGGTGAATGAATAACATGGGTGGATGCCACTTACAATACCATGGGTTGATGCCATTTTCTATTCGGATCACAATATCATTAGATGACATACAACTAATTTTCTTTGATATAGATACGATAGCAGAAGAAATAAGAGATGAAATCCATGACATAGAGCTTGAGAACTTAATAATTCTACATATATCTGGATTTAGACAGAAATGATAGCAAAGAAAAACTGGTGGATGCTAAGATACATGGAGCGCATTTAAAGATTTGATTTCCAAAATTCATATATGCATTCTTCCTTAATAGTTTGATTTAAATGAATCTGCATTTAAGAGGAAACACATATAGCAATCTCTTAACTTGAAATCTAAGATGAACTTGTAACATTTATGAAAAAACCAAGGAGAAGAGACATACTGAAATCCCAGAACAAAGGAATCACCATAGATATTGCATTAATATTTCGTGAAATATACATGTCAAAAGAACCAGAACAATGCCTTCACAAAATAATACGAAGTTCCTTTCCAAAATTTTGAACCTCTCTTTTGTCTCTCAAAATTTAATATATAGGCCTTTTAGATAGAGAAAGGACGTTAGCGAGATATTCCTTTCTTGGTTTAGTTCATCATGAAAAAACATGTCAAAAATCCAGCGTGTGCAAGTGCACAACTGTTCTTAACTAGAATGTACTCATGTAATAGAACAAAGTAAAAACATTAAGTGAAAATAACATAAAAGTAATTGAAATGCCAAAGTTGGCATGATCTGGAGGATCTTCAAGAGCGGTGAGATGATGTGGTCCCTTGTGGAGTGTGTTGTGTCCATGGATCAACATCTTGGATGATTGGAAGATTAATAAATTGTTCACGCCGTTTCCATAAGACTAGAGGAGGGTGAGGAGAAGAGATGAACTATTTGTAGCTAATCTTCAAATCAATTATACTTGAGTAGGCCAACTTGCGATGAAAGAGAATTCTAACCATCCAGAGTAATTGAAACTCTCTCTTTAAGAAATTCACCATCATTTTACCCTTAAGAGTGGCAGTTTTCTCGTGGGATGAACTTGCCCTGCTTTTAGCTTCTATCATTTTCTGATTGTACTTTTCTTTAGGTAGAAACTCCCCATGAGATCCATAGAAGTTAGGTAGCCCAGACTACATGATTCTGTCAACATATTCGTTGAAAGAGGCCACTTCCTTTTGTACCTTGATGAGGCTCTATTCTTCTCTAGCTTTGGCTTCTTCTTTCAAAACCACTTTGGAGATCTCCATCACAACACTGACCCTGTCCACTACGTCCATAGGTCTCAACTCCTCGGTTGGCCTTTCATTCATGAAATGAATAAAATTCTGGGAAATATGGGAGCTCTTTATACTTATCTCTTTGGTGTTCATGATTGATGATTCATACTCCTTGCTAGTGACCCTTTGCTCATGTATTAAAGAGACATATTCCCAAGTGAGATTCATTTCCTCAATAATCTCATCCAACACCAATTTCCTAGCTTCAAGGAGAGATGTATTTCCCTTTAATTTGGTCCTCAACTCATTTATCTCCTGTGTTGTAGCCTGTAGGTTCTTATTAGCATGTTCAACATTGGTAAGTGTGACCTACAACTATTTTTCGTTATACTAACTTATAATTTACAGTATCTAAGTCCCTTTGTTCTTCTTCAGTTCACTTTCAGAAAGTTGAATCTCAGTCAAGGCCTGGGTGAGGTGCTCAGTGGGGTTATGGGGGTCTTTAGGCACCACTATCACACATACAGGAGTGTCGATCTTCTTCTGCAATTTGATCATCGTTTATTCTAGATCCAATACTTCATATCTTTTATCATTCAACTCCTTCATCAGTTTCTATTTCTCCATCTTGACCTGTGCTAGCTCCTTTGTCTAGACATGTTCACTACGAGGCATCTTTAGCCTATGCCTTAATTCCTGATTTTCTTTTTGAGTTTATTGGGGAATGGATTCCACATCTGTTTTGTCATCTCGGTTTTCACCAAGTTTAATTATCAACTCTTTATATGATTTCTTCTGGAGATATAAATATCTAGTGCTGGCCTTCTATATTTTTACTCTATTGGAGACCTTTTATATAAATTTCTTAGCTTTACTAATGGTCATCAGGTTCTTACCCAAATCATTATATAAAATATCCCCTAGCTGCTTATGTAAGTTGACTTTATCTGGCAAAGGGACATTGGTTAAGTTCAGAGAGACATTCAGGGTTTTGAACTGGGATCGTGTGTGCAAAAACTACACTGATGGATGTTACAGTGAAATTCTCATCTCATCCCTCTCTAGGTCAATAACAGTCAGCAATTGAATGTGACGAGGTGTTGATTAGGAAGCCATCAATCTTTGCATCCTCTCCTTGACCTTTCTATTGCTTTCCTCAATAGCTTTTCCTATAGGCCAACTAGATCCTGTAGCAGCAACACTGTCCTTAGGGTTTGGGATGGCTACTTCGATGATGGATGAAGCTGCAACTGGTGGTGGATTTTCCAGAGTAATCTAAAATCCTGAATGATCCAACACTGGTTCCTATAGCTGTATCCCCACTTCTTCTTCCGCTTTTGAACCCTGACTCCTAGCCTTTTTATTTATATGGCCTTTCTCCATCTCAATATCCCTAGCTGAATCAATGGTCATCTTTGATGTTTTTCCCATGCTTACTAGGGATTCAATCTCCATTTTTGTATTAAGAGGCCATGAATAAAATTTAGGTTTCCATTCAATTTCGGGCTTAGGGTCATGTACGTAAGTTGATGCTTTAATATTTTCTCTCCTTCGGGTAATGATGCCTTGGGGATCATAATGCCAAGTGTCTCCCTTTTTGAGTTCCATGGACTCAAGTAAGGCCTCAACTATTTTAAAAGCCTTCCTTGTGTTTACCACAAAATGACCCACAGGCTATCCCATTTAAAAAATGTAACCTTCTTTGCTGGTACAAAATGAAGCAGGTCTACAATAAGGACCTATCGAATAAATTCAAGGGTGAAAATCCTCATAGGCATGAATACTGGTAGATGTTATGGACAAAGTTCACAACTCTAAACCCAAAGCTCTATGTAATCCTCATAGAGGTACTGGTCTCCTATCATAGAATCCTTACTGAGTTGGAGGACATCTTTTTGTTGAAGAAGATTCTGGGTGGTGGGGTCCCATGGATGATCCTGTATACAATGGCCATGAAGGTCGAGATGAATTGGGAATACCCGCCAAGGCCAGGTCTTCTTCTTAAAAAGATATTCCATTGAAAGACATAATTTCATTGTTTGTTGGGATAAAACACATGGAGTTCCAAACATTAGAATTCTTTAATATGGGTATATAGGAATAGGTACAATAGAAGGGAATAGTAGTGAAAGTAAGAAGAGGCAGGGAAGAAATGAAGCTGAAAACATATGGCCGCAGATAGGTAGAGTGGGATGTTGAGCAAGTAACTAGGTTGTTTCATTTTATGCCGACACCCCAGGATAGCCTTATTTATCATGTGATAGATATCTTCACCCATTAAATAGGAAATTACAGACAAGATGGGTCAGATGGACTCCTGGAAGAGAGTAATTGGGAAAAACTCCTCTAGGGGAAGGGATTTAATTTTAGGGGAAAATATTTGGTCCAGGAAGAACTGTTGTTCATCGGGAGGGAGAGTAACGAAGTGATGGACTAGGGTGGCATCAGTGAATGGCTGCATTGTGGAAGAAATAGGGAAGATTAAACTCCTTTAGATCAAGGCAGGGGTTACTTCTAGAATTTTAGTCCCTGAGGTAGAAACAAAGCAGTTATTGTTGTTATAGACAAATTTGGGCACATCAACCCCAAACTTATATGTCAATGTATTAGGGCTCATCAACCCCTAAAAGAGTTGTTTCATACCCTAAAGGAACATGGTCATCTGAATACATCATTCCCCAAAAGTTCCATCTAAGAAACCATCCAGAAATTGCCTAAATTGAACCATACTGATTGCTCCACTGGCAAAGTGCAATGCATATTGAGTGGTACACTACTAGGGTGCGATGCATACTATTTAGGCCTTCTATAGGGTGCGATGGGTGAGGATGGACAAATGTTTGGGACAGTTTGCTAAGTGGTTGCTCATGGAATCTTCTAGAAACTTCTCCTGTGCCACTTGCCTCTCTGAATTTGCCAAAGGATGAATAAGGGATCTAAGAAAATCTCCAATCCCTTCTCTTGTGGAACCAATTGTAACAAGTGGAATGACACTAATCAAACCCCATGGATGACTCACACCCTTGCACACATCTATAAATGGATCCCTCATCCAAGAGATCTAGAGGCTGGAATATTGTGAATTGTAAGTGCGTGCTGATAGTTTGTAATTGAGGAGAAAGTATTGTATTCTTGTTGGAATGATCTTGCTATTTCATGAGGTGAAGAAGGATTGAAGTTGGGAGGATGGCATTGGATCAGACAACTGGGTTGTAATTCTCCTTTCTATTAATAAAGTTCTTCAAGTTTTCTTCCATATGATTGTGCAATTGTGAATGTTATCATTTGTGAATGCTATCATTTGTTCATTATATATCTGATTCTGTAATGTTTATGTTGTAATAGATCACGATTCTTTGACGGTTCTTTGTTGCTGTACTTGTATAGGTACTCTCCAAGTGTGTTAAGTACAGGGAGGAGTTGTAGGATCTGCCAAAGGAGAGAGAGAGCAAGCAAGGGATTAAGCGAAAGTTCCAGGTTGGTTCCATTATCTTTCTCTTATCTGTTACACATAGAAGAAATCATTAGATTGCTTTAAATTGTTGTTTCTAGGGTAGCTGCCAAACCTAGAGGGCTAGCATTCTTTAGGAATACTAGTTTTCCCAGAAACAAATTGGCGACTCCACTGGGGAGACCAGATGTTTGTTTGTTGTTATTGTTTGTTTTATAAACTATAGATAGAATCTGAAGCCAGCCAGGTAGCCTTCGAACTGCTCTTGCTCTAAAATTACATAGTAGATGAATGTTGCTTTAGTCAATCTCTGGTTTAGTTCATGAATTAAAAATTTGACTTGCAAGCACATCTAGATGCCCTTTTGGTAGCTCAGTAACCTCTCAAGACATTCCATCATACTTTGCTCATCATTGTTCATCAAAACCCAACTTAACTCATTGAAATCAGCTTCACATTTGAGCCAAAACCCATTTCAGTTGCGTTCCCTGGATCATCGCACTATCTTCCACTGTCACTCAGTATGCATCACACCTCCCGAGTGCAGTAAGTGTGATGCATCTCAGTTTCTGTGAAGCCTAGGTGCGATGATTGAATGAACTCTTTTTCCATCTAGAAATTGAGGGTTTTTGACCTTGTTTTCAGTTTTCTTTAGTTGTTTTGCTGCAAATGAACAATGCCTCTCTACTGAAGCTTACTTGCATCACTTAGATCAGCCTCAATTACATTAGGATTAGTCAATGTTTTTGTGTACTTGTTCCTCATTTACAATCCTTTGTCGAAAAGTTGTTTTAGTCGATTTGTCGCTTTGGTACAAAAAGTGTCATAATTGTCGTTTTGTGTCAAAAAGAGAAGTGTCGTAAATTCTTCCTTCCCTTGATAATCAATTGAACTTTTCTTGATGTATTTGATTTGATCTGT
Source organism: Pinus tabuliformis (assembly GCA_031772625.1). Taxonomy (NCBI): domain Eukaryota; kingdom Viridiplantae; phylum Streptophyta; class Pinopsida; order Pinales; family Pinaceae; genus Pinus; species Pinus tabuliformis. Next base: position 1,555,690,917 of record CM062819.1, read on the forward strand.
TTACATTCAAAGTGTCGAAAGCATTTTTGTTCAAAATTGAAAGTGTCATTTTTGAGTCTTCCTTTCCCTTTTGAAGAAGAAATTGTCAAAAATGTCATTTTGAGTGAAATATTTTAGATCTTTGCTGCATTTAGTTTTCCTTTTTGCATCTTTCACATTAAGGAAAGCAAAAAACAAATACATGCATTTTCATTTAGCATTTTTTGATTTGTGTGCAAAAAGATGATTTAGGGAAATGCACTAGTGTGTGCTCTTTGCTCTTTGCTTAAAAGCATTGTTATCTTCTTTCCCTAGTAGCTAGGATTTTCATTGCTCAAAATAAACAAAGATTGTTTATCATTGTAGATTGCATCTTAGGAATTTCAGATCATCATCACGCGGTGAACCATTGAAAAGCAAACTCTAAACAAGATCAACTTTAAAATGAATTTCAATGAACCTAACAGCGCTTTGGAACTTAACGCAACATATTTAGAGGTCTAGGCTATAGTCGTGTTCCGGTGTCATTAAAACTAGTGGCTATCATTTTCATTGAAGGTTGGGTGATTCCTCCTCCTTGATATGACAAGTGCTAGCACAGACTTGTGCTCCCCGTACCATTGTGTATATATTGGGAGACCACAATAAGCTTAAATCCTTTATCCATAGGAAACTGAGTCTGCCACCTTATTGATCGCAATGCACTGAACATAGCATTCAGGAAGATTGACTGCCATACGTAAGTCCTTGGTAATTTCTCCTTAATTTATCACCAAGGTGTATATTGCAGTTTTGAGATTGGTTTGGTAATCCCTCTATCTAGATTTTCCAGAGTAGTCACTTTCATCCCTTTTCGACTCTTTAAAAGAAAATGTCCATCTGAGCACTTGTCCTTTCAGGCTCATTAAAAATCGAAGGAGACTAGAGTCATCTTTAGCTTTTTTCTCGACTCTTAAAAAATGAAAAAGAAAAGTTGTGTCCAAGCGTCATTAAAATTAATTAAATTCGGAATAACATCATTTTCCCCTTAATTTTGAGTTGATCAAATAATCTGCAATCATGGAAGAAAGTTAATCAAAACCCTGTCGTTCGTGGAGACTAGCGAGTCAACCGTCTTTGCCTTTGGAAGCGAAGCCAATCTGGGCAAAATGGTCTCGTTTAACTGAGTCCAATTCATCTGCTTTATTTGAAACTTTTGTTTCAACATCGTCAGAGACTCCAGTTACTTCGATTATTTCTGGTACATCTACCTTTAGAGAGGAAATTCCGCAGTTACAAGAGGACATTAGAACTGATCCTAGTGTAATGGTAAACACTTCTGTACTTGAAACAACTCCATCTAGAGTGATCCAGAACCCATCTTAGTTCAAACCGAGGCTACATTTGAACAAGTAGTTGTTCAATGTCAGGCCAGGTAGTAACTCCTCAAGGCAAAAATGATTCGTATATTTTATTCCATCAGGTAGGTCTTCATTATATACATGAGGGAGAGACTGTTCACTTCATATCTCGATGATTGTTCATATTACTTATTTATCTATTTACGTTATATTCACCCAAGCCTGAGGATTAGGTGTCAACATTCCCCCCCTTAATCTGAAGGGATGTTGGTGAGTCCAAGCATCATTTTGAATCGTTCAAGCTTTTCTCTTCCAAGCGCTTTGGTGAAGATGTCTGCAATTTGTTCATTAGTGGAACAATGACGGAGATGGATTGTTTTGGCCTCAACATGATGTCTAATAAGATGATATTTAGTATTGATATGCTTCATTCGATCATCTAACTTTGGGTTCTTGGCCAACTTTATTGCAGAGGTATTGTTAATCATGAGTGGAGTTGATTGTACTTGTTTTACCTGCAAATCTTCAAGAATTTTCCTGAGCCACACAATTTCTTTTCTTGCCTCAGCTGCTGCCACGTATTTTGCTTCTGTTGTGGAATCTACTAGAACTGATTGTTTGCGTGATCTCCAGGAGACAATTCCTGATCCAAGACTCATAGCATATCTTGAAGTAGATACCCCAGTTTCTTTGTCTCTATCGAAGTCTGAATCAAAGTATCCAATCACGCTGAAGTCGTCCACCTGTGTATACTTGAGTCCAAAGTCTTGAGTTCCCTTAAAGTACCTTAGAACTCTTTTTGCAGTAGACCAATGTCCCTCACAAGGCTTTTGCATAAACCTGGAGAGGATTCCAACAGCAAACGAAATGTCTGGTATGGTAGTAGTTAGGTAGTTCCTACAAGCTGTCTATACTTTGTTGCATCCTCAAATTCTTTTCCTTCAATAGATGTGAGCTTTAAGTTTTGTTCCATTGGAGTAGTAAGAGGATTGCATTCTGTCATGCCAAACTTGCTCAACAGATCTCCAATGTATTTCTTTTGAGAAAGAAATATGGACTTCAGATGTTGGGTTACTTCAATGCCAAGATAGTAATGAACATAGCCCAAATCAGTTATTTCAAAACTTTTCCCCAATTCCTTCTTTATGGATGCAATGTAGCTTTCATTGTTCCCTATCACCAAAAGATCATCTACATATACCACAAGATATACAACTGTTTTTCCAACTTTCATGACAAATAAAGTTGCATCATCAAGATCATAATGTTTGAAATTGAGTTTCAGAAGATGCTCAGTTAGTTTTTCATACCAGGCTTGCAATACTTGTTTGAAGCCATACAAGGACTTCACAAGTTTGCATACTTTATGTTCATGTCCTTTCACAACAAATCCTTTAGGCTGAGACATAAAAACATTCTCTTTTAGATCTCCATTTAAGAAATCAGTTTTTACATCCATTTGATGAACTTTCCAACCGTTCTGAGCTGCTAGGGAAAAGAGTGTTTGGATGGTAGCCCATTTTGTTGTGGGGGAAAAAGTCTCCTCATAATCGACCCCTTCCTTCTATGCAAAACCTTTTGCCACAAGCCTAGCTTTGTGCTTGTCAAGTGAGCCATCAACTTTATACTTGTTCTTGTAGGCCCACTTGCAGCCAATTGGTTTGGTTCCTAATGGAGGATCAACTAGCTTCCAAGTGTCGTTCTTTATGAGGGCATCATACTCCTTTTGCATCGCTTCTTTCCATTCATTATGAGAAGAAGCTTCTTTGAAGGAAGTTAGTCCAAAATTTGTAGACAAGTTCAATTAACAATCATAAGAAACATCCATATCAACAGGTGAATTAGAGTCATCTACATCACCTCCATTTTTCCAGTTTGAATTTCTAGTTCTTGTCTTTCCAACCTCATCAGGATGAACACTTTCAAGTGTCTTTGTCAGCCACTTTGGGGGACCTTTCTCAGATGGTCTAGGCTACTCCATTGATTGAGTTGGGACTGAATCAAGATTGAGTCTCCCAATTCTATCAATCACATCACTTAAAGCATCATCTGTTGTTGGAGTTCATGCGTGAGAGAGTGTTCCTCATAAGAAGATTCCACCTGTTAATCTAGTATAGGAATCCCCCATTCAAGATGTGGAATCTGATTATCAAATTCTTGAAATGATTTTGCTTTTGCGAATCTATCCAAGCGATCAAGTTGCCGCTCAACAACATTGTCAGTTTTGGATGATTCAAGAAAGATTACATTTCTAGATACAACAAAATTTTTATTTACTTTATCATAGAGACAGTATGCTTTGGAGGTGTTTGAATACCCCAGGAAGATACACTTATGACTTCTAGAACCAAGTGTGTTTCTATGTACCTTTGGTATCAAGGCATAACAGGTGGAACCAAATACCCTAAGATGCTTTACCGAAGGAACATGTCCATACCACATTTCATATGGAGTCTTGTTTCTAATAGAATTAGATGGACATCTATTCTTTATATATGCAGCACATAGAACAACATCAGCCGAAAACATTATCTTTACATTTTTGAAGAAGAGCATGGATCGTACCATATTTAAGATTGTCCTATTCATTCTTTCAGCTTCTGTTGGGGATTGTAAGGCACAGTTGTTTAATGTTTGATCCCATGTTGGTGAAGATAGTTTTCAAATTCATTTGATGTGTATTTTTTTCCATTATCAGTGCAAATAGACCCAATATGAGATTGTGCATCATTTTCAATCCATTTATGAAAATTCTTGAATGTCTGAAAAACATTAGATTTGTTCTTCAATAAATAAACCCAACACATTCTAGTGTAGTCATCAATAAATGTCATCATATATTTATTTCCATTTGAAGAAGGAACAGGCATTGGACCACATAAATCTGAATGAATGAGTTCAAGTTTTCTATGTGCTCTTGAATGTGAATCATGAAAACACTGTTTGCTATGCTTTCCTAGAATGTAAGCATCACATTGCTTAAGTTTCCTAGGAATTGTAGGCAAACCAGCAACACCATTTTTCTTCAACAAGTGGAGGCTGTCATTGTTCAAATGTCCAAATCTAGCATGCCATAATAAACTTGATGGAAGAGTACCTTCTTCATGATGAGAATTGTATGAGAAATGTTGTGCACGAGCAAAGGTTCCTTGCAGCTTGAGAAGCCTTTCTTCTTCTATTCCCCTCATGACAAGTGAGTGGTCAGATGCTTTTCTCACCTCAAGCTTGCCATCAAACATATGAATGGAGTGACCTTGCTGGCGGATGTGAACCAAGGACAACAAGTTTCTCTTCAGCTGTGGGAGATATAGAACATGGTGCAGAAGAAAGTTTGGAAGACCAGGCAATTTAAGCCTGATTGTACCAAGCCCTGATGGCTTGATTTTTGATTGGTTTGCAAAGTATGTTGCTCCATCAACATTGTCAGTAAATTCTTCAAAAAAATATTTTCTATGAGTCATGTGGCAGGTTGCTCCTGAATCAAGCAACCAATCATTTTTCCAAGAAGCAAGTGAAGCATTAAATAAATCTTCATTTACTCCAATGTTACATTGTGCCACAACATAGTGAGCAGATTCAGGTGCTTTACCTTTGTCTGTATCATCAGTTTTACTTTTCTGTTGGTTTCTTTGCTGCTCAATTTTGTCCCATGGTAGTTTGCATGTAGAGGCATCATGTGATCCATTTCATTTGCAGTGAATGCAGTGCAAATATGCCTTTTCTCCTTGAGAGTGTATGCCCCCCCTGCCTCTGAAATATCTTCCTCTTCCTTTTCAACCACCTCTTCCTCTTGAAGACTCTTGAGAAGGATGCTTTTCTTTATGAGCAAGGCACATAGCCTCTTCAGAAGATTTAGGGGCTGTCTTCTTTCCAAAAGCTTTCTCTCTTTCAACAAACTTTTTCACAAGAGAGTCAAAGGTGATATCTTTGAGATTTCCATTTGCTTGCAATGACTCAAGATAATTGTAGTAAGTAGGATAAAGTGGCTTGAGAAAAGCGATAAGAGGAATATCCAATTCAACCTTAGTGGATTTAATATCATGCATTATAGACTTTACTTCAGATGCAAGAGCAAGAGGATCATTATTTTGCAGTTCAAGAGCGAAGAGTTTAATCATGAGTTGAATAACTTCAAGTGTAGAATGTGAGTCATAGAGTTCTTTCAGCTTTTGTAAGGCTTCAAAGGTAGTTGAAAATGGTGAAATATAGCGACTCAACTCTTCATTTACAGATGCTGCAATTAATGCATAAGCTTTGCTATTCTTGTTTTCCCAAATGACGAGCTCTTTGTCTAAGGTAGGTTGTTCTGGTTCTTTGTCTCTGACTCCGACACACACTCCTTTCCACAACTCATTGAAAATGAGGGTGTGGTTTATCATTTGGGACCACTCAGGATAGTTCTCCTTGCCAGTGAGAACTATTCCCACCATGGATATGATTGAATGCATACTGTAAAAAAATACTTCTGCTGATAGAAAAATACTTCTGCTGGAAAAAAATGCACTGTAGTAGCAATATTCTGAAAAATGAAATTATGGTAGCAATATGGAGGAGGTATGACAGTTTCAACACAGGATGTTTAAATTCGAAGATTCCAGTCGTTATTCAGTCAAGTAATAACCATCTTTATTTTTCAGAAAATGGAAAATTTGTAATTTGAAGACTTTGCTATCTCTTTCAAGTAACAGGTGGGTCCGATGTCAGCTCAAAAAATTGGAAAATTTTCTTTTCTTGACTTTATCAGCCAACACTATGAGAACAGTGAGATCCAGTAGAGATATAATCAAATCCAAAGTAAAGCGACCGGTCCTCATCACAAAACTGGCTTCTCTGGTTACTGAGATTCATTATACGGGAGTCATTTATAGCGGAGATATATATGGTGTCAGGTCACAACGGACATCGAAAATAAAAGCGTTATTTCAACATATTACACTGTGGACGGAGAGCAGTGCTCAAGCCTTCATTGTATCATAGTCACCAAAGTGTGGACATAAGAGTCAACTGTGGTGGAGGAACAACATTTGTTGTTTAATGTGAATACCAAGGAAGCCAATGAAATAGAATACCTTTATCAATACCTATGATGTAGTTTCGAAATAGAATCGCAGGCCCTTCTGTAGCTTTTGGCACTCGCGCTTTGCAACACAGGTCCAGAAGCTCTAGGGATTCCCCACGCAACCCTCTCCTGGATATGGCAAAGCCTCTGGTGAAACCTTTGTCAAGCTGGCACGCTGTGTGTATGACATCGATGGTGGAGTCGATGCTAAGAGGGAGCATATGGCAGCGGCAGGGTATGTCAAATGAAATATGCAATGTTACAAAAAATGTAGAAGGTCAAGACCAACAGTAACATGGGTTCCACTGGTATAGTGGAGTATTAAACCGCGTTTGTGGGTGCATAGATACCAAACACATAGTAGAGGACAGAGAGCATAGGAATAGATAATATGACAGACTGCAGAAATGGCAGAAGGGAGTTATAAGGGCATAAAAGCTAAAAATGGAGCTGGCTCTGATACCATGTCAGGCCAGGTAGTAACTCCTCAAGGCAAAAATGATTCGTATATTTTATTCCATCAGGTAGGTCTTCATTATATACATGAGGGAGAGACTATTCACTTCATCTCCCGATGACTGTTCATATTACTTATTTATCTATTTACATTATATTCACCCAATCCTGAGGATTAGGTGTCAACAGTTCAAGAACCTCCCTTTGAGACTGAAGTTCATTTACCTGAACATCTAGATGTTGAGTTTCAGTATTTAGAAGGTGTCACCCCTCCAGTATTTGTCACTATAGAAGCTATACCTTCTTTGGCTCTAGAAATGTTTTATGGACCTGACGGTCTACCTCTTCCACTTGGTCTGATTACTATAGAGGAGATAGTAGAGGATCCCCCATCTAGTACCCTGTTTCATTTTGGAATTGGGATTCATTTGTGTCCTTCTACTCTTGAGTTTGGTTCTTTTAATCCTCCTTCATCACAAGTTCCTGTCGAATCGCTTGGAGAGCTTTTGGATAGACTAAACATGTCTGAGCAACCATCAACATCTAGGAATGTGTCATCTGATGCAGCTGTGGCAGAACCTTCTGCTACTATTCCTACAATGTTTTCTGGTACACCTGAGTCATATTTATACGGTACACCATCTGTTCCAGCTAGTTATCAATCACTAGCTGGAGTCCACTTAGGGGCTGCTTTGACACCATGGTCTACTCCTATTTATTCATCCGGAGTCCCATCTGGTATTTCTTATGTAGAAACTCAACAATTTGATCCTGCATGCCAGTATCAATTTGGGAAAACTAGTTTTCAAAGACCGATATATCCTTTAAACACTGGACTGCCGCCATATGGAGAGTAGTATGCCTTTTCACTGTTTCCTCTTGGGGAACAACCATATGAGAGTTTCCAACAATATTCAGGTCAAATTTGAATTACATCTAGTGGTTGGATACCAATACTTCCAGAACAACCAAGGGTTGTATATCCAACGCAACCGATCTAACCTATGTCAAATATTCCCACTACACCTGCTATTACGACTGTGTCGCAAACACAAGCACAACCTGTTGTGTCTCAACCTCAACCTGCTCCTTCTTCCTCGCAACCTCAAGTTTCGAGGTAGAAGACTCAAGTCTCTCAGGTTGTGATACAACAACCACTTGTCTCTATGGCTCAACCGCAACCTCAGGTTAGTGCTTCTTTATCTGGAATGACTCAGGCACTGATGGGTATGGTCAATCCGCAACTTGGTCAATTCTACAGCATTGGGCAACAAAAAATGGTCTAACAATCGTGGCCGACACAATACCAACAACCACAATTCCAGCAAACCCAACCTTAGTTTTGGCTTGGCTTACAAGCTGAGACTAGATTTGGTCAATATCAAGCCTACTGAGGACCTGAACAACAAGGCTTTGTATGTTATGGATAGCCGCATTTTCAAACCGGTTATCAACAACCACTCTATACTGGTTATGTCCAACAACCTTATCAAGGTTACCAGCAACAGATACCTTACGCGGTATGCAAAGACCTACTGCTCAGGCGATTCCATCTTATCCTGGGTATGCTCCACCCAACCTGAATCAGGAGTTGCCTTTTGTAGCAACTCTAGAATTACTAGATTTGAATCGGCTAACGAATGATCCAATTGCATACACCCCATGGTGGCCGATGATTCCTCATAAACTCCCCTCTGATATTCCTAAGTTCAATGGAAATCCAGGTGAAGATCCATCGAATCACGTAATGACTTTTCATTTTTGGTGCTCATCTAACACTCTAAATGATGATTCGATTAGACTTCGCCTTTTTTAGAGAATGCTTACTGGTCCAGTAGCGAAATGGCATATTGAATTTTCTAGAGCTTCGTTTGATAACTTCACCATCCTTGCCACTACTTTTCTAACCCATTTTTAGTTACCCATCAGGTACGAAATGGGAACAAAACTCCTTACCAATTCTAAACAGACCATGTCCACTCACATATCTGATCATATTCATTAGTGGCGGCATCGTCATCAAATGGTAAAGACGTATGTTCCAAATCAACTTTTAGTTGAGTGCTTTATTAAGTCCTTATTGCCATCTATCACTGAGGACATGGCTATTATTAGGAAATCTAGTGTCTATGCAGAGCTGCTAGTCCCACTAAGGCTAGTAGCTACCTTAGAAATAAACAAACTAAAACCACTTTCGTTTTCCTTTATGAGAAGTAGATAAGAGGGGAAAGAAGGAGACCAACCTCTGTCTTGCGCTTGGTTTCTTGCTTGATTCCTCTCCCTTCTGATAGATCTTTGCCACTCACTTCCTCATCTACCTAGCTTCAAAGAGCACCTGTAGAATCAAAGCAGCATAACACTATCCAAGAACAAAGATCTACTATCATAAACAATATAGGACCAGATATATATTGACCACAAAAATGCATATATCATCAATCATACAAGAATGTGGAGGAAAACTTGAATAAATTTATTAATAATCAAGAAAAGCAAAGAGGATTACAACCAATTGTTCTGACCCAGTGTCATTCTCCCAGTAAGAGAGCCCTTCTTCACCTCATGAAAAGCTTAGATCACCCAACACTATGATGTTACACCAAGAAACCAGCAGCGCTTCCTCACAAGATACAAAATTCCAGCCTCTGGATCTCTAGGATGAGGGATCCATATATAGATGTTTGCAAGGGGGGTGAGTCAGATTTTGAGATTTGATTAGTGTCTTCTCTCTGATAGTTCTTGATTCCACTTGGAGATTGATGATCTCTTACTCATCCCTGGGCGAATGCAGAGAGGCAAGTGTCACAGGAGAAGTTTCTGGAAGATTCCATGATCTTCCACCTCGCAAATTGACCCTGCCATTTGTCCACTCTCGCCCATCGCACCCCATAGAAGGTATTTTCAGTATGCATCGCACCTCTTGTGTGCATTTAGGTGGGATGCAGCGCACTTTGACCATGGAGCAAGTGAGATGGTCCAGTTTTGACCAGTTCTGAGTAGTTTTTCATGGAGAACTTCTGGGAGATGATGTAATCAGATGACCTTGTTCTTTTAGGGGTTGGAACAACACTTTTAGGGACTTAGGATCCCTTGGTTTATGGACATTTATGATTGGGGTTACAGTGCCCAAAAATGTCTATAACAGTTGCCCCCTAAAGCATGAGGTCGTTAATCTTTTGATGTCGGGTGAAATGCTTTATCATGAGGATCCAAAGTTTTTTCAAGCTGGAAGGCGACCTGTAATAAGATACAATACAATACATTATCTTCATAATATTTTCATGATCTAGCTGAGGCAGGAATTCCCATGCTCAGCTTTATAAATTCATTTTCATGTACATAAGACAGACAATCGTCTAAGTGCAGACTGATGATTCTGGTAGAGCCATCATCCCTTGGATTGGATGATTATCTGTGCAGTAATGATGTACATTTGATGCCTTTATTTTCCTGAATATATATCGCAGCCCAGATGGATGAAAATAGATCCGGGGTCTTCAATCTCGTTCGATCTTTACTCAAAGTACAAGTCGATCCATGTGAGAGATGTTATGGAGTCGAACATGGAAATACATCGCCTGATTACCATCCAATGATGTAAGCTGTTAATAGGCGCGAGAGGAATCACCGATAATGATGGTGACCCTCAAGGTACTACAGTACAATTCACGTGGTGTGAATAAGGGACTTGGCGTCAAACACCACGTAAAATCTTTCGGTCGAAGGCCATTGATGTAAACCTGTCGCCGGAAGTGAGAAACTTGCCATCGAGGCATGCAAGCTTCAAAGTACTGAAAGGGTTGTTCCTAGATCGACTTCCTAGATAATGAGTTGATGTCGATAAGAAGTGATCTGTCATAGGAGGGCCTTAGCAAGTCCCACATCAATGACACGAAACAGAGCAAATGATTTTAATGGAGGTGAAAATGATCTGATGACATAAGGTTTAGGGTGGCGATCATGAAAGAATGGAGCGTAAATTTATTGCAGTGGACGAGACACAGGTGAATTCTCTAAGCGACTTCCCTTGAACATATTGGCGACACTGACATGATGGATTGGTAGCGTTAACCCCAAATATGGATGGTGTGACGGACCAATGGTGATATGACCAGTGAACGGAACAACCCAACCCGACTCGGATGCGGAGTGAAAGTGTCATGTTCAAGAGTGACTTGCTACCAATAAAGTTTCTTCAAGTTTTCTTCCCAATTTTTCCCCAGTCATTGCTGACCAGTACCTCTTTATTTTTGTCAAGCTTGAGGAGGATAACATATGCTTGTTCTATAATTTTCCCTTCAGGAAAATCCATCGCTATGTTTTAACGAGCCTAGCAATAGTGAAACTCGTTCTTGTCTGTATGGACAAGTTTGTCGCTATTCGGTTTTAACGAGTTTAACGACAAAGATAACTCGGTCCTTTTCAATTTTGGAGAATCAGAAAAGGGACGTAAAGAAAACTCCAACAATCCTTTTTTGTCATATAATCCCTTAAGTCCGAAAAGTATAAAACAATACAAAAGGGATGAATTTTTGGTACTTTTAACGAGCTGAACAAAACAAGCGCTCGATCTTTTTGTGTAATAATCCCTCAAGTCCAAAAAGATTAAAATCTAAAGGAGGGATAGCACTTCCGGTCACTTTAACGAGCTGGAGAGGCCAATTGCTCAGCAATCTTTTCATATTTTACGAGTCAGTTGAAAAGAGCTTAAAGGAGACTCGTTTTTGAGGAACGAGTGATAAATTTGGGTAGCAGCTAATTCCAGGTAAGGTTTGGAATTTTCCAATCACGGCAATGTCACAAGGATGGCTAATAGGATCACTCTTCGCAGCTGTTCCTCAAAAAGGGTAAACAATCAAATGGAGGTGAATGATCGGCCAATACAGAGTGGAGGTGATGATGAGAACACGACCAAGGCTTAAAAGGCTGATGATAATGCATTCACGATGGTTATTTACCGGAAATTGGTTCATTTTTTAATGAGCTTAAACTTTGGGGGAACATTTGCTCATTGCTTATGTTTATTTTTTAACGAGCTTGAATTCCGCATTAAAACTGCTTGATCCAGTCGTATAATAAGGATGTCTCATTTAAAATGGCATTTTTTCAAAGCTTTGCCCTGCATCCTTTCTTTATGCAAGTTAGGAAACGACCAATCCTACGAGTTTAAAGGGTTAGAGGACCTACAAATTTAAAAAATAAATGGTCGCTCTTCGCTTGCATGCCAAAAGGTTTGCATGCCCCCAGGTATAGCGAAAAATTCCTAGGTTACCAAAGATTGTTCTAGCCATACTTCATGAAAAACACTTCCTCGGTGATGTCTACTGAAATAAACAAAGGTGAGTGGCGCAACTGGCTCCACTCACATAACTTTGACGAAGGAATCTTATTCCAATCTAATCTCATAAATCAGTCATATATCCTTCGCGGAAACCTACTCTATACCCAAGGTTTTCCTGTCGAAACAGGCCAGGGTGCATGCCCGCTGGGTTTCAATCATGTCCTCCGAATCACTCGCGCTCATCAGGTGGATGGACTGGGGATTGATGAGACATTCCTTGTGTGAAAAGACCATTCAGGGATGGTATTTGACTATTTGCTATGTGTGAACTGGGGAATGAAAGCTGGTCTATGAGCTTGACCATTCTTCCTTCATGCGGAAAACACATTACTCTAAAGAGTGAGGAGACAATGGCTCCCATGTAATAAATATAGTCACGTCCAAGGAGTAGATTATAATCTAGGGGTCCTTGGACTACCATTACGTTCATGTGAATGGTTTTCCTTCTCAATGTTATCAGCACATTGGAAAAGATCCCTAATGTTCGACTGGTTCCTTTGTCAAAGCCTGTTAGATTTCTCATTTCAGGCAAAAGCGATGGCGAACCAAGCGCTTTCCAAGTAGTTGAGGAAAGGATACTCACAGAAGCCCCTTCATCTATGATGGTACCGGCCATGACCATTCTATATATTTGAGCAATGATTCGAAATGGTACACTAGCCGGTAGACGGGCTCTGCCTAGCAGATTCCAATCAAAGGAAACAACTAGGTTGCTTGGAGGTGGGACCAAATAGACGGCCGGATACGACTCTGACAAACTTCCTTCCTGTGGTAAAGGAATGGGTAGTCTGCCCCCATGTTTGTCGGAGTCCGTGCTTACGAAGAGAATTTGAACGGTGTCATTCTTGTTCTCTCCGGTGACTGTATCATCCGAAGATGGACCTTCTGAAGGCAAGACCGGGTCAACTGTCGCCTCGACCTTTTGACTTTCATCTGGTGTGGATTTAGAGGGTTCGTCTTCAATGATAGATGCTTCAGCCGACCACAATGGCGTGTCAGCCGGATTTTCAACTAGTGACGGACTCGGCAAGAGTTTCTTATATCCAGGAGGAAGCCGTAATGGTGAAACTGGGCGGTCGTCCAAAACTCTTTTAGCCTCGTCTAAGAAGGGACAACAGTGGACGACATGATCGACTTCACACAGTTTACAAGGAAATTTACATTTTCCTTTTTGTCCAGGGACTTCACTTTCACTAGTTGATGGTGTATCTTCAACATGATTGTCAGAGGTTGATGACACTGGATTGTGCAAACGAGGAGACCAATCCCTTAAGATCCGAGGGATGCAAGGACAATCTCGATGATAGTGGTCTCCTTTAAATGACACATGGTGATTTAGGCCTAGACGGTGTAGTGTGTGGATTTTCATTAGACGATACCTGGTTGCCCCTTTTCGCCTTTGGCTCCTTCTTCTTCTTCTCCTTCTTCTTCTCAGTTACTTGATTTTTGCTTTACCAGCTTCATCAAGCGAAGAGGAAGGAGGAGAGGGAGAATTGGACGAAGTAGAAGGTTGGGGGGTAACCCTAGCATCATTTAGTTGCTGATTTGATTGTTCAGGAATCACGGTGTTCTGAATGACATAGGTCGAGAAGAGCCATACGGGCAAGCCGATTGTCAATCCTGGAAGCGACAATGTGGCCATATGGGGTGCACCAACATCTCCCCAAGAGGAGAAAGGACTAGGATTTCCCCCAAGGGGAACTCCTTGGTTGGTGGACTCCATTTTTCTCAACCTAAGACCAACGTAGGAAAGGTGACTTTTATTCCGATTAAAATAAATTTTAGACGCTTTGACACAACTTGTTTATTCAATTTTTAAGAGTCGAGAAAAAACAAAAGATGACTCTAGTCGCCTTCAATTTTTAATGAAATTGAAGTGACAAGTGCTCAGATGGACCCTTTCCTTTAAGGAGTCTGAAAAGGAATGAAAGAGACTACTCTGGAAATCTAGACAGAGGGATTACCAAACCAATCGCAAAACTGCAGAATACTTTTTATGGTACGACAGTGAATCTTCCCGAATGCTGTGTTCAGTGCATTATGATCGATAGGGCGACAGACACAGCTTCTTATGGATAAAGGATAAAGCCTATTGTGGTCTCCCAATATATACTCGACGGTACGTGGGAGCACAAGTCCATACTGGCACTTATCGTCTAAAAGTGGAGGAATCACCCAACCAGCAATGAAAACAACAGTTACCAGGCTTTACGACACCGGAATACGTCTCTAGCCTAGACTTCTAAATGTTGTGCGTTAGGTTCCAAAGCGTTTTTAGATTCATTAAATTTATTTTACAGTTGATCTTGCTTAAGAAATTTTCCTTTCAGGTTCACCGCGTGGTGTAGATATACAATTTCCTAAAATGTAATCTAATATGATAAACAATCGTTTAATCTTCTTTTTGCAATGAAAATCCTAGCTACTAAGGAAAGAGAGACGATATTCTTTCAACATAGAGCAGAGAGCACACACTATATGCACTGTCCTAAATCAAACCAACAAACAGTCTAAATGCAAATGCGCATGCATGTATTTGTTTTCAACCTTCTTAATGTGTGAGTGATAGAAGGAAAGCTAAGCGCAAATCTGAATTATTTTTCAAAGTGACATTACTAACAAGTTTCTTTTCAAGACAAAATGGAGACAATGACGACACTTTGTGATTTGGGATTGAAAACTTGCTTTCGACACTTGAAAAACTATTAATTCAAATCAAATACAAGAGTAATAGTGTAATTGACTATCAAGAACAATCGGATTCTCTTCTATGACTGAAATGACACTTGCGACACTTCCAAATCAAGAAACGACAGTTCAATTACGCTACTTCTTTGTAAAAGAGAACTGAAAATGGATCACAATACATAAAAACATTTACAGTTCTTTGCACAATGGAGGTGGAATAATGGCAAGGAAGGGGGTTTCCAACAGAGGTATACCGACTACAGACAACAAAACTCCTGAATAAAGCTGAAAAGAGTGAACACAGAAACCAAAATCTAAGAGCAGAAGAGATCTTGTCTGATCAGCGCACCTATAACACAGGGAAAGTGAGATGCAGTGCACCTACTACACACGGGAAGTGCAATGCATCCAGATTCCAAAGAGGAGACAGTGCAATGGTCCAGAGACGAGACTTCAACTAGGTTCCGGGTCACAGTTTGCAGCTCAGTTCAGGGATTTAGGCTAAGCAAGTGGTAATCAGTAAATAAATCACAGGGGTAGATCTAAGGAGGTTACTAGAGCCACCACAAGGGCAATTAGAGAGCTTGTAAATTGATTGTTCAGTTCATAAACAAAACCTAGAGATAGACTGAAGCAACATTGATCTACTTTGCACTTGCATAGCAAATGCAGTTCGAAGGCTAGCTGGCTTGACTTCAGGCTCCGTCTGTAAGTTTATAAAGCAAACAAATATAGACAAACAAACAATCTATTTTCTCCCCAGTGGAGTCGCCATTTTGTTATCGGGAAATCTAGTGTCTATGCAGAGCTGCTAGTCCCACTAAGGCTGGTAGCTACCTTAGAAACAAACAAACTAAAACCACTTTCGTTTTCCTTTATGAGAAGTAGATAAGAGGGGAAAGAAAGAGACCAACCTCTGTCTTGCGCTTGGTTCCTTGCTTGATTCCTCTCCCTTCTGATAGATCTTTGCCACTCGCTTCCTCATCTACCCAGCTTCAAAGAGCACCTGTAGAATCAAAGCAGCATAACACTATCCAAGAACAGAGATCTACTATCATAAACAATATAGGACCAGATATATATTGACCACAAAAATGCATATATCATCAATCATACAAGAATGTGGAGGAAAACTTGAATAGCTTTATTAATAATCAAGAAAAGCAAAGAGGATTACAACCAATTGTTCTAACCCAGCATCATCCTCCCAACAAGAGAGCCCTTCTTCACCTCATGAAAAGCTTAGATCACCCAACACTATGATGTTACACCAAGAAACCAGCAGCACTTCCTCATAAGATACAAAATTCCAGCCTCTGGATCTCTGGGATGAGGGATCCATATATAGATGTTTGCAAGGGGGGTGAGTCATCTTTTGAGATTTGATTAGTGTATTCTCTCTGATAGTTATCGATTCCACTTGGAGATTGATTATATCTTACTCATCCTTGGGCGAATGCAGAAAGGAAAGTGTCACAGGAGAAGTTTCTGGAAGATTCCATGATCTTCCACCTCGCAAATTGACCCTGCCATTTGTCCACTCTCTCCCATCGCACCCCATAGAAGGGCTTTTCAGTATGCATCGCACCTCCCGTGTGCATTTAGGTGGGATGCGGCGCACTTTGACCATGGAGCAGGTGAGATGGTCCAGTTTTGACCAGTTCTGAGTAGTTTTTCATGGAGAACTTCTGGGAGATGATGTAATCAGCTGACCTTGTTCTTTTAGGGGTTGGAACAACACTTTTAGGGAATTAGGATCCCTTGGTTTATGGACATTTATGATTGGGGTTGCAGTGCCCAAAAATGTCTATAACAATGGCGAAAGGAGGAGTTGTCACTGAAGAGCAAGTCATTGCTTGTGCCCAATATTTAGATTTGATCTATACACAAACTGGCACACTCTACGACAAAATTCATAATGCTCCTAGACCAGCCTTTTCAATTCCACCTCCTCCTAAATCGAGTAGGGACTCTCATGCCGGTGATGGTGTGATCGGTGCCTCAAGCACGCAAACCGCAAGAGGTCCATCTGGTCAAGCTCTTGCTGTTTCTAGTCAGAATGCAAATGACAATTCTCTTGCCTCGGAGATTAATGTCGTGTCATCTGAGAAAGGCAAAAATCCAAAGCAACCAGGGGGCAAGAAGAAAGGGAAAAATAACAAGAAGAAACAGGAGAATTCCACTCCTGAAAAATCATCTGAAAACCCTACTATGGCAAGGAAACCTCCTCGTTATCCATGTTTGATTTGTAACAAGGAGCATTTTACGAGAGATTGTCCACATCGAGCTGAGGTTTCAAAACTTTTGAAGGCTTCGAATACCTCAGCAGTGTTGACTGATCCGTTTCCAAACCCAGAAACTAATATGGTTGCTATTGATAATGCTTCCACATCCCAAGTGCTTATGCTATCCATCGCAAACAAGCAAAATGATGTTTTGATATTGACAAGGAATAAAGATTATGGGAATCCATCGTCATTGAACAACCAGGCTACTGATCAACCTAGTGGTTCGACAATGACTTCGCCAGAAGTTGTTCCACCCATTATTCCTGAATTAACTATAAAGCCGCCAAAGGGAGTCGTACATAAATCGACATTTAATCCTCGTGCTCGAGCTGCTCAGAATTATAATATAGTGGAGGATCTGGCTCAATCACCATCTACTATGTTGACACTTGAGGTATTGCAAAATTGTCCCTCCCAAAAGCAGGCTTTGTTATCAACAATAGGTGGGATCGATCCAACAGATTCCAATCTTGTGGTCTTTAAGCATACTGGATATACACCATAGTTACTGGCCCAACTCGCTTTCCTTATACAGGTAAAAGCCCTCAATAAAAATGTTCATTGAACCATCATTGATGAGGGGGCATCTACCTGTATTATGTCAATGAGTTGCTGGAAAGCTCTTGGTTTGCCACCCTTGTCATGATCACCAACAACATTAAAAGCATTTGATGGAAGAATGTACACTCCATATGGGATTTTAAGTAGCTTGCAAGTTGAACTGGGGGGCAAGATAGTAGATATTGAAGTTGAGGTCATTGATGGACTCCTTGATTACAATATTTTACTAGGAAGGCCCTGGGTTTATGCTATGGCTGCCGTTGTGTCTACATATTTTAGAAATATTGCATTTCCCTTCCAAGGTGGAATCACAATCGTTGACCAACTAGCCTTTTTTGCTAACAGTTCACAAGCTACTGGAAGCATTCCATTGATCCATGGAAGTTCACAATTGCTTCAAAATGTTGGAGTAGGTCTCCTAAAAGACCCTTCCTTAATGGGTACTTTTTCCCTCCCATCTCCATCTAGTTTTGCGGAAGTGGCCATAGTGGAAACCTGTCACATGATCTCTTCTACATCATCTGAGTTTAAGAAGAGTTCCGACCATTTTGATAGTGAGGATCATCATGAGGTGTTGCCACTAAGCCCCATTGAATCTTTGTAGCAATCAATTTTCTGGGCTTATGCGGCAAACCCGAGTCCGCACTCAACAAGTGTTTGGGTAGATAGGTCTTTAGAATATGGTACCTCTTCTAATCCTTGGTCTCGCATACATTCTACAGACGAAGGAATCATCCAATCAATGATGATAGGAGAGACGTCATGGGAAGATTATCATCATCATTCCCACCTTCGAGATGACAATGAAGATTATTCAAACGACCTCAATCACCCTTCAATTGTTGATTTTTTATTAAATTTTGTAAATACAGTAGATTCCGAGCAAAATCTGTCCAACATTGAAGAAACTATCGCCATTAATATTTCAACCAAACCTAATGTTGTAGAGAATATTCACGTTGGAAAATATTGTTCTCCATTAGAACTAGAAAATTATTGTGCTCTTTTTCGTGAATTCAGAGATGTCTTTGCATGGTCATATGAAGAAATACCAGGCATTGACTCGAGAATTGTTGAACATGAAATCAAGATGTATCCAAATGTCAAACCAGTATGACAACGGCTTCGACCTGTTCATCCAAAGAAAGCCGCTGCCATTAAAGCAGAGGTTGAAAATTTTTTGCATGCTGGCTTCATTTACCCTATTCCTCTCACTGATTGGGTATCGAATATTGTTCCCACAATGAAAAAACAAGGAACGATTAGAGTGTGCATCAATTATGGGGATGTAAATCAAGCATGTCCGAAAGACAATTATCCTACACCCTTTATCAACCAGATTATTGATGAATGTGCTGGATGCGAAATCTTTTCATTCATGGATGGATTTTCAGGCTATAATCAAATCAATATCCGCCCACAGGACTAGTCAAAAACTGGATTTATATGTCTGTGGGGCACATTCACATATCGTAAATTACCTTTTAGTTTAAAGAATGTAGGGGAAACATTTTAGAGGGCAATGAATTATGCTTTCCATGACATCAAACACATCGTTCAACCATATCTCGATGATCTGCCTGCTCATTCGCGAAAACAGACTGATCATCCTCAGTATTTGAGAGCCATATTTTTACGTTGTTGACACTACAAGATACGATTAAATCCACACAAATGTGTGTTTTGTGTTGGTTCTAGTCAATTTCTTGGTTTTGTGGTTTCTAAGGACAGAATTCGACTCGACCCATTTAAGGTTCAGGCAATTCTTGACATGCCTCCACCTTCAAATTTGCTTCAGATTCAGAGACTCCAAGGGAAAGATAACTTTCTGAGGAGGTTCATTCCAAATTATGCTGAGCTCGCTAAAGGTTATACACATCTTTTGAAGAAAGGGGTACCCTTCCATTGGGATCAGGTCGCGCAAGCTTCCTTTGATGCTCTCAAATATTCCCTGATAAAAGCATCATTAATGTATGCTCCTGACTATCAAAAAGACTTCAACTTGTATCTCGCTGCTGTAGATAGAACCATAGCTATGGTTTTAGTGCAAGAACATGATGGAATTGAAAATCCTATATATTATTTAAGTCATAATCTTAATGATACAGAAATCAAGTACTCTTATATTGAAAAGTTGGCTTTAGCAGCCGTTCAAGCAGTACAGAGATTTTGACACTATATACTCCTTCACAAAACTACCATTGTGTCAGATTGCAACCCTATGACATACATTTTGTCACATCAATTACTGGGGGGAAAATATTCCAAATGGATAGTCATCTTGCAGGAGTTTCATCTGGAATTCATCAAATCCAAATCAAAGAAGTCTCTCATCTTTGCAGAGATACTTTGCGACTTTCCCTCGTCATCCAACAATTTAACATCAGAAGCATCAATCGTGGATGAGACTTTGTTTCTGATATCGTCAAGTGATTCGTGGTATGGGGATATACTAGTCTATCTCCAGACCCAAAATTTTAGGCCTAACACCTCTCACTTAGAACAGCGACGTACTCGATACCAAGCCAAAGATTATCTGATTGTTGGAGATACACTTTATTGTCGTGGTGTTGATACGGTTTTACGAAGGTGCCTCACGCATGAGGAGGCCGAAAAAGTTTTGAATGATTTTCATTTAGGTGCTTGTGGGGGGCATTTATCTGGTTATGCTACTGCACAAAAGATCTTACGAGCTGGTTACTTCTAGCCCACCATATTCAAAGATTGCATAACTGCAGTCAGAAGTTGCCATGCTTGTTATATTTTTGATC
Source organism: Pinus tabuliformis (assembly GCA_031772625.1). Taxonomy (NCBI): domain Eukaryota; kingdom Viridiplantae; phylum Streptophyta; class Pinopsida; order Pinales; family Pinaceae; genus Pinus; species Pinus tabuliformis. The sequence continues at coordinate 1,555,711,400 of CM062819.1, forward strand.
GCACAACCAGATTACCACCTGCACCACTGCATCCAGTCATTGTTGTTGGCCCATTCGCTAAATGGGGCATTGATTTCATGACATGTAACCCCACCTTAGCCGGGGGGCATGGGTATATTATAGTCGTTGTCAACTATTTTACAAAATGGGCCGAGGTGATGCCTACATTGAACAACAGCGGTGAAACAACTGCTCTTTTCTTTTTCAATCATGTAGTTTCTAGATTTGGTGTACCACAGGCTATAGTCACAGATCATGGGTCGCATTTTTGCAATCACATGATGATCAAATTAACTGCCAAATTAGGACTGTCCCATGATAGTTCTACTCCATATTATCCACAGGCTAATGGACAAGTTGAGGCAATCAACAAAGTCCTTAAGCGCATGCTACAAAGAATGATTGGAATCCATAAACGGAATTGGCATTTAATCCTGTACTTAGCTCTGTGGGCATATAGGACTTCGGTGAGAAATGTGATCGGATTTACACCCTTTCAGTTGGTGTATGGTTTGGAAGCAGTCTTACCAATTTAGTCTGAAATCTCATCCCTTAAGCTTTCAATCGATCTGCTTCCCAAAACTTCTGAAGAGGAGGCTCATTTCTTGGAATTAATCCATCTAGATGAAACTTGTCATGATGCCACATTGGCTAATGAAGCACATAAGAAACACATCAAGGCACAATATGACAGAAATGTTAAGCCTCATGTCTTCTCAGAAGGTGACCTGGTCTTGCTTTACGATTAGGATTCTGACAAATTAGGAGCAGGTAAATTTGAACCATTATGGATGGGCCCTTACATTTTTAAATGAGTATTGACAAAAGGAGCCTACGAGCTAGTCGATTATGATGGGATTCCACTGTTGCAGCCCTGAAACGGGTTGTATCTTAAATGTTACTATGCTTGATTAAGTGTAGTAAACTCATTGTACATATGCTTTTATTGCATTTTTGAGTGTTTTCTTTTAGAGTTGTCATTTTGGTTAGGTAATCCACTTCACATTTGTTGCAGATGTTAGACTTTTTGGAACCATTTGTTGGGTATGCCGATGAAGCTAGTCGTAGTACGCAGAACTTATCTTCTGCGGCCTGGGCCATCTTCATTCCAAACGACGAGTTAGTGAGTTTCAGGGGGATATGTATTGGTCGATCGATGAACAACATCACTGAGTATAACGCATTGATTGAACTTCTCTCTGATGCCATTTCACATAGCATACACTGACTCATTGTCAGGCTAGATTCACAACTCATCATTCTATAGCTTATTGGAGTTTATTCCGTTCGAAACCCAACTATTTATCGCATGTTCCTAAGAGTTAGGATTTTAGAAAGACATTTTGATTCTATTCAATACAAACACATTTCCAGAAACTTAAACACATCGACTGATTCATTTGTAAAGAAAGCATTTCACATCAACATTTGCATTAGGATTTCATCACTTAGCTAAAATAAAACTCCAAAAATCAAAAGTAGATAGCTATTTATAGTTTTCAAAAAATGTTTTGTGTCTAAGACAAAATCGGACAAGTGACCAAGAAACTCAAAATGAATGCAGAAAAACATCCTAGACTAGTGATGCTGGTGATAACATGTCACCGCTTGTGCTATCATGCACAGGAGCCTAGTCCAATGACTCGGTACACCAGTAGTATGGCGCTGTAACCTCAAAGGTAACTCATCGGTCCTGACATCTTGAATGCTGAGAGTGAGGCCCTTGATCTGATCCTGCAGCACTGCCAGGGTCTCTGATATATCTAGATCCCAAAGGACGACCCTCCCTATAGCCTCTCCTACTGGAGCATCATTTGCTTCCCGTGGGCATACCACTGGTCGCACTAGTCCAATATCTGCACACACATATGAGTTTGTTTAGTCTTGGTAACATCAAAAACACAAAAACATTATAAAACTGAAAAAACAAAGATGTGGTCGAATCATTTTACCTATAGCACTCCACTGCTCACCAACTGGTAATGCCAAATCTGGATTGCCTCAGAAATCCATCCCGACATATGGATACTCCGCAAACACCATCTCTTGGTGGTTGAACCACTCGAAAAAGGCATTTGAGAAGGAGATCTATGACTGGCCAGCATGTCTAGCCATAAGGTCCACCCATCTCTGCATCTGTGGTTCCCTCGGTGCAGGCAATCCCAGTGAAATGTTTTGAGGTTGCATTAGTGGAATTCTTTCCAAAGCAAAAGTAGTCAATATGGATCCATAACCAAAGTTCTTGGTTCTTCCATTCTTTACTTTGGACAATTGTTCTTTTATAACAGGAAGTATCGCCTCACACCAATTGAACACCTTCGGTTCCAGGCATTCCAAGGCATACTGCATGTAAGATTTGTTCACTAAATGTAAAGCCACGCTCCCAGCCAATCTAGCAAAGGTAAATAGAATAGTCCTCAAAGTTCGATCAGTGACATCTCAGATATTAATATTACCATCTCTATTGGGTTGAGATCCATCCCTGTAGAACTGACGAATGTAATCTTTCACAGATTCGCCCCCATGGGCAAATCCTAATAGTGAAAGAGGGGCACCACGCCTTGACAATCCTGTCAGAAAATAAATATCCTCGACCGTGAAAGGAATAGATTTACCTCTGATTTGGAATACCTAGTCAATAGGATCCCAAGCATTGAGAAAATACTACAACAAACTGATCTGTTGTCTCATGCTGGATATGCGGAAGAACTTCAGTAAACCACAGTTTCTTAATGCATCCACTGTGCCCTGGTCATGTAAAGAAATCATATCCTCCTCTTCATGTTCTCGTTCATGCCATGTGACAACCATCTTGATCCAACAAATATTTGAAATGCAAACAATAGATGAGTTAGGATCCAATTTTGAGCAAAAACATGTAAAAATTTGATGAAAAAACACTGTGTAAAGTTGACTTTCTGTGCCCATCGCACCCTACCTTTGAGCAAGGTGAGATGCATATTGACTGGCCTGTTGGCATCTCAGTATGCATTGCACCTTTCGATACTAGCTAGGTGCGATGATTGAGGAACGAAATCTTTAAACCCAAAGGGCCTAGAAAAGTGAAAAAAACTTGCTCAGAATCAAGAAAAGATGGAATGAAAATGAAGAGCTTAAGGATAGATCCTACTTGGTCCTGATGGTGTGGAGAATGGTCCACAGGATCTCTCGAAATTGACTGGTGAAATTTGAGGGGGAAAACCACTCCAGAGCTCCAAAATCCCAAATTTGAAATGAAATGATGAAAGTGAAAGGTTAAAACTACTTTTTATGTTTACTATTCATGTACTTCAAAATGAAATGTTAGTTTTAGTTCATTTTTTCGTCCATATATATGTATTTCTAATCAATTTGATGGAGTTTTGAGTAGGTTGAACGACTGATGAAAGAATCTGATGTGCTAAACAGTGAATTGAACATCTTTGACCACCAAGCAAACTTTTGTCTTCTTTTCGAGCTTTGATTCAAAAATGAAAAGAAAACTAGAGTCCTCTTTAAACCCTTTTCAGACTTGTTAAACATGAAAAGATCGTCGAGCGCTTGTCTTTTCCAGCTCGTTAAAGTATCGGAAATGTCATCCCTCCTGTATTATTTTATCCTTTTTCAGACCTGAGGGATTACTTTATGAAAAAGAACTTACGGAGTTTTCTTTTCGTCCCTTTTCAAACTCTTTAAACATGAAAAGGACCGAGTTATCCTTGTCGTTAAACTCGTTAAAAAAATAGCAACAAACTTGTCCATCTAGACGAGACTGAGTTTCACTATCGCTAGACTCGTTAAAATATTAAATAGCAATAGGTTTGCCTGAAGGGCGAATTATAGAACAAGCATATGTTATCCTCCTCAACCTTGACAAAAATAAAGAGGTACTGGTCAGCACTGACTCGGGAAAAAGGGAAAAAACTTGAAGAATTTATGGTAGCAAGTCGCTCTTGAACATGACACTTTCACTTCATTTCCATTATTGAGTTGGGTTGGGTTATTCCGTTCACCGGTCGCCATACCATTGGTCTTTCATACCATCCATCTTTTGGGGTTAACGCTACCAATTCATCTCAGTGTCGCCAACATGTTCAAGAGAAGTCATTCAGTTAAGAAATCACCATCCAGTTAATGTCTTATACACTGCAATACCTCCAACCTTCATTTTTCATGACCACCATTCCTGAACCTTGTGTCGTTAGTTCATTTTCACCTCTAGAAATCATTTGCTTCGTTTTGTGTCGTAGATGTGGGATACATCACGGCCCTCCTACGATGAGTCACTTCTTGTCGACATCAGCTCATTATCCAAGAAGTTGACTTAGAAACACCCCTTTCAGTGCTTTGAAGCTTGCATACATTAATGGCAAGTTTCTCACTTCTAGCGACAGGTTGACATCAATGGCCTTCGACCGAAAGATTTTGCGTGGTGTTTGACATCGGATTATATATTCACACCACGTGAATTGTACTGTAGTACCTTGAGGATCATTATCCTTATCGGTGATTCTTCTCGCGTCTGTTAACAGCTCACATCATTGGCTGGTAATCAAGCAAGTGGCACAGGAGAAGTTTTAAGAACCCCCCTAAATTTATAAATATAATAAATGGGCGAATCTCCATGGTATATAGGAAAAATGGAAGGCGATTTTATCAATAATATAATATGTATATATAATTTTTTGGCGAATCTCTCACCAGGCATGGCGAATATTTTACTCAATTATAAAATCTTGTAAGACCTTGGCGAGTCTTTCACTAAATAATAAAACTTTGTAAAGTCCTAGTGAATCTTAGCATAGGCTACATGCTGGTTTAATTCCCCCATTTAAATAGGCTACATTCCAGGTGAATACCATGGGTCAATACCATGTGTCATTTTGGTGAATACCATGGGTCAATACCATGTGCCATTTTTATTTTTATTAATTCTAATATTAGGGTTAATAATGGTTTTTTGCATGGTATTAATAACAATCTAGTCCATGGTATTTGTCCCATAGTATTTTGGCCATAGGTTTCACCTAAATATAACCCATTTTTTGAGTGTTCGTAAATATAAGGTGACTTATGGAGTAAATATAAAAAAATGTTTTATTTGTTTACCATACCTCTCGTTTATTTATATTTTTATTAATTTACCATACCTCTTTTACAAATATGGTATTTGGCCCATAAGATTCACTTAAATAAAACCTCTTTCTTGAGCCTTCATAAATAGAACGAGGGTTATGGACTAAATATAAAAAGAGGTTTTATTTATTTACGATACATCTAGTTTATTTATATTTTTATTTATTTTTTACCATACCTCTTTTACAAATATGGTATTTGGCCCATAGGATTCACTTAAATAAAACCTCTTTCCCTTCATAAATAGAACGAGGGTTATGGACTAAATATAAAAAGAGGTTTTATTTATTTACAATACGTCTAGTTTATTTATATTTTTATTTATTTACCATACCTTTTGAGTAAGTATAAAAAGACGTTTTATTTATTTACCATACCTCCACTTATATTTTTATTTGTTTACACCCTTACATGTATATAAGGTGACTTATGGAGTAAATATAAAAAATGTTTTATTTATTTACCATACCTCTCATTTATTTATATTTTTATTAATTTACCATACCTCTTTTATAAATATGGTATTTGGCCCATAGGATTCACTTAAATAAAACCTATTCTTGAAAATGGGCGAATGGATTCACTTAAATAAAACCTATTCTTGAAAATGGGCGAATGGAAGGTTGTAAGTCCTAATTTCAAGGGCTAAATTTACCTTTTTTACCCTCTCCCTTAAAATAAGGTGGGCTATTTGAGGTGATTTGTAAAAATGTACTATGATACAAAATATTCGCCCACTAAAAATTTAAAACCCCTTAATTTCGCCAAAGGGCGAACATTCGCCCCTAAAATTATCCTTGGAATTCGCCCAAGGATGAATAAGGGATCTAAGAAAATATTCAATCCCTTCTCTTGTGGAACCAATTGTAACAAGTGGAATGACACTAATCAAACCCCATGGATGACTCACACCCTTGCACACATCTATAAATGGATCCCTCATCCAAGAGATCTAGAGGCTGGAATATTGTGAATTGTAAGTGCGTGCTGATAGTTTGTAATTGAGGAGAGAGTATTATATTCTTGTTGGAATGATCTTGCTATTTCATGAGGTGAAGAAGGATTGAAGCTGGGAGGATGGCACTAGATCAGAAAACTGGGTTGTAGTTATCCTTTCTATTAATAAAGTTCTTCAAGTTTTCTTCCATATGATTGTGCAACTGTGAATGTTATCATTTGTGAATGCTATCATTTGTTCATTATATATCTGATTTTGTAATGTTTATGTTGTAATAGATCACGATTCTTTGACATTTCTTTGTTGCTATATTTGTACAGGTACTCTCCAAGCATGTTAAGTATGGGGAGGAGTTGCAAGATCTACCAAAGGAGAGAGAGAGCAAGCAAGGGATTAAGTGGAAGTTCTAGGTTGGTTCCATTATCTTTCTCTTATCTATTACACATAGAAGAAATCATTGGATTGCTTTAAACTGTTGTTTCTAGGGTAGCTGCCAAACCTAGAGGGCTAGCATTCTTTAGGAATACTAGTTTTCCCAGAAACAATTGTCTTCTTGGTATGTTACAATGACCCAGGATATAAATTCAGGGAAATGATGGACTCAAGGTGCGATTTGAAAATATAGACCAGAGTTGACAACCCTAAAAGTGTCTCCTTCCCTCACATGGTTAGAAAATAGGTCAAATTGTAGGTCGGTGAGCTGATAAGAACAAGCGGGGCCTGCAATTTGACTCTTGAAATCCATTAAGGTCTTGGGACTAGAAGACTTGACCTCAAGGGTTTTAGGGGTTTCAGGCATAGTTTGCTTCATTTTATTGAGTGAATGAAGGTAAAAATATAGGTGGTGGGGGTGTTAGGTTACCTAGAGCACGTAGGAGTATTTGAAAGTGACATTAAGAGTGATCCTTATATGGTTCAGGTACGTGGAGCTAGAGGTACTGAGAAGGTGACTAGGTAGGGATATTCTTGCCAAGACAATAGAGTAGCTAGCAGGAAAGGTAGATTTTAGCGACAAGTTACTATATAGTAAAAAGAGGAAAATAATCCAAGTGGTGAGCTTAGGGATTAGAGGAAAGGTACGCGGCGGGATTGGGTTGGCCAAGAGAAAGGGAAGCGAAGAATAGGAGTGGGAGTGGACCACATTATTTTACCTTTACCTTTACCTTTAGGCTCCATGGCCGCTAGTCCTTAGGAGCTAATGGGAGGAGCCCATTTGGAAGGTGTCTCTCACTGTACTATGACAGGCAGTACCATGAGCTGAGTGAACTCTCCCCTTGCCCCCGGAACCAATAAGGACCGTCAGATTAGTGTTTGAATTTTCAACGTCGATGTTGTTCCTCCCTTTAATTCTCATGCAAGTCACGCTCCCGTAGTTGGTTTAGGAGCATCAGAGGGTCATGAAGGATGGTGATCCTAGTGAAAGAAACACACCCTTTACCTTGTATTCAAAATATCATCAGGCCCCTTGATCATTTGGGTCGTGGTTAGGTCTGAGCCCCTGATTTGCAATACATGCTACAATGTGGATTATGTACCGACAGAGGTTGGTCCTTATGTTATCCCTTGAGAGTGATTATTCCCTTTAACTTTGATAAGCATGGTCCTTTTGCAATATTTGGAGAAGAGTATTATGGTTGGAGATAACATTGGCTCAAATTGGGGATGATGTGTTGGCAAAAATGCACAAAGGGCCTGCAACTTGACATCTTTATCCTTGGGCATGGAGTCTTATAACTGAAAAATTTTCAATGACAAAAAGAAAAAATAACAAGAACTTGAAACATCATAAAATATTTACAGATAACAAACCGGTATTTACAATGAATGAGGAGAGATACCTTTAGTGCTGGAAATAAAGTTTGAGGAACTGCACATTTACTGGTAGTTCAAGAGATTCACCTTCTAGGTTTTCCAATAGGAAAGTATTAATTCCTTTTGCTTCAGATATTTTGAAGGGGCTGAAACATAATGGGTCAAACTTTCCATGCTTTCCCTTGTACTCTCTTCTAACATCGCACCTCAAAACCAAATCCCCTAGTTGAAGTGGTTTGTCTTTCTCCTTCTTATCAAACAAGGATTTCACTTTCTGTTGATAGTTAACTAATTTTTTACTAACCCGCTCCCTGCTTTCGTGAAACTCCACTAGTTGATTTATTCTTCGGGTTATGGCATTCGGTTCTTCTTCTACATCTTGCAATAATTTGGCCACTGGCATTGCAAGTTGTATAGGTAATATTGATGCTTTTCCATAAACTAATTCAAAAGTTGATTTCCCCATGGATCTCTTAGGAGGGACCCTGTTAGCCCATAAAGTGAATTTTAGTTGAGAATCCCAATTTATCTATTTTTTGTAATTATTTTCTTTAGGATCCTCACCACCATTTTTTTGGAGGACTCAGCTAGCCCATTTCCCTAGGGTAGTATGTAATAGAATAACCAACTGTAATTTCAAAATTATGACAAAAGTTGATGATTTTGGCAGAATTTAATAACTGAGCATTGTCAGTTACAATATTCATAGGGAAACCAAACCTAGACAAGATATTCTCCTCCAAAACATTTATGACCACAGTGTTAGTTGTATTTCAGGCTAGGATTGCCTCCACCCATTTTGTGAAATAATCTATGGCTGTGAGTATCCACTTGTGTTGGTCACTGGAATATGGATATATTTCTCCTATAAAATACAATCCCCATTGTTTGAAAGGCTTCTCATTACAAACAGGGATCAAAGGGAGAGGGGCTAATTTCTTCTTTTCAACAAATATTTGACACTTCTGACAGCCCCGCACTTGAGAGTGAACTTCTCCAAAGAGTGCAGGCCAATAAAACCCGAACTTCAGTATCTTATGGGTTGTAGTTTTGCAGATGTAGTGCCCCCCACAAACACCATTGTGAAACTCTTCAATTACCTCTTGAACTTCAATCTCCACCAGGCACAACAATAAAATCCCAATAGGGTACTTCCAATACAACTAACCATTGGATATGAAAAACTTTTGAGCCTGTAGTCTTAATGTTCGGTACTTAGATTTGTCCATTTTTAGCGGGCACCTTAAAAATAATAGATAATGGATGATATCTCTATACTAGGATGATGTTTCATATTTAATATGGATTTTTTGGATGGAAGTTTTGATATTTGACTGTTGTATTCCTTCTTCATCTTCTCCTACCAATAAATTAATCCCCAAGGCCTGACAATTAGATTTTGATAGGATTTTGGCTAATCCCTACCCTTTGATGAGCTTCGTAGGCTTAATTTCCAAGTCGTATTCTTGGATTTTAGCGATCCACCTTCATCTTTTGCCATCACTATTTCCTTGTACCAAAATGTCTTTAACAATTGCCGTCAGAACATAAGCTACAATGTTGGGTTGTAATACATAAACTCTGAAGGCCTTCAATTCTTTGACCAAAGTGTAAGCCTGTTTCTCCAAGACGTTATACTTCAATTCCACTTCTCTCAATACTTGACTAAAGAAGAATATAGGCTGCTCGTGATTCTCCTTATTCTTTTGTAACAACATAGCTGCAATATTATGAGGGGAAGCAAAGGAAAATATGTAAAAAGGTGTTGAATAATTAGGGTTGAGTAACATGGGCGCTTCTATAAAATCTGTTTTGATTCTGGAGAATTATTCTTGAGAGTTTGGGCTCCACTTTATTTCATTTTCCTTTTTTAGCATATCAGTGATACCTTTCACTATTTCAGCATAGTTGGGTATAAACCTTCTCGGGAAGTTAATCCTTCCAAAAAACACTTGAATCTCCTTCTGTTCCTAGGTAAGGAAAGGTGGTTAATATCCTCCACTCGCTTGGGATCAATTTTTACCCCCTCTAGTGCCACTATGTTCCCCAACAGTTTACCTTCGCTCAGAGTGAACTAAGATTTCTTTGGATTCAAAGATAGTCCATATTTCCTACATTTATTGAAAGTGAGTTTTAAGTGCAATATATGTTCCTCATCAGTTTTAGAGAAAATTGTGATGTCATCTAAGTAGACCACTACAAATTTGTCTTGTTCTCCTACAAATGCTATATCCATGGCCCTTTGAAAAGTTTCTCCAGCGTTTATAAGGTTGAATGGCATTCGGGCATACATGAAGGTTCCCCAAGGTGTGGTGAAAGAAGTTTTCTTTTGATCATCGAGGTGTACTGCTACCTGGTTATACCTTGAAAAACCATCCATCATGGACATCCAAGTTGAGCCAACTACCTTTTGTAATATGTAGTCCATCTTAGGCAATGGGTAGTTGTCTTTTAATGAGGCTCTGTTGAGGTTCCAGAAATCCACACACAACCTTATTTCTCCATTCTTTTTCCTGAACGAAACTAGGTTTGCCACCCACTCATAATATCTCAAAGGTACTATGATTTTGTCTTGAAGAAGCTTCCTCACTTCCTTCTCAATGGATGGAAGTAGAAGAGGATTGATCTATCTGAGTTTCTTCTTACAAGTTTTCATTCCACTTTTTAAAGGAATCTTATGCTGAATAATGTTAGTATCAAATGTCTTCAAATCATCATATGACCAAGAAAAAACATATTTATAGAATTTAAAGAGATTTAAATACCTTTTTTTGTATTGTGGAGGGATCCCTTTTGATAGTTTGATCATCCTCCGAGCCAATGTTGCAATCTTCCACTTGTTCATCAACTCCTTTTTTAGACGGTTTTGAGGCTACATCATTTGTCTTGAATAACCTTTCCAGAGGAACTAGACCATGAGGGATAATGTTCCCCTTTAACTGCAAAACTTTGTCTCTTGCAATAGTTTCTTCCCAAGAAGTTGACTGCTCTTTTGTCACTTTTTCATCTTCTTGGTCAATAACTAAATTTGAAAATTCTCCAATAAATTCTATAAAGTGCTTTATTTTCTCGCCATCCTCGAACACCTACCAATGTCTCACGTTATCAGGCATAGAGGGTCTATACCTAACTTCGACCTCATACCTAAGAAGTGGATTTTGGGGTAGCTTAAAATTGTTGGAAATTATAGCAAGTGAGTTAGGCATTTGATTCCCTTCCCTGGGTAGGAATTGGATGATTAACACCAGGAAGAAGTTGTACATCAAGTCCAACACCTCCTTTCTATAAGCCCTTAACCTGGGGTGTTTAGTCTGACATTGATTTTTTATTTGCTTTACCCTTAGCTCAGAGTCTCCATACATAGTCAGGCATTCAATATTCAAATTCCTTGTTGCTTGCAAGCCTAATAGTAATGCCTCGTATTTTTCCATGTTATTTTTTGCTTTGAATTCCAGTTTAAATGAAAGAGGGACCAAGCTACCCTCTGGAGATACTAACAACACCCCTGCTCCATTACCTTCCCTGGAATTAGCACCATCAAAGTACAACTTCCATACTTTTCCACTGTCTTTGAGCTGATCATTTAATTGGGTTGTTGGGTGTACTTGAGTTTCTTCTAAGATGAAATCATCTTCTTCTAGCAGTAGATAAGAGAGATCACTCTCTCTCCCATACATAGGAGCATTATTCGAGCCATCAACTTTGGTAACTGTTTTAATGAACCTTGATTCTCTATACAATCGTCTTTCTTCCCCACCAAAGATAGGCATGGTGGCATAAGTCAAATCCAACTTGATGGAACCTCCAATCTTCGATCCCCAAGATTTGGATAGGAGCATACCAAATCTTGCAGGGATATCGGCTACTCTGATGTCCATTACTACACTTTTTACTGGGATCTGAGCCAAGTTCACGACTAAGTCCTTTATCATTCGTAAGTATTTTACTCTCTTAGAGTCGAAAGAGTAGACATATTTGTATGATATGGTTATTTGCAGGCCGAGTTTCTCCATTATTGTTAATGACATCAGATTGTGAGAGGCACTTGAGTCCAACATGCAGTTTTGAAGTAGGAGGTCATGTACTACAAGAGTGACATAGAAAGGTGCAGTGGAAGGATCTTTCTCTTCAACATGATGTCCAAAGACTACCATTAGCTTTCCTTCTTGGAGATTTAAACTGTCATGTGATGGGACTAAAGTGGATGGGAGCATAAATTGGGAGATGTGGGATTTATAAGTGGGTTGTTTCAAGAGTTCAACTAAAGGAACCAATATTTTGACTTTCTCAAATTCCTTTTGAAGATTGAAGATAGTTGGACCTTTTTCTGTAATACCAATGTTTGCCGGTTCTTTTTCTTTTTCACAAGCCTTATTATGGGTGAAAGGCGCTTCTCTTCTTTGAGGAATTCAGGCTTATAGCGGTTTTCATTTGAGGAATCCTTTTTTTTTTTGTTTTGAATATTTGGATCTAAAGCTACCTTCCCCTTGTTAAATGGTCTGGGAGTCTCTTGGGAAGAAGCACCTTTTCTCTGGTATTGTTCCCTTGATATCTTTCTAGAGGACCATAGAAAATATTTCCTATGAAGTTTTCCCTGCATGAAATCAACGAATTTCTTGCAGTAATCACCAATCTCTCCATCATTCAACTCTGCATCCAAATAGTCCCCTTCTTCATTATCAGTTCTGATTTCTTGCTCTTCATCTGCAAAAGAGGAACACAAGTACCCCTAAACTTCATGGGTGTCTTGTATCTACTCATCCGAATCATCCTCTATGTATAGTGGGGGATGGATATGGTCTTGTTGTTCCTTACTTTCCCTTTATAGTATCTGTAATGGAGGTTTTCTGTACTGGGAATTAAAGCCTCTGTTAGAAACTTGAGCATTTTTGTCTTGGGAGAATTTTATTTTCTAGTTCCAACTTAACCAGTTTATTTGATAAGTTTTTAATTAACTTGTCCATTTCCTCCAACTTTTGTTGTTGGGACTCTTTTCCATGACTGGAGAAGACTGCTTCCTCTTTTAATTTCTTCTTTTCTCCAGGATCAGGTTTTCTTCTTGACTTTCCTATGGATGTAAAGTTGGCTTCTACCTCGAGAGAATCAATTTGGATTTCATTCAAAGTACGAGACTTTATTTCTCTTAGTGTGAAACCAATCTCGGATTCAAAATCCCCAAAAAAAATACTCGAGCAGTGGCCTGTGGAGGTTTAATTTCAATAGGTAGGTTGTTGTATTGTTTATTAAACCTTTTATGAATTCTGAAATATCTTCATCAGGTTTCTTCTTCATGGCATTGAACTTAGTGAGAATGTACCCATGATCTCTCTTCTCTCCCCACTTATGCATAAAGGAATTATCCATCTCTTCCCAAGTGGAAATGGAAGCATCAGGTAAGGATTTAAACCACTTCTTGGCTTCCCCATCAAGAGATTGGATGAAGAGCCTCAGCACCACATCTAAGTGCTCGACATTTAATTTTTCTGCAAATGCCCAAAATATTTCTATATGTCTCTATATGAAGATATCATCTTCTCCACTAAACCTGGGCAGGAGTTTGAGGTAGTATTGTGGCATGGATCTTAAAGGTTGGGGCAAGTATAATGGAGCATATTTGTTTAGTAGGAAGCCTGAGACCCCCATCTAGAGAAATGGAGGTGATGCTAAATTTATCAGGAGTATCTATACTATGACAAATTGTAGGAGAGTAGATGGGCTGAACTTGGGGAATTATTTATACTATGAGTAGGACTTCTATTGAAGATAAATTTACTCTCCTCTTCTTTGACTTTTGAGGGGAAAACACTGTCTATCAGAAAACTTTCCGAAGGATATATTAGGACTCTAGGAGTAAAATCTGAGCAATGAATTATGGCTTGCCGAGAGTTGGACAAGGAGGCTTCAGGAAATGAGGAGACAATAGCATCAGTGGTAGGGGTTTTTTCCTTCCAAACTCTTATATATATTATTTTTTCTGGATCAGATACATATGGTGCTTTTTGTTGAGCGGTATCTGAGTGGGTGTGGGGCCTTCTAAAAGCCAGGATGATATTATTATGATTTGGACAGTGGAGTCGTCAAGGTGATGAATCTACAACCCAGACATCTTTTCTCAGCTTAAAAAGGAATGTATGAATGTCGTATCCAAGGGGAAAATTCTCTAATTCATTCCTTGAAAATGGCGCCAAAATATGTTGTCAATCCTATAGACAATCTCTGGATTGCAAGGAGACCAATGCCTAAGACATTTAGATTTGGTGCATTCTTATTTATCTCTGAAGATTTTAGAGCACCATTTAATGTCACTTATAATTTGATTTTAGTTGGTTCAAGACAAATTCAAGAAGATAAAACTCATGAATTCTTATACATGAGAGATGCATAGTAATATAAATTGTCAATCAATGGGGGCCAATATCATTCGAGGACTTACAACTAATTTTCTTTGATATAGATACGATAGCAGAAGAAATAAGAGATGAAATCCATCACATAGGGCTTGAGAACTCTAGAATTCTACATATATATGTATTTAGACATAAATGATAGCAAAGAAAAATTGGTGGATGCTAAGATACATGGAGCACATTTAAATATATGACTTCCACAATTCATACATGGATTCTTCAACAATAGTTTGATTTAAATGAATCTACATTGAGGAGGAAACACATCTAGTAGTTTCTTAACATGAAATCTAAGATGAACATGTAACATTTATGAAAACACTAAGGAGAAGAGAAATATAGAAATCCCAAAATGAAGGAATCACCATAGATATTTCATTAATATTCTATGAAACATACATACTGAAAGAACCAGAATAGTGCCTCCACAAAACAATATGAAGTTCCTTTCCAAAATTATGAACCTTTCTTTTTTCTCTCAAAATTAAATATATAAGCATTTTAGACTGAGAAATGTTGTTAGCAAGATATTCCTTTCTTTATTTAGTTCATCATGACAAAACATCTCAAAACTCCAGCATGTGCAAATGCACAACTGTAGTAACTAGAATGTACTCATGTAACAGAACAAAGTAAAAACATTAATTGAAAATAAAATAAAAGTAATTGAAATGCCAAAGTTGGCATGATCTGGAGGATCTTCAAGAGTGGTGAGACGATATGGTCTGTTGTGGAGTGGGTTGCTCCCATGGATCAAAAAATTGGATGATTGGCGGACTAATAAACTGTTCACATCGTTGCCATAAGACTGGAGGGATTAATAAATATGTCTCATCTTAGTCCAAACTATGATGAAAGAGACTTCAAACCATCCTGAGTAATTGAAACTCTCTCTTTAATAAATTCACCACCATTTTACTCTTAAGAGTGGCAACTTTCTCGTGGGATGAACCTGCCATACTTTTAGTTTCTATCATTTTCTGATTGTATTGTTCTTGAGGTAGAAACTCCCCACAAGTTCCCCAACATTTAGGTAGCCTAGCCTACATGATTTTGTCAAACTCTTCATTGAAAGAGGCCACTTCCTTTTGTATCTTAACAAGGCTCTATTCAGCTCTAGCTTTGGCTTCTTCTTCCAAAACCACTTTAGATATCTCCATCACAGCACTGACCCTATCCACTACGTCCATAGGTCTCAAAACCTCAGTTGGCCTTTCATTCACGAAATAAATAAACTTCTGGGAAATTTGGGAGACCTTTATACATATCTCTTTGGTGTTCACGATTGACGATTCATACTCCTTACTAGTGACCCTTTGCTCATGTATTAAAGTCATGTATTCCCAACTGAGATTCATTTCCTCAATAATCTCATCCCGCACCAAGTTCGTAGCTTCAAGGAGAGACATATTTCCCTTCAATTTGGTTTTCAACTCATTTATCTCTTATGTTGCAGCCTATAGGTTCTTATTAGCATGTTCAACATTGGTAATTGCTACTTGCAGCTATTTTTCCTTCTAAGATAACTTAGCATTTGCAGTATCTAAGTCACTTTGTTCCTTCTTCAGTTCACTTTCAAAAAGTTGAATCTCAGTTAAGGCCTGGGTGAGGTGCTCAATGGGGTTCTGGGGGTCTCCAAACACTACTATCACACATACATGAG
The DNA here is from genome assembly GCA_031772625.1 of Pinus tabuliformis. Taxonomy (NCBI): domain Eukaryota; kingdom Viridiplantae; phylum Streptophyta; class Pinopsida; order Pinales; family Pinaceae; genus Pinus; species Pinus tabuliformis. Next base: position 1,555,727,355 of record CM062819.1, read on the forward strand.
TGTCGCTCTTCTTCTTCAATTTGGACACCATTTGTTCCAGAGCCAATACTTCATCTCTTCTATCAGTCAACTCCTTCATCTGTTTCTCTTTCTCCATATCGTCTCTGCCAGCTCCTTTGTCTATACATGTTCAATGCCAAGTATATTTAGCCTATGCCTTAATTCCTGATTTTGTTTATGAGTTTATTGGAGAATGGCTTCCACAATTGTTTTTTCATCTAGGTTTACACCCAGTTTAATTATCAACTCTTTATATGATTCCTTCTGGAGATATAAAGCTCTAGAGTTGGCCTTCTCCATTTTTACTCTATTGGAGAATTTTTCTATAAATTTCTCGACTTTACTGATGGTCATGAGGTTCTTACATAGATCATTATATAACATCTCCCTTACCTGCTTATGTAAAGTTGACCTTATCTGACAAAGGGAAGTTGGTTAAGTTTAGAGAAACATCCAGGGTTTTGAACTGGGATCCTATAGGCAAAGAATGCACTGATGAATGTTGCAGTGAAATTCTCATCTCATCCTTCTATAGGTCCATATAAGTTAGTAATTGAGTGGGACAAGGTGTTGATTGGGAAGCCATCACTATTTGCATTCTTTCCTAGACCTTTTTGTTGCATTCCTCAATATATGTTCCTATAGGCCAACTAGATCCTATAGCAGCAGCACTGTCCATAGGGTTTGGGATGAATACTTCAGCAGTGGATGAAGTTGCAACTGGTGGTGGATTTTCCAGATTAAACTGAAATCCTGGATGATCCAACATGGGTTCCTCTAGCTGTATCCCTAGTTCTTCTTCCTCTTATAGATATTGACTCCTATCCTTTTTATTTATATGGGATTCCTCCATTTCAGTATCCCTAGCTGAGTAACGATCCTCTTTAACACTTTTCTCGTGTTTACTGGGGATTCAGTCTCCATTTTTGTATTAAGAGGCCATGAATCAAAGTTAGCTTTCCATTCAATTTCGGGCTTAGGGTCATGTACGTAAATTGATGCTCTAATGTTTTCTCTCCTTTAGGCAATTATGCTTTGGGGATCATAATGCCAAGTGTCTCCCTTTTCGAGCTCCATGGACTCAAGTAAGGCCTCAACTATTTTAAAAGCCCACCTTGTGTTTACCACAAAAGGACCCATAGGCTATCACATTATAAAAATATAACCTTTCTTTGCCGGTACAAAATGAAGCAGGTCTACACTAAGGATCTGTTGAATAAATTCAAGGGAGAAAATCCTCATAGGCATGAATATTGGTAATCCATATGGATAGAGTTCACAACTGTAAATTGAAAGCTTTGTGTAATCCTCATAGAGGTACCTATCTCCTATCATAGCATCCTTGCTAAGTTGGAGGAAGTCTTTTTACTCAGGAAGATTCTTGGTTGCAGAGCCCCATGGATGATCATGTATGCAATGGCCATGAAGGTCAAGATGAATTGGGAATACCCGCTCAGGTCAGGTATTCTTCTTACAGAGATATTCCAATCAAAGACATAATTTCATTATTTGTTGGGAGTAAACACATGGAATTCCAAACATTAGAATTATTCAATATGGGTATATAGGAAAAGGTAAAACATAAGGGAATAGTAGCAAAAGTAAGAAGAGGTGGGGAAGTAATGAAGCTAAAAACATATGGCCACAGATAGGTAGAGTGGGATGTTGAGCAAGAAACCAGGTTGTTTCATTTTATGCAGACACCCCAGGATGGCCTTATTTATCATGTGAGAGCTATATTCACCCATAAACAGGTGATTATAGAAAGGATGGGTTCGACGGACTCCTCGAAGAGGGTTATTGGGAAAAAATCCTTTGGGGGAAGGAATTTAATCTTAGGGTCAAAGAATTGGTCTAGGAAGGATTGTTGTTCATTATGAGGGAGAGTAATGAAGTCATGGACTAGGGTAGCATCGGTGAATGATTGCATTATGGAAGAAATAGGGAATATTAAAGCCCTTTGGATCAAGGCAGGGGTTACTTCTAGAATTTTAGTCCCTGAGGTAGAAACAAAGCAACTCTTGTCTTCTTGGTATGTTGGAGAGGGCCAAGATATAAATCAAGGGAAATGTTGGACTGAAGTTGTGATTTGAAAATAAAAACTAGAGTTGACAACCCTAAAAGTGTCTTCTTCCCTCACATGGTTAGAAAATAGGTCAAAGAGGAGGTTGGAAAGTTGATAAGAACAAGTGGGGTTTGCAACTTGACTCTCAGAATCCATTAAGGGCTCGAGACTAGAAGACTTGACCTCTCAAGTTTTAGGGGTTTCAGGCGCATTTTGCTTCATTTTATTGAGTGAATCAAAGTAAAAATGCAGGTGGTTGGGGTGTTGGGTTACCTTGAGCCCGCAGGAGTATCTAAAAGATACATTGAGAGTGGTCCTTATATGGTTTAGGTACGTGGAATGAGAGGTCTTGTGCAGGTAACCAGATGGGGATATTCTTGTTAGGACTGTAGATTAGTTGTTGGGAAAGGTAGGTTTTAGCGACAAGTTACTATATAGTAAAGAGAGGGCAGTCGTCCAAGTGGTGAGCTTAGGGATCATAGGAAAGGTACGTGGTGACATAGGGTTGGTCTGGAGAAAGGGAAGCAGAGAATTGGAGTGGGAGTGGACAATATTATTTTACCTTTACCTTTACCTTTAGGCCCTGTGGCCACTGGTTGTGAGGAGCCAATGGGAGGAGCCCATATGGCAGGTGGCTCCCACTGTACTATGGAAGGATATCCCGTGAGCAATGTGAACTCTCTCCTTGCTTGTTATAGACATTTTTGGGCACTGCAACCCCAATCATAAATGTCAATAAACCAAGGGCTCTTAATTCCCTAAAGTGTTGTTCTAACCCCTAAAGGAACAAGGTCAACTGATTACTTCTTCTCCCAGAAGTTCTCCATGAATAACTACTCAGAACTGGTCAAAACTGGACCATTTCACCTGCTCCATAGGCAAAGTGCACTGCATCCCACCTAAATACACACAGTAGGTGCGATGCATTTCAAAAAGCCCTTCTATGGGGTGCGATGGGCGAGAAGGGACAAATGGCAGGGTCAATCCGCGAGGTGGAGGAGCATGGAATCTTCCAGAAACTTCTCTTGTGACACTTGCCTCTCTGAATTCGACCAGGGATGAGTAAGAGACCATCAATCTCCAAGTGGAATCAAGAACTATCAGAGAGAAGACACTAATCATCTCTCAAAAGCTGACTCATCTCCCTTACAGATATTTATATATGGATCCCTCATCCCAGAGATCCAGAGGCTGGAATTTTGTATCTTGTGAGGAAGTGCTACTGGTTTATTGGTGTGAGATCATAGTGTTGGGTGATCTAAGGTTGTCATGAGGTGAAGAAGGGCTTCTTCTTGCTGAGAGGATGATGCTGGGTCAGAACATTTGGTTGTAACTCTCTTGGCTCTTTCTTGATTATCAATAAAGCTATTCAAGTTTTCCTCCATACTCTTGTGTGATTTATGTTTTATGCATTTGTATGGTCAATTTACATCTGATCTTAGATTGTTTATGATAATAGATCCATGTTCTCGTATAGTATTGTGCTGCTTTGATTCTACAGGTACTCTGTGAAGCTGGGTATACAAGGGAGCAAGTAGCAAAGGACTATCAGAAGAGAGAGGAATCGAGAAAGGAGACAAGCGCAAGACAAAGTTTGGTCTCCTTTATTCTTCTCTCATCTATCTCTCATAAAGGAAAATGAAAGTAGTCTTTACTTTGTTTGTTTCCAAGGCAACCACTAGCCTTAGTGGGATTAGCAGTTCTGCATAGACACTATTCCCAGTAACAAAATGGCGACTCCACTGGGAAGCGACTAGGTTGTTTGTCTATCTACATTTGTTTACTTTATAAACTTACAGACGGAGCTTGAAGTTGAGCTAGGTAGCCTTCGAACTGCATTTGCTATGCAAATGCAAAGTAGATAAATGCTGCTTCAGTCAATCTCTGGGTTTTGTTTATGAATTAAACAATTGATTTACAAACTCTCTAATTTCCCTTGTGGTGGCTCTAGTAACCTCCTTAGATATACCCCTGTGATTGATTTACTGATTACCACTTGCTCAGCCAAAATCCCTGAACTGAACTGCAAACTGTGACCCGGAACCCAATCAAAGTCTCGTCCCTGGTCCAGCGCACTGTCTGTTCTGTGAATCTCAAATTCAGCGCACTTCCCGAGTGTAGTAGGTGCGCTGCATTTCAAATCACCGTGTTACAGGTGCGCTGATCAGACAAGGCCTTGTGCTTGAATTTTGGTTTCTGTGTTCACTCTTTTCAGATCTATTCAGGAGTTTTGCTGCCTGTAGTCAGTACACCTCTGTTTAAACCCCCTTTCCTTGCTGATATTCCGCCTCCATTGTGCAAAGAACTGTAAATGTTTTTATGTATTTGTTGAGTCATTTCCAGTTCTCCTTTACAAAGAAGTAACATAATTGTATTGTCGTTTCTTGATTTGAAAGTGTCGCAAGTGTCGTTTTCAGTCATAGAAGAGAATCTGATTGTTCTTGATAGTCGATTATCTTGTTACTATTGTATTTGGTCTGAATTAATAGTTTTTCTAAGTGTCGAAAGCAAGTTTTCATTTCCAAATCGCAAAGTGTTGTCATTGTCGTCATTTTGATTTTGAAAAGAAACTTGTTAGTAATTGTCGCTGTGAAAATAATTCAGATTTGCGCATTAGCTTTCTTTTTATCATTCACATATTAAGAAGGCTGAAAACAAATACATGCATGTGCATTTGCATTTAGACTGTTTGATTGGTTTGATTTAGGACAGTGCATATAGTGTGTGCTCTTTGCTCTTTGTTGAAAGAATATTGTTTCTCTTTCCTTAGTAGCTAGGATTTTCATTGCACAAAGAATATAAAATGATTGTTTGTCATCTTAGATTGCATTTTAGGAATTGTACATCTACATCACGCGGTGAACCTGAAAGGAAAATTTCTTAAGCAAGATCAACTATAAAATAAATTTAATGAATCTAACAATGCTTTGGAACTTAACGCACAACATATAGAAGTCTAGGCTAGAGACGTATTCCGACGTCGTAAAGCCTGGTAACTATTGTTTTCACTATTGGTTGGGTGATTCCTCCACTTTGAGATGATAAGTGCCAGTACGGACTTGTGCTCCCACGTACCGTCGAGTATATTTTGGGAGACCACAATAGGCTTAATCCTTTATCCATAGGAAGCTGTGTCTGCTGCCCTATCGATCGCAATGCACTGAACACAACATTCGGGAAGATTGACTGCCGTACCGTAAAAAGTATTCTGCAGTTTTGCGATTGGTTTGGTAATCCCTCTGTCTAGATTTCCAGAGCAGTCCTTTTCGTTCCTTTTCAGACTCCCTAATGGAAAAGGTCCATCTGAGCACTTGTCACTTCAGGCTCATTAAAAATCGAAGGCGACTAGAGTCATCTTTTGTTTTTTCTCGACTCTTTAAAATTGAAAAAACAAGTTGTGTCAAAGCGTCTAAAATTTATTTTAAACAGAATAATTATCACCCTTCCTACGTTGGTCTTAGGTTGAGGAAAATGGAGTCCACCAACCAAGGAGTTCCCCTTGGAGGAAATCCTAGTCCCTTCTCCTCTTGGGGAGATGTTGGTGCACCCCATATGGCCACATTGTCGCTTCCAGGATTGACAATTGGTTTGCCCATATGGCTCTTCTCAACCTCCGTCGTTCAGAACACCGCGATTCCTGAACAATTGAGTCAGCAACTAGACGATTCCAGAGTTACCCCCCAACCCTCTACTTCCTCCAATTCTTCCTCTCATCCTTCCTCTTCGCTTGATGAAGCTGGTAAAGCCAAAAATCAAGTACCTGAGAAGAAGAAGGAAAAGAAGAAGAAAGAGAAGAAGAAGAAGGAGCCAAAGGCAAAAAGGGGCAACCAAGCGTCGTCTAGCGAAAATCCACACACTGCACCAAACAGGCCTAAATCGCCATGTGTCATTTGCAAAGGAGACCACTATCATAGAGATTGTCATTACATCCCTCTAATCCTAAGGGACTGGTCTCCTCATTTGCACAACCTGGTGTCGTCAACCTCTGATGATCATGTTGAAAATACATCGTCAACTAGTGAAAGTGAAGCCCCTGGACAAAAAGGAAAAGGTAAATTTCCTTGTAAACTGTGCGGAGGCAATCATGCCATCCACCGTTGTCCCTTCTTAGATGAGGCTAAAAGAGTTTTGGACGATCGTCCGGTTTCACCGTTGTGATTTCCTCCTGGATATAAGAAACTCTTGTCGAGTCCGTCACTAGTTGAAAATCCGGTTGGCATGCCCTTGTGGTCGGCCGAAGTACCTGTCATTGAAGAAAAACCATCTGAATCCACACCAGACGAAAGTCAAAAGGTCGAGGCAGCAGTTGACCTGGTCTTGCCTTCAGAGGTTCCATCTTCAGATGATACAATCACCGAAGAGAACAAGGATCACACCGTCCAAATTCTTTTCATAAGCACAGACTCCGATGAACATGGGGGTAGTTTACCCATTCCTTTACCGCAGGAAGGAAGTTCGTCAGAGTCATACCCGGCCGTCTATTCGGTCCCACCTCCAAGCTACCTAGTTGTTTCCTTCAACTCGAATCAGCTAGGCAGACCCCGTTTATCGGCTAGTGTACCATTTCGAATCATTGCTCAAGTATATAGAATGGTCATGGCCGGTACCATCATAGATGAAGGGGCTTCTGTGAGTATCCTTTCCTCGACTGCTTGGAAAGTGCTTGGTTCACCATCGCTTTTGCCTGAGATGAAAAATCTAACAGGCTTTGACAAAGGAACTAGTCGACCGTTAGGGATCCTTCCCAATGTGCCCATAACATTGAGAGGAAAAAACGTTCACATAAATGTAATGGTAGTCCAAGAACCCCTAGATTATAATCTACTCCTTGGACGAGACTATATTTATTGCATGGGAGCAATTGTCTCCTCACTCTTTAGAGTAATGTCTTTTCCGCACGAAGGAAGAGTGGTCAAGCTCGTAGACCAGCTTTCATTTCTCGGTTCACACATAGCAAATAGTCGTATACCATCCCTAAATGGTCTTTTCACGCAAGGAATGTCTAATCAATCCCCAGTCCATCCACCTGATGAGCATGAGTGATTCGGGGGACATGACTGAAACCCAGGGGGCATGCACCCTGGTCTGCTTCGGCAGGAAAACTTTAGGTATAGGGTAGGTTTCCGCGAGAGATATATGACTAGTTTGACACTCCCGTCCGAGATTGGAAAAGGGGGTTAGACTGGAATAAGATTCCCTTGTCAAAGTTATGTGGGTAGAGGCGTCTGTGCCACTCGCCTTTGTCTATTTCGGTAGACATCATCGAAGAAGTGTTTTGTTTGCGGTGTAGATAGAACAATCTTTGGTAACCTGAAAGAGGTAAGCCTTTCCCGATAAAACAAATGTTTTGTCGGTAGATTGAGAGGTGACCTTGAAACATTATTTTATACCTGGGGGCATGCAAACCTTTTGGCGTGCAAGCGAAGAGCGACCATTTATTTTTTTAAATTTGTAGGTCCTCTAACCCTTTAAACTCGTAGGATTGGTCGTTTCCTAACTTGCATAAAGAAAGGATTCGGAGTGAGGTTTAAGCTTCTGGAAAATGGCATCTTAGATGAGACATCCCTATTACACGATTGGATTGGGCAGTTTTAGCACATAGTTCAAGCTCGTTAAAAAATAAACATAAGTCATAAGCAAATGTTTCCCCCAGCGTTTAAGCTCATTAAAAAATGAACCAATTTCCGATAAATAACCGTTGTGAATGTAGTACTTCAGCCTTTAAAGCCTTGGTTGTGTTCTCATCATCACCTCCACTCTGTATTGGCCGATCATTCACCTCCACTTGATTGTTTACCCCTTTTGAGGAACAACTGTGAAGAGTGATCCTGTTAGCCATCCTTGTAACACTGCCGTGATTTGGAAATTCCAAACCTTACCTGGAATCAGCTGCTACCCGAATTTATCACTCGTTCCTCAAAGACGAGTCTCCTTTAAGCTCTTTTCAACTAACTTGTAAAATATGAAAAGATTTCCGAGCCATTGGCCTCTCCAGCTCGTTAAAGTGACCGAAAGTGCTATCCCTCCTTTAGATTTTAATCTTTTTGGACCTGAGGGATCATTACACAAAAATACCGAGCGCTTGTTTTGTTCGGCTCATTAAAAGTATCGAAAATTCATCCCTTCTGTATTGTTTTATACTTTTTCGGACTTAAGGGATTAGATGACGAAAAAGGATCTTTGGAGTTTCCTTTACGTCCCTTTTTAGACTCTCTAAAATTGAAAAGGACTGAGTCGTTAAACTCGTTAAAACCTAATAGCGACAAACTTGTCCATAGCAGACAAGAACGAGTGTCGTTAAAACATAGCGATGGGTTTGCCCAAAGGGAAAATTATAGAACAAGCATATGTTATCCTCCTCAAGCTTGACAAAAATAAAGAGGTACTGGTTAGCAATGACTGGGGAAAAATTGGGAAGAAAACTTGAAGAAACTTTGTTGGTAGTAAGTCGCTCTTGAACATGACACTTTCACTCCGCGTACAAGTCGGGTTGGGTTGTTCCATTCACCAGTCACATCACCATGGTCCCATCACACCATCCATCTTTGGGGTTAATGCTACCAATCCATCACGTCAGTGTCGCCAATATGTTCAAGAGAAGTCACTCAGAGAATTCACCTGCGTCTCACCCACTGCAATACATTTACGCTCCATTCTTTCATGACCGCCACCCTGAACCATATATCACCAGATCGTTTTCACCTCCATTAAAATCATTTGCTCCGTTTCGTGTCATTGATGTGGGATTCCCTAAGGCCCTCCTATGATGGATCACTTCTTGTCGACATCAGCTCATTATCCAAGAAGTTGATCTAGGAACAACCCTTTCAGTACTTTGAAACTTGCATGCCTCAATGGCAAGTTTCTCACTTCCGGCAACAGGTTTACATCAATGGCCTTCGACCGAAAGATTTTGCGTGGTGTTCGACGCCAAGTCCTCTATTCACACCATGTGAATTGTACTGTAGTACCTTGAGGGTCATCATCATTATCGGTGATTCCTCTCGCGCCTGTTAATAGCTTACATCATTGGCTGGTAATCAGGCGATGTCTTTCCATGTTCGACTCCAGAACATCTCTCACATGGATTGACTTGTACTTGAGTGAAGATCAAATGAGATTGAAGACCCCGGATCTAGTTTCATCCATCTGGGCTGCGATATATATTCAGGAAAATAAAGACATCAAATGTACATCATTGCTGCACAGATAATCATCCAATCTAAGGGATGATGGCTCCATCAGAATCATCAGTCTACACTCAGACGATTGTCTGTCTCATGTACATGAAAATGAATTTATAAAGATGAGCATGGGAATGCCCGCCTCAGCTTGAAAGTACTTCAGATCCTCATGATAAAGCATTTCACCCGACATCAACAAATTTACGACCTCATGCTTTAGGGGGCAACTGTTATAGACATTTTTGGGCACTGCAACCCCAATCATAAATGTCAATAAACCAAGGGATCTTAAGTCCCTAAAGTTTTGTTCTAACCCCTAAAGGAACAAGGTCAACTGATTACACCTTCTCCCAGAAGTTCTCCATGAAAAACTACTCAGAACTGGTCAAAACTGGACCATTTCACCTGCTCCATAGGCAAAGTGCGTTGCATCCCACCTAAATACACACAGTAGGTGTGATGCATTTCATAAATCCCTTCTATGGGGTGCAATGGGTGAGAAGGGACAAATGGCAGGGTCAATCCGCGAGGTGGAGGAGCATGGAATCTTCTAGAAACTTCTCCTGTGACACTTGCCTCTCTGAATTCGACCAGGGATGAGTAAGAGATCATCAATCTCCAAGTGGAATCAAGAACTATCAGAGAGAAGACACTAATCATCTCTCAAAAGTTGACTCATCTCCCTTACAGATATCTATATATGGATCCCTCATCCCAGAGATCCAGAGGCTGGAATTTTATATCTTGTAAGGAAGTGCTGCTGGTTTATTGGTGTGAGATCATAGTGTTGGGTGATCTAAGGTTGTCATGAGGTGAAGAAGGGCTTCTTCTTGCTGAGAGGATGATGCTGGGTCAGAACATTTGGTTGTAACTCTCTTGGCTCTTTCTTGATTATCAATAAAGCTATTCAAGTTTTCCTCCATACTCTTGTGTGATTTATGTTTTATGCATTTGTATGGTCAATTTACATATGATCTTGGATTGTTTATGATAATAGATCCATGTTCTCGTATAGTATTGTGCTACTTTGATTCTACAAGTACTCTGTGAAGCTGGGTATACAAGGGAGCAAGTAGCAAAGGACTATCAGAAGAGAGAGGAATCGAGCAAGGAGACAAGTGCAAGACAAAGGTTGGTCTCCTTTATTCTTCTCTCATCTATCTCTCATAAAGGAAAACGAAAGTAGTCTTTACCTTGTTTGTTTCTAAGGCAGCCACTAGCCTTAGTGGGATTAGCAGTTCTGCATAGACACTATTCCTGGTAACATTGCCCCCGAAACTAATCATGATTGTCGAATTGGTGTTTGAATTTTCAACATCGGTGTTGTTCCTCCCTTTAATTCTCATGCAAGTTACGCCCCCAGAGTTGGTTTAGGAGTGTCGGAGGGTCATGAAGGATGGTGATCCTAGTGAAAGAAACACACCCTTTACCCTGTACTAAAAATATCATTGGACCCCTTGATAATTTGGGTCGCGGTTACGTCTGAGGAACCAATTTGTAATACTTGATGCAATGTGGATTCTGTACCGAAAGAGGTTGGTCCTTATGTTTTCCATTGAGAGTGATTATTCCCTTTAACTTTGATAATCACAGTCCTTTTGCAATATTCAGAGAAGCATATTAGGGCTAGAGATAACATTGGCTCCAACTGGGGATGACTTATTGGAAACAATGCACCAAGGACTTGCAACTTAACATCTTTCTCCTTGGGCATGGAGTCTTATAACTAAAAACTTTGCAATGATAGAAAGAACAAATAATAAGAACTTGAAACATCACAAAATATTTACAGATAACACACCGATATTTACAATGAATGAGGAGAGATATCTTTACTGTTGGAAATAAAGTTTGAGTAACTACCCATTTACTAGTAATTCTAGTGATTCACCTTCCACGTTTTCCAATAGGAAAGTATTATTGCTTTTTTCTTCAGAGATTTTGAAGGGGTCGAACCATAATGTGTGAAAATTTCCATGATTTCCCTTGTCCTCTCTTCTAATATCCCAACTCAAAACTAAATCCCCTGGTTGAAGTGGTCTATCTTTTGCCTTCTTGTCAAACAAGGATTTCATTTTCTGTTGATATTTAATCAATTTTTGACTAACCTACTCCATGCTTTTGTGAAGCTCCACCGGTTGATTTATTCTTCGGGTTATGACATTCAATTCTTATTTTTCATCTTGCAATATTTTGGCCACTAACATTGCAAGTTGTATAGGGAATATTGCTGCTTTTCCATAAACTAATTCAAAAGGTGATTTCCCCATGGATCTCTTATGAGTGACCATGTTAGCCCATAGAGCGAATTTTAGTTGAGAATCCCAATTTCTATGATTTTCTATAATTGTTTTCTTCATGATCCTCACCACCATTTTATTGGAGGACTCAACTAGCCCATTTCCCTGAGGGTAATATGTAGTATAATTATCAAGCATAATATTAAACTTTTGACAAAAGCTGATGAATTTGGGAGAATTAAAGACCTGAGCATTGTCAGTTACAATTTTCATAGGGAAACCAATCCTAGAAAATATATTCTCCTCCAAAAAGTTTATGACTATGGTGTCAGTTGCATTTCGAGCTGGGATTGGCTCCACCCATTTTGTGAAATAATCAGTGGTTGTGAGTATCCACTTGTGTTGGCCAATGGAAGGAGGATGTATTTCTCCTATAAAACCCAGTCCTGATTGTTTGAAAGGCTCCTTAATACAAACAAGGATCAAAGGGAGGGGATCTAATTTCTACTTTTCAGCAAATATCTGACACTTCTGATAGGTCCGCACCTGAGAGTGAACTTCTCCAAAGAGTGTAAGGCAATAAAAACCGACCTTTAGTATCTTATGGGCTATAGTATTCTAGCTATAGTTCCCCCTACAAACAACATTGTGAAAATATTCAATTAACTCTTAAACTTCAGTCTCCCCCAGGCATAATAGTAGAATCCCAACGAGGTCCTTCCAATACAGCTGGCCATTGCACATGACAAAATTTTGAGCCTGTAGTCTTAATTTTTGGTACTTGGATTTGTCCATTTTTAATTGGCACCTTTAAAATAACAGATAATGGATGATATATCTATACCAGGTTGATGTTTCATATTTAATATGGTTTTTTTGGATGGAAGTTTTGATATTTGATTGTTGTATTCCTTCTTCATCTTCTCCTGCTAATAAATTAATCCCAAGGCCTGGAAAAGTAGATTCTGATAGGCTTTTGGATAATCCTTGCCCTTTGATGAGCTTTGTAGGTGTTGGATTGTATGGGCCTGACCCAAGTTCGAAGGTGATTTAGCCAAGAAAATCCCAGTACTACTGGCCCTTTCGGCAAAAATTTGCGGTATGCAGACTGAGGTCTCACCCGAAGTAGTAGGGGAGGGTGCTAGAACCAGGTTTCTGCACCCTAGGGATGTTTGATGAGCTTTTGGAGGTCTGCGATCTGATCCTTTTCTATGCACACTTGCTATCCTTCGTAGCCTGTGATGTTGCTCCACGCAGCCCTACTTGGGGCGCAACCAGTATAATACCCAAGTCCCTTGTTATTTAATATGTTATTATCTGATTACTTACCTTGTTTATGTAAGACTAATGATTATTACAGCATATTCAACAATCATATCAGTGAGCATGGTAAATAAACCAGTATAAACGTAAAGAAGGCAATTTATAGCAAATACATAGAAATAAGAATCAACTTCTCTTTATTAATCTTCAATCCCGATTATAGACTCGACTCCACCCTGCACACTCAGCTGCAGGGGTCTGCGCACTCAGTTGCAGACTCTACTAGGCCTCTGTGCACTCAGCTGCAGAGCCTCTTCCTACTACTACGACCTAGTACACTTAGACTCTTCTTCTAAGCTTGAACCATTGTTCTTCTCACTAATTCGCTATCTTTACACTTAGAGCCTCGCTCTATTTATACACTCCCATGGTCCGTGGACCATGGGTAAAATGACATAATTTTACATTATGTTACAATATTTTAGGGTGGACAACCTTATGACTCATCCTATACTTCGCGCTTCGCGCCCACAATTCGCGGAGTCTTACAAAAACCTTTGACCAAAACTTGGGCTTTGAGCCCCAAAACATGTTGTGGGGGGATTCCATGCCCAACAGGCCCCTAACACAATCATTGTGACTCGTCCTAAGTCACTCTGATGGTGCGGTGATCTTAGCACGAAGCCCCTCCAATTGGTCTCGTACTGTTTGCAGGTCCGCGACGCACTGTTCTATGGTTTGCTGGACCTGCTGCATGTGCTCTTCTAATGCTTCTTTGTGAGGATCCGCTATCTGCCTTAGTGCATATAGTCCCTGCATTTGTACGAGCTTGCCCTCAATATCGGCCATAATGGTGAAGGCCTCATCAATCCAAGGCTCGACGTGCGCTTTGAGAAGTCCCACTTTCTATCTTGCAGCATCCACCTGCTCCTTCAGTGTCCTTGCTGGCTGCATCTTTGCCAGCCATTGGGTGAGGATGACTGTCTGCGCAGTTCCCCTTACACTATCATACTACTCCTGCAATTTGTGCGCCTCTGTTTCCAGGCGTTGTATGTTGGGGTCCTCCTGCAAGAATGTGAGGACGTCAAATGCTTGGTCCAAGATACTGGTACAGTCCTGCACTGCTAGTCCAATTTCTTCCAATCCTGTTTGAATCGTGCTAATGCACTATTCTTTAATTTCCGGAGGAGTGGAAGGCTGCGCCTTCAGCTGTAGCTCAGTAATCTGGAGGTTCAGCTCCAACTGTATGTGTGTTGTTTCCTCGCGCGCATGCTTCGAACTCCACTTGCTAGACAATGGATCCACATCTCTGTGGGTAGGTCTGCGATGATGGACAACTCTGGGACTCGCCGGCATGCTTCATCAATGGTCTACATGATCTGCTGGTTCTGTGACACCAGTTCATCGAGTTGCAGGCTGAGCTGTTCGATGTTGATCCTCTACTCGCTCATCACCTGAATCGCGCAGCCCTCCCTAGCACGGAGCTCTGCGATGATACCATCCTATAGCTGGTACAGTGTGTCTCACAGAAGGGAAGCCAAATTTAGGCCAAGTCCCTTGATCGTGCCCACTGCTACTTTATCATCCTCTTTCTATGTTGTTAGTGCTCCTTCTGGTAGCACTAAGATATTGGCCATCTTTGCACGTAGCAGCTGCTCCACTGCTAATGTACCTGTGGTGTCGTAGGCGGCTACTATTCCTTCCTATGGGGCCCGCACCTGAAGTTCCTCTAGTTGCGCCCTTAGCGCCCCCAACACAATCTGTTGCTCCATCATGGCTTCCTAGAGTGCTTCCCTAGTGACCTCGCAAACCATGTCATCGATGTCGTAGAGGTTGCCTTCTGTGAGTGTAATCGGTTCAATGTCCAACTTGGATGCCTTGACCTTTTTTCGTGGACCCAATCTCTCTATGACGCATGGCCATTTCAGCTGGGTGGATGTTGTGCTCGGGTTTGTGCCTTCTGCTGTGTCCTCTGCTCCCTGTCCTATAGACAAGTTCTAGCCCTTTTCCTCCTGTGTCATGGTGGCCCCTATTTCCTGTGCTGTTGCTGCTTTTTTAGTGGCCTTTGCCTACTCTGCAGCTGCCTTTGCTGCCTCACGAGCATCCCTTACCTCTAAGGCTGCTTGTTCATTGCACCTTTACTAGGCCAACTGTGTGATACACAACTTAGTCGCATGCTTCTACTTTTGTGCTGTTGTTTTATTCATCTCTGGCAGATCTAGGGCGAGCCACTCGGGAGGCCATGATTCTAGCACTGAGAAGATCACATCATCAATGGCGATGAAGGGAAGATTGGTCTTGTTTTGCACCAGATCCTTACGAGCCTTGATAAACACATTGTGCATGTCCACCTTGAAGCCTGCAAAGCTCTGCAAACTGGTGTACACTGTGGGGAATAGGCACAACCTCCTGTTGATCCACATTTGGATGCTCACCTCCATGAGAACCCAAAAGGTCTTTGTTTCGCAGATCTGCATGGCGTCCTTAGTAGCCCAGAGCGACACATACTTGGTAGCCTCTGGTAAGTCCTGTTCAATACTAGGGAACTGACTGTCCTTAGGCAGTTCCCATGTTACTAGTAAAATAAATAAGAGCAACCACACGTAGTGGAAGGTCTTGCCCTACTCCTGGGCTTCCTTGTAGTTAGTGAGGAATTCCTCATAGAGGAACTCAGCCAAGTTGAATTAGACCCCCTCGGCGCATTATTTTGCCAACGCAACTACCGGCGTTGGTACCTCATCTCCACGACATTTCCTCATTACCTTCCTAGCCAGGAGTTGGGTGGCTACGCGTACCCCTTTATCTTTAATGCTGTTGATTACATAGCCCCTCTTTTTCTTTTCCAGTTTGTATTTCTTCTTCATGGCCTCTGCGAGCACCAAATCTCAGCTTTTTTCGGCTATCTCTGTGGGGCCCTTTCCCTTACACAGGAGCTGGGAAATCCTATGGATAAGATCCACCGTGATGGGAATAGGCTCCTCTAGCCATAAGTACCCATCGTGCACCAGGAAAGGCATCTTCCTGATGACGAAAATTATGATAAGTGCACAGTGAAAGTGTGGAATCCATAGTAGATGAAATAGTCTAGCCTTCTCCACACCGCGTAACCATTTCCACGGCTCTAGTGTTGTAACTGACCCCTCCGTGTTCTTCTTCATGAGGTTCTCATTTTCTAAATGTGGGAACTTCTCGCTGTCCGCGAGGTCCCAATCCTCAAACTCCATTGTGGACACGCGGCCTAGGGGCGAGCCCTTAAACACAATTCCATTGGGGAGGAGTGGGGTTTGGAGTGCGCTCTTAGTGGCATCCAAATCCTTGGGTATCTTAGCTTTCCCTTTCCGCAGAGGGATGTACTTGGGCAATTTCGCTGCAGCACGCACTGGCTGGATGTCTTCTTCCATGTCATCGATTGTCTCTATCTCATTGACGATAGCCTGTAGGTCCTCCTCCTCATCATTTGTCTCAATGGTGACAGCCTTGCCCTTTTCTTCCATGGAGAGTTTATCGAACCATGGATTCTGTGAGGACATGTGGACTAGTCTTGCTGCTTGCTTATCCTTCTTGGGCCTCGGCGTCAGAGGTGATTTTGGAATTTTCAGTGCATCCCCAACATCTTTGGGGGCACCCTACATCATGGGGTTCTGTGTGGCTTTGTCGGTGGTACTTTCTACAAAACTCACACTTCTCCTGGTACTCGTCATCCTGTTTGAACTGTCTGTGGTTGTTCACAAACTTCGGGGCTCAAATATTTCTTGGCGCTCAACACTCTGTGATCTACATAATGGCTCAAATCTCAAATGAATAAGGATTGTCTTGTTGCTAGCCCTTGGAGTTTTATAGCACCTTTTGAATTTGAATTCGACCATTCCCTCCAATGCTAAGTCATTAATGCTTTCTTGGTGGCAGATTGTCCCAAATCTTGTCCTTAATTCGTGTCTTAAATGCCCACCGCCTGCTCCCTTTTGCCTTAAATTGGACATCCTGTCATGAACAGTGACCCCAACGGTCACTTCCCAACCTACCCATGTGGCAGCATAGCCCCCCATGTGCAGGCGCAAACCTTGGGACTTGCTGATTCTATGTGCACCTCCATTATCGCGCAGTTGCCAAAAAGACTCTTTTAGAGTTTCACGCTCTCTTTCGACTACCTAGAGCACTGAGAATGTGCCCCCTACAGTTAGTTAGGTGGTTGTACCACTTGTGCGAGATGTCAACTTGCCCTTCAGTGTAGTTCGCGGGAACTCCTCAAGTGCCTTCGCGATAGTTAGTGCCACGCGTTCTACTATATGTAGTGCGCTCCCCTGGTTACTGCGTTTGGTGAGGTGAAATCGTAGCCATGACATCAGAGTCATAAATTATTAGTGACACTCATCGAATGTAGTGGTATGATCATCCGTACTTGGCCTTGTCATCCTTGGTTTCTTGACGAGACATGCTTGTGTGATCTCATTTTCCAGCCTCGTAATTTCAATTTCCATCAAAATGCTTTTTTGCCTCAATCATACCCTGTCCTTTTCGAGTTCACAGAGTCTAAGGTTCCCTCGCCGGATGACTTCCTGAATCCTTAGATGTTCGTCCTCATGTAAATGTGTGATTTCTTCCTCGCCGTCGTGCACTGTCGTCACTGTGGGAGCCAGTATGTGCGGATTCATTTTTGGATCTTATTTCATAAGTATGGTTAGCACTCCGTTCTGTACCTTTGGAATCATCTCCGTGTTTAGGGTTTTGCACATGGTCTGGTAGGCCCATCGAACTGTGGGCACATGCAGGTCCCAATTAGTTCATTTCGCCTAGTCAACCTTGTTCAGTACTCTACACACCCTATCAAATTCTTCCACATGGATAATTGGTAGCACGCGTCACCTTTCCTACTACTGCAATTTGTTCTGATTCCCTATTCTAGGGCTTGTGTACGCTTGTGTGGGCCATACAGCATATGTCTATACCCATCGAGAAAGGTGGGCGTGCAAGTTGTTCCGCCCCTGCTGACTGACTTTCATTCGAAGCTGGGGTTTTCCAAAATGTAGGCATATCTCCCTTCTACATCTGCGCCAGTCCTCAAAATTTCCTTGATGCATACCCCACCATTATGTGGGTGTTGCGTGCAGTACCCACTTCAGCACATCAAACTGCTATTGTTCTGGTACTGCACTTTCAAATTGGCTCAAAAATTCATCCACCGCTGACAATCCATCATATGTCGGTAGCTCCCTTGCCTCTGTTGTCATGCAACACAGTGATCTAATCATCATGTTGCAATTAAGCGTTGTTACTTCGTGCAGCCGATTCTACCATCGCTCTACTTCTTCATCTGAATCTGAAGTGCAGGAGCTTTCGTGCTCCCACGAAATTCTTCCATCTGCAGTCAGATTCACCCAATCCTGTTCTCGCACAGTTATCTTGTAAATACAATCGAGATTGTCATCACTATCATCGTCGTGCACTGGTTCAGTGTATCGCACTCCTTCGGCTGGATCTAGCAATACTACTACGCGTAGTGACTTTTTCTCAAAGATAATTTTGTGCTTCTTTAGATTTATGACTCCATTCATATCAGTGGCCCATTCTATTCCTAATAGCATAGCATAGGGATTACTGCCATCGAAAATCTCTATCACTTCAGAATCTGCCTGCGCACTTGCACCTTCAATATCTACTATTACCCCTTGCAATCTTCCCATGGGAAAAATCTTCTGTTGGTTTGCCATTCGTAACTAAATAGGGGACCATTGTAATGTAGGTCTACCCATGCATTCCCATGTTTGCTTTGGTAGTACATTCGTGTCCGAACCCAAATCCAGGATTACCTGATCCATTTCATACTTGTTGATCTGCGCAGTCAACCTCATTTCCCTTCTGGTGTGCAATGCATGCTTCCCCAGTTTCTGGACCACGTGCAGTTCCACTGACCCCGTGCACCTAGTGATAAGTTCTTGTAGTCCCTTAACTGCCTTGATATCATGCAGCAGTTTCATGCATGTCTCCAGAAAGGTAGTGAGCATTGAAGGATCCTTTTCTAGTTCTAGTTGATCCTTACTACTTGAAGTGGAGGCCCTCGTGAAGCTCTTCTTAGCTTCCATGAATGTCTCCTTCGCACGTTCTAAATCAAACTTGGGTTCCTTTGTAGGAGCCTTGCGAACCCACACACTTTCTTCTGGTTGCTTCCCCTTATCATCTCCCATGGTCATACCACTTCTGAGCATCATGTTTACATTCGGGTCTTCTTCACGCAGCTCAGACCTCATCATCTGTACATTCTGAGTCGGAGGGGGCCGAAATACCCCTTTTCTGCGCATCCTTGCGATCAGTGAAGGGCATTCTTCTACCTCATGATCAAACTGAGCACAATACAAACATGATATCCTTTTCAGGTTGGTACAATCGTGGGCATAGTGCCTTGGCCCTCCACAATTGTAACAAATTAATTGTCTGTGACCCCTTCCTGGTCCCATTCCGCCTCGTCCTTAACTGCGCCCCTGAAATCCAGCATGCACCATCCCTATATTCAGGTCGAGGGCTTGTGTTTCGATCTGCACCCTGTAGGTAGGGGTCCAATCCATCATTAGTTCGTAACTTCGGCAGGTGCGTTCATCGTGGCCTACTAACCTGCAGAAATTACAAAACAATTGCTGGGACGTCTGCGTGTACTTATGGAACAGATGAAAATTACCCGTAGTGTTTTTGCCTCCTATTTGACAGATCGCACACCATAATGCAGGTGTCGCGCTTGGCCCTGCCTCTGCCTCCGGTCTCAACGGCATCGGCCCTCCTCCTACCAAGTAGTTCGCGAACACTGGACAATGATCTTTGTCGTGCCCCTAGCCTTTGCATTTTATGCACCATACTTCCTCACATGCCTCCGGTTGAGGTGCCCTATCCTATTTCAAACTCTACATTTCCAAATAGATTCTATAGTTGCGCGTGGATTTGTTGGACTCCCAACCCAGGATCTTGTATAGGGGTCTCCTGTAATCTCATTGCCATTTCCAACGCTTTGACCTAGGCGGAAAGTTTTTTCCATGACAGCGCCATCCTCAAGTGCGGTGTCAGAGATGCTACAAACCATGCGCAATGTTGTCCATCCGTCAACATCATATTGGCTTCATGAATTGTACTCTTCAGCCTTTGATCCAGATCCTAGGGGGGTCTCACCTGGGAGCATCATTATCTCTTTAAACCCGATGATCGATTGTGGTTCTGAATTTGGCCTGCTAAATTCCCTGTTCAATGTGGCCTGAATCTTTGTGATTCCTACATTTGGGTGGTCATTAGAATGCTTGATATACCATGTTAATGTGCGATCCTGCAACGCACTTACCAACGTAGCCTTCTTAATATTGTCATCTATGACACCTTGTGCTTCCCATATTGCTCTTACCACAAACCAGAATTGGTCTAGATCTTCATTCCCTACTCCTCTGAATACCAGTAGTTTGATCGCACTCGCCATATTGAACCGTGGTGGTGGCGAAGGTGGAGTGGGTGGAGATGGAGGAGAGGAGGGTGAAACGGGTGGTGGTGTGGATGGAGGTGGTAAACACGGAATTTGCTGTCTTATCAAACTGACCGCACTTCTCGGAGAAACCTTCACGAGCTCTTCCTCGCTCTCCCGCGAGGTGAAATTAAGGGACTAGTTTCTAATTCTTCACTACTTTCGCTTCTGTAGATCTTCCTGCTCCACGTAGTCCCATAAATTAATTTATTCGCATAACCTTCTTTTCACACAATAGCATCTTAATCCAAGTGTTCAAAGATTTAATGTACTTACCTCGCAGTCCTTTGAGAAAACGTCACTTTGCCTCACTGTAGCTGACGGTCATGTCTACCACAAACTTAGTGATAAATCCTCCTATTGTCCGGTCGAGCCAATGGTCCACAGCTTGCACGATCTTATCTTCTGACGCTTCTAGTATTTCGAAGTCCACACTATTTGTTTGTCGAGCCTACACCTTCCCTAGCTGTCTGCTAACTTCGCGATCCACTCATACAGCTCAGAAGGAAAGGATGCAAAGAAAATCTCATGGATTTTCGTATACAAGTAGCGCTCCAACCACTGTTCCTTAGATACTCGCGGAGTTCTGTTTTCCTGCGTCGTGAACTCATGAATCTTCTTGTCCAACCACTCTTCAATTTATTTCTTTGTTGGGTTCCAATGGCATGACATCAGACATCCCTTATGCAGATCCCGGTCCCGGCAACAGAACCATTTGTTGGCTTGCATGGGCCTGACCCAGGTTCGAAGGTGATTTAGCCAAGAAAATCCCTGTACTACTGGCCCTTTCGGCAACAGTTCGCAGTGTGCGGACTGAAGTCTCACCCGAAGTAGTAGGGGAGGGTGCTAGAACTAGGTTTTCATACCCTGGGGATGTCTGATGAGCTTCTGGAGGTCCACAGTCTGATCCTTCACTATGCGCACTTGCTATCCTTTGTAGCCTGCGATGCTGCTCCGCGCAGCCCTACTTGGGGCACAACCCATATAATACCCAAGTCCCTTGTTATTTAATCTGTTATTATCCAATTACTTGCCTTGTTTATGTAAGACTAATTATTATTACAGCATATTCAACAATCATATCAGTGCGCGCGGTAAATAAACTAGTATAAACGTAAAGAAGGCAATGTACAACAAATACACAGAAATAAGAATCATCTTCTCTTTATTAATCTTCAATCCCAATTACAAACTCGACTCCGCCCTGTGCACTCAGCCATAGGGGTCCACGCACTTAGTTGCGGACTCTATTAGGCCACTGCACACTCAGCGGTAGAGCCTCTTCCTACTACTACAACCCAGTACACTTAGACTCTTCTTCTAATCTTGAACCATTCTTGTTCTTCTCGCTAATTTGCTATATTTACAATTAGAGCCTCGCTCTATTTATACACTCCCATGGTCTGCAAACCATGGGTAGGCCAACATGACTTTACATTACATTAAAATATTCTAGGGTGGATAGCCCTATGACTCATCCTATACTTCACGTTCACGCCCGCAATTCGTGGAGTCTTACAAAAATCTTTGACCAACACTTGGGCTTTGAGCCCCAAAACATGCTGTGGGGGGATTCCATGCCCAACAATAGGCTTAATGTCCAATTCATATTCTTGGATTTTACCGATCCACCTTCCTCTTTTTCCATCATTATCTCCTTGTACCAAAATGTCTTTAACAACCATTTTTAGAACATAAGCTACAATGTTGGAGTGTAATACATAAACTCTGAAGGCCTTCAATGCTTTGACCAAAGCATAAGCTTGTTTCTCCAAGTTGTTATACTTCAATTAAGCTTCTCTCAATACTTAAAGGAAGAACAATATAGGTTTCTCGTGACCCTCCTTATTCTTTTGTAACAACATAATTGTAATAGTATGAGGGGAAGCAAAGGAAAAGATGTAAAAAGGTGTTGAATAATCAGGGCTGAGTAACATGGGTGCTTCTGTAAAAGCTGTTTTGATTATGGAGAAGGATTCCCAAGAGTTTTGGCTCCACTTTACTTCATTTTCCTTTTTTATAATATCAATGATGCCTTTCACTATTTCGGCATAGTTGGGTATAAATCTTCTTAGGAAGTTAATCCTTCTCAAAAACACTTGAATCTCCTTCTTGCTCATAGGTAAGGAAATGTGGTTAATAGCCTCCACTTTCTTGGGATCAATTTTTACCCCATCTTGTGCCACTATGTGCCCCAATTGTTTACCTTCGCTCATAGTTTTAAATAAAATTGTGATGTCATCTAGGTAGATCACTACAATGGAGGTTCCCCAAGGCGTGGTTAAAGATGTTTTATTTTGATCATCAAGGTGTACTGCTACCTAGTTATACCCTGGAAAACCATCCATCATGGACATCTGAGATGAGCCAACTACCTTCTATAATATGTAGTCCATCTTAGGCAATGGGTAGTTGTATTTTAATGAGGCTCTGTTGAGGTTCAGAAAATCCACACACAAGCTTATTTCTGTATTTGTTTTCCTGACTAGAACTAGGTTTGCCACCCACTCAGAATATCTCAAAGGTACTATGATTTTGGCTTGAAGAAGCTTCCTCACTTCCTTCTCAATGGATGGAAGTAGAAGAGGATTGATCTGTCTGAGTTTCTTCTTACAAGGTTTCGTTCCACTTTTTAAAGGAATATTATGTGGAATAATGCTAGTATCAAATGTCTTCAAATCATCATATGACCAAGAAAAAACATATTTATGTAATTTAAAGAGATTTAAATACCTTTTTTTGTATTGTGGAGGGATCCCTTTTGATAGTTTGATCATGATACAACCAAGCAAGCACATATTTATAGAATTTAAAGAGATTTAAATACCTTTGTTTGTATTGTGGAGGGATCCATTTTGATAATTTGATCATCCAAGGTTCATCCTCTGAGCCAATGTTGCAATCTTCCACCTGTTCATCAACTCCTTGTTCAACCGGTTTTGAGGCCACATCATTTTTCTTGAATAACCTTTCGAAAGGAAATAGACCATGAGGGATAGTGTTCCCCTTTAGATGCAAAACTCTGTGTCTTGCAATATTTTATTCCCAATCATTTGACTGCTCTTCTGTCACTTTTTCATCTTCCAGGTCAATAGTTGAATTCAAAAATTCTCCAATGAATTCTATAAAGAGCTTGATTTTCTCATCATCCTCGAACACCTATCAATGTCTCACATTATCAGGCATAGAGGGTCTGTACCTAACTTCGACCTCATATCTGAGAAGTGGATTTTGGGGTGGCTTAAAATTGCTGGCAGCTATAGCAAGTGAGTCAGTCATTCGATTCCTTTCCTTGGGTAGGAATTGGATGTTGAACGCCAAGAATAATTTGTCCATCAAGTCCCACACCTCATTTCTATAAGCCCTTAGCCTGGTGTGTTTATTCTGACATTGATTTTTTATTTTCTTTACCACTAGCTCAGAGTCTCCATACACAGTCAGACATGCAATATTCAAATTCTTTGCTTCTTGCAATCCTAATAGTAATCTGTCATATTCTACCACATTATTTGTTGCTTCGAATATTAGTTTAAATGAAAGAGGGACTAAGCTACCCTCTGGAGATACTAACAACACCCAAGCTCCATTACCTTCCCTGGAATTAGCACCATCAAAGTACAACTTCCATACTTTTCCATTGTCTTTGAGCTGATCATTTAATTGGGATGTTGGTTGTACCTGAGTTTCTTTTAAGATGAAATCATCTTCTTCTGGTAGTAGACAAGAGAGATCACTCTATATCCCATACATAGGAGAATTATCTGATCCATCAACTTTGGTAGTTGTTTTAATGAACCTTGATTCTCTATAGAATCATCTTTCTTCCCCACCAAAGATAGGGATGGTGGCATGAGTTAGATAAAATTTAATGGAACATCCAATCTTTGATCCACAAGATATGGACAGGAGCATACAAAATCATGTAGGGATATCAGCTACTATGATGTCCATTACTACACTTTTTACTGGGATCTCAGCCAAGTTCACCACTAAGTCCTTTATCATTCAGAACCATTTTACTCTCTTAGAGTCGAAAGAGTAGAGATCTTTGTATGGTATGGTTATTTGTAGGCCAAGTTGCTCCATTACTGTTAATGGAATCAGATTGTGAGAGGCACCTGAGTCCAACATGCAGTTGTGAAGTAGGAGGTCATGTACTAGAAGAGTAAGATAAACATGTGCAGTGGAAGGATCTTGCTCTTCAACATGAGGTCCAAAGACTACTATTGGCCTTTCTTCTTGGAGATTTAAATTGTAACGTGATGGGGCTAAAGTGAATGGGAGCATAAACTAGGAGACTTTGGCTTTATAAGTGGGTTGTTTCAAGAGTTCAGTTAAAGGAACTGGGATTTTGACTCTCTCATGTTCCTTTTGAAGATTGAAGATAGTTGGACCTTTTTTTGCAATACCAATATCTACCAGTTCTTTTTATTTTTCACAAGCATGCTTAGCAGTGAAAGATGCCTCTCTTATTTGAGGAATTCATGCTGATAACAATTTTGATTTGAGGAATCCTTCTTTTCCTGAATATTTATATCTAAATGTCCCTTCCCCTTGTTAGATGGTCTTGGAGTCTCTTGGGAAGAAGCACCATCGTTTTGGTCTTGTTCTCTTGATCTCTTTCTAGAGGACCGTAGATCATATTTCATATCCAATTGGGCCTGGATGAAATCAGTGAACTGCTTGTCGTAATCACCAATCTCTCCATCATTCAATGCAACATCCGAAACATCCCCTTATTCTTCATAAGTTCTAATTTCTTGCTCCTAATCCAAGAAAGAGGAAAACAAGTTCCCCTGAAATTCATGGGTGTTTTGTATCTGCTCATCCAAACAATCCTCTATGTACAATGGGGGATGGATATGGTCTTGTTTTTCATTCATTTCCCTTTGCAATATCTGTAATGGATGCCTTATGTACTGGGAATTAAAGCCTCGGTTAGAAACTTGAGCATTTTGTCTTGGGAGATTTTTATTTTCTAGTTCCAACTTAACTAGTTTATTTGATAAGTTTTTTATTAACTTGTCAATTTCCTCTAGCTTCTATTCTTGGGACTCTTTTCCATGACGGGAGGAGGTTGCTTCCTCTTTTCCTTTCTTCTTTTCTCTAGGATCAGTTTTGTTTCTCAACTTTCATGTGAATGTGAATCTAGCTTCTACCTCGAGAGCATCAATTTGGATTTGATCCAAAGTACGAGACTTCCTTTCTCTTAGCGTGAAAACAAACTCAGATTTGAAGGCCCCAACAAAAACTACTCAGACATCGGCCTGGGTAGGTTTAATTTCAACAGGTATGTTGTTGTATTGTTTACTAAACCTTTTTATAAATTATGAAATATCTTCATCAGGTTCCTTCTTCATGGCATTGAACTTAGTGAGAATGTACCCATGATCTATCTTCTCTCCCCACTTTTGCATAAATGAGTTCTCCATCTCTTCTCAAGTGGAAATGGAAGCATCTAGTAAGGATTTAAGCCACTTCCTAGATTCCCTGTCAAGAGATTGGATGAAGACCCTCAACACCACATCTAAGTGCTCGGCAATTCAATTTTCTGCAAATGCACAAAGGATTTGTATATGTCTCTGTGTGGAGATAACATCTTCTTCGTTAAACCTGGGTAGGAGTCTGAGGTAGTCTTGTGGCATGGCACTTAAAGGTTGGGGTAGGTCTAATGGAGCATATTTGTTTAGTAGGAAGCCTAGGACAACCATATAGAGAAATGAAGGTGGTGCTAAATTTATTAGGCATCTCTGTACTATGACAAATTGTGGGAGAGTAGATGGAATGAGACTTGGGGAATAATTTATACTGTAAGTAGCATTGCTATTGAAGATACTTTTACACTCAACTTCAGGGTGAGGAGGGAATGACAAGGAAGGAGTGTTGACTGAAACTTCATCTTATTTTACTTCTAAGGGGATGGTACTATGTATCAGACCATTTTAAGAAGGATATATTAGGACTCTAGGTGTAAAATCTGAGCAATGAATTATGGCATGCTGAGAGCTGAACGAGGAGGATTAAGGAAATGAGGAGACAGTAGCATCAGTGGTAAGGGGTTTTTTCCTTCCAAATTCTTCTAAGATTAGTTTTTCTAGATCAGATACATATGGTTTTTTTTGTTGAGAGGTATCTGAGTGGGTGTGGGGCCTTCTAAAAGACAGGATGATATTCTTATGATTTGGATAGTGGAGTTGCCAAGGTGATGAATCTACAACCCATACATCTTTTCTCACCTTAACAAAGAGTGTATGAATGCCATACCCAGGGGAAAAATTCTCTAATCCGTTTCCCAATAACGATGCCAGAAGATGTTGTCGGTCCTAGAGTCAGTCTCTGGATTGCAAGGAGACCAATGCCTAAGACATGCAGATTTGGTGCATTCTTATTTATCTCTGAATATTTTAGAGCACCATTTGATGTCACTTATAATTTGAGTTTATTTGGTTCAAGACAACTTCATAAAAATACAACTAATAAATTCTTATACATGAGAGATGCATAGTAATAAAAACTATCAATCAATGGTGGTCAATATCATTCGAGGACTTACAACTAATTTTATTTGATACAGATACTATAATAGAAGAAATGAGAGATGAAATCAATCACATAGAGCTTGAGAACTCAAGAATTCTACATATATCTGGATTTAAATAAAAATGATAAAAAAGAAAAACTGGTGGATGCTAATATACATGGAGGGAAATTAAAGGTCTGACTTCCACAATTCATACAGACATTCTTCATCAATAGTTTGATTTAAATGAATCCACGTTTAAGAGGAAACACATCTAGCAACTTCTTAAGATGAAATCTGAGATGAACATGTAACATTTATGAAAACACTAAGGAGAAGAGACATACTAAAATCCCAAAATGAAGGAATCACCATAGATATTGCATTAATATTCTATGAAACATACATGCCGAAAGAACTAGAATAGTGGCTTCACAAAACAATACGAAGTTCCTTTCCAAAATTCAGTTACTTTCTTTTTTCTTTCAAAATTGAATAAATAGGCCTTTTAGATAGAGAAAGGTCATTAACGAGATATTTCTTTATTTATTTAGTTCATCATGACAAAACATCTCAAAAATCCAGCATGTGCAAATGCACAATTGTGCTTAACTAGAATGTACTCATGTAACAGAAGAAAGTAAGAAAATTAAGTAAAAATAAAATAAAAGTAATTGAAATGCCAAAGTTGGCGTGATCTGGAGGATCTTCAAGAGCGGTGAGACGATGCAGTCTATTGTGGAGTGTGTTGTGCCTGTGGATCAACAAATTGGATGATTGACAAATTAATATATTATTCACACCGTTGCCATAATACTGGAGGAGGGTGAGGAGCAGAGCTGAACTGTTTGTAGCTAATCTTCAAATCAATTATTCTCAAGTAGTCCAAATTGCGATGAAAGAGACTTATGACCATCTTGAGTAATTGAAACTCCCTCTTTGAGAAGTTTAGCACCATTTTACCCTTAAGAGTGGCAGTTTTCTAGTGGGATGAACATGCCCTGCTTTTAGCTTTTACCATTTTCTGATTGTACTGTTCTTGAGGTAACAACTCCCCACGAGGTCCCCAGCAGTTAGGTAGCACAACCTGCATGATTTTTTCAAACTCTTCGTTGAAAGAGGCCACTTCCTTTTGTACCTTGATGAGGCTCTATTCTTCTCTAGCTTTGGATTCTTCTTACAAAACCACTTTGGAGATCTCCATCAGAACATTGACCCTGTCCACTACGTCCATAGGTCTCAACTCCTCGGTTGGCTTTTCATTCATGAAATGAATAAACTTCTGGGAATTTTGGGAGCTCTTTATACTTATCTCTTTCATGTTCATGATTGATGATTCATATTATGATATAGTGACCTTTGCTCATGTATTAAAGTCACGTATTCCCAATGGAGATTCATTTCCTCAATAATATAATCCCACAACAATTGCGTAGCTTCAAGGAGAGACATATTTCCCTTCAATTTGGTCTTCGTCTCATTTATCTCCTATGTTGAAACCTGTAGGTTCTTATTAGCATGTTTAATATTGGTAACTACAACCTGCAGCTATTTTTCCTTCTGGAATAGCTTAGCATTTGTAGTATCTAAGTCCCTTTGCATCTTCTTCAATTCACTTTCAGAAATATGAATCTTAGTCATGGCCTGGGTGAGGCACTCAGTGGGGTTTTGGGGGTCTTCAGGCACTGCTATCACACATACATGAGTGTCTATCTTCTTCTATAATTCAACCATTGTTTTTTCCAGAGCCAATACTTCATCTCTTCTATCAGTCAACTCCTTCATCAGTTTCTCTTTCTCCATCTCGATCTCTGCCAACTCTTTTGTTTGTACATGTTTACTGCCAAGCATTATTAGCCTATGATTTTATTGGAGAATGGCTTCCACAACTATTTTTTCATCTGGGTTTACACCCAGTTTAATTATCAACTCTTTATATGATTCCTTCTAGAGATATAAAGCTTTGGAGTTGGCCTTCTCCATTTTTACTCTATTGGAGACTTTTTCTATAAATGTCTTGGATTTACTGATGGTCATGAGGTTCTTACCCAAATCATTATATAACATCTTGCCTACCTACTTATGTAAGTTGACCTTATCTGACAAAGGGATGTTGGTTAAGTTCAGAGAGACATCTAGGGTTTTGAATTGGGATCCTGTAGGAAAAGACTACACTGATGGATGTTGCAGTGAAATTCTCATCTCATCCCTCTCTAGGTCATAGAAATCAACAATTGAGTGTTATGAGATGTGGATTATGAAGCCATCACTCTCTGCATCCTCTCCTTAACATTTATGTTGCTTTCCTCAATAGCTTTTCCTATAGGCTGACTAGATCCTATAGTAGCAGCACTGTCCTCAGGGTTTGGGATGGCTACTTCGGTTGTGGATGAATATGCAACTGGTGGTGGATTGTCCAAAGTAATATGAAAGCCTTGATGATATGGCACTGGGTTCTCTAGTTGTATCCCCAAGTCTTAATCCTCTTTTGGACCTTGACTCCTAGACTTTTTATTTATACGGGCTTCCTCCATCTTGATATCCACAACTGAGTCAACAGTTCTCTTTAATGCTTTTCCCCTGTTTACTAGGGATTCAATCTCTAATTATGTATTAAGAGTCCATGAATCAAATTTAGATTTCCATTCAATTTTGGGCTTAGGGTCATGTATGTAAGTTGATGCTTTAATATTTTCTCTCCTTCGGGTAATGATTCCTTGGGGTTCATAATGCCAAGTGTCTCCCTTTTCAAGCTCCATGGACTCAAGTAAGGCCTCAACTATTTTAAAATATTACCTTGTGTTTACCACAAAAGGATCCACATTCTATCCCATTTTAAAAATGTAACCGTTCTTTACTGGTGAAAAATGAAGCAGGTCTACGCTACGGATTTATCGAATAAATTCAAGGGAAAAAATCCTCATAGGCATGAACAGTGGTAGGCGGTATGAACGAAGTTCACAACTGTAAACCCAAATTTCTGTGTAATCCTCATAGAGGTATTAGTCTCCTATCATAGCATCCTTACAGAGTTGGAGGAACTCTTTTTGTTGCAGGAAGATTCTGGGTGGTGGGGTCCCATGGATGATCTTGTATGCAATGGACATGAAGGTCGGGATGAATTGGGAATGCCTGTTGAGGCCAAGTCTTCTTCTTACAAAGATATTCCAATCAAAGACAAATTTTCGTTATTTGTTGGGAGAAAACACATGGAGGTCCAAACATTGGATTTATTTAATACAGGTATATAGGAATAGGTAGAACATAAGGGAATAGTAGCAAAAGTAAGAAGAGGGAGGGAAGTAATGAAGCTGGAAACTTATGGCTACGGATAGGTAGAGTGGGATGTTGAACAAGAAACTAGGTTGTTTCATTTTATGCAGACACCCTAGGATGGCCTTATTTATAATGTGACTTCTATCTTTAGCCATTAAACATGCGATTACAGATAGGATGGGTCGGACGGACTCTTGGAAGAGGGTTATTGGGAAAAATTCCTTAGGGGAAAGGGATTTAAATTTAGGGGAAAACATTTGGTCTAGGAAGGATTGTTGTTCATTGGGAGGGAGAGTAACGAAGTGATGGACTAGGGTAGTGTTGGTGAATAACTAAATTGTGGAAGAAACATGCAAGATTAAAGCCCTTTGGATTAAGTCAGGGGTTACTTCTAGAATTTTAGTCTCTAGGGTAGAAACAAAGTAGTTCTTGTCTTCTTGGTATGTTGCAGTGAGCTAGGATATAGATTCAGGGAAATGATGGATTGAAGGTGCAATTTGAAAATATAGATCAAAGTTGACAACCTTAAAAGTGTCTTATTCCCTCATATGGTTAGGAAATAGGTGAAATCAGAGGTTGGCGAGCTGATAAGAACTTTCAGGGTTTGCAATTTGACTCTCGAAATCCATTAAGGGGTCAGGATCAAAAGATTTTACGTCACGGGTTTTAGGGGTTGCAGGTGCAGTTTGCCTCATTTTATTGAGTGAATCAAAGTAAAAATATAGGTGGTCGGGGTGTCAGGTTACCTGGAGCCTGTAGGAGTATCTAAAAGCAACGTTGAGAGTGGTCCTTATATGGTTTAGGTGCATGGAGCAGCAGGTCTTGCGCAGGTGAGCAAGTGGGGATATTCTTGTTGGGACTGTAGAGTAGCTGTTGGGAAAGGTAGGTTTTAGAAACAAGTTACTATATATTAAAGAGAGGATAGTCATCCAAGTGGTGAGATTAGGGATCAGAGGAAAGGTACGCAATGATGAGCCTAGGTATTGCAATAAGAACGCTGCAACTCCCAAGGCTACCGACTTTAATTATCAACCCGGGATTCGTACAAACTTAAGAGGTATCGACACTATATGTGCAGCATACAATGTCTCCTTCCTTTGCTATCACGATGTAATGGAGTGCATGTATTGAAACCAAATCCTCAACTAATTGCAGAAAACGAAATTCTCGAAATGGAAACCTTAACCTATTGCAAGAAATAAAGTATAAGGAAAGAAACATATTCTAATTGCATAAAGATCATGAACTAAATGTAAAAGAAACCTAAATTAACCCTATTTATCACATGTGATGATTTAAAATAACTGAGCATGGAGTCTGATCTAGGGAGTATTAACTGCTATGTGCATGTGTGAATATAAAAGAACTATTTTTTTTAATCTTTTTGTTTTATAAATGCAAATGTTAATCCTCACTTGTTCTTTGGCAGGGGAGACAAGTATGGAGGAAGAGGGTTAAAATGGTATTGATGGCATGGAGGTCAAGTAGAGGCCTAATCCTAGCTTCAATGATGATTTTTCTCAATTCGGGCTCAAAACAGGCCGCTACAGGATTTCCTACAGGATGTACTAGTTCTCCTATAGGATCCCCTATTTTACTACAGGATGTTATCGATTTACTATACGAAATTATAATTCATCGAATGACAAAGAAAATCAAAACCAAATTGGATGGGACACATTTTTTTATTGACTAGGATGTCTTAGGTATCCATTCCAAGTGGAATCACTCAAAAATACCTTTGTTAACCCATGATAAAAAATAGCAAAAAATCACTAGTCTAAAAATCTGAAATTTGAGAACTAGTGAGCTAGTAAATCCATCAAATGCCTAACCTAATCAAATGCAAGTGCAATGGGGTAATTTTTTTTATTAAATATAATTTTTTTTTGATCTAATACAAGTGAAATCAACTTTACTGAAGTTCGTTAGCATGCTCTAAAAAATAGCAGAAATTCACTGCTAGTTGCCACAAAGGAGTTCCAGAAATCTAGATTTGGAAATAAGAAAGCTAATCCAAGTAGCTCAATGATTACTATGACCTTAAAAGTATTTTCCAAGGATGAAATGATTCTTTTGATCCTTCAAAGAACTTACATCAACCATTTAACAAAATCCTAAAATAAGATATCATTAATACTAAATGAAGAAATAGAAAGAAATAAAAACAAGAGATGCATGTGAATAAGAAGTGAAAAGAAGGAAATAAAATGATACGAAAGGACTTTGAGGCTCCTAGGATGGCCAAGCCCAAGGAAACTCAGAGTCCTATGGAGGAGAACAAGATTTAGAAGTTGAACATGACACCAATCTTCATTATTTTCATCAATACAATTACATGCCTACAAGAAAATACAATGGAGCTGCAGAAATATGAGTTCTCTCCACAAGAAAACTAATGAAAAATATCTCCAAAAGATGAAAATTCGACTTGGTACTTATACAAAATGATCAGGAATCATTCCCCATGAATGGAGGAAGCTTTCCCCACCAAAATCCCTTGATTAGTGGATTTGGTTCGCAATACGAGGAATCTGCATTAAATGGTAGGGAACACATTCCTAGATTTTCTCAATCATTGGAGTTTCACAATATGTGCCATAATTCCATAATATCTTGTTGATTTATTATTTAAGAGTGATCCTCCTGTAGTAGGGAGAAAGTCCCTAAATTATCTCCTCCTCTAAATATTCATAGTCTGCCCAATATTCTCATAATATTCCACAAAAATAAATAATATTAGGCACAAATATGCAATTATTCATAAACCTTCCTAATGAATATATTAAAGTTAAAAATACATTATCTAATGCAAAAATAGAGGTTTAATTTGTTGAAGGATGGTCATAGGCCTTAATTTATGTTTAATTTAGAGGCGTGAGCCTTAATTTATGTCTAATTTAGAGGTCCATCATACCCCCTACTGAAAGTGTTACTCATCCTCTGAGCAACTTAGTGACCTCCTTGTGCCTCATTCATGGCCCTGGTGGTCTCTCTATTATGCATTAAGAATATTGGCTGTAAGTTCTGGAAGGACAAGCCCAAAAACATATTTGTGCAAAGAAAAATCCTTGTTTCGTGAGACCATTAGTTTGACTTCTTCTTCTCTCTTGTGGCCTAGATGGTTGCCTAATGGCCTTGGAGCTCTCTATTTTGATTAGGTCTCTCTTAGGCACTCTCATTTTGGGTTTTAGCACAATTTTTTCTTTCTTCCTTCTTGTAGCAGAATTCTGCCTTCCTGTAGTAGTCATTCCTTCTTCCTTCAGAGTCTTCTAACTGTATGGAAGTGATGAGAAATGATGTAGGTTTGTGAAAGTGGAGAGGATGCTCTATGTTATGAAACCAGCTCAAGAAAAGATAGAAAAGATAGATCAATGCCTTAGAATTCAGCCTCTTCGAGGGGGCAACCTCCTTTACATTACATAAATGAACAATTCTTCGATGATACAAATGACAAAACCTCCTTTCTATATATAGGAGTCTAAGGAGTCACAATATAATCCAGCCGACCTAACAATAATAATATAAAGCCACAAAAATAACAATAGAGGGATTCTATGGGGCACAAAAATAACAACATGGGGGTAATAGGGGCACAACAATACAAATAAGGGGTATAACTACAATCGCAATGGGGTAATCACTAGTATTATAGGGACCCAACATGCCCCTCTCCTTCAAAAAAGTGTTGTCCTCAACGCTTGAGTAGTTCTGGATACTTTTGCATAAAATTCTCATCCTCCCATGTGGAATCTTCAGCGGATAAGTTTTTCCACTTGATAAGATACTCTGAAATTGATCGATTTCGTAGCTGTCGAGTTCTTGTTTTTGTGACTGCTTCCGGTTCCAATATAATTTTTCCTTCCTCGTCAAGTTCTGGCAATATTGTTTGAACTGGGAGCTTGTTGCCTATAACCTTCTTTAAACATGAAACATGGAAAACTGGGTGCAATCGAGAAGCTGCAGGAAGCTCCAATTTGTATGCCATAGTACCAATCTTTTGCAACACCTTGTACGGACCATAATACTTTGGTGATAATTTATTATCCTTCTTAGCTTGCTTTAGGGACATTTGCTTATATGGTTGTAGCCGTAGGAATACCCAATCACCTACATCAAAACTTCTTTCACTGCGATGTTGATCTGCCTGTTGTTTCATTCTATTTTGTGCCAACACGAGGTTATCCTTTAAGAGTTGGAGGACTTGTTGTTGATGTTCGATGTGATGTTCCACTGCCTGAACCTTAGAATTTTCTCTTAAATATGATGTGATGGATGGTGGTTGATACCCATAAAGTGCCATAAATGGGGTCATTTTTGTTGCTGTATGGAAGGAAGTGTTATACCACCATTCAGCCAGAGGCAACCATTTGACCCATTGTGTCTGTTTATCAGATACAAAGCAACGAAGATATCCTTCCAAACATTTGTTTACTATCTCAGTTTTCCCATCAGATTGAGGATGATAAGATGAGCTATGAGCTAACTGAGTACCAAGACAAGAAAATAATTCTGTCCAAAAATTTCCAGTGAAAATGGGATCTCTGTCACTTACAATAATCTTTGGGTTTCCATGTAGCTTTTGAATTGTTTCCATAAATGCAGTAGAAACTGTACTGGCTTTAAATGGATGTGATAATGCACAAAAGTGTGCATACTTGGTAAGTCTGTCAACTACCACCATGATGACACTCTTTCCCTCAGACTTGGGTAAACCTGTGATAAAATCCATTGAAACCTCCTCCCAACGTTGGCTTGGAATGGATAAAGGTTGTAATAGACCCGGTGTCTTAATTGTTTCAACTTTATTTTGTTGGCAAACCAAACATTCTGCCACAAACTTTTGAATATCTGATTTAAGGCCATCCCAAAAAAATTCCTTCTTAACCCTGTGGTAAGTTTTTAAAAATCCTGAGTGCCCTCCTAAGGGAGAAGTGTGCAATTCCATAAGAATCTTTTGTTTTAGCTGGGAATTCTTACAGAGGTATAAGCGATCTTTGTACCATAACGAATCATTTTGCCAGCTAAATGTATCAAACGTACTGGAATCTTGTTGTAGCTTTCGAATAAGTGCCCACACTTCTTCATCATTCTTCCATTCCTCCCTTGCTTCGTTTATCCAATCTGGTTGGATAATAGAAATGGCGCACAACAATGCTTCCACATCCTCATCCTTTCTTGAGAGTGCATCTGCCACCACATTTTGCTTCCCTTTTTTGTAGATGATTTCAAAGTCATAACCCAACATCTTTGTGACCCACTTTTGTTGCTCTTCAGAGGATAATCTTTGTTCTAAAAAGTATTTAAGGCTATCATGATCCGTTTTTACCTTGAAGTGTCTTCCCATTAGGTAGGGTCGCCATTTCTTAAGTGCATGGAGTATTGCCAACATTTCCTTCTCATAAATAGCTTTGCTTAAAAACTTTCCCTTGATTGGACGACTTTCAAAAGCAATGGGTCTTTCATCTTGCATTAGAACAGCACCAATTCCATTTCCTGAAGCATCACATTCCACAATAAAGGTTTTTGTGAAGTCTGGTGTAGCTAAGACCGTGCTTGGCACATTGCCTCTTTAAGATGTTCAAAGGCCTTTGTTGCTTCCGGAGTCCATGAAAATGCATCTTTCTTCAATAATGTTGTTAGAGGTGCTGCTATTCTCCCATAATTCTTAACAAACTTGCGATAATACCCTGTCAACCCAAGAAATCCTCGCAGATGCTTTATGGATGTGGGGATTTTCCATTCCTTAATGGCTTTAATTTTGCTAGGGTCTACCTTAACTCCTTCATGAGATACAATATGACCCAAATATTCCACCTCCTGGACTCCAAAGAAACATTTGGATCTTTTTGCATATAATTGTTTCTCCTCCAATAGTTGTAGCACCCTGTCAACATGTTCAACATGATCCTTCCAAGACTTGCTGTAGATTAGTATATCATCAAAAAATACTAACACAAATTTTCTAAGGAATGGTTTGAAAATTGAATTCATCAAACCTTGAAATGTTGAAGGTGCATTGGTAAGGCCAAAAGGCATGACCAAAAATTCATAATGACCCTCATGAGTTCTAAATGCCATTTTCGGAATGTCTTCAATCTTCATTCTGATTTGATGATATCCCGAACGAAGATCCAACTTGGTGAAGTAAATTGATCCATGCAATTCATCCAGTAATTCATCAATGACAGGAATGGGGAACTTATCTTTAATAGTGAGCTTGTTGAGCTCCCTATAATCCGGACACATGCGCCATGATCCATCCTTCTTGTGCACCAATACTACTGGAGCAGAGAAAGAACTTTGACTTGGTTGAATTATACCAGCCTCTAGCATTTCTGCAACCATACGTTCAATTTCACTTTTTTGGACATAGGGATATCTGTACGGCCTGATGTTTGGAGGAACACTTCCTGGAATCAGATGAATAGCATGATCATGATCACGCATAGGTGGGAGACCTTTGGGAGTCTCAAATACCTTGGAATGATTGTCCAGGACTTTTTGGAGATCTGGAGAAATAGATGATTCCGATGTGGAAACATCTAGCGAACATAATTGTGCAATTACACCTCTTTGCTCCTTTTTTAGAAGCTTTGTCATACCATTGAGCTGATTATCTTTCCTGGTTTCCTTGCAATACCCCTTAATTCAACTTCCTTTCCTTCCGTAGAAAATTTGATGAAAAGTTCTTGAAAATTAAAAGCTATTGTACCCAAGGATTGTAGCCATTGGACTCCTAGTACAACATCAGCACCTCCCATTGGAATGGAAAGCATTAGGCTAGTCAATACATATTCTTCCATGGATAGCTTGATATTATGGCACCTTCCAGAGCAATTTATTGTTCCTCCATTTGCAATCATCACTTGACACTCTGGTGCTGGATATAGGAAGCAATTCAATTCTTTTGCTACCCTACAATGAATAAAATTGTGGGTGCTTCCTGAATCAATCTTTTATAGACATTTTTGTGCCCTACAACCCCAGGCATGAAATGTCCATAAACCAAGGGCTCCTAAGTCCCTAAAAGTGTTGTTCTAACCCCTAAAGGAACAAGGTCAACAGATTACAGCTTCTCCTAGAAGTTCTCCATGAGAAACTACTCAGAATTGGTCAAAACAGGATCATTGCAGCTGCTCCACTGGCTAAGTGCATTGCATCTCACCTAAATACACTGTGAGGGTGCATTGCATTTCAAAAGTCCCTTCTGTGGGGTGCGATGGGCGAGAAATGACAAATGGCAGTGTCATTCCGCGAGGTGGAGAGGCAATGGAAGCTTCCAGAATCTTCTCCTATGACACTTGCCTCACTGAATTCGACCAAGGATGAGTAAGAGGCCCTCAGTCTCCAAGTGGAAGCAAGAACTGTCAGAGAGAAGACACTAATCAAATCACAAGCTGACTCATCCCCCTTACAGATATCTATATATGGATCCCTCATCCCAGAGATCCAGAGGCTGGAATTTTGCATATTGTAAGGAATTGTTGTTGGTTTCTAGAGACAAACATCAGATTGTTGGGTGATCTAAGCTTTGTTTGAGGTGAAGAGGGGCTTCTTTGCTGGGAGGTTGATGCTGGGTCAGAACAACTGGTTGTAACTCCTCCTGGATCTTTTCTTGTTTATCAATAAAAGCTATTTGAGTTTTCCTCCATGCTTTTGTATCACTGATGCTTGTTACATTTGTATGGTCAATTTACATCTGATCCTAGATTGTTTATGATTATAGATCCATGTCTTTGTATAGTGCTATGCTTATGTGATCTTACAGGTACTTTGTGAAGCTTGGCGTGCAAGGAAGCAGGTAGCTGAGGACTATTAAAGAAGAGAGGGATCGAATCAAGGGATTAGCACAAGACAGAGGTTGGTCTTTCTGTTCCTCTCTATCTATAATTCATAAAGGAAAAACATAAGTAGCTTTTCTCTATTTGTTTCTAAGGCAGCTGTCACACCTTAGTGGGATAGAGCAGTTCTAAATAGACACTTTTCCCTGTAACAAAATGGCGACTCCGCTGGGGAACTAATTAGTTTGTTTGTTTATCATTCTTTGTTGTCTATTTCATAAACTTACAAGTAGCATTCGAACTGCATTTGCCATAACAAATGCAAAGTAGACAACTGCTACTTCAATCCATCTACTGGATCTGTTTATGATTTAAACAACTGATTCACAAACTATCTGATTGCCCTTGTGATAGCTCTTAGATCCTCCTTAGATCTACCCCTGATTGTTGCATTACTGATTGCTTTTTACTCGGCCAAAAACCAAGAACTAAACTGCAAACTGTGACCCAGAGACCGAACAGAGTCTCGTTTCTGGCCCAGCGCAGGTACTGTTCAGAGATTCTGAATTTCAGCACACTTCCCGAGTGGACAACCTGCGTTGCATTTCAGATTCTCTGTGTTACAGGTGCGCTGATCAGACTAGCTCTGTGCAATTGTGGTTTCTGTGGATCATTCTTTCCAGTTCTATTCCTGAATTTTGCTGCCTGTGATCAGTATATGTCTGTTTGAAACCCCTTTTCCTTGCTATTATTCTGCCTCCTTTGTACAAAAGAACTGTAAATGTTTTTGTGTGTTTTTCAAGTGATTTTCAGTTCTCCTTTGCAAAAGTAGCGTAATCGTACTGTCGTCCTTTGATTTGAAACTGTCGCAAGTGTCGATTTCAATCGTAGGAAAGAGTTTGATTGTTGTTGATGGTCGATTATCCTATTACTATTACTTTTGGTCTAAATTTGTAATTTTCTAGTGTCAAGAATGAGTATTCATTTCAAAATCGTAAGGTGTTGTGATCGTCTCCATTTTTTGATTTCGAAAAGAAACTTGTTTATATTTGTCGCTTGAAAAGAAATTCAGATTTGTGCATCAACTTTCTTTTTAGCATCCATATACTAAGAAAGTCGAAAAACAAATACATGCATGTGCATTTGCATATAGACAGTCTGATTGGCTTGATTTAGGAAAGTGCATTTAGAGTGTGCTCTTTGCTCTTTGTGAAAAGATTCTGTCTTTCTTTTCCCTAGTAGCTAGGATTTTCATTGCATAAAAGAGATAAAAAGTTTGTTTATCATCTTAGATTGCATTTTAGGAATTACATCTACATCTTGTGGTGAACCCAAAAGGCAAACTTCATAAACAAGATCAACTTAAAATAAATTCAATGAATCTAACAACGCTTTGGAACTTAATGCACAACATTTAGAAGTCTAGGCTAGAGACGTATTCCGACGTTGTAAAACCTGGTAACTGTTGTTCCCACTGATGGTTGGGTGATTCCTCCACTTTGAGACGATAAGTGCCAGTACGGACTTGTGCTCCCACGTACCGTCGAGTATATTTTGGGAGACTCCAATAGGGTTAAATCCTTTATCCATAGGAATCCGCGTCTACCGCCCTATCGATCGCAATGCACTGAACACAGCATTTAGGAATATTGACTGTTGTACTATAAAAAGTATTCTGCAGTTTTGTGATTGGTTTGGTACTCCCTCTACCTAGATTTCCAGAGCAATCCCTTTCGTTCCTTTTCAGACTCCTTAACAGAAAAGGTCCATCTGAGCACTTGTCACTTCAGGCTCATTAAAAATCGAAGGCGACTAGAGTCATCTTTTGTTTTTTCTCGACTCTTAAAAACTGAAAAAACAAGTTGTGTCAAAGCGTCTAAAATTTATTTTAAATGGAATATTCATTACCCCTTTCCAACGTTGATCTTGGGTTGAGAAAATGGAGTCCACCAACCAAGGAATTCCCCTTGGAGGAAATCCTAGTCCCTTCTCCTCTTGGGGAGATGTTGGTGCACCCCATATAGCCACATTGTCGCTTCCAGGACTGACAATTGGTTTTCCTGTATGGCTCTTCTCAACCTCTGTCGTTCAGAACACCACAATTCCTGAACAATCGAATCAGCAATTAGACGAGTCTAGAGTTACCCACCAACCTTCTACTTCCTCTAATTCTTCCTCTCCTCCTTCCTCTTCACTTGATGGGGCTGGTAAAGCCAAAAGTCAAGTACCTAAGGAGAAGAAGGAAAAGAAGAAGAAAGAGAAGAAGAAGAAGGAGCCAAAAGCGACTGGGGGCAAACGAGTGTTGTCTAGCGAAAATCCACACACTGCACCGACCAGGCCTAAATCGCCATGTGTCATTTGCAAAGGAGACCACTATCATAGAGATTGTCCTTGCATCCCTCGGATCTTAAGGGACTGGTCTCCTCGTATGCACAACCTGGTGTTGTCAACCTCTGATGATCATGTTGAAAACACACCGTCAACTAGTGACAGTGAAGCCCCAGGACAAAAAGGAAAATATGGATTTCCTTGTAAACTGTGTGAAGGCGATCATGCCGTCCACCGTTTTTCCTTCTTAGACGAAGCTAAAAGAGTTTTGGACGATCGTCCGGTTTCACAGTTACGACTTCCTCTTGGATATAAAAAACTCTTGCCAAGTCCATCACTAGTTGAAAATCCGGTTGGCCCGCTCAAGTGGTCAGCCGAAGCACCTATCATTGAAGATAAACCATCTGAATCCATACCAGACAAAAGTCAAAAGGTCGAGGCGGCAGTTGACCCGGTCTTGCCTTCAGAGGTTCCATCTTCGGATGATACAGTCACTGAAGAGAACAAGGATGACACCATCCAAATACTTTTCATAAGCACAGACTCCAACGAACATGGGGGCAATTTACTCATTCCTTTACCACAGGAAGGAAGTTCGTCAGAGTCGTACCTGGCCGTCTATTCGGTCCCACCTCCAAGCAACCTAGTTGTCTCCTTCGACTGGAATCAACTAGGCAGACCCCGTTTACCAGCTAGTGTACCATTCCGAATCATTGTTCAAATATATAGAATGGTTATGGCTGGTACCATCATAGATGAGGGGGATTCTGTGACTATCCTTTCCTCGACTGCTTGGAAAGCGTTTGGTTCGCCATCGCTTTTGCCTGAGATGAGAAATCTAATAGGTTTTGATAAAGGAACCAGTCGACCGTTAGGGATCCTTCCCAATGTGCCCATAACATTGAGAGGGAAAACCGTTCACATGAACATAATGGTAGTTCAAGGACCCCTGGATTACAACCTACTCCTTGGACGAGACTATATTTATTGCATGAGAGCCATTGTCTAATCACTCTTTAGAGTGATGTGTTTTCCGCACAAAGGAAGAATGGTCAAGCTCGTAGACCAGCTTTCATTTCCCGGAACACACATAGCAAATAGTCATATACCATCTCTGAATGGTATTTTCACACAAGAAATGTCTCAATCTCCAGTTTGTCCACCCGATGAGCGCGAGTGATTCGGGGGGACATGACTGAAACCCAGGGGGCATGCACCCTAGTCTGCTTCGGCAGGAAAACTTCGGGTATAGGGTAGGTTTCCGTGAGAGAATATGACCTCTGTACTCCCGTCCGTGATTGGAAGAGGGAGTTGGACTGGAACAAGATTCTCTTGTCAAAGTTATGTGAGTTGGCGGGCATCGCCGCTCACCTTTGTTTATTTCGATAGACATCGCCGAAGAAGTGTTTTGTTTGCGCTATGAATAAAACAATCTTTGGGTAACCTGTAAGAGGTATACCTTTCCTGACAAAACAAATGTTTTGTCAGCTCGAATAGAAGGTAACCTTGAAACTCTGTTTTATACCTAGGGGCATGCAAGCCTTTTGGCGTGCAAGTGAAGAGCAACTATTTATTTTTTAAATTTATAGGACCTCTAACCCTTTAAACTCGTAGGATTGGTCGTTTCCTAACTTGCATAAAGAAAGGATGTGGGGCAAAACTCTAAAAGTTTCCGTTTTATATGAGACTTTCTTATCACACGACTGGATTGATCGAGCAGTTTTAGCACATAGTTCAGGCTCGTTAAAAAATAAACATAAGACATGAGCAAATGTTTCCACCCGCGTTTAAGCTCGTTAAAAAATGAACTATTCCCCAGTAAATAACCATCGTGAATGTAGTACTTCAGCCATTAAAGCCTTGGTCGTGTTTGCACCATTAGCTCCACTTTTTCATTGGCCGATCATTCACCTCCATTTGATTGTTTACCCATTTTGAGGAACAGCTACGAAGAGTGATTTCACTAGCCATCCTTGTGACATTGCCGTGATTGGAAAATTCCAAACCTTACCTAGAATCAGTTGCTACCCGTTTTATCACTCGTTCCTCAAAAGACGAGTCTCCTTTAAGCTCTTTTCAATTGACTCGTAAAATATGAAAAGATTGCCGAGCCATTGGCCTCTCCATCTCGTTAAAGGGATAGGAAGTGCTATCCCTCCTCTAGATTTTAATCTTTTTGGACCTGAGGGATTATTACACAAAAAGATCAAGCGCTTGTTTTGTTCGGCTCGTTAAAATTATCGAAAATTCATCCCTTCTGTATTGTTTTATACTTTTTCGGACTTAAGGGATTAGATGACGAAAAAGGAATTTTGGAGTTACCTTTACGTTCCTTTTCAGACTCTCTAAAATTGAAAAGGACCGAGTTGTCTTTGTCGTTAAACTCATTAAAAAGATTAATAGCGACAAACTTGTCTATAGACGAGAACGAGTTTCACTATCGCTAGGCTCATTAAAACATAGCGATGGGTTTGCCCGAAGGGCAAATTATAGAACAAGCATATGTTATCCTCCTCAAGCTTGACA
This sequence comes from Pinus tabuliformis, assembly GCA_031772625.1. Classification (NCBI taxonomy): domain Eukaryota; kingdom Viridiplantae; phylum Streptophyta; class Pinopsida; order Pinales; family Pinaceae; genus Pinus; species Pinus tabuliformis. Next base: position 1,555,770,033 of record CM062819.1, read on the forward strand.
AAAATAAAGAGGTACTGGTCAGCAATGACTGGGGAAAAATTGGGAAGAAAACTCAAAGAAACTTTGTTGGTAGCAAGTCGCTCTTAAACATGACACTTCCTCTCCGTGTCCGAGTCGGGTTGGGTTGTTTCATTCACCGGTCACATCACCATGGTCACACCATACCATCCACATTTGGGGTTAATGCTGCCAATCCATCACATCAGTGTCACCGATATGTTCAAGAGAAGTCATTCAGATAATTCACCTGTGTCTCACCCACTACCAAACATTATACTCCATTCTTTCATGACCGCCACCCTGAACCTTATATCACCAGATCGTTTTCACCTCCATTAAAATCATTTACTCCGTTCCGTGTCATTAATGTGGGATTCATTAAGGCCCTCCTGTGACGGATCACTTCTTGTCGACATCAACTCATTATCCAAGAAGTTGATCTAGGAACACCCTATTCAGTACTTTGAAGCTTGCATGCCTCAATGGCAAGTTTCTCACTTCCGGCGACAGGTTTACATCAATGGCCTTCGATCGAAAGATTTTGCGTGGTGTTCGACGCCAAGTCCTTTATTCACACCACGTGAATTGTACTGCAGTACCTTGAGGGTCATTATCATTATCGGTGATTCCTCTCGCGCTTGTTAACAGTTTATATCATTGACTGGTAATCAACCGATGTCTTTCCATGTTCGACTTCAGAACATTTCTCACATGGATCGACTTGTACTTTGAGTGAAGATCAGACGAGATTGAAGACCCCGGATCTAGTTTCATCCATCCGGGCTGCGATATATATTCAGGGAAATAAAGACATTAAATGTACATCATTGTTGCACAGATAATCATCCACTCAAAAGGATGATGGCTCTATCAGAATCATCAGTCTACACTCAGACGATTGTCTGTCCTATGTAAATGAAAATGAATTTATAAAGCTGAGCATGGGAATGCCCGCCTCAGCTAGATCATGAAAATAGTATGAAGATAATGTATTGTATTGTATCTTATTACAGGTCTCCTCCCAACATTGAAAGAACTTCGGATCCTCATAATAAAGCATTTCACCCGACACCAAAAGGTTAACGGCCTCATACTTTAGGGGGCAACTGTTATAGACATTTTTGTGCCCTACAACCCCAGGCATGAAATGTCTATAAACCAAGGGCTCCTAAGTCCCTAAAAGTGTTGTTCTAACCCCTAAAGGAACAAGGTCAACAGATTACAGCTTCTCCCAGAAGTTCTCCATGAGAAACTACTCAGAATTGGTCAAAACAGGATCATTGCAGCTGCTCCACTGGCTAAGTGCGTTGCATCTCACCTAAATACACTGTGAGGGTGCGTTGCATTTCAAAAGTCCCTTCTGTGGGGTGCGATGGGCGAGAAATGACAAATGGCAGTGTCATTCCGTGAGGTGGAGAGGCAATGGAAGCTTCCAGAATCTTCTCCTGTGACATTTGCCTCACTGAATTCGACCAAGGATGAGTAAGAGGCCCTCAATTTCCAAGTGGAAGCAAGAACTGTCAGAGAGAAGACACTAATCAAATCACAAGTTGACTCATCCCCCTTACAGATATCTATATATGGATCCCTCATCCCAGAGATCCAGAGGCTGGAATTTTGCATATTGTAAGGAATTGCTATTGGTTTCTAGAGACAAACATCAAGTTGTTGGGTGATCTAAGCTTTGTTTGAGGTGAAGAGGGGCTTCTTTGCTGGGAGGTTGATGCTGGGTTGGAACAACTGGTTGTAACTCCTCCTGGCTCTTTTCTTGTTTATCAATAAAAGCTATTTGAGTTTTCCTCCATGCTTTTGTATCATTGATGCTTGTTACATTTGTATGGTCAATTTACATCCTATCCTAGATTGTTTATGATTATAGATCCATGTCTTTGTATAGTGCTATGCTTCTGTGATCTTACAGGTACTTTGTGAAGCTGGGCGTGCAAGGGAGCAGGTAGCTGAGGACTATCAAAGAAGAGAGGGATCGAATCAAGGGATTAGCGCAAGACAGAGGTTGGTCTTTCTGTTCCTCTCTATCTATAATTCATAAAGGAAAAACATAAGTAGCTTTTCTCTGTTTTTTTCTAAGGCAGCTGTCACACCTTAGTGGGATAGAGCAGTTCTAAATAGACACTTTTCCCTGTAACACAATCAACACTATTACCTTTTTCTTCTTGATTTGTCCTTCTATCTTGATGGTTTGAGGAGTGGTAATTCCCGCCAATGCATTACAAGATATGGTCGGATTTATTTGTTCTTCATCTAGGCTTTGTTCCTGGAGTATATCTTCTTCTTTTGACCTTTCTTGCTCCTTTTCTTCTTCCTCTTCACAATCTACGTAGAATAATTTCTTCTCAGCACACTTATGACCTTTAGTGTATTTGCTATCACAACTGTAACAAAGCCCTTTTGCTCTTTTTTCTTCCAATTTTTGTGGTGTCAACCTTATACGTTGTGGAAGACTAGGGGCAACAACACTTCCGTCTTTATAGTTGTGAGTGGTATGCTTCCTGGTTACCATAATTTTGCTTTCCATTTTTCTTGCTAACCTGAATGCCTTCTCTAATGAATCAGGTTCCCAAAGGCGAACATCATGTTGGATATTATCCTTTAAAGACCCTATGAACACATCAATCCTATGCTCCTTTGGAATATCTTTTACCCTTATGTTCAATTTTTGGAACTCCTCAATGTGCTCCATTACTGAACCCTTTTGTTTGAGACTTATCAATTGGCTAAAAAAAGTGTTGCTTTTTGTATCTTCATAATGTGCTATCAATTCTTCCGTAAAAATTGCCCAAGTGATAATTTTTTTATGAGAGCAAAGCCATTGATACCATACAAACTGATTTGGTTCCAAATATACAGTTGCCATACGTACCTTTTGTGTGTTTTGCACATTATTGAGATCGAAGAACTGCTCCATCTGTAATATCCATGTGGCGGGATCCTTGCCATCAAACTTCCTCATATCGATTTTTGGAATATGGTGGGTCTTTGATCCAACATTAGAGTCTATGGAATCATGATTAACATTACTTTTGTTCACATCATGAGTTTCCTTTACAACCTTTTCACCATTAGTAAGTATTTCTTGTAGAAAATTTGTCAAATCTGTCTTCAAATCTACCATGTCTGTCTTCAAATCCGTCCTCAAATCTGTCTTCAAATCATCCATCTTAGCTTCCATGCCCTTTATCTTAGATTCCACGCCATTTATCTTAGCGTCTATTAGCTTTTGTGAGCGTGACATTTGTTGCACTTGTTCTTGTAATTTTGATATATCATGTAGCATTTCTTCCTCTTCTTCATGAGACATGCTAGAGCTTTCAGGTTCCTTACTAGGTGTTTTCATTTTCTTTCCTCGGGGCATTAGTTACCGATAATAATGCTTTACTATGCCCTTTGAATTCCGTTAAACCAAGCTTACACAAAAATTTAAAAAAAACTACACACCTTTTTTCACTTTATAGAAGCCTGATATTGAATCTGATGTATCTCTGTAATTTCGGATCATCCAGTTCTAAAATTGCAACCTATAGTAGCCTTCTACGTCCTCTTTCCAATGCCACAAGTCTGACCCAAATTGGATTCTCCAAGGAAGAGTTATGTGAAATCTCCCACAGTGACTTGCTTTTAGACTGGTTCAGTAGAGCGAACTTGTACGATGTGCCACGAGTCACTGTTTTAACATTTGGATCTGAAACACACAAACATGAAACTACAGTCTGTCCTCTTTTTGTACCTTCTTACAAAATTTCAATCCGATCCCCAGAGAGAAAGTTATGACAATTTTCTCCAGGTCACCTGTTTTGAATGTAATTCAAGAGTCTGCAAAAAGACCAACTTCCTCAGATCATATCTCCGTAAATATCACGCAAAAATCTCTGAAATTTGGACCCAATGTTCAGCACGATTTCTTCTCAAATGGGTTTTTTTTGCGACTTCTGAAACGTCAGAGAAAAAAAGTTATAGCGAAAATTCCACGATGACCTGTTTGGAGCAGCGAAACCCTAGAATCCAAAGCTCTGATACCAAATGTTATGAAACTAGCTCAAGAAACGATAGAAAAGATAGATCAACGCCTTAGAATTCAGCCTCTTCGAGGGGGAAACCTCCTTTACATTACATAAATGAACAATTCTTCGATGATACAAATGACAAAACCTCCTTTCTATTTATAGGAGTCTAAGGAGTCACAATATAATCCAGCCGACCTAACAATAATAATATAAAGCCACAAAAATAACAATAGAGGGATTCTATGGGGCACAAAAATAACAACATGGGGGTAATAGGGGCACAGCAATACAAATAAGGGGTATAACTACAATAGAAATGGGGTAATCACTAGTATTATAGGGACCCAACACTCTATTTGCATTTTCAAGAAATTTTCAGGGTGAGATAGGGTTTGTTCTTGAAATTACGAAATGGGATGGTTGAATGATGGATAGATAGTGAATATGAATTGGATGGAGGGCTTGGAGTGCTGTGGTGACTTAGCCTTTGCAAAAAATTCTTCTTTTAACTGTTGTCCTCATTCCTTGATGACCCTTTATAATTTGACTTTTCAACATTGCATGAGTGAAGGAGTGAGTTGCAATTAACTAGTTGAAGGTGGCTGACACTGCTGACCCATCCTTAGCTTATAAAACCTCATCTCTTATGCATTGACAACAAATTTCTAACTATAATATGATCAAGAGAAGAGGTCAAGAATATTGCATACCTGTGCCTACCTGATGGTTTTTGGAGAGACATGCATGCTGCTGTTGAGTTGATGTTGTTGTGCTACTCATGAATCAGGGACATGTTCTTGACTGTCTTTTTCTTTTTTTGTTGATCTTGTTTTGTTGATGGGTTGTCTTCTTGTTGATGTGTAGGTGATGGCTTCCTCTACTGCTGCTGAGCTCTGAAGGAGTTTCATTGTGCCCGTAGTTATGTTTCTCCTCTTTCAATCATTGTGTTAAGGTTAGGCCTGGAGTCTGCTATTACTTACAAATAGGCTGTTGTAGCTGCCTTTTTTTTTAAAAGTTTGTGTCATTTCTCTGTTGGAGGGTAAATAGGTATTGGAATGAGTGGAAGATGTGGACATAGAGTGACATGGTCATGATGGGTGTTGGCTGAGATGTGGTGAAGTCAATGTCATTTTTTCCTATCCCAAAATAGACTTGCATCATAATTTTTCCTTCGGACTGCCTTTCCTGTAGATTTTCTGAACTTCCTAGAGTACTACAGGAAAATCCTATAGTAATTCAGGACAACCTCTTGTAGCTGAATTTTTTTGTCAATATCTCCCAAACGGTAGAATGGATTGACCTGAAACTTTCTAATAATATTTCCATCATCATTATGCACATCCCCATAATTTTTTTTTGTCAATGGATGCACGGATCTCGAGAAAAACTAAAAATGGTTGAAGGTGATGGAGGATGATTTCTTGGAAACCGTGCAATGGAATTTGCTGAAATTGCTTGGGCATGTTACCATCATCCATATGCATCACCCAATGAAACATATTTTTAAATGGATGCATTATTTTCAAGTTATGGAAAAAAATTTCCTCTATGTATTTTTGTTTCATGTAGTAAAAAGAGTCTTCTTGTAGTTTTTTAGGATAGCAAGCAAACTGAATGGGAAAAGCTTGAGAATGATGGGTGAATGGTAGAAATAGATGAGGGTGATGGATTGACATGGTGTTGGCTTTGTTGGAGCATTTGAGCAAAGGAGGAGAAAGTCAAAATTTGACTTCTTTTGACTAGGTTTGACATATTTTTTCTTTCTTTGGTGGCAACTTGTTTTTGTTCCTTGTAGTTGTTGGAGAGAAACTACATTCTTCAAAGAGATACATGGAGAAAGGAATTTTTTTTTCTTTTGTAGGCCTACTAGCTGCCTCAATGAGGTTTTCAACTAGTAGGTCTGCCTAGGCGCCTCAAAGGAGGTTTTCACCTAGAATATTTTATTTTTTCTCTCTTTTTTTTCTTTTTTCCCAACCCATTGACCGCCTTATGGAGGTTTTCAATCAATGAGCGAATATGAGGTGTCCTCGAAGGAGGTTTTCACCTGATATTTTTATTTTTTCTCTTACTTTTTATTTTTTCATTTTTTTTTCTACCCTACCCTACTTGAAAAACAAAATCACTTTCAAGTATAAGAATACTTCCAATGGAGCCATGTCACATCTAGATGGCAGACAAATTGATGTGTAAGTTTGAAATATATGACTTGACATGTACCTGGATTTGAGTGATCAAATGCTTTGAGCTTGAAAGGATCAAGCATAGTTGAAGAAGAGAGTGATGCTCCATCTTGTTGATTTTCTAGAACCAAACCTCAATATAATTGTCACGTCCTTGGTTTTCTTGCTTATCTGGATCATTCTTCATGTCTTCTTCTACCATGACCTTCAAATCTTCTTCTTTTTGCTGATTGTTCTCTTGAATACATGGAGGATTTGATGGTAACCATGATGGAGCTCTCTTGATCTTTGATTTTGATGTCTGCTCTTCATCAAGTGCAACCCATGATTTTGTGGTCTTCTCATTTGAATCTTCTTCTTCTGGATGTGGTCCTTCAATGATATTAAGATAATCTCTTTTTTGCAATACTCTTCCTGAGCTATGGTGAATACCATTGATCTCAAGAGGAGATGTTTGGAAGTGTTGTACCTCAGAATTGTAAGTGGGATGAGCTACTTCAATGCATGGGTTTGGAAATGGCGGTACAGGTAGTTGAGTGGGAGTGGATATTTGAGATGGATGTGGTTGGGGTTGTGGTTATGGTGGATGTGAATGGTAGGGATAACATGGATTTGGGTATGGAGGATATTGAGGATATTGTGGATGGCTCCCATAAGTTCCTTACCAACCTTGTTGCCAAAATTGGTTTTGGGGTTGAGATAGCCAATGTTGCCAAGGAAAGGGTGTGTTCCAATTATTTTGAGATGGATGTGCATAAGCTTGAAATTGTGAATTAAGTTCTTTCATCATACTAGGTTGAATAGGATGCCATGATCCTCTTGGAGCTACATAACATAGCTACATTGGCAATTGACTTGCTCCATTGTCCTCTCCGTAAACTTCCTTCAACCTTGGTAATGATGGACAGTGTTTAACATCATGTGATTCTGCATGGACAACACAAATATCAACATCTTGTTTTTCTTCATCTTTCATTCTTAACATTCCTACTTGTTTGGTTAGATTACTAAGAATTCCCGTTTAAAAATCATCAAACAAATTTCCAAGTTTAGCTTCACTTACCGATCTTGATGCTGATTTGCCTACTTTTGCCTTTCCTCTTTATATGTGTTTGCATGTTTCACAAATTTCTTCAAATGCTAATTTGTATACATCAACTCTACTCATGAGATCAAGGAGATTAATCCATTCATCGCTAATTGTTCCAAGTAAGAGGGTTTTTAGTGTGTCAAGTCATAAATGATGTAGTTTTTCCCTCTTAACATTATACATGAACCTCTCTATTAGACCCTCAAGGATCTCATATTCTCTTTGATTTATTCTAAAGATTTCTTCTTTAAGATCATGATCTTTATATTTTTCTAGAAATATATTTTTCATATCATTCCATGATCTTATTGAATTAGTCCCTAAACTCATGTACCATTTAAGAGCCCTTCAATGTTGCCTAAAACAATCTCAATTTTTGAGTTTTTAATAAGTAGCCATAAGATCTGAAAATAATTTCAAATTCAAAGAGAAAGGTTTCCAGATCCTTTGACCTTAGACCATGAAATTTTGGAAGAAAAGATGGAGGGATCTTCTTCATGTGCACACTACCATCAGTATATTGAATGGGAAATCCGAGAGGATCTTCCTCATTATCGTCATCTCCATCCACTTCTTCTACATTCTTTGCCATCTTCTTCTTCTACCTACAAAAGTGAATGGTGATGTGGCTCTTACTGCACCACATAATCAAATGGGGGTTGGGTTGGTGTTGGAGATTTTTTGTTTTTATGATTGAATGAAAACTATAATGCAATGCAGTTTTCTACTTTTGAAATTAAATATTTCTAATGAATTTTTTTTATTTTTTTCACAAAGTAAAAAGAAATGAATCAACTAGGGAAGAAAACAAAGCATACTTTGAGACCTCCTTAGCAACGGCGCCAAAAAGTGACAAGCCTCGGTATTGCAACAAGAATGTTGCAACTCCCAAGGCTACTAACTTTAATTATCAACTTGGGGTTGATATAAACTTAATAGGTATCGATACCATATGTGCACCATACAATGTGTCCTTCCTTTTTTTTCATGATGTAATGGAGTGCATGTACTAAAACTAAATCCTAAACTAATTGCAGAAAATGAAATGCTCGAAATGGAAACCTTAACCTATTGCAAGAAATAAAGTACAAGGAAAGAGACATATTATAATTGCATAAAGATCATGAACTAAATGTAAAAGAAACCTAACTTAACCCTATTTATCACATGTGATGATTTAAACTAATAGAGCATGGAGTCTAATCTAGGGAGTATTAACTATTATGTGCATGTGTGAATATAAAAGAACTCTTTTTTTTAATCTTTCTGTTTTATAAATGCAAATGCTAATCCTCACTTGTTCTTTGGTAGGGAAGACAGGTATGGAGGAAGAGGGTTAAAATGGTATTGATGGCAAGGAGGTCAAGTACAGGCATAATCACAACCTCAATGATGATTTTTATCAATTTGGGCTCAAAATAGGTCACTACAGGATTTCCTACATGATGTACTAGTTCTCCTACAGGATTCCTTGTTTTACTACAAGATGTTACAAATTTACTATACGAAATTATAATTCATCGAATGACTAAGAAACTCAAATCCAAATTGGATGGGACAAATTTTATTATTTACTAGGATGTCTTAGGTCTCCATTCCTTGTAACCTCGGCCGAGTCCCTCACTTCTTTGGGGAAGGTGAGTGATAAATCCCTCACCATATGAATAGTGAGTGACTCCATCCCTACGGGCCTGTTGGTCGAGCCCCCTACCGGGTCGTCTCCTCACATGTTACCTCTCCTCGACCTCGTAACCTCGGCCGAGTCCCTCACTTCTTTGGGGAAGGTGAGCGATAAATCCCTCACCATATGAATAGTGAGTGACTCCGTCCCTCCGGGCCTTTAGTCGAGAGTTCGGAAGGCTCACCCTACCGGGCACTCAAAAAGACCTCTGTTAACACATGCTAAAAAATAGTAGAAAATTACTAGTCTAAAAATCTGAAATTTGAGAACTAGTGAGTTAGTAAATCCATGAAATGCCTAACCTAATCAAGTGAAAATTAAATGGGGTAAACTTTGTTATTAAATAGAATTTTTTTGTGATCTAATACAAGTGGAATCAACTTGATTGAAGCTCATTAGAATTCTCTAAAAAATAGCATAAATTCACTGCCAGTTGCCACAAAGGAGTTCTAGAAATCTAGATTTGCGAATAAGAAAGCTAATCCAAGTATATCAATGATTGCTATGAGCTTCCAAATATTTTCCAAGGATGAAATGATTCTTGTGATCCTGCAAAGAACTTAGATCAACCATTTAACCCAATCCCACAACAAGAAATCATTAATACTAAATGCAGAAATAGAAAGAAATAAAAATAAGAGATGCATGTGAATAAGAAGTGAAAAGAAGGAAAGAAAATGATACAAAAGGGCTCTGAGGCTCTTGGTATGGCCAAGCCCAAGGAAACTCAGAGACCTATGGAGGAGAACAAGATTTATAAGTTGAAAATGACACCAATATTCATTATTTTCATCAATACAATTACATCCCTGCAAGAAAATAGAATGGAGCTGTAGAAATACGAGTTCTCTCCACAAGATGAAAATTCAACTTGGTACTTATACAAAATGATTATGAATCATTCCCCATGAAAGCTTTCCCCACCAAAATCCCTTGATTAGTGGATTTGGTTCCCAATACTAGGAATCTGCATTAAATGGTAGGGAACACATTCCTGGATTTTCTCAATCATCGGAGTTCCACAATCTGTGCCATAATTCCATAATATTTTGTTGATTTATTATTTAATAGTGATCCTCTTGTAGTAGAGAGAAAGTCCCTAAATTATATCCTCCTCCAAATCTTCATAATTTGCCTAATATTCTCATAATATTCCACAAAAATAAATTATATTAGGCACAAATATGGAATTATTCATAAACCTTTCTAATTAATATATTAAAGTTAAAAATACATTATCTAATGCAAAAAGAGAGGTTTAATGTGCTAAAGGATGGTCATAGGCCTTAATTTATGTTTAATTTAGAGGCATGAGCCTTAATTTATGTCTAATTTAGAGGCCCATCACTTGGCGGCATAGGGTTGGTTAGGAGAAAGGGAACCGAAGAATAGGAATGGGAGTAAACAACGTTATTTTACCTTTAGCTTTACCTTTAGGCCCTATGACCACTGGTCGTGAGGAGCTAATGGGAGGAGCCCATCTGGCAGGTGGCTCCCACTGTACTACAGTAGGAAGTCCCATGAGTGGAGTGAACTCTCTCCTTGCCCCCAAAACCAATCAGGACCGTCAGATTGGTGTTTGAATTTTCAACACTGACGTTGTTTCTTCCTTTAATTATTGTGCAAGTTACACCCCTGGAGTTGGTTTACACTATAACAAAACCAACGATTTGTGCCAAATTTAGCACCAGATTTTAGTGCATTTTTTTTGTAATTGTGATGAGAAACCTGGTGCTAAATCTGGCTCTACTGTAGAATTTTTAAAGCGTCCTTTTTGCACCTGATTTTGCATCCTTTTTCACGCTAGATTTTGCATCATTTTTTACACCAAGCTATGCATCATTTTTTGCATCAAATTTTGAACCAAGATTTGCATCTTACTTTATGACAGGTTTTGCTTCTAGTTTTGTGTCATTTTTTGCATCTATTTTTCATTGTCTTTTAATTCCTATTTGGTGTCATTCTTTGCTTCCATTTTTGCACCATCATTTGAATCAAGTTTACATCATATTTTTCATCCAATTTAATGTCTTTTTCTGCATCCATTTTGTGTCAGTTTTTCATATAGTCTTTCACCAGGTTTTGCATCTAGTCTTACACTAGTTTTTGCTTCTAATTTTGTACCTATTTTTGGACCAGCTTTGGTGCCTATCTTTGCACCATGTGTTGAATTTGATTGAGCACCAAATTTTGCATCCATTTTTGTGCCCATTTTTACATCTTTTCTTGGACCATTTTTTACGTCCACTTTTACGTTTGATTTGTCTCCATTTTTCCCATCCCATTTTGCACCATATTTTGCATTATTTGTTGCATCCAATTTTGCATCATTTTTAACACCATTTCTTTCATCCAATGTTACATCATTTTGAGCATCCAAATTTGCATTTATATTTGCATCTTATGTTGAGTCATGTGTTGTGTCCACCTTTGCATCTTATTTTGTGTCTAATGGTACATTCAATTTAGAGCCATTTTTTACGTCTACTTTTGTATTTGTTTTTGCACCAAGTTTTGCATCATTTTTTGCATCCAATTTTGAGCTATTTTTATGCCCATTTTTGCACCATTTTTTGTGTCTACTTATGTGTCCAATGTTGCACCATTATTTACGCCCACTTTTTCATCCAATTTTGCATTTTTTGGTGTCTAGTTTTACATCGTTTTCACCATCCAAATTTGCATCTTTTTCTGCCTCATTTTGTGTCCACATTTGCATATAATTTTTTGTCTAAGTTTGAGCCTAAATTTGCATCTAATTATGCATCATTTTTTACATCCAATATGGCATCCTTGGTTTCACCTTTTTTCAGCCCCATTTTGCATCTTGTTTTATGTCTTTTCTTACATCTTTTTTTTTTTTTTTCCTTTTTGGCGCCCAAGTTTGCATCCCAAATTTACACCATTATTTACATCATCATTTGGCATCTTAACTTGTAACATTTTTTGCTTCTTTTTAGCACTCAACTTTGCATCTTATTTTACATCTAGTTGTCTGTCTTTTTTTGCATCTAATTTGGTGTCCATTTATGTGTCCTTGTTTTTGCCCAATTTGATATCCTTTTGTATGCCATGTTTTTTTCCCTTCTTTGTGTCAATTATTGCACAATTTTTCACTTATAGTTTAAAACACTTTGTATGTCATTGTTTGCATTTTGTATTAATTCCTAGTTTAACATCCAATTTTACTTTCAATTTTGCATCCATGGTTACATCCGCATTTGACTTCTTATGTAGAGTATATTTTTCTTTACATATATGACCCCCTTTATAGATTCATTTTACTAATTTCAATTGCATAGTGAAATATATCATAGTTTCTAAATATCATTAAAGAAGATATCACAATTCAAAATCATTTGTAAATAAATTTAAGGGAAATTGACAACATCCATCCAAAAAAATAACAATGTCATCATATTCAATGATTCATTGACAATTTTCAACACATATGTATAAAATAGCAACATAATACTAATAAGATTAGTATTATTTTTAATCAAAACAACTAAAATTCAAATATGATTAAGAGATCAAAATATTTCATGAATATCATTATTCTACGATAAATCAACAACATGACATCCAAAGATGGTAATATCACCATACATTATAATTCTCTATCAAAATAATGATGATACTTTCCAATATATAAATCAAATAAAAATATAATAAAGATAATATCATCATCATCTTTAATCAAATCAAACTCATCGTATGATTACCAAATCAAAATGTTTCATTGATATAGGGTAAATTCACAACACCCATCTAAACATAACAATGTCATTCTACACAATAATTTCTTCATAAAAAAAAATGCATGTGCATGCCTAGCTACCACCACCAAGATCATCCTCATGATCATCTTTACCATCCTCATTAATCTCATCCACATCATCACCAACACCACAACTATCATCATCATCTCCTCCTTCACCACCATCATCCTCATCCTCATCATCTCCTGATATATGTTGAGCATAGTTTGGATCATCATCATGATCATCGTCTTGGCAATCATTACCTATAGCATTTTGGCAAAAAAAATCAATATTACATGTTAGTATTAATTACATAACACAACGCATGTTTTTGTTATACAATGCTAACCGTAAAATGAGGTAAGATATAATATCTAATAGTACTAAAAAATAAAATGAAAATACGGTTCAAAAGTATATTGGAAATCCAACTAAGATTACATACCATAGAGTCCATCCAAACAACAAATTCAACCCATCTCTTTTGCTGCAGCACCTCCTTTTCCAAATGATTTGGAGGTCTTCCATATTTTAGTTCCTGTCAATCAGTGAATAGGGAGAAATTAGATAACAATGACTTTCTTCTAGTACAAATTTTATTAAAAAAATATCACATGTTTAATATACTTACAAAGGTTGTTATTAGTGCTTTTAAACCTTTCTGGCCACTATGATGAGTGACTTTTGTCTTGGTTAACCTCGCCTTGGATGCCTTGTCCTTAAACATAAACCAATTCAATTTATTTTCACACAAATACACGTCTAAGATACTTATAAGTATTAATACATTCTAAATAATGTTTAATGAAAAATTAAATACCTGAATGCTTTCATCGCCGACCTTTCTTTGTGCATCCAACTTCTCATAAGATTTTACAAGTTCTTTCCATACTTTAAAAGGTATGTCAAATGGTCTTTGTTTTAGTCTTTGATATTGAGGCATTTTTTAAATTTTTCTTATTTGGTTGCAACGAAACCTCTTACAGTTGAGTGACATTTGCAATTTTATCTTCTTAACTGACCAACCAGTACCAAATTCATTCTCTATGTCCTGTACCACCATCTTTTTTAGTTGAAGTGGAATCTTGGAGAATGTGAGGTAAAGATGATCTCTAAATTGTTGAAGGAATGAGTCCTTTAGCCTATTTAAGAATTGTTTTCCTGCATCTGTCCTTCTTATCTCCCCTGAAACAGGGTCATACTCTATCTTGGTACCTAAACTACCAATAGATGATGCATATGTTGAGGATGAATAAGAATTTGCGATCCTGGGAATTGCCATCACACAAGATGTCTCAACACAATGTTCTTCATTATTGGTGTTTGATGTTAATGACACTTTTTTCGATTTTTTCCTTGATCCAAGAGTGGATGCAGAATTTATCAATTCTCGTAAAGCTTGTTGATTACCTAGACCTAGTTGATTAGCTTCAGGGGATTTTGTCTTAAGAAAATGGATTAGGGATTCAGCATCCAAACCATGAAGTTTTTTAAGTCCTTCTGTCCCAAAAACATCTTCAAGTAAGGAATCTATTATCAGATTCTTTCCCTGTCCAAGTTTCAATTGTTTACCACAAAGTATAATTATAAAATTATAATTCTAACTTCAAACCTAAAACAAAAAATAGAACATATTATATTATGTAATTATTCTATAAAAACAAAGTAAGCTTACCTTTTCTGATCCACTTGCACCTCCTTCTCCATTTGCCATATCCCCAAAGTAGAAGAGATCGATAGGAAAGGATGTTCTCCCTGAAAAAACAAAGGATTGTAGGTGAATAATCTCAGAATGGCTCTCTAGCGCGGAATTTGCAAACAACTTAGTTAGAAATCCAAGTGACAATTTCTGTTTTGACAATTTCCTCCTTTCTTGGAATCAGATTCTCCAGTCCTAGGTGATAAAATGGTTCAGCTCTTATGCTATCATGTTTATAAAGGACCTCATGCCATTGTTTTCCCCCCTTCATTTTTTTCCTAAAAAAACATTACCCTTTTTACATAATTACAAAATATAAACAGCAACGGATTTTTACATACTTACATAATATAAACAACAACATATTTTTACCAATTAGAAATTAGATTTACCAAATTTCTAAATGTCTTTTTAATCTAATTACCAAACATAAATAGCAGCAGATTTTTACATAATTACATAATACAAACAACAACAGAATTTTACCAATTCTTTTGTAATTATCTAATTGGTAAAAATCTGTTGTTGTTTGTATTATGTAATTATAGAAAATCATGACCTATACATATGAGTTTGCAGAAGAATAACCTATAGAAAAGCCTTTAGGATCTCCTCCTCCCAGTTTTTCTCTTAAATTCATTTGTAAATTTGAATTCAAAACGTCCTGCAAAAGAAACAATTACTTACTACAAAAGGGCTACAAACAAATCAAGCATATGATATCAACAATCTAAGCATGAAGTATTTTCAATTGAGATAAAAGGATGCACAATACTGACAAATTGAACTTCTTACAAGGATCCACAGTTTTCATAGATTAGATATTTCTTTCAAGTCCAAATAGACTGAATAAATTTAATACCTCTCTTGCATTCATAGTACTATTTTGTGAGCATGTCCTAACCACCTTTGACTGCACAAAGTTTTCCTGTTAAAGAACCCTTTTCCCCTTGAGAATCCATGTTCACTATTCCTCTCAGAGATGAGTCCCGTTTAACACTTTCTGCATGCCACTGGTTCATTGAATCCATTCCTACTGCCTGCTGGAGCATGTGCCTAGGGGCCATTCTTAGCATATCATTTCCAAAACTTTCACTTGAACCAGTATTCATTTTACTTACCCGACCATATCACCATTGATTCAGTCATATTGATCGATTTCAGAGATCTGGGGATGTAACAATTCCCATTGATTGTACTATGTGTCAACCATTACTATAGTTTAGCATGTTATATGCAATGGTAAAAAAATTCATAGATGCCTTATGCATTGCTTGCTCAAAAATGCTACATATTAGAATTTCAATATTTAATTAAGATAAGATGATGAGAAAAAAATGGGAGTCATACTTAACAAATAAACAAGGAAAAATTGCTAAATAATAAGCAGTCTCTATGGTCATGTTGTTACCTCATTATATGTGGTCTGACACTTGCTCTCAACCTTCTTACTAACTAGACATAGTTAAACAATCGACAGTAAGTGAAAAAAACCCCTGAGGCCAATGTGTAATACAAATATAGTTACAAGCATGCCCTAAGGACACCATGTATAACAAACAGAAACATTATTTGCCAGTGGATCAAGATTTTTTTTGAGCTAGTCAACCACAGGGATTAAACAGAAATCCACACATATTAGCTACCTACATTCTCTCCATGGCTGGAGAGGTCCACACCTAGCTTGCATTTGACCTCCCTTTGTGCCCCATGACTGCCATTACGAGAACAAACACATACGAATCTATTATCGATTTATATCAATTCCATTACCTCCAGCAACATAAAGACGTCCATCCATCAACATGTACCAAAAGAAAATTTTAGTCAAAAAAAGAAAGAGAATAGGTGAATTGTGAGGATACACCTTTCATGCTGAACTTTCAGAGTCCCCTCTCACCCTTCTCCCCACCATTGACTCTAGGAACTCTTTTTCTCTTCTTTGTGTTGTTCAAGTGCAAAGGTACAACTGATCAGTAATGCTTTATCTCAAACATGGCAAATACACAACCACAAGAAGCCAACAACATAGAGTAATGAATGAGACTCACCCTGTAGTATCTGAAGAATCTAAGTCCTGCTGATGAATATCGAAACGTTGTACCCTTGCCATATGATTGTCTCTGGAAGGTGTTACAATTGTTGCATCACTACCTCTTGATACACCACTTCCACTTTCCATAGAAATTGATTGCCCTGGTGCACTTGCAGAAGTTCCTAAACATCTACCAGCAATTGCATTTGAAGGATATTCTCCCTCCCCTTGCTGCAGAGTTGATTTATTTTCATCAACATTCATTCCTACACAGAATAAAGTTAAACATTTGCTCAAATTAAGAAAGGAATTAAATATCTAGAACTTTGTTAGGAAAGAAGACTAAAAGACATTTACAATCCAAACTACCATTAACAGTTGATAGTAATTGGCAAGCATGATCCTTCATTTGCAACTTTTCTCTTCTTATTAAATCCAAACATGTTTCTATAAATAGAAGGCTGGCCACTTCAACACCTTCACTGAGCTAGTAATCAGTACTATTGTCAAGACCTAACGTCCTCTATAGGGGCAGAGGGGAAGAATTAGGAGGTAGGAGTAAATAACAACCAAGGAGAGACCTAACTTATTGAGCCTTATTGTATCCAAATATATAAAACTTCTGAAACTTGATTGATTTTCCTAATTCTGCAATTTCTCGCTATGATTTGGATGATAGTAATAAAAGCATGTCTTTGCTTCAGAATCTCTCTCTTGCAGGGGCTTACCTCCTAGAAAAACCTTCAGTTAAACTTCAATTTCAGCATCTCCAAATGAGGCATGAACAACTCTTGAAGCAAACTGGGGTTGCATGAGTAAAAGTAAAAGCCCTAGAGTATCATTTTGTTTCTGTCTGTTTCTAATCCTTGGCACTGACTAAAACAATTCCAGAAAAGAATTGGGACCAAATAACTGGCCTTCAACATGTTTCTATATGGCTTATCTAGATTCTAAAATACAACAACGAACACATATTGATCTTCTAGAAACATAGAAAACATAACACCACACTTCAGCAGATTAGTAATTTTCCAAATATGAAGGTAGATATTTCTCATCGTAGTTTGCATTATGGTCCAAGTTCAATTTAAGTAGCATGTTAGTTTTAAATTTCTTATGTGGAGAGGCATTGTAGATCTGTTGTATTGTTCTTTTGTTTTACAATATATTTTCATGTCATCTCTGAAGGCCAGTTTCACTAATTCTATACTATCAGATATGTGGAGGATAAAACATTTCAAGAGGTCAAATAAGCATCTACATGACTTGAATAAATATATAAAGTATTTTATTTATTGTAAGTGAAGAGTTTCATAAGTTAGATGGCCTCCTTACAATAAGTTTCATATTTGGATACAAAATGTAGAATTGAGTAGATTTGGAGTTTCATAAGTTTCATAACTTATAATACATGACATCTTTTATGTGTCCTATTTAAAAAGTTATACCAATTCCCAGTTTAGATTGGGTTTCCAGTTCTCAACGAGGAAGGCCAAATGGTATTAGAACCCTAAAACATTTTGCACACCTAAGCCAAATCACTAAGATTTGGATAGATAATTGAATACTTAATAAGGTGAAGAAACCTATCTTGGGGAAGCTAGAGGTAATGGGTGGAAGAGTTTCATTATCTACCAAGGAGGATGATTGATAACTAAGTTTGCTTAGAAGATTGAATCAACTCCAAAATCATGGCAAAAAGGTTGGCTTGAGGCATTGGTCTGCAATTTGCTTATAACTCAAGCATCAAGTGCCATGGGGGTTGAATGGTCATCTTAGGCATTATGAATAAGGTCATAATCCCAAGAGAAATTAATATCAATAGGTTAAACCTTTGGAATAAAGAAGTGATTAAATCTTTTGAAATCATTTGTTTTACACGTTTAAGGGGAGGTATAATTTCAACCGATGTTTGTATTGATTCAGTCTTTGAAGAAACTTTTGGCAATGGCAGATTTTAGACTTTGGCTCAAGCATACGGATGAAAAATTATGGAAAAAATTGAGGCACGCATTGAATTTGTCAGCAAAAACAGTTGCAAAGATTGTGAGATAGTTCTTTTGGTAGGATTGTTCCTATTCATAGTTTTTCTCTTTTAACCAAATAACTCTAGGTAAACTCCACTTCATAACAATTCTATGGCTTCCTTGTCACAAGAAGAGTCCAAAAGTGGTTATTGTAACTCTGGTCACACAGTTTCCAATTAGCTTCTATGAAAAGCAGATTGGATAGTATTGTTTTATTCATTTGAATTCAAGGTAAAACTCGTCGAAATTGCAAAAAAATATAAGAGATATCAATTTGTTATAAACACTACATCTTTAGCTCCCTCTACTGTCTGTTGTGAACTTTTGCATTTAGCTAGCCAACCTGTTATTTAGCTAGCCAACCTGTTATGTCAAATTAAACTAACTCAACAGGTAATTTTCTAAACTGATCCTTAAATGTCAACAAGAAATCGCTGGAAGAATCAGTTTTAACTAGATATTCCTTCCTCTTCTTCTTGCTATGAGCCCTCTTTATTCCAACACCAACGGAAGTGGTGGCTATAGCCTGATGATTGGTAATAGGAAGGGTACTTTCATTATTTTCAATAGTATCGTGGACTACCTTTGTAGCCTTTTGTTTTGTAGCTTCTTGATGAATTATAGAGGGATCAATGGCCAGTAGGAGCTAATAGTAGAGCTAATAATAGTTTTCTTTCAATTTAATGAAAAAATCTCTAATCCACAAGGTGCAACCCAAGCAAGAACTACTAGAATAGTCACCACTGTCACCAAAGCAACCTATCCTCTCATTTTTGGTTGACTCTTCCCCAACTTAAGGACTACATACCTTTGTCTTTCATGATCACTAGAGGCTACTTCAAAGCCTTCTTCTTGATCTCACAGTCCTGGGCATTGTTATTGCCTTCAAGATTTAATTGTGGGCTTTCTTCAAATGATCCAAGACACTTAAAAATGCCTCTGTTCAGGATGCCAAGCTAGAATAAGGCACTGGTATATTTTTATTTTTTAGCCATAAATCTACGATTTCCACTCTATGTTTAACAGGCTGTGAGGCTTGGTTCAATGTGGATATTTAAAGGGCTTTGTACTGCCAAGGAAAATTCCCTCTAAGTTTAAGAGGCAGTGAAGCTTGGTTCAATTTGGATATTTAAAGGGCTTTCTGTTGCCAAGGACAATTTCCAGCTTGCCATATCCATTAAAAAAGGGGTAGTGGTCTGTATTTCTGAGGTGCAAACATGTTGGGTTGCTTGACATCAGTGGATATATTGAATCACAGGTTTGCTGGGAGGATGCCTCTCTTGCTGCACATTTAAAACAACACATACACAACATTTCTTTGGGTTGCTGTAACAAATATATTACTACTGTGCAAAGTTTGTTTCCAAAGTGTTTGAAAATAAACTCATGATTGTGTAGTAGTTTGTATTGATTTTCTTGAATGAAAGTTTCACGTGTGTGTTTGTGAGCAATAAACAATCTGTAATGCTTGGCAATATATTCCAGCTATTCTTATGTGCATTATAACCATGTTATGTGAGTTTTAGCACTGAAATGTCTTATTATCTTGGGCATGAACAGATGAGTAGAACTGCATTCTAAATGGTTGATAAAATGGTGTGCATAATTTATTCTTCACAGTTTATGCCCACTTCAACAAAGAAAATGCAAATCTAGGTTTTCATAGCAATATTTGACATACTGTTTATTTTTCTCATTCAGAACCAAAAGTGGCAATTCCATAGTATGTCTGGAAATACTTGAAAGACCTGCAATACTTTTTCTTTAATTCAGATGAAGTGTGACTATTATCATTAATGGTCTTCGTCAACCTTTAGTCATTCACTGATTGTAAAATATTTAAAGAATAGTCACTTAGAATTAATTCTCTGTTTCATGCTTCAACCCACTAGGATCAGGGTCTTTTCATAACAGTTGCAATCTGTGGATAGTTTCAATGATTACTCTTTCAGATTCAAGAAAATAAATACATGAATGCGTTCAAGTGTTGGTTCTGAAATGTTGTTATTTCAAGCTGAAACTTAGATTGGCTATTTGTAAAGTTATTACATGCATTTCACATCTGAATAGATTGTACCTTATCACTTGGAATTACAACATAAGAAAGTCTTGGTTTTGTCACTTAGGTTTCCAAGTAGTTTTCCTATGAGATATATTGTTGAATGTATGAAGAGATGATATAAGAAAAGCACTTGGAAGATGTCTTGTTGAGCAATTTGCAGCAATTGACAAAGCCAAGTGTTGCCTTTATAGACAGTATAAGATACACATAGAAACTTTACTTCCTTTTATGGTTATCGCCATTGGGATATATAACAAGAGTCTTGTTCAGGGAATCCTCCCTTGTGGTGATAAGATAAACCTTAAAGAGTGTTATGTGCTAGGTTGCACCAGGCAGAACCTGAAGACCCCATGGCCCAATGCACAAGGCACTCATCATTTTTTTTCAGAAGACCAGGAGTCAACAGGCACTTGTTGACCATTTCTCTCTCCTCTCTATTCTTCTCCCTCAAATTTCACAACCCTCTGGGGAATTATATTAAATGTCACTAGTATGATGACCTTTTATAAAAGGCCTAGACAACTTGGGACTTGATCATCGAGTGAGTACACTCTAGAGTGTTTTTTCACCTAGCTAATTATTCTTGCTTTTCAACAATGAATAATTAACTGAGTTTTTTCAATCACCTACCTCCAAAGCTGGAGTGGCAGCTTTGATGATTGAGCCTTGGGTCCATCCTAATTCCTAGAGTTGATGTATATTACCATACTAGGACATATCTAAAGTGTCATGAAATTTGATTAGGTTTTGATAGGATTTTTTAATTTATTAAAAATTCCCACAAAATGGGATTGTTAATTAAATTGTTCAAATTTTTTAAAATAAATGAGGCTAAAATATGTTGGGGCCCGAGGGCTTATAAGTACTTAAAAAGTATGCTCTCCACCCCAACATTCTTCTAAATTCCACTTTGATGGTCAAAAGATGACTTTTGGCCCCTCAAAATCCATTTTTCTTGTTTTAGTGGTATAAAGTGGTGACAAAAATTGAAACAATTAATAAATGGTGGACAAAATAAATATGTCACCAAATGGAAATGATGTGGAAAAACAAAGTGAATTCAAAGACTAAGTTAATGATGGCTTGGACAGCCACATAAGAGGGCCAAATCTCAGTGCCAAGTGGAGGGGTGAATTTGTGCTTGCTACAACAGTTTGGGTGACCAAATCCCACCAAATGTGGTCCATATTCAGTTAGAAAGAGAGTCGAGTCCATCAAGTTGAGTGCTGGCAGTCAAAGGGCAGTAAAAATGGGAGTTAACTCCCCCCATCTAGCCATGTGTTAACACATAGCTAGCGGCCATCTATTACAGCCCACGCAGGCCAGCCAAGGTCCTCCACGCACAGGCCTGTACATATGTCATTTATTGGAGGGTTATTCACAGCAGTTAAGCACAGGTTTTGAGGGATTTTGTCTCCCATTCTCTACACTCATCCCAGATGTGGCTAGCATCTACACTGATTCACATATCTCAAGAAGAATACACTGCCAATAGAGGAGATGCTACAACAGTTTGACTTCACACTTGGGAAGCCCTTATGCCACATGGAGAATTCAACCCTCATTAGGATTTCCACCGCTATGCCACTTGTTGGATCACTTCTTCATTGGGATTTTCTCCCAAATATGCATAAATAAACCCACAGACCTCTCATTCTCTCATGGTTGGGAAGCTAATGCTTGGGTATATGCTGTGATTTTATTATTGCACATGATAATAAAGAAAAGTCTTTGAAGGTTTTATCTTGGCATGATGTTGGTGATCTTTTCTTGATGCAAGGTATATTTGTGTTTTTTTGAATTGGTTTTGTTGCATTTCTTTTGGTCGAGCAAGGTCCAAATAGGGGCAGTATTTCCTAGGAAGAGGTAGACAAGTATTTGACTATCCTCTAATAGTTGTGCAAATTTGAATAGATTTCATTGTGTGTTTGTGAATAACACAAGTTATTTTTTTCTCTTTTGCAAATCTATTCCTTGAGTTTATTAATTGTTGGATGCAAGTATCTTAAGTGAAGCACAGGTTA
The DNA here is from genome assembly GCA_031772625.1 of Pinus tabuliformis. NCBI lineage: Eukaryota > Viridiplantae > Streptophyta > Pinopsida > Pinales > Pinaceae > Pinus > Pinus tabuliformis. The sequence continues at coordinate 1,555,792,617 of CM062819.1, forward strand.
CTTTTGAAAGATTGAAGGTTTGGGGAAATTGTTGGTCATATCAACCAACCTTCAAGAGCTAATGAAGTCATGATCTTGCCATCATTAGGGGCAGCCAAAGACATCCAAAAGGAGGACATTGAATCTAAAAAATTCTTCCCTCAAAATTCTATTTTTTTCTCTTGTTTACCTTATTTGTGGATTCATTGAAAATTTAAGCTATTTTAAGGCTATTTAGTGGCTGACCTAAAGGCCACAAATCAGCCAAGAAGATTTAGTTTAACCCAATATTTCTTGGCTGCCATAGGGTAGAGTTTTATTCAAGTTTTAGTATAGTTAATTTGTTAATTTGTTCTAATTGAGTTTGATCACTAATCTAGTGGATGCCCAAGTAAGATTGGCCTCTTTCACATTGGCTTTTGCTAACCTTTTTTGCAGGTATCAAGTGTCTCCTAAAGCTGATTTGTCTCTCCTCTTTTGGACTGATATTGGGCAGCAAGGAACTTGCTTCTTGGCAGATTTCCTCTACCTAAGAAAGCTGATTTTCGTTGCATTTGAGTGGCCAGATTTGCCCTTTTTTGGATTGATATCTGGCAGTTGTACTAGAAGACCTAAAACTTCATTTTGAGATGATTTTGGGGCAGCTTTTGAAAGGGAAAGAACATTTGTGGATTTGGACAACAAGGACAAGCAAACTCTTTAACTATTAGACCCTTTCATTGTACCTTCCAGAGTGGTTCTACATTCCAAGGATTCTTCATGGATTCCCTATTTTGTAACTCATTTAGACTTCTCTTCTCATCCATAAAGGGAGTTCTAAGTTTTGTTGGTTTTTGATCTTATCATTGAGTGAAATATCAAACCAAATTTTGTAACTATTTCCAATTAACATCTAGTTTGATTTTTTAATCACTTCTAACTATTGGAAGGAGGTATCTCTCCCTTTTGAGGGATCATTTGTAAACTTCCTCCAAAAACAACTTCCTTTCCATCCCTCATTTCATAAGAGGGAACTAATATAATACAAAGGCACTTGTTCTTGGGAGGTTGGTGACCTTTTCCCCTTGGCATCCCACTCTTCCTCATTTGCGTAAGGTCTCCATGTGATTGACTGAGTGGTTTGTTTTTGTCACTTAACACTAAGTAGATTAAATGAACACTAATTACTTTCATTTTCATTCTCTTTTTTGCTTTCATTTCATGCATTGTAGTTCATATGCTCTAAACTTCACATGAAAAATACTTAGATGAGTCTTGTGAAGTATTTTAATTTATTTTGAGCATTCCATTTTCTTATAGTTTGTATCTTGATCTATTGCAATTCCAAATCCATTTGCTTATTTGTGTAGGTTTCTCTTGTTCATTTTCTTAAAGGCATCATTTATTTATTGAGGCATCTTTATCACTAGTTTGTCAATTGCAAATCCTTTCATCTCCTTTTGAGCAATTAGTAGATTTGAATTTTTTTGCACTTAGAGGAAATTAACCTCTAGCTTAACTGGTTGTATAGTTTTATAGGGCTCCTCTTCACCCATTTATTTTCCAATCTTGGAAACGGTAAACACTCAACTTGCTAAATTAGTTTTGGCATGCCCAATGTTGGATCTACTTGTGAGTGGGTTGACTTTAAAATTTAGTTGGATACTCATTAATGAAGCTAAGCTTCTCCATGTTGGATCTCCTTGCAACCATCCTTATCTTTTCTTGGATAAAGTTTTGGATCGTTCACCCTCAGTTCAGTTAAGAACCCTAAAGAACCAACCGGCAACTATGTCTAATGGGAGGCAAAAGGTTCCAAGGTATTTTCCAATGTTAAAGGATACAATAACTGTCTCAAATAATCACAAATTTCTTTTGCTAGAAGTGGCTAGCTAACAGAATGTCTGCAATTCTGCTGCCCTAGGATAAAATAATGCTAACCTAGAAATAGAAAGTTAGGGCTTATAATAATCCATTCATTAACAATACTGAAAAATAACTCTACGCACAGAAAGTTTACGGGATTCCACCAATTGTTCACATAATGTGTATAAACAGCACGAACAATGTCAAAGTTGGTGAGGGTAAGTTCAGATGGATCAACTAACCTTTGTGCTGCATCTTTCTAAGCCACATAGATTTGTCCCACTGCCTCCCTAATCCATTCACTTTCCTTCTCTCCTGCCACCAATAGCTTCAATCTACGGATGATCTGGTATTGCTAGCCCATTTTCGTTCCCACCGCGTCTTTTTCTGTTTCTGGTTATCCCCCTAAGTCCCCTCCTTCCACCTTTTCTCCTATTCCAAATCAGGTTTTTCCCAGAGTGAATGATCTATGGTCAGCATATTGAAGATGGGAGCGAGATCCATAGGTTCCAGTGCTGGCCCTTTTTAATTTCCACTGTGTCTTTTTCTGGTTATCCTCCCAATTCCCCTCCTTCCGCTTTTTTCCTATTCGAAATCGGGGTTTTCTGGGGCGAATGATCTATGATTAGCGCATTGAACATGGGAGTGAGATCCATAGGTTCCAGCGCTAGCCCTTTTTCGTTCCCACTGCGTCTTTTTCAGGTTATCCTCCCAATTCCCCTCCTTCCGCCTTTTTTCCTATTCGAAATCAAGGTTTTCTAGAGCGAATCAGGGTTTTTTGGAGTGAATGATCTATGGTCAGTGCATTGAACATGGGAATGAGGGCCATAGGTTCCAACGTAGTTAGGGCAAGCCAAAAAAAATAACCTATTTATTGGCCATGTATATTTATTTCTTGAAATTACAATAATCCCTAGTAAATACATAAATAAATATATATACATATTCATCATCTCCAATTAACAACAACACATAAAGAAAGTTCATGCAATCCTATATGGATAAACATGCTTATTATCTTTCATGAGTTTCATCAAATATTTAACATATTATTCATCAACCTTAGATATTCATCATCTCCAATTAACAAATATACATTAAGCAAGTTCATGCACTCTTATATCAATAACATGCTTATTATTTTTCATGAGTTTCCTTAAAGATTTAACATATTATTCATCAACTTTGGATTGGGTGAGGATGAATTATAGTATATTACTGTTATGAAACCAGTTCACAAAAAGATAGAAAAGAGAGATCCATGCCTTAGAATTCAGCCTCTTCGAGGGGGCAACCTCCTTTACATTACATAAATGAACAATTCTTGGATGATACAAATGACAAAACCTCCTTTCTATATATAGGAGTCTAATGAGTCACAATATAATCTAGCCGACCTAACAATAATAATATAAAGCCACAAAAATAACAATAGAGGGATTCTATGGGGCACAGAAGTAACAATATGGGGGTAATAGGGGCACAACAATATAAATAAGGGGTATAACTACAATAGTAATGGGGTAATCACTAGTAGTATAGGGGCCTAACATGCCCCTCTCCTTCAAAAAGCATTGTCCTCAATGCTTGAGTAGTTCTTGATGCTTCTGTATAAAATTCTTGTCCTCCCATGTGGAATCTTCAGCGGGTAAGTTCTTCCACTTGATGAGATACTCTAAAATTGATCGATTTCGTAGCTGTCGGGTTCTTGTTTCTGTGACTGCTCCAGGTTCCAATATGATTTTTCCTTCCTTTTCAATATCTGGCAATATTGTTTGAATTGGGATCTTTTGCAAGTTTTGAATAAGTGGCCATATTTCTTTGTCCTTCTTCCATTCATCCCTTGCTTCGTTTATCCAATCTGGTTGGATAATAGAAATAGCACAAAACAATGCTTCCACATCCTCATCCTTGAAGAGTCTTCCCATTCGATAAGGTCGCTATTTTTTAAGTGCATGTAGTATTGCCAACGTTTCCTTCTCATAAATAGCTTGCTTTAGATGTAGCAGTAAAAATACCCGATCGCTTACATCAAAACATTTTTCACTATGATGTTGATCTACCTGTTGTTTCATTTGATTTTGCACCGAAGTGGCATTATCCTTTAAAAGTTGGAGAACTTGTTGTTGATGCTCGATGTGATCTTTCACTGCTTGAACCTTTTTCTTCTTGATATGTCCTTCTATCTCTAGAGGTTGAGGAGTGGTAATTTCTTCCAATCCTTTACAAGATATGGTCGGATTCATTTCTTGATGCTCGATGTGATCTTTCACTTCTTGAACATTTTTCTTCTTGATATGTCCTTCTATCTTGATAGTTTGAGGAGTGGTAATTTCAAACAATGAATTACAAGAAATGGTTGGATTCATTTCTTCTTTCTCGATGTGATCTTTCACTTCTTGCACCTTTTTCTTCTTGATATGTCCTTCTATCTTGAGAGTTTGAGGAGTGGTAATTCTTGCCAATGCTTTACAAGATATGGTCTGATTCGTTTCTTCTTTCTCTGGGGTGGGGTCCTGGCGTATATCTTCTTCTTTTGATGTTTCTTGATCCTTTTCTTCCTCATCTTCATATTCTATGTAAAATAATTTCTTCTCAGCACACTTATGACCTTTAGTGCATTTGCTATCACAATTGTAACAAAGCCCTTTTTCTCTTTTTCCTTCCAATTGTTGTGGTGTAACCCTTGTAGGTTGTGGAAGGCTAGGAGAAACAACACTTCCATATTTATAGTTGTGAGGGGTACGCTTCCTGGTTTCCATAATTTTGCTTTCCACTATGTCACAAATCCCTTTTACTCTTTCCAATTGTTGTGGTGTTGCTCTAAAGAAGGTGTTGCTCTTTGTATCCTCATAATGTGCTATCATTTCCTCCGTGAAAATTGACCACGTAACAAGTTGTTTACGAGAACAAAGCCCTTTGTACCATAAAAATTGATCTGGTTCTAAATATGAAGATGCAATACATACCTTTTGTAACAGTTGTACACCATGTAGATCAAAATATTGCTCCATCTGAAGTATCCAATTTACCGGATCCTTGCCATCAAACTTCCTCATCTTGCTTTTTCTTGATTTTAGGAGCTCGACCTTGAAACGACTGTAACTCTGTACTTTTGGATCTTTAAGTTCTGAAATTGCAACCTGTAGTAGCCTTCTGTGTCCTCTTTCCAATGCCACTAGTCTGATCCAAATTGGATTCTCCAAGAAAGAGTTATGCACAATCTCCCGTAGTGACCTGATTGTAGACTAGTTCAGTAGAGCGAACTTGTATGAAGTGCCACGTGTCACTGTTTCAACCTTTGACTCTGAAAAATATATAAAAGAAAACTACAGTCCGTCCTCTTTCTGTAACTTCTTGCGAAATTTCAATCCGATGCTCAGAAAGAAAGTTATGATGATTTTCCCTAGGTCACCTGTTTTGAATGTAATTCAGGAGTCTGCAAAAAGACCAACTTTCTCAGATCATATCTCCACAAATATCGTGCAAAAAGCTCTGAAATTTGGACCCAAGATTCAGCGTGATTTCTTCTCAAATGGGTTTTTTTTTCAACTTCTGAAACGTCACAGAAAAAAAGTTATAGTGAAAATTCCACGATGACCTGTTTGGAACAGCGAAACCCTAGAATCCAAAGCTCTGATACCAAATGTTATGAAACCAGCTCACAAAAAGATAGAAAAGAGAGATCCACGCCTTATAATTTAGCCTCTTCGAGGGGGCAACCTCCTTTACATTACATAAATGAACAATTCTTGGATGATACAAATGACAAAACCTCCTTTCTATATATAGGAGTCTAATGAGTCACAATATAATCTAGCCGACCTAACAATAATAATATAAAGCCACAAAAATAACAATAGAGGGATTCTATGGGGCACAGAAGTAACAATATGGGGGTAATAGGGGCACAACAATATAAATAAGGGGTATAACTACAATAGTAATGGGGTAATCACTAGTAGTATAGGGGCCTAACAATTACCAAGTGTATGTATTTTTTTCAATTGTAGTTTTTACTTTCATGATTAATTTGGTTGTAGTTTTTACTTCCACGATTAATTTAGTCTAAGTTCTCTAGGTAGTCATTAATGATCTATTCGGTGCTATGTGGGGGTTTTACTTTTCAACAAATCTGAAGTATCTATGTTGCATTGGGATCTAGTGACCTTGTTGAAAAACCCTAGCAAACATCTTTGAAACCATCTACTAGCACTAGTTGAACTTGAGATTTCCCAAAAACTGAAAGGAACAAATAAGGGTTGCTTTTCCAATCCACTCATAACCTAATCCACTTTGGTGATGAAGGGAAACCAACTATAAGATATCAAACACCTTCCCTCATGCACAATGTGCATAGAGGCTCTACCCCTGTAAAGGTTTGAACATGTGTTGTTTACATTGTAGTGCCCATAGTTGTACCATTTATACTTTACTCCTGTCTCTTTGGGAGGAATAGATCACTTAGGCATCATTTTAGGATTTATTGATTTATGAAATAATTATTTTAGTCATTATTGACTTAGGTTGGAAATGCCATAGTGTTTTTTTTCCAATAAGAAAAAAATATCATTTGTGTGTTAATATTAATGCAAAGGTGTAATTTAGATCATCTAACATATATTAAATATGCTTCACATGTATGACATGGTAGTATAATATGTTCAACATCTAATGTTCGGTAAATATCGAAATCTCCATAGGATTCAAACAATTTCATGAGAGTCTAGTACCGCTATGTTCCTAATGTACATTCAAACTAGATAAGCAACTTGATATCCACGTTAAAAACTAGTATCCAAAATTCAATAGATATGACCCTAATAATCAAAAGTGTAGATCTGCATGAAAAGTTAAGACTTCAACTCGGGTTCAATCATTATCATAAGAGTGTCACAACAATGGTGGAGAATTTCATAATTGAAAATGCAAATAGATAACATGAAAATTATAATGGTTAAAATAATGGAATAAGAAATAAGACTATAACAATTCCATAGATGGCTTTAATAAAAATTGTTATCATTGTTGTGTATTGCAGGTGCTAGGAGAGGCCATGGAAACAAATGAATTTATTTCCAATGAAGACACACAACATGATTTAGGTCATCAGGTACTTAAATATTACATTAATTTATGAAATATAATAAAATGAAATTTAGTTTCTAATCGTTGTTTTCCTAAACCTAGTAATTTATATATTTTATTATTCAAACTTGAAAAAATGTAATGCATGCGTTGATTATTTTAGGTGGAAAATGTGCTTGCAACAAATACAAAGTTGAACCCTTTTACTGTAAAACAACCAAAATATGTACACAAGGGTGGACCCCATATTGTTAAGGCACATCACATGAGAAAGTGGGTGGAAGAAGATATGACAATTGAGTCTGCAAATACAATAGAAATTGGTGGCAATGAACAAGAGGTTAGTCATGATGATAATACATGGAATGAATACTTTGATACAATTGTTATACTTTGTGGGTGTTATAAATAAGTTCAGCTATAAATTAATGGACAATATAAGTACATTATATAGTCTAATCTCTAACCTTGGAAAAAATAATGCATGTATCAATTATTTTAGGTTGGCAATGGAATCAGAACAAATGAGGAGTTTAATCATTTTGATAGACCAAAACAAATACCTGCATATGGATGTGGCCTATGCCGTACAATTAAATCACGCAAAAAGAAATGGGTGGAAGAGGATATGACAATGGAGTTTGTAAATGCAATAGAAAATCAACACAATGAACAAGAGGTTGGTCATGATGATACTACATGCATGGATGAATACTTTGAGACAATTGTTGTTTTTGGATGTTCCTAAGGTATAAAATCTAAGAATATGAAATTGATGTGGCTTCTTTTTAAAATAATGTGTTCAAAAATAATATTTTTTAATTTATTTTATATATGTATAATATTGTTTTGTTGAGTAATTTATTGCGTATATCTTTGAAATGGATCCATGTTTTATACAGTAATTGCTATCTAACATTAAATAATGGTTGCATTTAATTATAGGTAAACGATGTTGATGATACACCTACTAATGATCAAGATCCAACTAGACCATTAAGAATTCAACGAGATGATCCAATTCATCCTTTAAACCATACTAGGAGAAGAAGAGAAGCATTGAAGAGAGCACTACCACATGAAAAATTTGAGGAATTGATGAAATTAGCATACACTGATGACATGCCATCCACTGCTCAGAGTAGAGATGTTGATGGAAATGTAATGCATGAAGAAGGATTGAACAAAATGCTCACAAGTTTCTTTGGGGATGGAAACAATGATGAGGGTGATGATCCTACACATAATAATGATGATGTTGATATAGAGGGAAATTACCACCAACATAATTATGATGATATCAACATCAATGAATCAATTAAGTAAGAAGCAAAGATAGTGGTGTTCAAATCGGGTGCAAGTAGAACATCTAAGCTTTCATGCACATTAATATTATTGGAAATCAAGTCATTATTTGGTTGGTCAGACAAGAGCATCACTACCTTACTAAAGTAATTTGAATTATTTTTCTAGTTTTGCATTGTCAATTTGTGTCCTCAATTAGAATATAAGTACTAATTTGAGGTGGATTTTACATTATGGTATATAAACAACATTATAAATGACAGTTCTAACATGTGGGTTTGAAAAAAAAACTTACAGGGTTCTAAAGGATAAAATATTCCTTGACGATAATGTGTTGCCATCAACTTGTAGAGAAGCGCGTCAATTCTTAGTCAAGTTGGGGATTGAATATAATCAAATTCATGAATGTAGAAATGATTTCATCTTATATAGAGATGAATATAAAGACAATGAAGAATGCCTATTTGCAAAGAGAAAAGATATCGTACGCATGTACAAGGTTCTACAGTTCCAAATAAGGTTTTATGACACATGCCAATTATTCCTAGACTACAATGGATGTTTCATTGTAAATCTCTTGCACAATTGATGGATTTGCATGAAAAGAATAGGAGTAAAGATGGATTCATGCGAATTCCTGTGGACTCCAAAGCAATGAAACATATAGAGGAAAAATGGCCAAGAAAATTCAAAGATGAACCTCGCAGTATTAGGTTAGGACTTGCAATGGATGGAGTGTGCCCTTTCATTTTCCTAAGCTCAAATTATAGTGTTTGGCTAGTTGGACTGATCGTATACAATATTCCCCCATGGATGAGTGTTAGAAAGGAACACCTTATGCTAACTCTCATCGTTCTAGGAAAACATCAAGTGAAAGAAATGGATGTTTACATAGCACCTTTTATTGATGAGATGCAATTGTTATGGAAAGGCATAAGATTGTATGACATATCACGTCCTCCATCAAATAGGTCCTTCATGTTTTATGGCATACTATGTTGTTCAATTCATGATTTCCTAGGACTTGGTGTTTGTTCTAGTAAGAGATCAGATAATTTGCATATTTGTAGTACATCATAATTTATTTTCAATTCAAGTTGTATATAAGTATTACATTATTATTGTTTTCTTATGTAAGCTAGTTATTGATTATAGGGCTACAAACAAAAGGGATTTTTGCATGTCCAAGATGTGCAGAACAATTTGAGGGGTGATATTCTAAAGATCTACACAAAGTTATTTATGCAAACAACAAGGTTTTTCTATCACCTGACCATAAGTTTAGAAACCGCCTAAAGAATCAATTTGATGGAAAAATTGAAAATAAATCTCCTCCCAAGGTTATGGGTCCAGTTGATTGGCTTAAAATGTACGGAGATGCTGAATCAAAAGCTTGGAACTATTTTTTTGTCATGGTCATTCAATTGAGGAACCAGAACAAGTTATGGTTGAAATTCCAAAAGGAATGAAAAGGAAATTCATATTTTATGATCTCCCTTACTGGAAGGATCTATTAATATCTCATTTACTAGATCCTGTGCATGTTTTCAAAAATGTCCATGATTCTATTTTTCGACATATATCTAGTAAAGATAAAGACACTTTATCATCAAGGAGGGATATTGATCTTTCACGTACCAAATTTGATAGAAGACATTTGTGGCCAAGTAAGGAAAATGAATCATATGCAAAAGCCCCATGGATACTAAAAAGGAAAGAGTTAGATCAACTAAAAAATGTGATTCGTTCAATAAGAACACCCACTGGATATGGATCATCATTGAATAAAGCTTTTACAGTAGAGGGACATATCACAAGATTCAAAACACATGATTATCACAATTTTATGAAGGTATAAACATCAATTAATTGTTATTCTTATCGTTTACTTACCAAAAATTATTTTGATATATTATGATAAATCAATACTAATGAACTATAATAATTTGGTTTGATAGCATATCATGCCACTAGCAATAAGAGGGGATTCATGCCTTACAACTGACTTGAGGAATGTCATATGTCAATTATCATCCTTTACGAGGTATGTGGTCACTTGATATTTACAAGGTTTTACATGGTATGAAATGTTCCTCTATATGATACAATGATATATTATATCTCATTCTAAATGTCACTAAGAATTCATACTAACTTAATGAAAATATCTAATTAGGTGGGTGACCTCTAAAGAGATCCATGAGTCTGAAGTGCCAAGATGGAAGAAAGAAATCACAAAAATTGTATGTGTATCTGAAAAGGAGCTCCCTATAAGTTTCATGGGCCTATAGGTCCATTTGCTTATACATCTAGTTGATGACATTGAAATGGCAGGTATCGTTTCAACGAGATGGATGTTTTTCTTTGAGAGATACATGAAAACCATAAAAAGATATGTCTAGTAGAAGGCACATCCAGAGGGTTGCATGGCTGAAGGGTATGTACTAAATGAAGTATTTTCCTTCCTATGTGAATTCCTTGGTAAAGATTTTGAAGATGGTGCACAATTTTGGGATCAAGAATGTGCATTTGATATTATAGATGGAGAAAATCCTCAAACTAATGGTGTTCAAGAAGTAATTGGTATGTAAAATATTCATTATTATAGTTATTTTAGAATCATTTACTAAATCATTTTGGGCTTCCCGAATTGAAAGAATAATATTTTAATTTTGAATTATACATGTTGATTTTTAATAGGTGTTGATGAAAGTGTTGTGCTCAACAAGTTTGTCCTCTACCAAATGGAATTCATGAATAAATGGATTGATATGTATGATATAAAAAGGAAAGAAGTGTTAGAAGCAAGGAAACAATTTAAGATATCGAACCCAAGGAATACCCCACTTCCCACTGATATTTCTGGTCAATGGGGAAAAGAATGCACAATAGAATGGGTTTCTAAACAAATTCAAAACCGGATAGATACATACTCATTGATAATAAAATTTGATACAATGTTAAAAGGGATACCACGATCAGAATGAACAGAGAGAACTAAGGTTTGATACAGAAGAGTCAGGAACAAGCTGGTAACCATGGAGGGGCAAGGAGGAGGGAGCTCCACTCCCTCCTACAGTAACGTGGTTTTGAACAGAAGCAGAGGAGCGAATCAAAACAAACCTCAAAATTCTTCTGAGAATGAGGAAAGAATTACTGATACACAAAAGGCGGAAGGTAGCAAAACCCATGAAAGGGAAGGGACCCACGAGGAGGTTCAACAGGAGGAGAAAGCTAAAAACAGTGGTCAGAGAACTGTGAACAGTAAAAAAATGGGGCCCCGCAAACCCAAATCTAACATTAAACCACAGGTAGTCCTAAACGATCCAACTCTGCAGGAGCACATACACCTCCTTTGCTTGCATATGTGTAGAGATGGACTTATCAGGAGCACTTTTGGATGAGGTCATCCTAGAAGTTTATGATGAGGAATGGGTTCAGACAGTTGACTATGAACACATACCATTTAGATGCCGCAAGTGTCATGAACATGGACACCTCTTCAGGGACTGCCCACTTAATAAAAGGGAGGAAAACCAGAAAACCAACAAAGGAAAAGACCTTGAAGGTTTTACCAAAGTGGGAGGAAGGGGGAAAGGAGGAGGAAAGAGGACCCAAAAGAAACCCAGTGAAAGCAAATTACTGAGTCACAACGGTTTTGAAATTTTAGAAGAAGAAGAAGAGGAAGAAGAAGGAACACAAAGAATACCAGAAAACCACCAAAGAGAGAAAGGAAAAGAGGCTAACATGGAAATCATACAGGAACAAGATGAACACAGAATGGATCCTCAAAAATCCATGGAATTAGATAGGGACCATGAGATGACCCCAAGTGAAAGTGGCACGGAGGACCAAGATCTACAGGAGATCCTTGAGCAGGAGAACCTTGAACTAGAAAAGTTTCTAGAGCAAGGAAGCAACAAAGGAATAAACTCTCTACCATCGGAGGAACTTGATAGAGTATAACAGCTATTCCTAAACATGTCTAATCAAAAGGGTATAGGAGTAAAAAGAGGCCATGACAACCAGGAGAACAAAGGAGTTAAATCAATGGGATTAGTATCAGGAAAATCTACCAAAAACCCAGGAAAAAAAGAGGCAGTAAGAGACAAAAAGAATTGTTGTTAGAATGTGGAAAACTCATGATTAACTTAGGCAAGATGAAATATCTCTCCAGTTACTCCTTTAAAAACCCCACATTATGAAACTCACAACATGGAACATTAGAGGACTGGGGAGCAAAAGAAAACAAAGAAGTTTAAGTAACAAAATCAAGGAAAAAAAACCTGATATGGTTTTCATACAGGAAACAAAATGCTCAGTAGAGAAAATTAGAGAAAAGAATAACAAATGGTTAAGTAAGTATGAGTATCTTGAAGTCAAAGAAACTAATGCAGCAGGGGGAATTCTCACTCTATGGAATCCACAGAAATTTGGTATTCTTGATGCGGAGGCATCCAGGCACCACCTCTCTCTGATTATTCAACCTGTGGGGGACAAGGAGTGCTACATGATTACCAATGTCTATGGTCCTCAACTTTTGGAAGAAAAACTCAGGCTCCTCACCTCTCTGGAGGAAATGAAAGAAAGGCACCCAGAATTACCCTGGATCCTGGGAGGAGATTTTAATATGATTAAATCTCTCACGGAAAAAAAGGGGGAACCAGAATACTGGGTAGAGACTCAGTAGCATTCCAGAACTTCCTCACTAATATGAGACTGGTAGACATGGATACTGGAAATGGCACGTTCACGTGGAATAACAAGAGAGGGGGTATAGCTCAAGTAGCCTCAAGACTTGACAGATTCATAGTCTTAGAGGAATTATTGCTCACAAGGAACAACTTGACAACTTGCATCCTCCCTTTTGGGGGATCAGACCACTAGCCCATACAACTAGAAGCTTCCATGATAGGAACCACAAGAAACAGGGCCTTCCGGTTTGAGAATGTCTGGCTCACACACTCTGATTTCATCAAAAACATTGAGAAGTGGTGGGCTAAAGAGTTACACACCCAAGGAACGAAAATGTTCACCCTTCATCTTAGACTCAAACACATCAAGAGAAAGCTCAAAGAATGGAACAAAAATGAGTTTGGAAACATCTTCAAAGCTAAAGAAGAAGTGGAAAAGAAATTACAAGAGATTAATCAAATTATCATCTTAGAAGGATTCACAGAGGAAAGAAAAGAGCTAGCGGATGCACTTCAACAACAATGGGATAAAAGATGTTATCAGGAGGAAATCTTCTGGAGACAAAATCTAGAGTGCAATGGATTAAGGAATGGGAGAGGAACAGTAAATTCTTTCACAAGTATACCATTGCACACAGGGATAACAATAGGATAACGAAACTTATAGATCCCCAAGGAACAGAGCAAAATACTCATGAAAAAATGGAAGATGTTATGGTCCAACACTTTCAAAGTATTGCCGAGGAGAATATGGTAGACAGATCCCAATTCACTAAAAGATTTACCCAACACATTCCAAAGCTGGTAACCAGGGAAGACAATCATAATCTCAATAGGCCAGTGTTGGAGGAGGAGGTCAATGAGGTCATCAAAGAAATGCATAATGGGAAAGCTCCAGGACCAGACGGTTTCAATGTAGACTTCTTCAAATCATGTTGGAAGATAGTCAAACATGACATTCTGGAAGTAGTGGAGGAATCGAGAAACTCTAAATCAGGTTTGAGAGCAATTAATGAATCCTTCATTGCCTTAATCCCCAAACAAGAAAAATCAACCACTCCTAATAGATTCCAACCCATAGCTTTATGCAATGTGGTGTACAAAATCATTTCCAAAGTCATTGCCAATAGACTCAAACCTCTTCTACCAACACTTGTGTCAGAAGAGCAGACTGGATATGTGGAAGGGAGGCAAATTCTCAATAATATCATTCAAGCTCATGAAGTGGCGCACTCTCTCAAAATCAATAAGCAAGCATGCATGATTATACAGTTGGATATAGTGAAAGCTTATGATAAACTAAGTTGGTCTTACATTAGGGATGTTCTCAAAGCATATGGCTTTGACCACAATTGGATAAAGTGGGTCATTGCTCTTGTCACTACTATCAGTTGCTCAATTCTCCTTAATGGCTCTCCATCCAGAACTTTTAAGCCTTCAAGAGGCCTTAGAAAAGGTGATCCTCTCTCACCATTCCTCTTCATTCTCGTGATGGAAGGATTGGGCAGAGTGATCACTACTGCCAGGGAGGAAGGAAGAATACAAGGATTGAGACTTACTCATAATGGATACACTTTGACCCATCAACAATTTGTGGATGACACTATGTTGCAAGGCATACCCACAGTCAAGGAAGCCAAAGCATTCAAACAAATTCTATATGAGTTTGGTTTGGCTGCTGGTACTAAAGTAAGCATTGCAAAACCTAAGATCTTTCTTTTCAACACTGATATCTCTATTCAAAGGAATCTCTCCAGAATTCTAGGCTTTCAAAGAGATTCACTACCCTCCAAATACTTGGGAGTTCCCCTCACAGACAAACTGCTGAGAAAGGACATCTGGGAGGTTGTAACAAATAAACTGAAGGACAAGGTCAGCAAGTGGACTAGCAAATCATTGAATTTATTGGGGAAGTTAGTCCTCACCAAGACAATACTACAAACCATCCCAATATTCATGTTTTCAGCCCTTCCGACACCATCAGGTATCCTTCAGCAAATCATAAATATACAAAGAGACTTTCTTTGGGGAAAAGGAGAAGAGAAAAAGAAATGGGCTCTGGTAGCTTGGGACAAGATTTGCAAACCCAAATCCCATGGTGGTTTAGGTCTACATGACCCAGTGATTCTAAACAGAGTCTTGGGAGCAAAACTATGGTGGAGATGGCTAAAGGAAATACAAAACCCCTGGGTGAAACTCTGGAAACAAAAATATGCAATGGATTGGCAAGAAAAGGACCACATAAGAATGTCAGGAAACATAAAAGGTTCCCATATTTGGAACAAGGCCTGGGAGAACAGAGCTTTAGTACAAAAACACAGTTTCTGGGAGATCAGAAATGGAAACCTTGCCTGGTTCTGGGAGGACAACTGGCAGCAGGAAGGTAACCTTAGTAGAGAGGAACTAGATAGTATTTAGACTGATACAATAAACAAAGGACTGAAAAAAGTGAGTGACTATTGGGAACAGTCAAGGGAGAATTGTAAATGGAGAATTTGGAAGCTACCAGAATACAATGAGGCGACCCCGCTGAAAACTCAAGCTAAAGCTCTGGAGATCATCCTAGAAAAGAGACAAATTTTGACCTCAACTTCAGATGACCTACTAAGATGGGGTAGAAATAATGAGGGTGTCTTCAACCTCAAGGAAGCCAAAAGAATAGCTATGGGACTTAACTTACCAAGCACTGACAAGACATGGAAAGATATATGGAACAACCCACACTGGAAGAAGATCAAACTGTTCAGGTGGTTGGTCCAACATGGAAAGATTCTAACTTGGGAGAATCTCAGAAAGAGAGGGTTTGTTGGACCTTCAAGATGCCATTTATGTGGCCAATAGGAAGAAACCATGAATCATCTTCTCAACCTCTGCTCCTACACCTCAACCTTATGGAATTGGGTAGCCGATGTCTTCAGGCAGACAGACAGGAACGAAAATGACATTACTATTACGTTGAAAAACTAGAGAAGAGACTTCTCAGACAATGAGACAGTAAATACTGCCTGGGCCCTGATTCCAGGTTTCTTGGTCTGGAATGTCTGGAAAGAACGCAACAACAGAATCTTCAAAGATAAGACTGGCCTAGCTCAAAATATCATAACAGTAATCCTAAAGCAGCTTAAGGAAACAGTCAATGGCCTAGGGGGGCATTCTCCAGAAAAGCCCCCGGGCAACAGAGAAGCCCGCATTCTGAAACTGTTGGGACTTCAGTCACATAACCCTCAGAGTCCTAATGGAACTGTGAAGCATACCTCAGAAGGAAAAGCTTTCTGGCAACCTCCTCCACATGGTTTTTTAAAATTCAACATAGATGGAGCCTCAAAAGGTAACCCTGGGGACGCTGGTTATGGTGGAGTTATAAGAGATGAGGAGGGAAACTTAAAAGTCATCTTCCACAGCCACCTGGGAAGGGCCACCAATAATATGGTGGAACTCATGGCTATGGAGCTATGCTTGGAGATTCTAATAGAGTACAACATTCACAACGCCATCATCGAGGTTGACTCTGAATTAATCATCAATTCGGTCAAATGGATAGGCTCAGGCACTTCACCAGATAAAGTCTCGAGCCACTGGAGACTTCTACAGGTCTATCACAAAATACAATCTCACCTTAGAATTCTAAGAACTCTAAGTTTCGTTCATGTAAGAAGAGAAGCCAACAGTGTAGCAGACTGGCTAGCCAATGAAGGGGTAAGATGCACATGAGACAATAGGTGCTGCAAGTGGGAGGAGGTACCAGATAGCCAATTGCGTGAAGGCTATTCATTTAGGGCCCTCATAGACATGGAACAGTACTAGAACAGACAGGGCAACTGATTATCTCCTCTCGTCAATAAAGGTTAGGCGTATGTCAGGAAGATACACAGAGTTTGGGAACTTGTGGGTCTTGAAGGAAAATAGGTAGCGGTAGAGCAAAGGCTACAGGCCAACGAGCAGGTTGGTGGGTTCAAGAGTCAGTCAGCGAGAGTCAAAACAGTTTCCGGTTTACCACCCTTATCGGGCACCCTCAAAACCAAAAGTGGTTTCTACGAATCACATGCAATGCCACTCAACTGTCAACACATGGCTTTGGGAGGAGAGTGAATACCGCCCTCATTGGGCGGGTATTCCTCGAGCTTCTGCTCCACTCGATATGGCCAATGGCTTTTTGATCATGGGGGAGTAGATTGACGGCTATTGGCTATTGAGTAGGTTAGTGGGTCTAGGAGAAAGTTAGAGGGAGTTAAAACAACTTCCAGTTTACCACCCATATCGGGCACCCTCAAAACCAAAAGTGGTTTCTACGAATTGCGTACAATGCCACTCCACAGTCTACACGTGGCTTTGGGTAGTGAGTGAATACCACCCTCATCGGGTGGGTATTCCTCGGGCTTATGTTTCGCGTGTTATGGCCATTGACCATTAGATCTTGAGGGAGTAGATCGACGACTATAGGCTATCGAGCAGGTTGGTGGGTCCGGGAGAAAGGCAACGGACCCGAAATCTCTTGGTTGCATTCTCTATTCCCATTTTTATGTCCGCCAAATGTTTTGTCAGGGCTTCCTTTTTTGTACGAGTACTAAGTGCTGCTAAAAATCTTCCCTTTGTTGGAGGAATTGCTTCCTCTTAACGTCGGTTGTAACTTTTGTAACATATTTTTAGAAACAAGTTAATAGAAGGTCCGACTCTTGCTTTAGCAAAAAAAAGATAATAAAATTTGATACCACTAGAGATCTAATATATTTATCTTCTTCACATGTAGGTTTTTTTCTATGAAGATATTTTGGATCCAAAATGGATATTTGTCATTCATTATGATCCAAGATTAAGGCATATATTCGAAGATGCCTCAATCAATACAAAGAAAAGTAATGATGACCAACCAAATATAGTTCAAGAATCAGGGAACATAGAACAAATTGGCATCAATGATGATGTTCAAGATGATGATGTTCAACCAGAAGACTGTGAACTAGATGATGGTGACAACATTCCTTTAGCAGTATGGAGAAGCGGGGCTAGAGGTGTATTTTCACAAAATGATAAATTAGATGAGGCAATTCACCATGACAACCAACAATTTCCAAAGGCAAATGATCTTATAGAAGAAGGCAATATTGATGATATACAAAATGAAGATCAAATTAATAGATCTGGTAACATTGATATTTTTGATCTAGAAACAACTTTTATTGATACAGAATATGACGAAGGTGAAGATGAGGATGATCACAATATGACTTTAGCAGAATGGTTTAGGAAGAGTAATATTAATTGCCTGCAAGAACATATGAACATTGACAAGGAAGCATTGGAAGACATAGATGCAGATGATAACATAAATGAAGACTTCTAGATAATTTACAGGGTATGTAATTCATATTTAAATAAGGACAATTATTATGTCCCATTTTGAAATGATTCATTGTTATTTGGTTGTAATAGTCATTTAATTACCATGTTTAGAACTCATAATCTAAATTGGTGTTTTGAATATTCTTATAGGTATACTCATTACTTGATGCAATTAATGTCATTAAAATGTATGTTAGTTAATATGATTTGCATGGTAAATTTTAGGGGCGAATTATAGCCAAAGGCGAAATTTGAGGGTTTTTACATTTTAAGAGGGCAAATTTTTTATTAAAAACCCTTTTCATATAATTAGCCCCAATTTTATTTAAAAAATAATTAATTTTTTGATTTTAGCCCAAAATAAAAAATGGGCGGATAAACTAACTGAACCTAACTAACTGAACCTTCATTTGGCCCGATTCGCTAGTTTTGGGAAATCGTATTCCCTTAAAATTGCCGAATTTTGATATTTTCCCCTGGTTTGGGAGATTAAAATGATTTAATACCTTACACTAGGCACAATTTTTTTTAATACCATGGGCCAATACCACATGCCCAAAAACCATCTCTCAATCACAATCAAAATATTTATAAATATTTTATTTGAATTTAATTTTATAACATTTTTTAATTAAATCTAAAAGAAAAAATATTATAATTACTTTTAAGATATATCTAAATCCCTTATCACATTCAAATATATGAGATATAAATAATAGTTATAAATTAAGATCCATTTTACCATATAAGTTAGTCTAATAATTTTGTAACCATATTTAAACTTTATTAATAAGCACATAAAAATTTAATACTTATAATATAACAATTTTTTTAACCATGGATATTCACCCCCACTTTACCATGGACATTATTAAGTTGTGAACATGCTTTGTTACAATACCATGGGCCAATACCATGACTTATCAATACCACATGCCCAAAAACCATCTCTCATTTTACAATCAAAATATTTTATAGTTTTTTTTTTTAAATTTAATGTTATTACATTTTTGGTATGGAAAAGATATTGTAATGTCATGTTATGTTATCTAAACATTATGACTCAATCAAATTTAAAAAATTGATTAATTAATTAATTAAAAATTAAAATATTTTGACTCAATGAAATTACATAAAAATAGAAATTACATTAAAAAAATAAAATTAATAATTATAATAATTAATAATTAATAATTAAACAAAGTTAGATCCATTTTAACTTTGGATCTATCTAGAGATTTGATAATTAATAACCCTATGTTAAAATGAAAATTCTACGTTATTATTTTATGT
This sequence comes from Pinus tabuliformis, assembly GCA_031772625.1. Taxonomy (NCBI): domain Eukaryota; kingdom Viridiplantae; phylum Streptophyta; class Pinopsida; order Pinales; family Pinaceae; genus Pinus; species Pinus tabuliformis. The sequence continues at coordinate 1,555,812,161 of CM062819.1, forward strand.
AAAAATTTTAGGTTATTATTTTTTTTAATCAATTTTTGTTGAGTAAAGGTAAATTTGAAATAAAAATAAAAATAACTCTATGTAAAAATGAAAATTCTACATTATTATTTTTTTATTATATCAAGAGATATTGTTTTGTCCATTACTAGTTTTTGAGCTCAAGGTTTATAAGAACCCATGGTATTCATGTGGAATATAGTCTATTTAAAGGGGGGAATTATACCATCCTAAATCCATCTTCTCATTCTCCCTCTTTCTCTCTCTCTCCCTCAGTTTTGATTCACATTTTGCATTAGCCTTAATTGTCGATCTCTCAAGATTTGTCGATCTCTCAAGCTTAGAGAGGGATGGATCTTGGCTCGTGTATATCTAAAGAGAGGTATGCTATGAATTCTTAAAGTAGTATACTTGGATTTGCAAAATGTAAGATTTTTTTTACATAGGGATATCTTAAAGTAGTATACTTGGATTTGCAAAATGTAATATTTTTTTACATAGGGATATCGTTTACTTTTGATTATGGTCTTGCCTATTAAGTGCCCATATTTTGGTTTTGATGAGTTTTGATTATGGTTTTGATCAGGTGCAACGTCTATGACCCTTTCCTATTAAGTGTCTATATTCTAGTTTTGATCAGGTGAAGCGTCTATGACCCTTGTCTATTAAGTGCCCATATTCTAGCTATCATTTGGGAGGTTTTTTTTATTGCATCCAAGGATGTTGTCTTGTTCTGTGAAGTTACCAGTGGTTTTTGAGCTCCAGGTTTATGAGAACCCATGGTATTTCCCATGATATTCATGTGGAATATAGTCTTTTTAAAGGGGGAATTAAACTAGCCTAGATCCATCTTCTCCCTCTTCCTCTTCCTATGCATCGAAACCATTAGTTTTGATTCTCATTTCCCACTCGCTAGGTTTTGATTCTCATAAACTAGCCTAGATCCATCTTCTCCCTCTTCCTCTGGGTATCCCTCGAAACCCTCGGTTTTGATTCTCATTTCCCATTCACCTTAACTAAGGATGGATCTAGGTTGGTGTGTATCAAAAGAGAGGTATATTGTGAATTCTTAAAGTAGTATACTCTGATTTGCAAAATGTAAGGTTTTTTTATATAGGCATATAGTTTATTGGATTTGCAAAATGTAAGGTTTTTTTTATATAGGGATATGGTTTACTTTTGATTTTGGTTTTGATCAGGTGAAGCATCTATGACCCTTGCCTATTAAGTGCCCATATTCTACATATCACTTGGGAGGTTTGCATAGGTTGATCATGATTGTGAAACCCTATTCCAAAACAAAGACATCTATCCACTTAATTAATTTTTTTTTTCATTTTAAATTAAAATAAAAATCAATAATATGAAAAATATCAATTATGGGGCTGAAAAAAAGCTAGAAGCATTAGTAGATGTTGGGAGATTTCAGGTTTTTTAATATCATGAGAAAAATGTTTTTTCTGTTGCTTTATATTTTATAGTTTGTGTATAGTAAAATATGGTATATTAACGACTTAATCACTTTCTATCTTAATGGTTAATTTTTTTAAATTCATTTAAATTATAATTAATTAACTTGATATAAAAATTATTGATGAGACAATATTATATAAAGGGAAAGTGATTTGATAATTATAATTACAAGTTGTCCAAATTTGTGAGTGAATGATTATCTTCACTTTCAATTTCTGAATTGAGATATAATTAAATTTGTAATGGTTTATTTATATAATCATCACTCAAACATGATATTTTTCCACAAGGAGGTCACTCACAAAACATAATAAAAATATATATATATTATTTAATTCCAAAACTAAAGAGGTCATTTCAAGTTACAAGGGTTTGTCTAATATATATATATATATATATATATATATATATATATATATATATATATATATATGAAAATTAACCATCATGCAATATAATATTATGTTGACTCCATTAAATTAAAACATAAATTATTATTTTAATATGATAACTATAATTATTATTTTATATGTGTCCTTAGAGGTATCCTAAAGTGTTGTTAGATTCTAGCTAGTTCATTTTTTATCATGTTAATGAAACAATCATAGTACCTAAGGTGACCATGTATATTCATTTTAAAATTTAAATATTTTGTAATAATTTTTGTCAATATAGACAATTTTAAAATTGAAATTCACTAAGTAAAATCATAACAACACTTATCTACTAATCTCTCTCAAAACTACATCTCTCCTTAGACTTTTGTAATTAATATACGCTTAAAAAATAAATATTCAAAACTGAAAACTAAATCTCTCCTTAGTTTCAAATGTTATATAAAATCTTTTTAATTAGTACATATTTAAAAACTAAATATTCAAAACTTATTTTTATTCACACCGAGCCAAGTTTTCCAATGATGGTCTAAAATCCGAAACCCTAGTAGAAAAAAAGATTCCTTGCCACATGATAGGCTTCTTTGCGCTCAAATTGTTGGGAGGATGATACTAAGATGTAAAAACTGGCAATTCAAAAAATACTTTAAGATAAAGAATAAATAAGTTAATTACATTATAATTTTTTTGAGTTGAATTACAAGCCACAACCCTCGAAATTTAACAAAACATTACTTAAATCATGATCAGGCTATTTAACTGCTCACAAATAGTAAAATCTCGTCTTCCTTCTTAGCTATTGCGAATATATGTAGGGCTCTACATTTTAAGGACGTCGCATTGAAATGTTGAGCATTTTTGCAGGGCAGAAACCTCTTCTTTGACTGATGTAAGGGGTTCTCACTTATTTTCAGTTAGGGCTTTGCATTTTGGGGTTTCATCTTGATACATAAAATTCCAAGGGAGATGCAGGCTTATTATCATTGTTTTGCTTGGCCGTAGGAGTTTTAAGGCTGATTTCTATTGCAAACCTTTATGCGCTATAACCTTTTGTGCTGATTTTCACCATGCAGATTTTATTAATATGTTCTCTTAGTATGTAATGTTGGAGTTTTTATGCTTTTTAGTACTAAAAAGTTTTTGGTTTGGGAATATTGTTGGTACAGTTGGGGCATACTTACTGATGGACATGGCTATACCTGTACAATTTGTTACAACAAAAAAATGGGAGAATTCTATCTCCAATACTCATATTTGTTCATCTCCATCTAAAGATAGGTAGGATGAGTAAAAAAACATTTCACAAAATCCATGCTCTAACATAGCTATTTGGCAATTATTTTACAAACTAATTATATAACAAGATACATAGATAGATCATTCCTAATTTTTCCATAGGCCTCAAAGGAAGTACCCAAACTCAACGAGCAAGGATTGTAATCCCAATGCTTTGTTCCATTTAAATTCTTGTTCTGACATTTCTTTCCCATATTTCCTCCCTCTCATAACTTGCATAGAGGTTAATGTTTGTTTAGCTACACTTGCATAAGTGAGAGTTTTAATGTTTACCTTTGTTACCCCTAGGCTAAGGGAACATCTTCCCTCATTATCTCTAATCATTGTTCCTCCCATGGATTACTAATTTGTTGTTTCACCATTTTTCCCTTGTATTTCTTCTCAATTTTTCCATTTTTACCTTTTTTATTTTTTGCACTTATCTTCTTCATGTCAATTTTCTAAGGAATTATTGTGGCTCATTTCCCACTCCTCACTCATATATTTATATTCCAATACATGAGAAATATATTTATATTCCATATGAATAATATACATATTTCAGTCCTCGAGGGATTGCTTAGAAAACAAGGCTCACAGTCATTACAAGAAATACTCATTATGAGTCCAACACATTGTCACATGTAAGATTTCTCCCCACCACCTATGCTAAACCTAATTAACTTTCCATGAGATATATCTTTATATTCCATATAAGGAATATACTTGTTTTGGTTCTTGATGGATTGATTAGCAAGGCTTCAAGCCGTTACAAGAAATACTCATTATGAACTTTGTTAGCCCTTTAGAAAGTCTTTATTATTCAGTGAAATATCTGCCAAGATCTTACAAGATTTTATAATCCAATGAAAGATTCGCCAAAAAAATTATATATACATATTATATTATTGATAAATTTGCCTTACATTTTTCCCATGTATCATGGGGATTCACCCATTTATTATATATATAAATTTAGGGGGGTTCTTAAAATTTTCCCTGATGGTTTGTTGGTTGCAAATAACAAGCTCAATTAGTTAGATAAGAGTTACTATGGTTAGTTTCATCTATTAGTTGAAAATGGTTAGAAATGATATGAAGTTATGATCGAGACAAAATGCAAATAATTTATGTGTGTATAAATTGTCACATATTGTGCATATAGACAAATATAACTTAACACACAAATATAACTTGATAAGTTGAATTTATGGAATTAATTAACACAAATATATTAAACTACACTACAATAAAAATTCGAATTATTAAGGATATTTGGATGGGTAATGAAGGTGAATTCAAATTGTCTAATGAGTTTATTCATTTTTGTGATCAATAATAACTTTCCCACATGCAGGTAATATTTTGCCCATATAGGGAATCCCTGATGGCATAGGGTCCCTATCATTTTATTGTTGTCATCGTTATCATCATTTAATCATCATCCTCATTGACATTGTCATCGTCATCATATTCACCATCGCTTCCACTATCATAGGTCATTTTTTGATGAGGATTATCATCATATCTTCCTTGGTTTCTTATATATATATATAGATATATGATGATGATGAGAAAAAAAATCATTGGTCATAAAAGGTTACCATACATAGACTATCTTTAAAGGTAGATCAAATTATTTTTTTTCACACTTCCAAAACATATGGTTTCTATTCCAAGGTAGATCTTGAACACATTGATGAAGCCAATTTTGTCTTGTATGTATCATCCAAGCATTCTGTATATTTACAAGTTCACCTCTCATTTTCATTGTTTTTTAAAATTTTAAAGATTTTCACACATGATATACTGAATAGTTAATGGACAATACAAATAGTTTCCACAGTTGATATTATTCTACTTATATGCTCTTTATAACTGAACAAAATTATTAATTTTGTCTTGAGAATTAGACTTGTAGCACAAATAAAATGGTTGTGAATCATTTAATGGCTATATCAATTCACAACTACTAATAATTGTTTTTGCTTTCTCCTTAAGTTTTGCAACCCAATTTAAATTAAACATGCTTAACAGTGAAAAAACCATTTGTCAATCCTTCAGGTTTTACAAAATTTCTATAAACAACTATCTCTAGTTGGTAATCTAAAAAATATCAACAAATTCACAGTCTCATATATTGGTCAGAAGAGGCCATCGTCAAAGTGAATCAAATACCAAGAATGATCTATGTCTACTAAAACCTATAATCACATTGTTTCCCTAATAGCAACTAAAAACTTCTATACCCAGTTGTTGAACTTTTGCAACCAATTATAAACCTTCAACAAGAACTTATTTTCTAATGAGGATTATTGCCATATCTTCCTTGGTTTTATGAGGAAAAGGAAATAAAATTTCATTGGCTATCAAAGGTAAACCAAATTAATTATTTGCATACTTCCAAAACCTAGGGTTTCGTATCCAAAGTAGATCCTAAGCACATCAATGAAACCAACTTTGTTTTTATGTATCATCCAAAAATTATGTACAATTACAAACTCACCTCTAATCCATTGTTTCTAAAAATGTTGAATATTTTCATACATGATATCCTGAACAGTTGGACAATACAAATAGTTTCCATCGCTATTCTTCCATTTATATGCTTTTTGCAACTTATTTGAAAGAGCAATTTTGTCCCAACAATTAGACTTGTAGTACAAAGAACATGGTTAATACATATGATTCAACCAAAAACTAGTTGCTACCAAAATTCAACCAAAAAATATTACTGCATAAAAATAGAATTAAAAACAAAAAAAAAATTTCCCAAATTAAAAATAAATAAATAAATTATCAACTTTTTTTTTGCCAAAATTTAATGATTTTTTTAGTGCTAATACTAACATCACCATTACAAAAAGATATTTTTCTAGTGCTAATACTGCCATTACAACAAGATATAAGAGGGATATACTGCAAAAAGTTTAATAATAATATGTATGTAGAAGATGGTCTTCAAACTGGTGAATTCATGATAATCAATGGGACTACAGTCAAAATAATTGTATGTTATTTACTTTTTTACATAGATTGTCAAAATAATTGCATAAATCAATTTTTTTTAACCAAAATTTAAGAAAAACTTTGCTGATGCTAACATTAGAACCACCATTACAACAAGATATCTTTCTAGTGTTGACAACACCATTATAGTAAGATACCTCAAGAGAGACAGAAAATGTAAAAAGTATGATAGTAATACGTATCCAAGATGGTATTGAAACTAGTAATTGTTCATGAATCCATAAGATTGTAAGGTCATTGTCATTATCATAATCATTGTCATCATCATCACCATCATCCTTGTCATCGTTATTGTCATCATTACATTATCATCATAATCACCATTCATGCCATCATCATCAGTTCCATCATCATCATCATCATCATTATGGACATTGTTTGCAATTGTTCATAATTATAGATGTTGTAAGAAATATCATCAACCCAAAAAATGTGATCAGTGCTAGAAAAGGGTTGCTTAGGACACATTGATATACGTAAGAGAAATAATAACTCTATTTTTCAGAGATGATCTATGATGATCATCATCACCACCGTTATCATCGTCATTGTCATTTTTATCATCCCCATCATCATCATTAATGTAATTTCTATCATCATTGTTGTAATCGTCATCATGGACATCATCATCATTCATGCCATTATTGTTTTTGATGATGACCTAGATGAAAATGATGATAATGATGATGATGATGACAAGGATGACGACACCAAAGATAATGCTTATGATTATGACAATGACAACATTTAAAAATTGGGAAGATTCACCAAGGTCATTAGCATCCTCATCATCATAATCATTTCCATCATCATCATTGTCATTGTAACCACTATCGTCTTTATCATCATAATCACAATTCATGTCATCGCCGTCATCTTCATTTTCATCATTGTCAAGATTATTGACATTGTCATCAATTGTTCATAATTGTCAATGCCATAAGGAATATCATCAATGCAGAAAATATGATGAGTGTTGGAAAAGGGATGCAAAAGTGAACACAGAAATGGGGGCAACAATAGAAGTAAAATTGGATGAAGAGTGGATGCAACATAAGTAGATGCACAACAACATGAAAAACTTGACACAAAAGTGGATGCAAAAGCAGATGCAATTGTCAATGCAAACTTGGATGCAAACATGAATGCAAAAGTGGAAGCAAACATGGGTCCAATGGTAGGTGTAAAACTTGGCACAAATTGTGGTGAAACAAATGTGGATGCAACAACGGATGCAGAAAAGGACACAAACTGAAATGCAAAAAAGAGACAAACATGGATACAAAATAAGATGAAAAAAGGGATGTAAACATGGACACAAACATGGGTGCAACAGTGGACACAAAATTAGATGCAAAAATGGATGAAACAAAAGTGGATGCAATAGGGGATGCAAAAACATACACAATATTCGATGCAAACTTGAACACAAAAGAGGGTGCAAATGTGGATGCAAAAGTGGAAGCAAATGTGGTTGCAATGGTAGGTGCAAGATATGGCACAACAAAAGTGGATGTAACAATAAACAAAAAAATATGCAAAATAAGATGCAAAAAGGGATGTAAAAGTCGAAGCAAACATTGATGCAATAGGTGAAACCAAATTGGATGCAAAAAATGGATACAATGGAAGTAGATGCAAAAGTAGATACAAATTGAGATGCAAAACCCAGTGCATAAACCTAACACAAAAGTGGATGCAAAAAGAGATGCAATATTTGATGCAAAAGAGGATGTGAACATGGATGCAAAATTGGAAGCAAACGAGGGTACAACAGTAAGTGAAAAACATGGTGAAAATTGTGGCACAACAAAAGTGGATGTAAAAGTGGATGTAATGATAGATGCAGAAAAAGAATAAAACTATGATGCAAATGAAGATGTAAAAAGGGATGCAAAAAGTGGACTTTAAAATGGGTGCAACAGTGGATGCAAAATTTTATGCTAAAGTGGATGCAATAGAAGTCGATGCAAAATTAGATGCAAAATGAGACACAAAACCCAATGCAAATCCTGATCCAAAAGTGGATACAAAAAGGGATGCAAAAATAGATGTAAAAGTTGATGAAAACCTAGACACAAATGAGGATGTAAACGTGGATGCAAAATTATAATCAAAAGTGGGTGCAAAAGGAGGTGCCAAAATAGGCACCAATTGTGGCACAAAAATATTAGATGCAATAGTGGGCACAATAATAGATGCAAAAGAGGATGTAAATATGGATGCAAAACAAGATGGAAAAGTGGATGCAACAAAAGTAAATGAAAAATTATGTGCAAAACTAGACATAAAACTCGATGTAAAACTTGGCACAAAAGGGATGCAAAAATGGATGCAAAAAATGATTTAAAAAAGGATGCAAAAAAGGGTGCAAAAGTCGATGCAAAAGTTGATGCAAGTGTAGGTGCAAAAAGTGGATGCAAATGAGGATGCAAAAGTATGTCAAACAAAATTAGGTGCCAAACTTGATGCAAAACCTGGAACAAAACCTGGTGCAAATGATGACACAAAACTTGGCATAAAATTTGGTGCAAAACCCGGTGCAAACCTATTGCAATACCTGGTGCTAAACTTGGTGTAAGATTTGGTGCAAAACTCGATGCAAATTTTGTGTCAAGTTTTGCACCATATTTGATAAATGGATGCAAATAGCACCAAAAATGGGCTCTAGATGCAAGAAAGGAAGTAAAAAGGCACGCTAATCACAGGGGTTTGTTGTAGTGTTAGGAGCATCGAAGGGTCGTAAAGGATGGTGATCTAGGTGAAAGAAACACACCATTTAACCTGTGCTCAAAATATCATCAGACCACTTGATTATTTGGGTCACGGTTAGGTCTGAGCCCTCGATTTGCAATACATGATACAATGTGGATTATGTACCAAAATAGGTTGGTCCTTATGTTTTCCCTTGAGAACAATTATTCCCTTTAACTTTGATAATCATAGTCCTTTTTCAATATTTTGAGAATCATATTAGGGCTAGAGATAACAGGTCCAAAACCTACATTTGGTATCAAAGAATTTTTGGTTTCTAAGGGAAACTTTTATGGCTAAGGGATTTTTCTTGGGCCTATGGTAGACCATGCTATAGTTGGATATCTATGAAATAAATTCTTGTGGTCAAAGGAAATGGTGAGTAGTTCAAAGATAGAGATCGAGAAATTCAATGGGTATATTTTTGAGCTGTGGAAGCTCAAAATGGAAAATATATTAGTGGACAAATATCATTGGATCACTGTGGATCCAAGTACTACACCAACCAGGATGTTGACAAAACACTAGAGCAAGTTGGATAGAAATGAAAAGAGAAAAATACGATTGTGTCTCTCATATTCAATATTAATAAATGTTTTAAGAGAAACTACAATGAAGGAATTGTGGAACAAGTTAGGGACTTTGTATTAATATAAGTTTGTAGTGAACAAAACATTCCTATATATCAGAAAATCTTTATAACATGAGGATGGATGATGGATACTTGATGAAAGAGCATCTAAATGCCTTCAATATTGTGGTAAGCCAACTATTATATGATGATATTGATATTTTAGATGTATATAATTGTATCAGTTTTTTATGTTCTTTACTATATTCATGGTATAGTTTGGTTGTTTCCATAGGTAGTAATTCAACTACTTCAAGTTTCGATGATATTGTATCATCCTTTTTATCTCAAGAGATGAGCTAAAAAAGCATGGAAATTTAGAACATAGATGCCTTTCTTGTAAGTGGATTATCCCAGAATATAAATAAAAATAAGTCCTCAAATGGGAGACTAAAATATAGAGGAAAATCTAAATCTCCAAGAAAATTTATAAAGGTGTGTTGGAGATGCAAAAAAGCAAGGCATTACAAGAGAGAATGTAAATCCAAAATTTCTAAGAAAGGGAATATATATAATGATGCTCTTTTTACAAAAGAAAAACCTCCTTGGATGATGGAGGGGATGTGTATTTGGGTTCTTCAAGTACACATGTAGATCATGAGGCATGGCTAGTCAATTTATGTGCATCCTTTCATATGACTCCTCATAGGGATTGGTTCTATGATCAAGAAAGATATCATGATGGTGATGTTTTCTTAGGAGATGAATCAATAGCTAGAATCTTAGGATGAGGAAAAGTCAAGCTGAATATCATGGATGGAAGGATTAGAATACTCCCTGTTGTTTTTCATAGTCTAGGATTGGCTAGAAATTTGATTTCTGTAAGCAAGATGAATGATGTTGGTGTGAAAATAGTGTTTGAAAAGGATACCTGTAGGATGGTTTGAGGAGAAATGGTATTTCTAAGGATATTTTGGATTGGAAATATGTATAGGATTGGGAAGCACTATTAGTTATCAATGCAAAAGTTCCATTATTCCTGAGAGTGTAGTAGAAGAAGGAAAATATTTTAGCCTTTGGAGAAAAGACTATGATGTGGCATCAAGATTGTGACAAATCAAATAGAAGAACTTTTGATTACTACATGTAACGGTATGGAAGAATCTATGTCTAATTGATATTTTGATTTTGATTTTTGTGAACATTATTTATATTTGAAAAAGAATCAATTAAGATTATCTTTTGGTTCAACAAGGTTAGAGGGAATATTACAATTGGTGCACAATGATGTGTTTGGATCTATGTCCATTCCATCATTGGGTAAATTTGTGTACCATGTCTCATTTATAGATTCTCTCAAGGAACACATGGTTTTATTTCCTTGAGAAGGAATTTGAAGTCTTTAAAAAATTCAAAGAGCTTAAGGCTCTTGTGGAAGATCAGACAAAGAATAAAATTAAGGTATTGAGGATATATAATGATGGAGATTTATATGGGAACAAATTCAAAGAATTATGTAATAAGTGCAATATAGCAAGGTAGAAGACTACTCCATACACACCTTAATAGGATGGAATTGCAGAAAGGATGAAGATAACATTGATGGAGAAATAAATGAGCATGCTTAGTTATGCCAAGTTAGGATGAATTATGGATAGAGGTAGTGGACACAGTGTGTTACCTCATAAATACATCACCCTCATCTACATTGGATCATAAGACTCCATAAGAGGTATGGAGTGGTAAGAAACCTTCTCTTAAACATTTCAAGGTATTTGGTTGTGATGATTATATACATGCTTCAAAGGAGAATAGGAGTAAGATATATAAGAAAGTTTAAAAGTGTATCATTATTGGATATATGGCTGAAAATATTATAGGCTTTGTAACCCAAAAACTAAGAAGGAAATGTATACTCAAGATGTAGTATTTATAGAGGTCAAATATTTTTTCAAATAGAAAATTATACCAAGGAAGAAAGAACCATAAAACATAGAGTTTGAATTGAATGATGATGAATGAGACTCTATGGAAGAATAGGAATAAGAATAAGAAGAAGAACTATATACTCTGGCATTGAGGATTTTAGTTCGGGAAGTAAAGTAGCCAAAAAGGTATAATCCGCCTATTTTTCTTTAAAATTGTCTTGTTTATTACTAGTGATGGTCCTAGAACTATCAAGGAGGTAGTGGATTCATAAGATAGGCAAATTTAGAAAATTTCCATGGTTGAAGAAATGGAAACATTAGACAAAAATGAGGATTTGAATCTAGTGGGGTTTCTCATTGCCAACAAATGGGTATTTAAGAAGAAGCTTAATGCAGATGGAAAAGTGGAGAAATAAAAATCTCAGTTAGTAGCAAAAGGTTATTCTCGGGAAGAGGGAATTGACTTTAGTGATGTTTTTTCTCTTGATTCCAAATCAAATTATATTATATTTACTTTTATCTGCTACTACTGCTTTTGATATTGAAGTAGAATAGATGGATGTGAAGACAACATTACAACAAAGGGATTGTTACAAGTCATTTTGTTTTATCCAATCAAGTGGCCTAGAAATTATATCAATCAATATCCTTTGACACTTTCATTCATCCCCTGTGAAGCCTAAAACATATTCTCTCCAAAAATTCCAGGAATCCTGGGTTAAACAACTCAAAACCCTAATTTTTAGGCCCATCGCACTTTTCCTTTGAGCAACCTACACTATTGCAAATTGTATATTGAGAAACTGCACTGACCAACACATGTTTCCTTTGCTGCAAGTGTGATGGCCTCTAGAAATCGGTAAAAAATAATAAAAAATTCGAATCTTCTCTTTCCAGAAGCTTCTTGAGTGGTTTTAACTATTTACTATTAGATCTAGATCTCAAACTCATATATTTGAGGTCTTATCTCTTATCACTAGAACTTATCCTCCTCCATATATGGATCTAAGTCCTAGATTGGTAAATCTCAAATCACCCCATTTACCCTATAAATTTACTGCCTCCTGTGGAGTCTGGGTTGGCTTTTGGAGACTCATAGTTATACCCTCATTCTTTTGCTTTATGCCTAAGGATGCATTATCCATCTATGCATTTGAGTTGTGATTGAAGGTTTTATTTGTGACAAAGGAAGGAGTAGATAGTTCTGAGACATCTACAAGGTCAAGATCTGTAAAGGGTTGTAATTTCTCCTACATTCATTAATAAAAAAGTGCTTTGTTTTCCTATTCTTATGTCTTATTGATGCATATGTATTACAATTCCTTATTGACTCATTTTTTAGAGATGTTAGCATATGCTATTTGTATTTTGTAGTTCTCTTTCCTGTTTTAGTTGTTTTGAAGGTTCCAATTATAGCATTTGGAGTTGGAGTTGAAGTTTACAAGCAGGAAGAAGAGGATAACTTGTGTTGGATTCTAGTAGGTCCTTCCTCTATGTTCTAATTTCTCTAGGGAAAGCACAAGTTATTTTTCTCCTGTTGTTTCTAGATCCTAGAACTAGGGAGTTCACTTTTGTCTGCATAGAAAGTTATCCTTCAAACATCTTGGCGACTCCACTAGGGAACGAGATGTTCCTTTAGTGGTTTCGTTTGTCTAATATTTTTAGACCTTCAAACATGACTCAACTTGACTTGTTCACATAGTAATCAACCTTAGGAAACAATAATTACGAGATTGGTAGGGTTTGTTTTTTGTCTTTTGAGAAAAATAAACCCCAATGCATTTTCTATTCTGAGATAGAGTGACCTAGAATAATTTTATCTCTTTGTAAGTACGATGATTCACACGTGCCCATACTTCATCTGCGATGATCTTGTATGATGAAAAAATTTGCATTTCTATGCTTTGCTCTAAGTTCTAAATTGCTGCAATGTTTTTCCTAAGTCTTTGAACTAGTCACTGTCTTTGTGAAGCCAATTGTGTGAATTTGAGTGTGATTTCCTTTGGTCACTACTCAAATGTTTGTTTTGGTTTCTTAACAATTTTTTAGAGTTTTTCTTACATTTTTGAGGTTGAATTGTGTATGAGTGTTAATCGCCTTTGAGTGTCATGTCTTTTGATCTTTGTAATTTTCACCCAATTTTAGTTTGAGTCATATGTTAATGAAATATCGGATTACATTTGATTTCCTTGGGAATTTCCCTTGCTTACACTTGATTGGCTTTTTCATTGCATTAGTGAAGGAAGGTACTATTGTTCATAGGTAATCTTGTTATATTATTATTTCGCTGATTTGGAATCATCTTGTGTTTGTTTTGAAGAATTCTCTAGCATAGATTACATTTTCATAGTTAGAATTCTCATTTTCACAACAGGAAAGGAAATTGTGCATATATTACATTTGCATAATTTTCAGGGGAATTGTGCATAGATTACATTGCATGGTTTGGCATATTTTAGGGCTTTAAAATTTTGAATTGGAATAGTTAAATTGAAGATCTTTTTTGGGAATTATTGTTGTTTTTTGCATTATTATTTGAAATTCCTTCCCTTATTTAAACAGATCTTCATGGAATTAAAAGAGTTTTTTCTCATTATAGTTGCATTGTAGGAGTTTAGGTGACATCATTTTGTCCTTGAAACTAAAACTTAAATTAAGATCAACTTTGAAAGCTAACCTAAGGAGCATTTGGAAAATTAATGACACACATAGTGGTGTAGGCTAGAATATGTGTTCTAGCATCGTTAAACGTAGGCGTTGTCGTTACTTGTTAGCATTACATCCCAGGGGTGGTTGGTTTTCCACGTACATTGGAGTATATTAGAACATTCTTCCATATGACTTTTGGTATATAGGATGACACTCCATGTACATCTGAGTATATCAAAATTCTGCCATCACACGGTTACGCATTAGACATCACCACTACGAATTGTGCTTCCACGTACCTCCAGGTATATTTTGGGAGTCCCCACTAGGTTGAAAACCTACCATAGGGAACCGAGTTGGCCTCCTTGTTAATGGTGATACAAGGAACACAACATTTGGGGAGATTACTTACACATACATAACCATATATTATAGTTCATAGCGACTTGGAAACTCGTTTATGCCTAGTTACCCCTTTTTGTTTTTATTTGTGTTTTTAATTTCTAAAATCAATTAATTCACTCACTTTCTACTCCTTAGTAGACCTTAGGTTAAATTTGATGCTAGCAGTTCTAGATTCTACCAGTCAAGGAAACCCATCTAATGGGAATCTTGGTTCTTTTCCTTCTTTTGTAAGTATTGGTGCCCCTTATATGGATATGGTGTCACTTGTTGGGTTTACCATAAGTTTTCCAGTTTGGTTGTTTTCAACCTCTTTGGTTCCAAATGTCCAAACTGTTTCACCATCAACTCCTCGACCTAAACAACATCAACCTCAATTTGATCCTTAAGCTAACCCTTTGCCTTCTTCCCCCATTGTATCTTCTTCTCTTTCTTCATCCTCGCCTCGTTAAAGTATTGGTGCTAGTAACTAGAAGGATAAGAACAAGAAGAAAAGGAAGAAGACGGAGAAGCCAAATAAGCAAAGGGGGAAATAAGCAACCATTGTTATTAATGTAGCTAGTCCTTCAAAGCCTCGTAAAGTCAAATTCCCTTGCATTATTTGTAAGGGTGACCACCTCCTTAGAGATTGTCCTAGTATTCCTAGGGTATTAGAAGTGTGGTCTACAGGCTCATATCATCCCTTTTTGTTAGCCTCTAGAGATTATGCTGGTGACAAATCGTTGACTAGTGGTAATAAGGTTCATGTAAAGAATTGTAAAGTTAAGTTTCCTTGTAATTTATGTGAAGGAATCAACCCATTCACCTTTTCCCTCATTTGGATGACACCTCCAAACTGTTGGAAATCCTTATTTCTTCTCAACAATAGCTTCTAGCTAGTTGCCAAAAACTTTCCCCAAATCCTCCACTAGTTGATGAAGTATTTGATCCAAATCCATCTTTTATTAATACCACTCTCTCTGAATGTGAATCACATGAGTCCATTCCCAACCAACCATTGGTTGAGAAAGTGGTTAACCTAATTCCACCTTCAGTTGATCACACTTTTCCCATAGAGAGTGAGGATCATACCGCTTAGGTTCTTCTTGTTTCTTCTATTTCTACAGAATATGGGGGTATTTCTCCTGTTGTCACAGAAACCCCTCCAAGTAATGAGGTCATTTCCTTTGATTGGAATTAATTCATAAAACCTTGCCTCCCTTCTTACATGCCATTCCAAATCATGGTGAAGTCTTTCGATAAGGAAATATATCACACTTTTTATTGACAAGGGTGCCTTTATTAGCATTTTATCCTTAACTACTTGGAAAGCTTTAGGTTCCCCTCAACTTGTGTCTACCACTCCAAATTTATTAGATTTTAACTGAAGAAACAATCAACCTTTAGGGATTCTTCCTTAGTTTCCTGTTACTTTGGAAAGATTTTTTTTTTTGTATTGATGTTATGGTAGTCATAGGTCCCTTGGATTTGAATTTTCTCCTGGGGCGAGACTATGTTTATGATATGAACATTGTCGTGTCCACACTCTTACTAGTGATGTGTTTCTCTCATGATGGAAAAATTGTGACTATTGATCAACTTTCATTCGTTGGTCTTGATTTGACTGCCTATCATCCGACTTCCCTAAATGTTCCAAATATGAAAGTGGTGTCTTCCCTACCACAGGTTAACTATGTGGCAACTTGTCCCATGCACGTACTTACTAGTGAAGATGAGCCTTTCATTGTTTTCTTAAATTCTTCTGACCTAGATCTAGTAGGCATATGGTAGATCATTTACCGAGGGCATTGGAGCTTGATCTTTCCATTGGATCCTTTGATATTTTCCAAAGCATAATTCTTTTGTCCAATGAGAACCTCTTGGAAGCCATTGCATTTTGGGGGCCATGATTAAGATAAAATTTAGCATAGTTCCTTTTCTTGTGTCAAGCTTGTTAAAAATTGAAGCAAGGTGTCATGAGCAGAGTTCCTTTTCTTGTGTCAATCTAATTAAAATATGAAACAAGGTGTCATGAGCATAGTTCCTTTTTTGTGTCAAGCTCCTTAAAAAATGAAACAAGGCACCCCTTGAGTAGAGTTATTTTATTGTGTTAAGCTCGTTAAAAAATAAAATAAATCCTCTCTTCTTGATTTTACTCTTTGACTATGATCTCGATCTTTATCTTAGAGATGTTAGCTTCATTTCATCTACCCATAATCATCTTCCTTCCTTCCTGGTGAACATATTTTTATTAGTAGCCAACGGTCATCTAAGTACATGAGAAGAGTTTTTGGACAAAATGAAGCTAGAGAACATTCCTATACCCTTATGTTGGGGGAAATATATTTATCTCAAGCATAGTTTTCTTTGTTTCAAGCTTGTGTAAAAAGAAACCATTCCCAATCATATTTTCCATGTTTCAAGTTTGTGTAAAAATGAAATCATCTTCAAGTATTCTCAAGCATAGTTTTTCTTTGTTTCAAGCTTGTATAAAAATGAAACCCATTCTCATGATTGCCATTTTTTATCATCCTATTTCTTCCAGATGAGTCTTGGTTTTCTTATTACACTGTCATCATCTACCTAACTGATAATTCACTTTCACTTTTCTTTTTAGCCTTTCTTGAGGAACTGCTGCAATGAGTGGTATTATTAGCATGCCTCTTGACCTCTACATGTTTTGAGCAGTTCCATCATGACCAAAACCAATTTCTACCCTTTATACCACTCATTCCTATAGGTGGAGACCACTTTAAGCTCTATTCAAACTCCCAAAACATGAAAAGATTATCGAGCACTTGTCTTTTCGAACTCATTAAAGTAAATAAAAAGACGTTTGCTTTGTTGGCATTATGGCACAGGTTTGGAGCTATGGCACAGGTGTTGTCCTTGATGGCAACTCACTTTGGTAACAGATCTCAGTTCAGGCTATATGCAGGTTCACCTAGACGAAGGCGCGTATACACGTGGGTTAGATGTTACAAAGGCATGTATGTGTATACACACACTTTCACGCAAGGAAAAGCACGTACATGTTGGAGAACTTACTTTTGGTCCGTGGTATTTAGTCCTTGGTAATTGAACCTATGGTTTTGGGCCATGGTATCTCGTCAAGAGTGTTGATCCCAAGTATTGGGTCCATGGTATTGTTTTGTTATGGTTTTGGACTGTGGTATTGTGGAAGGCCTAAGACTATAAAAGAGGAAGGAGATCATTTGGCAAAGCATGATCTGAATTATTGAATATCTGATAAAGTGCTAGATCTGAAATATTGATTGGGTTATGGTGCAGATCTGGATCTGAATGGAGGAGGAACCTTAGCGCAAAGAGAAGGATAAGTTCTATTGATGGGTCATAATCTTAAGGCTTGAATAATAGTATCTTTGTATGATTTTGATCCATTATATGTGGCGCATGCTTGATCTATAAATCTGGTAATCTGGGTTAATTAAGGTCTGAATATTTGAAATTATCCTCTATAGATCTGTATGCAAGTTCAGTGAAGCAAAGGCACGTATACACGCTAGTTTTGTGAGTAAAAACAGCATATACGCAGGTTGGTCCAAACACAGAAGCGTATGCACACAGGTTTCTGGTTACTGAAGTAGCATACATCTCTTAAGTTGTGTTCTAGTTGCTTCTGTTTATTGCTGCAGTGTTCTGGGTTCAGAATTTGGTGTGTGGTTACTGTTACTGTGCTCTGGGTATAGCTGTCAGAGAAGTGTCTACTTGATTCAGTTCTAATTGGTGAAAAGGAGATTGTTTGATTCTTGATGATTGATTGATGTTCATGGATCTAGTCTGAAAATTTATGAAATGTGGTCCCTGGAAGAAAGTGAAGGTTGTAGCCTTCTGTAGGCCAGCACCTACGTACTAGTATCTTGGCTAGTGCAAGAGCTAAGGGGGTTGTAGCTGTTGGCATTATGTTTTCTGGTATGACTGTATGTTACAGATATTGTACTTGATGGCAACTCCAGTGGTAAGGCTCTCAGTTTGTTGGAATCACGATTGCCGTTACACCAAAACCCTGGTAAGGCTCTCAGTTTGTTGAAAAATTAAGAAGGATGCAGGCAATCGTTTCAGAAAGTGCATCCCCGCAGGTATACCATGCAGAACCCGCGTCCAGAGACGCCGGCCAGCCATTCAGGGGGTGCGTCTACCCAGTGCACACATATTGCAGCAGGTGGTTTTCACCCACATTGGGTTTCCACCTTACATCTTGTGTTCTTTGGTGTGACTATCTGTTTTTCATGCTCATTATTTTATGGTACTGACATGCTAAAATAATTCAAAGATCAAATAAGGAAGATTTATTAAATTGCTAGATAATACTGATTCACCCCCCCTCTCAGTATTATTTCCAACAATTGGTATCAGAGCAGGTCCTTCAGAGAAGCTTGATCGCTTGAAGGTAGATCGTTCATCATGAGCAACTACGAGAGAGAAGCATCAATCAGGCCACCGATTTTTGATGGGACAAACTTCAATTATTGGAAGGTAAGAGTTACTGCATATCTTCAATCTCTTGGTACAGAAGTTTGGGACATTGTAGAAACAGGCTATGCTTTTCCTTCAGCTACTCCTACAGATCCAGCTGAGAAAAAGAAGTATGAAACAAATGCAAAAGCAGTCAGTACGCTATTAGGAAGTATATCCCAAACAGAATTCATGAAGGTAATGCACTTCAAATCAGCAAAAGAGATATGGGACAAAATGGTCACGAGCTATGAAGGAGATGAACAGGTAAAACAAGCTAAACTTCAAACTCTCAGGATTCAATATGAGACTCTCAAGATGTATAATGATGAAAGTGTTGCTAATTATTTTCTTCGGGTAGATGAGATTGTTAATTGTATGAAAAATTTGGGTGAAGAAATAAAAGAGGCTATAGTAGTTCAAAAGATTCTAAGATCATTATCCCCCAAGTTTGAATCTAAAGTATCTGCAATAGAAGAAAAGGAAAATCTCCGTGTTCTCACTATGTCTCAGCTACATGGAATTCTAACTGCTTATGAAATGACAAAGGGAGGTCCATCAGACAGAAGGGAAGCTGCTTTTAAGGCATCAGGCAAAGAAGATTACTATGAAGCAAGCCATGTTCCAGAAGAAGAGGAAGAAGAATCAAATTTTGTCAGAAATCTTCAAAGGGGTTCTGGGAGGTTCAGAGGTAAGCTACCTTTTAAATGTTTTTCTTGTGGAAGAGTAGGTCATTATGCTGCAAAATTTCCTTATAAGGATAAAGGAAAGGAACCTGCTAGATGGAATAAGAAACAAAGTACAAATAAGAAAAGCTACTACACCCATGAAGATAGTGATGGCTTATCAAACAGTGATGAAGATGAACAAGGTAATAAATATAAGCTGTTAATGGCATTTGAAGATGATGATTATGAGGATGCTGTAGATGTGGATAATCTCTATGATGAAATTACTAGACTCAAGAGATGTATAGAAGAAAAGAATGTGATCATTGATACTCTACAATTTCAAATTGATGAAAAGGAAAAACATCTTGAAAAACTAGAAGGTGAAATTGTTGGTCTCAGAAAAGAAATTGAGAAAACAAAAGCTATTAATCTTAAGTTTGTCAAAGGATCTGAAACTTTGGATGAGATTATCAATGTGCAGCAGTCTCCTCTAAACAAGACAGGTTTGGGCTATAGTGGAGAAACCTCTCAAGCATCCACCTCAAAAAGTTATCTTGATGCAGCAAGAAGAAATGAGCAGAAGAACAATGAAGATAATCAGGTAAAGCAGGGACGAATTACAAACAAAAACTATCAGGGGCAATCCATCTTAAGGGTGAACAAAAGCTACAACCAGCCACAGGTAAAATCTTCTCAGTTTGGTTCAAGAATAGATGAAAATAGAAATTACAATCAGTTGGCTGGTAGATTCAATAACCGCAGAAGCTTCTTCAATGGACAATGCTTTTCTTGCCATAACTTTGGTCACAAAGCAGCTCAATGTGTTGCATATAAAACAAGCATGACTAGGGAAGCTCAAAAACAAAGAAGTATGATAGGGATTGCAAAAAGGACCTATAACAACTTTTCGGCTCTTGAAAATGAAGTTGAATGTTCTATTTGCAATAATTTTGGTCATGAAGACTCTAAATGCAGGAGCAGGTTTCAGGAGAAAAAGGAACAAGAGCGGAAAAAGGAACAAGCCACAAGCACCAAAACATGGAGAATAAAGGAACCTCAAACAGAAAGATGTGGGATAGCATTTTATGCAGAAGGACAGGAAAATCTATGGTACATTGACAGTGGATGTTCGAAACATATGACAGGTGATAAAGAAAAACTTGAATCTTATTCTACTTTAGAAAAGGGAAAGAAAGTTTCTTTTGGAAATGATACTCCTGCAACTATAAAAGGAAAAGGGATTGCTCCTTTAAAAGAAAAGGTCAAGGCCGGAAATGTTTTGTATGTTGATGGATTGAAGCATAATCTTCTAAGTGTCAGCCAGATGTGTGATCAAAAAACCGAGGTTATTTTCAGATCGAATGGATGTCTTGTTCGTGATCTCGATACAGGTAAAACAGTTCTCAAAGGCAAAAGAACTCCAAATAATCTGTACATAATTGAAGAAGGACAACAACAATGCTATCTGAGCAAGGATGAAGAGCACTGGTTATGGCATCGAAGGTTGGGACATCTAAGCTTCTCACAAATAAGGAAAGCATGCAAATATCAAGCAGTTCACGATCTTCCAGATATCAAAATTCCTGACAACACCATATGCAGATCATGTCAGTTTGGAAAACAAACCAGGACTAACTTTCCAGAGAAGGAAGGATCAGCTAGCATGCCTCTTGAGCTAGTACATACAGATACATGTGGTCCATTCAGGAAAAGAACACCTAGAGGAGAGGAATACTTGATATTATTTATTGACGATTTCTCCAGGTTTGTCTGGTTAGGACTTATGAAGCACAAAGATGAAGCTTTCGAAAAATTCAAATCCTTCAAAGCCTTGGTTGAAAATGAATCAGGTCACAAAATTAAGTGCCTCAGATCCGACAGAGGTGGGGAATTTACTTCAAATGAATTTTTCGATTTCTGTGATGAACATGGCATAAGGAGAGAATTCTCTACAGCTAGAACTCCTCAGCAAAATGGAGTTGTTGAAAGAATTAACAGAACAATCCAACAAATGGCTCGTGCTATGCTTGACGAATCAGGAACTCCCGCAACTTTCTGGGGTGAAGCTGCACATGCTGCGGTTATTATTCTCAACAAGACAAATGTCCGGGTGAACAGCACTCAAACCCCTCATGAGCTCTGGAGTGGTAAAACTCCTTCGGTAAAGCACTTCAAAATCTTTGGGAGCAAATGCTATATCAAGAATACTGATGAGCAGCTTGGCAAACTTGAACCTAGAGCAGATGAAGGCATTCTTCTTGGTTACTCTCCACATAGCAAAGCATACAAGTGCTACAATAAAAGACTTGGCAGAATTATTGACAGCATTGATGTGGTGGTTGATGAGAAGGGATACATTCCTAGGCAAATACATCGGGAAGATATCGAAGAAGATGAAGGCTACCCTCAAAGACAGAATGATGAAGAAGAAGAACCTCAAGAAGAACCTCAAGAAGAACCAGAGGAGCAGACAAGAATAGAAGAGAAAACTCCATCCAGATATGTTCAGAAGAATCATCCAGAATCTCAGATTGTGGGGCAGAAAGAAGCAGGTGTACAAACAAGAAGAACAGTTGCAGAAGCCTCAAGCTATTTGGCATTACTATCCTCTACTGAACCACAAAATGTGAAAGAAGCATGCAAAGATGAATGTTGGGTAAAAGCAATGGATGAAGAACTTGAGCAAATCGAAAAGAACAACACTTGGGAGCTGGTTCCTAGACCAAAGGATAAGAATGTTATCGGAACAAAATGGGTCTTCAAAAATAAATTGAATGAAAATGGAGAGGTAATTAGAAACAAAGCCAGACTTGTTTGTAAAGGGTATGCGCAGCAAGAAGGAATAGACTTTGAAGAAACTTTTGCTCTTGTTGCAAGACTTGAGGCCATCCGAATGTTCCTTGCTCTCTCAAGTTTTCAAAACTTCAAAGTATTTCAAATGGACGTGAAATCAGCCTTTCTGAATGGAGACTTGGAAGAAGAAGTGTACATTGAACAGCCAGATGGGTTCATTCTTGGAAATGATCCAAATCTTGTATGCCGATTGAAAAAGGCTCTCTATGGTCTCAAACAAGCCCCAAGGGCTTGGTACTACCGGTTGGACAAATATCTTCATCAACAAGGTTTTTCAAAAGGTTCAGCAGATAGCAATCTGTATATAAAAGTTGAAAATGACAAATTGCTAATACTTGTTGTGTATGTAGATGACATTATTTTTGGCAGCAATGAAGAAGCTATGAGTCAAATTTTTGCCTCGGTCATGCAGAAAGAATTTGAAATGTCCTTGCTAGGAGAACTGACATATTTCCTTGGTTTGCAAATCCAACAAAAGGAAGGAGGAATCTTTTTATCTCAAACCAAGTATCTCAAACAGATTTTGAAGAAATATGGCATGGAAGATGCAAAACCAGTATGTACACCCATGGTCACAGGATGTAGTCTCAGTGCAAATGATGAATCTGCAGCAGTACATCAACCAACCTACAGATCTATGATTGGAAGTTTACTATATTTGACAGGTACCCGACCGGACATCATGCATGCAGTTGGAATAGTTGGAAGATTTCAGGCAAATCCGAAGGAGACTCATCTTCAGGCAGTAAAGAGAATCTTCAAATATCTTCAAGGGACTCAAAATTATGGCTTATGGTATCCTAGAGATACAGATCTTTCTCTTCATGCTTATACAGATGCAGATTGGGCCGGAAGCGTGGATGACAGGAAAAGCACAAGTGGTGGTGCTTTCTTTATGGGTTCCAGACTGGTATCTTGGTTCAGCAAGAAACAAAGTTCGATCGCCTTGTCTACAGCTGAAGTGGAATATGTTGCTGCTGCATCTTGTTGCACCCAACTTCTTTGGATGATGCAGACTTTGCAGGATTTTCAAATCACTTGTACACCACCAATCCCCATCTTATGTGATAATACAAGTGCAATTAGCATCTCAAAGAACCCTGTTATGCATTCAAAAACCAAGCACATACCAATCAAGTACCATTTTCTCCGGGAGCAAGTGCTTGAACAGAAAGTCAAGTTGGAGTATGTTCCTTCCAAGGAACAAGTTGTTGATATTCTCACCAAACCATTGCCCAGGGACACGTTTGAATACCTCAGGCAAAAGCTGGGAGTTGTTGATGCATCATCTTATTGTTGAACATCTTCTTATTGGTGGTACAGGCTCAGGGGGAGCACATAATGCATTGTTGGCATTATGGAGAAGGAGATCTTGGAAATAGCTGCAATATGTCTCTATCTCTTTCATGGTGGATCTCTGGTTATTTGTTGCAGATCTGGAGGAGCATGAGCTTAGGGGGAGCATACCCTTTGCCCTTGATGTCAAAGGGGGAGAATGAAGCTGAAGTTTGTAAGGTTGCCATCAAGTCCAAAGGGGGAGATTGTTGGCATTATGTTTTCTGGTATGACTGTATGTTACAGATGTTGTACTTGATGGCAACTCCAGTGGTAAGGCTCTCAGTTTGTTGGAATCACGATTGCCGTTACACCAAAACCCTGGTAAGGCTCTCAGTTTGTTGAAAAATTAAGAAGGACGCAGGCAATCGTTTCAGAAAGTGCGTCCCCGCAGGTATACCATGCAGAACCCGCGTCCAGAGATGCCGGCCAGCCATTCAGGGGGTGCGTCTACCCAGTGCACACATATTGCAGCAGGTGGTTTTCACCCACATTGGGTTTCCACCTTACATCTTGTGTTCTTTGGTGTGACTATCTGTTTTTCATGCTCATTATTTTATGGTACTGACATGCTAAAATAATTCAAAGATCAAATAAGGAAGATTTATTAAATTGCTAGATAATACTGATTCACCCCCCCTCTTAGTATTATTTCCAACAGTAGCTCCCTTCCAAGAGAATCTGGAGAACGAGAGAGGGTTGTAGCCCTCTGCAGGTAGAAGCCTGCGTACTGGTAAAGGACTACACCAGTACATAATCATTGTAAAAAGAAGTTTCTAATTAAAAGGAAGATAGAGACGAATTGCGGCAGGTGGTTTTCACCCACATTGGGTTTCCACCTTATATCTTGTGTTCTTGTGTGTGATTGTCTTCTGCTCTGTTTCACTGTTTCTGGTTACTATTTATTTGATTCAGATACACAGATTAATAATCAACATCTATAAGATAAAGTAAATTATACGTTTGCATGGTATACGTGGGTTTCCTTATACGTAGTTGTGTATGTACGCTGTTTTAACCAACTGAAGTAGCGTATATGATCTGGATTTGAAAAAGGGAATAATTGACTTGATAATACTGATTCACCCCCCCTCTCAGTATTATTTCCAACAATTGGTATCGGAGCAGGTCCTTTTGAAGAAGCTTGATCGCTTGAAGGAAGATCCATCATCATGAGCAACTACGAGAGAGAAGCATCTATCAAGCCACCAATTTTTGATGGGACCAACTTCGTCTATTGGAAGGTAAGAGTTACAACCTATCTTCAATCTCTTGGTACAGAAGTATGGGATATCATAGATACAGGGTATACTTTTCCATCCACAACTCCTACAGATTCGGCTGGTAAGAAGCAATATGAAACAAATGCAAAGGCTGTCAATACTCTATTAGGATGTCTATCTCAATCAGAATTCGTCAAGGTTATGTAGTATAAATCCGCAAAAGAAATATGGGACAAGATTGTTTTGAGCTATGAAGGAGATGAACAAGTAAAACGAGCAAAACTTCAAACCCTCAGAATTCAGTATGAAAATCTTAGAATGCATAATGATGAAAGTGTGGCTAACTATTTCCTTCGTGTAGATGAGATTGTTAATTGTATGAAAAACTTGGGTGAAGAAATAAAAGAGGTTTTTATAGTTGAAAAGGTTCTAAGATCTTTGTCCTCTAAGTTTGAATCTAAAGTTTCTACAATAGAAGAAAAGGAGAATCTACAGAACCTTACCATGTCACAGCTGCACAGAATTAT
Organism: Pinus tabuliformis; assembly: GCA_031772625.1. Lineage (NCBI taxonomy): Eukaryota > Viridiplantae > Streptophyta > Pinopsida > Pinales > Pinaceae > Pinus > Pinus tabuliformis. The sequence continues at coordinate 1,555,837,699 of CM062819.1, forward strand.
GACTGCTTACAAAATGAGGAAAGTAGGACCATCAGACAGGAGAGAAGCTGCTTTCAAGGCTTCAGGCAAAGGAGATTACTATGAGTCAGAAGAAGAGGAAGAATCAAATTTTGTCAAGAACCTTCAACGAGGTGCTGGAAGATTCAAAGGTAAGTTACCTTTCAAATGCTTTGCTTGTGGAAGAGTCGGTCACTATGCTACCAAATGTCCTCATAAAGATAAGCTTGGCAAGGGTAAGGAACCTGTTAGATGGAACAAGAAACAGAATGTAAATAAGAAAAGCTATTACACTCATGAAGATAGTGATGGACTTTCAAATAGTGATGAAGATGAACAAGGCTATAATTATAAACTTTTAATGGCTTTTGAAGATGATGATTTTGTGGATGCTATAGATGAAGAAGGTCTTTATGAAGATATTTCTAGACTTAAAATTTGTTTAGAAGAGAAGAATGTGATCATAGATACTCTTCAATTCCAACTTGTTGAAAAGGAAAAACATCATGAAAAGTTAGAATGTGAAATAGTGGGACTTAGAAAAGAGATGGAGAAAACAAAAGCTCTTAATCTTAGATTTGTTAAAGGATCTGACACTTTAGATGAGATTATCAAAGTGTAGCGTTCTCCACTAATCAAGACAGGTCTGGGATATAATGAAGAAACAACTCAAGCACAGAAACCATCCACCTCCAAAAGTTATCTTGATGCAGCAAGGAGAAGTGAACAAAGACCCAATGGAAATCACCAGGTAAATCAGGGACAATCTACCAGGTAAATCAGGGCCAATCTAATTTAAGGATAAAGAGAAGCTACAACCAGCCACAGGTAAAACCTTCTCAATTTACCTCAAGAATGGATGTCAATAGAAAATACAATCATTTGGCTGGTAGATTTGATAATCACAGGAGTTTCTTCAATGGCCAATGTTTCTCTTGTCATAACTTTGGTCACAAAGTAGCTCAATGTGTTTCCTATAAGACAATCATGACTAGAGAAGCTCAAAAACAGAGGAGTATGACTAGGATCATGAAAAGAACCTACAATAACTTTTCTGCTCTTGAAAATGAGATAGAATGTTCTATTTGTAACAATTTCGGTCATGAAGATTATGAATGCAGGAGCAGGTTTCGGCAGACAACTCAGAAGGAGCAAGCCTCAAGTGCCAAAACATGGAGAATGAAGGAACCACAACCAGAGAGATGTGGTATAGATTTATATGCGGAAGGGCAGGAAAATCAATGGTACATCGACAGTGGATGTTCAAAACATATGACGGGTGATAAAGAAAAACTTCAGTCATATTGTGCCTTAGAGAAGGAGAAGAAGGTATCATTTGGAAATGACACCCCTGCGTTCATAAAAGGTAAAGGTTCTGTTCAGTTGAAAGAAAGGGTCAAAGCTGGAAATGTTATGTATGTTGATGGCTTAAAGCATAATCTACTGAGTGTCAGTCAGATGTGTGATCAAGGAACTGAGGTTATATTTCGATCAAATGGATGTAGTGTTCGTGATCTTGATACAGGAAAAACAATGATCAAAGGCGTAAGAACTCCAAATAATTTATACATATTCAAAGAAGGACAACATCAATGCTATCTAAGCAAGAATGATGAACACTGGCTATGGCACAGAAGATTGGGGCATCTTAGCTTCTCACAGATAAGGAAAGCATGCAAATACCAGGCAGTTCGTGGTCTTCCAGACATCAAGATTCCATACAATACAATATGCAAATCATGTCAGTTTGGTAAGCAAACCAGAACTAACTTCCCTGAGAAGGAAGGATCAGTGAGCAGGTTACTTTAACTTGTCCATACTGATGTATGTGGTCCATCTAGGAAAAGGTCACCCTGAGGAGAAGAATACTTTATATTATTCATTGATGATTTTTCTAGGATGTGTTGGATAGGACTTATGAAGCTCACAGACGAAGCCTTTGAAAAATTCAAATCATTCAAAGCCTTGGTGGAGAACGAATCAGATCACAGAATCAAATGTCTCAGGTCTGATCGAGGAGGAGAATTTACCTCGAATGAATTTTTCGATTTTTGTGAAGAACATGGAATAAGAAGGGAATTTTCTATAGCTAGGACTCCTCAGCAAAATGGAGTAGTGGAAAGGATGAACAGAATGGTTCAACAAATGGCTCATGCTATGCTTGATGAGTCTGGAACTCCCGCAACCTTCTGGGGTGAAGCCGCATTTGCTGCAGTTGTTATTCTCAACAAGACAAATGTCCGGGTGAACAACACTCAAACTCCTCATGAGCTCTGGTATGGTGAGACTCCTTCGGTAAAATATTTCAAAATTTTTGGAAGCAAATGCTATATCAAAAATACTGATGAAAATCTTGGCAAGTTTGAACCTAGAGCAGATGAAGGCATTCTCCTTGGTTACTCTCCCCATAGCAAAGCTTACAAGTGTTACAATAAAAGGCTTGGAAAAATTGTTGAAAGCATTGATGTAGTGGTTGATGAAGAAGGAAACATTCCTAGGCAAGTGAATTCCGAAGATTTCGAAGATGATGAAGACTATCCTTCAACATCAAATCAGACTTATGATGAAGAAGAAGCTCAAGAGGCACCAGAAGAACAGATAAGGATAGAAGATAAGACTCCATCCAGGTATGTTCAGAAGAATCATCCAGAATCTCAAATTTTGGGGTAGAAAGAGGCAGGTATACAAACAAGAAGAACAATTGCAGAAGCTTCAAGCTATTTGGCATTGCTCTCCTCCACTGAACCACAAAATGTAAAAGAGGCATGCAAAGATGAATGCTGGGTCAAGGCAATGGATGAAGAACTTGAATAGATCGAAAAGAGTAACACTTGGGAGTTGGTTCCTAGACCAAAAGATAAGAATGTCATAGGGACAAAATGGATCTTTAAAAACAAGTTGAATGAAAATGGGGAAGTTATTAGAAACAAGGCCAGACTTGTTTATAAAGGGTATGCTCAACAAGAAGGAATAGACTTTGAAGAAACATTTGCTCCTATTGCTAGACTTGAGGCCATCCGAATGTTCCTTGCTCTCTCAAGCTTTCAAAAGTTCAAAGTATTTCAAATGGACGTGAAATTAGCTTTTCTAAATGGAGACTTAGAAGAAGAAGTGTATATTGAGCAACCAGATGGATTCATCCTTGGAAATGATCCAAAACTTGCATGCAGACTTAAGAAGGCCCCCTATGGTCTTAAACAAGCTCCAAGGGCTTGGTATTATCATCTGGACAAATATCTTCATCAACAAGGTTTCTCAAAAGGATCAGCAGATAGCAATCTTTATATAAAAATTGAAAATAACAAATTGCTAATACTTGTTGTATATGTTGATGATATCATTTTTGGCAGCAATGAAGAAGCTATGAGTCAAAGCTTTGCCTTGGTGATGCAGAAAGAATTCGAAATGTCCTTGCTTGGAGAACTGACATATTTTCTTGGATTACAAATCCAACAAAATAAAGGTGGTATCTTTTTATCTCAAACCAAGTATCTCAAGAAAATTTTGAAGAAGTATGGCATGGAAGATTCGAAACCTGTATGTACCCCTATGGTTACAGGATGCAGCCTCAGTGAAAATGATGAATCAGCAACAGTGCATCAACCAACTTATAGATCCATGATTGGAAGTCTTCTCTATTTAATAGGAACCTAACCAGACATCATGCATGTAGTAGGAATGGTTGGAAGATTTTAGGCAAATCCTAAGGAAACTCATCTTCAAGCAGTAAAGAGAATCTTCAAGTATCTTCAAGGAACTCAAAATTATGGCCTGTGGTATCCGAGAGATACAGATCTCACTCTTCATGCTTATACAGATGCAGATTGGGCTGGAAGCATGGATGACAGGAAAAGCACTAGTGGTGGTGCATTCTTTATGGGTTCTAGATTAGTATCTTGGTTTAACAAGAAATAGAGTTCGATTGCTTTATCTACAGCTGAAGCAAAATATGTGGCTGCCGCATCTTATTGCACACAACTCCTTTGGATGATGCAAACCTTGCAGGATTTTCAAATCACTTGTACTCCACCTATCTCCATCCTTTGTGATAATACAAGTGCTATCAGTATCTCAAAGAATCCTGTCATGCATTCAAAGACTAAGCACATACCGATCAAGTATCATTTTCTCTGGGAACAAGTGTTGGAACAAAAGGTCAAATTGGAGTATGTTCCCTCTAAGGAACAAGTTGCTAATATTCTCACCAAACCACTACCCAGGGAAACTTTTGAATACCTCAGACAGAAGCTGGGAGTAGTTGATGCATCATCTTGCTGTTGAAACTGGTCTGTTCCAGAGAAAAATGGGTGTACGCGAGTTGCCTAAGGAGGATCTGCATACATACGCTGATTTATGGAGAGACAGTCACGTATATGGCAGTTTGAAAGAAATCAGTGGGGACAAACTCTGGTTGAAGAAAGTCTGATATAGGTCTGACAGAGACCATCTGGCACAAGTTCAGGGGGAGCAGATAAACTTCTGATAATGCATTTTTGACATTACATTAGAAGCTCTTGGTTCAGGTTCACAGCTATTGATCTCAGGTGGAACAAATGCAGAGGGAGAATAGAAGGAAAACATGGTTGCTGATATGAATTGTGATTGACAGATGCTGCTAATATCTGTTATTGGTGACTTTCATAAGTCTTGCTCTAGATATTTCGTCTCTATGTCATGTATCTCTTTTATGGTGTCAAGGTCATGTAACAGCCTATTTTGTTTTCCCCACTATACCTGGGATGAATGATGTAATGTATTTGGTTGTCATATGTAAATTTCTGATGTATTCCCACTTGGTTGGGTGATGTATGTATGTATAGAGTCTTTTGGTGATAGGAAGGTCTTTTATGATGTATAAGTCATGATTCTTCTTGAAGAACATCTTTTTGCAGATCTTGCCTATAGTCAAGGGGAGCATGGTCAGCACAGCAGAGCAGAGATTTCAGCATGTACTCAGGGGGAGCACAACCCTTTGCCCTTGATGACAAAGGGGGAGAATGGCTTTGAGGATCTTGGGGTTGCCATCAAGTCCAAAGGGGAGATTGTTGGCATTATGGCACAGGTTTGGAGCTGTGGCACAGGTGTTGTCCTTGATGGCAACTCACTTTGGTAATAGATCTCAGTTCAGGCTATACGCAGGTTCACCTAGATGAAGGCGCGTATACACGCGGGTTAGACGTTACAAAGGCGCGTATGTGTATACACACACTTTCACACAAGGAAAAGAGCGTACATGTTGGAGAACTTACTTTTGGTCCATGGTATTTAGTCCTTGGTAATTGAACCTATGGTTTTGGGCCATGGTATCTTGTCAAGAGTGTTGATCCCAAGTATTGGGTCCATGGTATTGTTTTGTTATGGTTTTGGACTGCGGTATTATGGAAGGCCTAAGACTATAAAAGAGGAAGGAGATCATTTGGCAAAGCATGATCTAAATTATTGAATATCTGATAAAGTGCTAGATCTGAAATATTGATTGGGTTATGGTGCAGATCTGGATCTGAATGGAGGAGGAACCTTAGCACAAAGAGAAGGATAAGTTCTATTGATGGGTCATAACATTAAGGCTTGAATAATAGTATCTTTGTATGATTTTGATCCATTATATGTGGTGCATGCTTGATCTATAAATCTGGTAATATGGGTTAATTAAGGTTTGAATATTTGAAATTATCCTCTATAGATCTGTACGCAAGTTCAGTGAAGTGAAGGTGCGTATACACGCTGGTTCTATGAGTAAAAACAACGTATACGCAGGTTGGTCCAAACACAGAAGTGTATGCATGCAAGTTTCTAGTTACTGAAGTAGTGTACATCTTTTAAGTTGTGTTCTAGTTGCTTCTGTTTATTGCTGCAGTGTTCTGGGTTCAGAATTTGGTGTGTGGTTACTGTTACTATGCTCTGGGTACAACTGTCAGAGAAGTGTCTACTTGATTCAGTTCTAATTGGTGAAAAGGAGATTGTTTGATTCTTGATGATTGATTGATGTTCATGGTTCCAGTCTGAAAATTTATGAAACGTGGTCCCTGGAAGAAAGTGAAGGTTGTAGCCCTTTGCAAGTAGAAGCCTGCGTACTGGTAAAGGACTGCACCAATAGAGAATCATTGTAAAAAGAAGTTTCTAATTAAAAGGAAGATAGAGACGAATTGCAGCAGGTGGTTTTCACCCACATTGGGTTTTCACCTTATATCTTGTGTTCTTGTGTGTGATTGTCTTCTGCTCTGTTTCACTATTTTTGGTTACCATTTATTTGATTCAAATACACAGATTAATAATCAACATCTGTAAGATAAAGTAAATTATAAGTTTGCATGGTATACGTGGGTTTCCTTATACGTAGTTGCGTATATACGCTGTTTTAACTAACTGAAGTAGCGTATATGATCTGGATTTGAAAAAGGGAATAATTGACTTGATAATACTAATTCACCCCTCCTCTCAGTATTATATCCAACATGCTTAGTATAAGTTTAACCCTTTTCCAGACTAGATAGAATATTTATGAAAAAGGAATACTTTAGTCAAACGTGGCTAAAAGGTTCTCCTGGGTATTTTTTTCCACATTTTTAGGCCCAAGGGATAAAGTTACGAAAATGAACATCTTCGAGTTTTCTTTTTCGCATATTTTTCAAAATCTCTAAACATGGAAAAGAAGTCAAGTTGTGCCTTCGATGGACTCGTAAAACTATTAAATAGTGTTGGACTCATCAAGCATGATGAGACCGAACCACTGCTTCTTAGGGTTCATTAAAAATACTTAGAAGGATTCATCTGAAGGATGAACTTATAGATCAAGAATATGTTATCCTCCTCAAGCTTGTCAAAAAATAAAGAGGTGCTAGCTAAAAATGGTTGGGAAATTGGGAAAATAGGGCATAATAACTATTAATGGAAGTCATTCACTCTTGAACATGACACTCTTTCACTTAATCTTCGTGACTTCTTTGGGTTGGGGAATCCACTAGCCTCTCTATTGATTACACCTTAATGAAAGCCTTCATGATGAGTCTTTGAGTCATTCCTGCTAACTCCATATCCATGTCACTGATACGTTCAAGAGAAAGTCCACCCTTAGTTGACATCTGCTACAATACCCTTAATATGTACTTCATGTCTGCCTCTCCTGAACCAAATCTACATCATTATATTCTATCTCAAATATTGATACTTGTTTCATGTCATTAATGGGGGATACATCAAGGCCCTCCTGTGACAGGTCACTTCCTGTCGACATCAATACATTATCTAGGAAGTTGACTTAGAAACTCCCTTAAAGTGCCTTGGATCTTGCATACCTTAATGGAAATTTTCTTCGCTTTCAGTGACAGGTTAGCATCATTGGTCTTTGACCAAAAGATTATGTGTGGTGTTCAACTTCAACTCATTCATTCACATCACATGGATTTTACTTTAGTACCTTGACAGCCATTATCATTATCAATGGTTCCTCTCATGTATATTAATGAATTACATCACTAGATTGTAATTGGATGGTGTTTACCATGTTTTACTCCAACACATTTATTCACATGGTTAGACTCGTAATATCAAGTGACGACGTATAAGACACCATATCTAGTTTCATCCATTAGGGTTGCAATTTTAGGACTCATACAAGATCACAAAGTACAATGGCTATGGTCATTTAAAAATTCATTCGAGCATGGGTTTACCATTTGTCATGAGTGGGCATGACTTTGATTATTGTACACATAAATTGGCTTATATGCTAAGCATGGGTATGCCTACCTCAATAATGATATCATGATGATAATGTATTGTAGCAGATGATGATCTCACCTAATCTATTCTTGATCCAGACTTGTCACATGGTGAAGCACTTCAAACCTTAGCCACAACTTCTATCTTTGTACTTTAAGGGGAAATCTATTATAGGTCATTTTGTCACATCCAATCAAATGGCCCGTAAATTGAATCAATAAAAATACTTTGACACTTTTCATTCATCCCCTACAAAGCCTAAAATATATTCTCTCCAAAAGTCCAAGAATTATGGGTTAAACAACTCAAAATCCTAATTTTTAGGCCCATCACACTTCCCCTTTGAGCAACCTACACTATTGCAGGTTGTACACTGAGCAATTGCATTGACCAACACATGTTGCCTTTGCTGCAAGTGTGATGGCCTCTAGAATTCAGTAAAAGTTAAAAATAATTTTGAATCTTCTCTTTCTAGAAGCTTCTTGAGTGGTTTTAACTATTTACTATTAGATCTAGATCTTGAACTCCTATACATAAGGTCTTATCTCTTATCACTAGAACTTATCCTCCCCCTTATGTGGATCTCAGTCCTAGATTGGTAAATCCCAAACCACCCCATTTACCCTATAAATTTATTGCCTCCCTTGGAGTCTAGGTTGGTTTTTGGAAACTCTTAGTTATGCCCTCATGTTTTTTTATTTGTGCCTAAGGATCCATTATCCATCCATGCACTTGAGTTGTGATTAAAGGCTTACTTTGTGAAAAATGAAGGACTAGATGGTTGGGAGACATCTACAAGGTCAAGATCTGCAAATGATTGTAATTTCTCCTACATTTATTAATACCAAAGTGCTTTGTTTTCCTATGCTTATGTTTTTTCTTTGCATATGTATTACAATTCCTTCTTGACTCATGGTTTAGATATGTTAGTACATGGTATTTGTATGTTGTAGATCTCTTGCTTGTTTTAGTTGTTTTGTAGGTTCTAGTTATAGTATTTGGAGTAGGAGAGAAGTTTACAAGGAGGAAGAAGAGGAGAACTTGCATTGGATTCCAGGTAGGTCCTTCCTCCATGTTCTAACTTCTCTAAGAAAAGAAAAATTCTTTTTGTTCTTGTTGTTTCTAGATCAAGCCACTAGATCTAGGAAGTTCACTTCTGTCTGTAGAAGAGAATTATCCGTCGAACAACTTGGGAGACATGTACAAGGTAAAGATATGTAAATGGTTGTAATTTATCCTACATTCATTAATACAAAAGTGCTTTGTTTCCCTATACTTATGTCTCATTAATGTATATGTATTACAATTCCTTCTTGACTTGTTGTTTAGAGATGTTAGTACATGCTATTTGTATGTTGTAGTGCTCTTTCTTGTTTTAGTTGTTTCGCAGGTTCCATTTATGGCATTTGGATTTGGAGTTAAAGCATACAAGCAAGGAGGTCTTTCCTCCATGTTATAATTTCTCTAAGGAAAGCATAAATGTTTTTGTCTCTATTTTTTCTAGATAAATCCACTAGATCTAGGGAGTTCACTTTTGTCCATAGAATATAATTATTCATCAAACAAGGATCTAAAAAAAAAAATCTACATGAAGCATCTAGAATGTTTTGCTATTGAAGGAAAGAAAGAGTTGGTATGCAAGTTGAAAAATTTGTTATATGGGTTAAAGTAATCACCAAGGACATCGTATCAAAAGTTTTATCCTTATATATTGGGACTTGGCTTCATAAGGAGCAAAGTGGATCACTATGTATATTCCAAATTAGTTGGTGATCATCTTATTTATTTGATGTTGTATGTGGATGATATGTTGTTGATTGGAAATGAAAGGGAAATCATCCAAAAATGTGGAAAATTAGTTGTCCTCTAATTTTACATGAAGGATTTTGGTGCTGAAAATTTCATTTTGGGTATGGAAATTAAAAGAGATCGGGAAAATAGGACACTCTATATAAAACAAAGGAAATATGTTGAGACAATTTTGCAGAGGTTTAATATGTAGTAATGCAAACTATAGATTTTTACTTGTAGATTCAACAACTTATGTGATATGCCAAAACATAAGACAAGAATCTACTCTACTCATCAGCGGAAACAAAAAATTGATTGATGAAAACATAAGAAGAAAAGGAAGAATTTCAATCACACATAACACAATATTTTTTTGGGGAAAGCAACTACTCAAAACCCCGACTATCTATATTGCATTAACTAGAAGATCTGAGAAGAAAATACAATGCTTTTTCAACCTGAAAAATCTCTGCACAAATAAAATCTATCTCACTGCTTCCTAGGCAAGCCTTGGATGAATACAATATGCTCTGCTCAACCTTAAGTTCAACTTGCACAAGTATTTTCTACGCTCTGCCTAACTAATTTCCTTTGGCCAACACTTAGCCAAATTCATAGCCTTCCAAGCTCCTACTACCTTGCTCAATTCATGAGAGAATTAGCCCATATTTAATTGGGAAATTCTCTCTCCATAATTACGCAATCCATCCATAGGCCCTCAACTGATTGCATGCACCATGTGTACAACTCGAAAAATTATACAACTGATAGTACATTGTACCTGAACTCTAATCTCAACTAGGTCTTCCTCTGAACTGACATGCATGAGTTATTTTGAGTGATTTACCAATTATCTGATTGATCACTACATGTGAATTGAATCCAATTTAATTCATTTGACCACTCAATAGTTCCTCCAACAGTTAGGACTAGTTTAATTGAATTTAACTCAGTTAAACTAAGTTAAATAATTACAACTCAATAAGAACTTAACCCAGGCCCCTAAAATTTAGGGATCATTCTACATGACTCTAGATAGACTTCCAAATCAAATTTACCCAACTAGCTAAGTATAATTAACTTAGTTAATTATTACAAGTTGCTATGAGAATAGAATTTTGATTTAATTCCTAATTTAATTCAAGGACAAATTAAATTAGAATTTCTTGATTCTATTTTTAACATTTCTTGTTGCTATTTTCAACACTCCCTCTCAACAAGAAAGGAATTCAACTCTATCCTAATCCAGTACCTTCGGAATGTTCTGCATGCAACACTTCTCTCTAGTGTTGTTGATGCTACAACTTTTGAAACTAAAAAAGCATCCAAACTAAATCAGTATGATGCATCTATCACCAGATTCTCTGATTGCTACTAGCCACTGCATTGTCTACTGAAAAATTTGCATTGCTGCTGACTCTGCACTGTGCCATCTGCACTACTGCCAACTCAACTTCATGATCCCCAGTATCTAACTGCTGCTAGTCTCTTCCTCTGTCAATCTGACATCTGAATGCATCAACTGCCACTGATCCATCCTACTACTATATACTGTGGGCGCCCATATCAAGGTAATGATCCATGAGACAAAACATATCAATGAACCTTGCCCAAATTTATGCACTCTTAGGACTATTACTTCACATCGCCCCACCTTTCACCTGGACGTATGACTACATGTGCTCCCTCTGCCCACTTGGCTTGAAATTTCCCCCTACTGGAGGTCTCTACTTGAGTGGATGCATCCACTTATTCTCCTCTCTACTTCTCTAATTGTGGCTGCTCCACAACTTTCTGAGGCTGCATGTTGAGAGGTAATTCATGCTCCCTCTCAACCACCAAGTCTCTAACCTTTGCCTTGATACTCAAGGCTTTGCATGCATATTTTACCTCAAGTGCATATAGGTTCTTGACTCGCACACCGATCTATTTCATCTATCCCGTTGTCACAAAATTTTATGAAAAAAGAGTTGATTTGAAATCGACGATATCTCCCTCATCCGAACTTTGATTCAGTTGCTTTTTTTTTATTATTTGGTACTTTTTCGCAAGGACTCCATATCTGCTATTTGTTTTCGAAAAATTTGCACAAAAATGTTCAAATCTTCTCTGCAAACTCGCCACCCAAAAAATTCCTGCTCTGATACCATGCATATTTTTACATGTAGATTCAACAACTTATGTGATATACTAAAACATAAGACAAGAATCTACACTACTCATCAATGGAAACAAAAAATTGATCGACGAAAACGCTAAGCAGAAAAAGAAAAAATTCAATCACACATAACACAATATTTTTTTGGGGAAAGAAACTGCTCAAAATCCCGACTATCTATATTGCATTAACTAGAAGATTTGAGAAGAAAATACAATGCTTCTTCAACTTGAACAATCTCTGCACAAGTACAATCTATGTCACTGCTTCCTAGGAAAGCATTGGATGAATACAATATGATTTTCTCAACCTTGAGCTTAACCTACACAAATATTTTCTATCCTTTGCCTGACTGACTGCCTTTGGCCAACACTTACCCAAATTCCTAGCCTTCCAAGCTCCTACTACCTGGCGCAATTCTTGAGAGAATTAGCCCATATTTAATTGGGAAATTCTCTCTCCATAACTACGCAATCCATCCATAGGCCCTCAACTAATTTCATGCACCATCTGTACAACTCCCAAAATTATACAACTAATTATACACTGTCCTTGAACTCTAATTTAAACTAGGTCCTCCTTTAAACTGACATGCATGAGTTATTTCGACTGATTTATTAGTTATTTGATTGATCATTACATGTGAATTAAATCCAATTTAATTCACTTGACCACTCACTAGTTCCTCCGACAGTTAGAACTAGTTCAAATGAATTTCACTCAGTTAAACTGAATTAAATAATTACAACTCAATAAGAACTCAACCCGGACCCATAAAATTTAGGGATCACTTTACATGACTCTAGATAAACTTCCAACTCGAATTTACTAAGCCAACTACATCTGTTACAAGTTGCTATGAGAATAGAATTTTGATTTAGTTCCTAATCTAATTCAAGGAAAAATTAAACTAGAATTTCTTGATGCTATTTTTAACATTTCTTGTTGCTATTTTCAACACAAACTGGTAAAAGTCCTTATTTCTATAAATGTAAAGTTATCTGCAAAACAATGTACCAAGGAATGAGAAGAGCACAAGGGCATGTTTCGTATTTCATAATCCACTATAGTTAGAAGTTTGATGTATGTAATGGATTGCACTAGACTGGACATTGCACGTGCAATGAGAGTGTTGAGTAGGTATATGTCAAAACCTAGGAAGGAGCATTAGACAATAATAAAGAGGGTCAAGTATTTGCATGGAACTACTTGTTATGGATTGTGCTACTAAGGAGGACCAATATTGGATAGAGTGTTGGACATACATGAATTTATTGATGCAAACTATGTTGGTGATATGGATTGATTCATAGAAAATATATAAGTGGGTATGTGTTTAACCTATATGGAGGACGAATTAAGTTGGATGAAAAAGAGCCAATTTGTAGTGGAACTCTCACTATAGAAGTTGAATACTAGAAGCAACTCATGTAATCAAGGAAGTTGTACGGTTGCATATATTATGTTCAGTTATTGGGTTGGTATTGTTAGATGAGGGGATAGATTATGATAGTTAACAGTGTAATCTTACTACTAGAGAGCATATTGATATTCAGTATCACCTCAAGAGAGATATGGTTAAATAAAAGGTGGTGTTGACAATGAAGGTGGAAATTTTGAAAAATGTTGTAGATTCATTAACAAAATATGTGAGCATTGAGAAGTTCTCTTGGTGTTGAGAAACAATGGCCATTATTTCCCTATATTATTGATCATGTACTCATGTGACCCCCTTTGTGAAAATAAATAACAAGTGGAAGAATGTTAGGTATGTGTTATATTCTTTACACAATTAATATCACCCATTGTACATTGTGCGTGGACAGGGGGGTCACAAGACGGTGAATCCCCTTTTGTTTGAAGGGTTCACAGGGGGGTAGAAGCCCCCCTCCAATTAGGGTCAAGGGTAGTACCCAAGAAAGAAATTTGGGTGGTTTTTTGCATCTGTTTTTGGCAATTTTGTCACATAATTTTTCCCTTTAGTGTTTTGTGACACATGGTAGTTTAGTCTATAGTTTTGTAATTTCAATTAAGGAACTATGGTTATATTTGAATCCATGGTAAATGGATTGGTAGTTTATGGATGTGATGGGATATCTATATCTATATCTATATATATATATATATATATATATATATATATATATATATATATATATATATATATATATATATATATATATATATTGTAAATAAGAATATATTGGAAAATATTTCTAATTTTCCTGGTTTTGGGTTTCATAAAATTTATGTGTTAATGTATGTGTTTTCCATTGCATCTTTTCTATTTTACTAAGATGTTTTTGCAAAAATTAGTTGTGCATGGTTAAAACCTACACTAAGGTAAGGGAATTAATCAACTTTAGTGAGGAAGGAAATCTATACAATTTTCAAAGGATGAATATCAACTCCCTCAAGAACATAATCAATAGGTGAGAACTCTTTATCAATGCCCACACATACCATTTTAGTAGTCTTTGACAAGCTACAATGAAAGAAGAAAATTAGATCGAGTGCAGTGTCTTGAGTGCTTAGCTACACAGATATGTGTGATCTTCAAGATATTTGTTATGTGTGGTAGGTTTTAGAGAAATTGTTGTTATCACCCAATAATTGGTTATAGATATGTACAAGTGATTATTTTAAATGCCGTCCATACACAAAGACAAAAGGTTATCTATAAAAATTAATCAATAGCCTAGAATTAGTTGAGAAAGCATTATAAAGTGGGTTTTAATTCATCCACGCAAAGTCATAGAATATATTTGCAGATCCATCTGACGATCCCTTCGATAATCACATGGATCCATAAATAGCTATAGTTTGGTAATGAATGGAATGGGAATTGACGTAGATCACATCAAAGGGCATGTATCAAGTGTGATTTAAACCTGTTCAAATATATATGACATTAATGATAATTCCTCTGGAATCTCAAGGATCCTTTGAGGCCCCTTTCATGAATGGGAACCTATATTGGACTTAAGCACCATTCACACTATGAACTAGTTTTAATGAAGCTAGAGAAAAACCTATAAATAAGTGCAATGGTTAACCATTTAAAAGTGAAAAGTTGAATACAAAGTTATGCTATCCAAATTTCTAGAGAATTCCCACTCTTTTGGAGCACCATTGTGATACTAATGTTTCCCTTCAAGACTTGCCTCACCCTCACCATTATGGAAGCTTGTAACCTTCTTGTAGTGAGAGAGAGAAATCCAAACTTCAACAAAGGATCCTCCTTTGGAAGGATTGGACGGGATTCACAAGTGCCATCCAAAAATTCCTTAGTGTCTCATTCAAAGACATTTGGCCTTCTCCATTGAAAATAAAAGAGTTTTCTTGCATATTTTTTCTTCTTTTCTCATTGTATATGTTTATTTCTTGCTTGTAATCTCATTCATGTTTAGGGAGACAAGGGGGGATATTTATAGACTTTATTTCTTGTGTGGGCAGGGGGGTCACAAGAGGGGAGGAGATTTATAGCCTTTATTAGTCATCAACACCACACAATTAGTTTCATAGTTCAATAATCAAATTACTTCATCGATCATCAACATTACCATGTTTTGCATCACTTTCTGGCTCAGTTTTATTATTAACAACTAGTAGCCTCATGTAGTTAATGATTACATTTCCTAGTCTCAAGAGTCATCTTCGGCAGTCGACATGGATTTTGGACCATCTTCATGGTACACTAGTCTCATTATTAGTATATCTAGAAACTGCAACATACAGGTAAAACCATAGGTAAGAAAAATCAATGTGATACCTTTTGATTTGTTAATATTTTAGGGATTGATGGTAAGAAACTACTAACATTTCTATCCCACCATTTCATTTTTTTAATATGTTTCTGTGTTATCCATTCCATCGTCCATTCTTACCAATGAACCTAATTTTGTGAATGAACCTATAACATTGGTACGATTTGATGATGTGATTCTCGTATATATTCACATTTTGGAAATTCTGGCATTAGGGGTCCTCTACTATGATAGGTCTTGTAAGGGTGTTTCACTACAACACTGATAAATGATCATCTGTGGGTCATGAATTATTGTATAAATTCCATGAAATGTTGTTTATGAACAAGAACTAATTGGTACATATAATTATTGGTGTGAGGCATTTTCAACCTACCCAAGAACCTATGATCTCCAACATATTGATGGTCTTTTCAATGCAGAAAGTCACTAATGCGCATGTGTTGTTGGAAATGGATCATATATTAAGATGTACTAACTATGTCATAATGCGTATATTTTTAATAGCGTCAACAATCTAGCCATAAACATGAGATGGAATTTCCACCAAAAGGATACCGAGGATGCCAAGAATGAGGATGAAAAACTTCTCATTTATCAGAAAAAATTGGAGGTGTTCAAAAGTTATTTCTGAATGACAGATAAAAGATTATTTTATGCTAATCAATCTAACATCAGAGTGAGTGCCTAGTTGTGAAGGTATCTTCTGATAGGATGCATTTTATAACTATTATATATCATGTTAGTGAAGAATATGTTGATCATATGGAAGAGTTAATCCCCTACTAATAGTATGTCTAGTGGAATTAGCTAGAAAGCATCAAGTATCAAGTTAATAAATTGATGTTTCTACCATTGTTGTATGGGCATGTAAAGGTTTCTTTGGTTCCAAATACATGCTATCCGAGAAATTTTAAAAATATATTTTAGCTTCAAACCATTCAACTAGAACAAGGGGTGAAAAAAATCCAAGCTCGATACTTATGGACTGGGTCGATTTTTATTTCATAGTGCTTGGTTTGGTTGCTTTGATTGGTTCTTTTGAAATGCGACATTACCTCCTTGCAAAGGATCTTATTCGACAGATTATTGGTGAAATAAATGTTATTGGGGAACATACTGAGCCATGGAATTTTCAGGGTTGATGGATGATAGAATGAAATTATGTAAAATGGTTGATAAAATGGTGATGTTCTTATAGATTAGACGACATTTGACTATCTTGAGGGGAAGACATCATCTAGTTTTGAAGTGTTTTACAGTAATGAGATATCTCCAGTAATATAAAATTGATGTTTCTAAATTATAACCTTTGGCTGCAAAGCCTCACTTTCTCGATAATCTTTCTTTAGAAGGGAATGCATGAACATTAAAATAAATATAGCATACATTGTTTCGTGCACTAGCGGAATATAGAAATCATGGCATCAAGTACAATGAGATCATTGTTGATAACTGTTGAATGCAAATTGTTTCAAATCCTGAACAATTTGATGTTATGGTTACAACAAATATATATGGAAATTTGATCGCAAATACTATGGATGGTATTTCAGGTGGCATTGGGGTTATGCCAGGAGGAATTGTTGGTTTTGAGAATGCTATTTTTTGTTAAAAATAACAACAATAAATTCCAATTTAATTTGTCCTTGAATTAAATTGTGAATTAAAATTGTAATTCTATTCTCATAGCAACTTGTAATAGTTAATTAAGTTAAATTGACTTAGGAAATTCAAGTTGGAAGTCTATCTAGAGTCATGTAGAGTGATACCTAAATTTTAGGGGCCCAGGTTGAGTTCTTTGGAGTTATAATTAGATAACTTGGTCTAACTAAGTTATAGTCAGTTAAACTAGTTCTAATTGTTGGAGGAACTAGTAGAGGTCTAGTAGTGGAGTAGTGCACCAATGCATCCCTAGTACCACACTAGCTAACTAAAGATTCACTCATAAATAACTCATGCATGTTAGTTCAAAGGAAAACCCAGTTGAGATTAGAGTGCAAGGACAATGTACTATCAGTTGTATAATTTTCCGAGTTGTACAGATGGTGCATGCAATCAATTGAGGACCTATGTTTGGATTGCGTAGTTATGGAGGAAGGATTTCCCAATTAAATATGGGCTAATTCTCTCAGGAATTGCACAGGGAAGTATAGGCTTGGTAGGCAGCAAAATTGGCTGAGTGTTGGCTTGAGCTGGCTTATGAGGCATAGAATTAGATCATACTTGTGCAGGAATTGTTCTAGTGTGAACAAGAATTGTATTTTATTCTTAGGTATTCTGGTTAATAAAATATAGATAGTTGGGGTTTTGAGCAGTGGCTTTCCCTAGAGAAATATTGTGTTATGTGCGATTGATATTATTCCTCTTTCTGCTTATTGTTTTCATCGATCATTTTTGGTTTCTGTTGAGAAGAGTAGAGTAGATTCTTGTCTTATGTTTTAGTATATCACATGAGCTGTTGAATGTATAGTAAAAATCTACATGGTATCAGAGCTAAAGACAGTATAGAAGAGGATATTTTGACTTTGTTGTGCAGGTGAAAATTGAATTTGAAGTTCATACTTCAGAGTTGCCAATATGACTTTCTATGGTTTGAGATTTGAGTATGCCTTGGAAGGGAGCTAGAATTACATAGCCTGTAAGGACAGGATGGAAGTAGTGTTGGAAGACAATGGACTCAAGGAATTCATTGATCAATAAATTCCTAAGCCTCCAACATTAGATGCTAAAGATCTAGTTGAATGGAGAAAGTGTGTGGTAAAGGCAAGGCAGATTATCCTTGAGGGAGTTTGAGATCACATTGTCTTGAATCTCCACGGAAAAGAAACTCCATACTCAATGTGGAAGGAATTGACAGACCGTTTCAGAATAACATTGACCATAGGAAGTTGGCACTGAAGGAAAATCTCAGAAAGATCAAGATGGAGAAGGGTAACCCTATTCCAAAATACTTGACAAAATTCACTCATTATCATGATGAGATTGGAAGTGTCGAGATTACTATTCCCAAGGAGGATACGGAGAGCCTAGATCTTCTTGGACTTCCCAAGAGTTGGCACAGTTATCAGGACTCTATCAATGGGAGGGAGAAGCTTCTAGAATGGGAATGACTATGGTCATATATGGTACAAGAAGAGATTCGTAGGAACACCAAAGACGAATCCTCATCAAAGACTAATGACGAGGAAAATTGTGCCTTAGCGAGTAAGGCAAAGAAAGGGAAAGGGAAGGCGTCTAATTCCAAATTGGATTCTTGTCATGTAGGCAAGAAGAAGGGCATGTTGAAAGTCAATTTCTTTCATTGTCACGAACTCGGACATTTTGCTACAAATTGTTCGCTCAAGAAGTCCAAGAAGAAGTCCTCAGGAGGAGCGGCAGGTGAGGCTCTTGCCTCATAATTCAAGCTGGACTTTACCCTCATCGCATGTATGGTGTCATCGATGATGGGTAGTGTATGGTACCTAGATAGTGGAGCTTCTTTCCACATGATTGGTAACAAGGAGCTCTTCAATAACTTGGAGGAGAAGGATCTCTAGATGCATATCAAGATGGGTGATGATGGGAGGTATAGTGCTACCGGGATTGGTACAGTTACCTTTCAGAGGGAGTTGGGTGCTCCCCTCACTTTGTGAGATATTATGTATGTTCCTGGTTTGATGAATAACTTGGCGTATGTTTCCATGTTGGAGGATAGAGGCTACAATGTGATCTTTAGTAAGGGAAAGGCATTCCTTTGTCACATAGCCATGGGACAGGTAAAAAGGATAAGGATTTGGGTGAAGAATCTCTACAAGTTGGAGGTATAAGATTGTGCTTCCTTAAGCATGAAAGCAGAGAAGGTGTAGAGCCAAGACATTGGTGAGTTGTGGCACAGGTGGTTGGGTCACTTGCATCATGGCGTTTTGAAAATCATGCAACAAATTTCTACCAATCTTCCCAAAGGTACACTAGAGCAAGTTGACCCATGCAAAGGGTGTACTTTGGGAAAATTCACCAAAGCTTCATTTCACGACAAAGATAGTTGAGCACATGCGATCTTTGATCAATTCCATTTAGATGTGTGTGGACCGTTCTCGAGAACATCCATGGCTAAGAATAGGTATTATGTTATATTTGTTGATGATTTTTCTCATAAATGCTGGACCTTTTTTGTGTAGAAGAAATATCATACTTTTGCAAAGCTTTGTGAATTTAAAGCATTGGTCGAGAACGATACTGGAAAGAAGGTTAAAGCTCTCAGGAGTGATAACAGTGGAGAATATATGTCGAATGAGTTTAAAAACTTATGTGTGGTAGAATGCATTTGACGAGAGTTGACAACATCTCATAACCCACAATAGAGTGGGGTGGCTAAAAGGAAGAATGGAAGCATTGTAGGGGCAACATGGGCAATGTTGAAAGATCAAGGCCTACCACTACACTTGTGGGTTGAGGCATGCAACACAACTATTTATTTGTAGAACTTAATCCCTCATCAAATTCTTGGGATGAGTACACCATAGGAGGCTTTCTCAAAGAAGAGACCTGATGTGGGTCACTTTGGGATTTTTGGATCATTGGTATACCTCCATGTCCAAAGGTGCATGGAAGAAGCTTGAGCTGACAACAAAGTTGGGGATATTTTTGTGGTAAACAGATACACCTCACAACTATCGGGTGTACTTGCCGACCAGTAGGATGACAATAGTTTGCAGGGATGTAAAATTCGATGAAGAGAAGGCCATGAGCTGTTCACTTCAGAGGGAGCTTCAACTACGTGAAGTTGAGGAGGAGTAACCTCAGATTGATGTGGAGCATCCACATGCAAAGGATCTAATAGTGGAGACATCCACTCAGGAAAAAGTCTTCCATATATGGAGGAAAGCACACGAGAGAGGCTGATAGGTTATTGCATGATGCGAGAAGGAAGTGGGAGCACCCACATCACAATGCAGGAAGATGTGGTCACCTGAGAGGTACACTGGATACATGGCTCTTATGATCAGATGTGTTGAGACACAACGATATTCTTTTGAGGAGGTAGTGTAGCAACCGGTTTGGGTTGATGCCATGGTTGACAAGTATGACTCCATTATCAGGAACGGTGTTTGGGATGTGGTCCCAAGACCAACGGACAAGTCAGTGGTGAGTTCCCGATGTCTTTACAAGGTAAAGCAAGCAACAGATCATAGTGTGGAGAAATATAAGGTCAAGTTCGTGGCCCGAGGATTTTCTTAGGTGGAAGGGATTGATTACGATGAGACCTTTGCTCCTGTTGCAAGGTACTCATCAATCGGATCCATTTTGGCACTATCAGCACAGATGGGTTGGAATATACATTAGATGGACGTAAAGATAATCTTCCTTAATGGCATGATTGAGGAATAGGTGTATATTGAGCAACCTAAAGGTTTTGAGACCTTTGACCAAGAGTTGCATGTGTGCCGACTCAAGTGAATTTTGTATAGGTTGAAGCAAGCACCCCGTGCTTGGTACACCAAGATTGATAGCTACTTATTTGAGTTGGGATTCACCAAAAGTAAAGCAGATGCAAACCTTTAACATATTGTGGTTGAAGGTGAATTGTTGATTATTGTTTTATATTTCGACGATTTGATTTTGATAGGTGATGATAAGTTGATCAAGTCTTGCAAAGAGGATCTTGCAAGAGAGTTCGAAATGAAGGACTTGAGGCTCATGCACTACTTTCTGGGCATGGAAGTATGGCAAGGTGATGGGGAAATTTTTGTCTCTCAAGGCAAGTATGCCAATGAGATACTAAAAAGGTTCCACATGGAGAACAATAAACCCATGGAGACTCCTCTAGTAGGTAACTGGAGGAAGGAGGATGCTACTTCCGGTGTAGTGGAAGCTACCATTTACAGACAGCTTGTGGGTTCACTCATGTATTTAGTGAACACACGATCGAAAATTTGCTATGCAGTTAACCAACTTAGTCAAGCGATGGTTATGCCGACCAAGCTGTATTGGAAGTGTTGTTGGGAAAAGTATCCAATTCGGAATGCCCCTATCCCACTCTAAGAGGTGATAGTGCCTTAGCAACAAACAAGGAAAACTATCTGAGTATTCTTCTTTATGAGATGCAAATAGAGAAAGAAGGATGTAACTAACCGGTGTCTTTCGCTAGTTTGTTGATCCAATCACTCTCTCTTGTGTTCGCTTCCCGCTGCCTGCTCTTTCACCGACCCAGCTTCACACAGTTCCTGCAAGATCACAAGAGAGGAAAACTACACAAAAGATATAGATTCACATTCATAACTAGTTTAGGATCAGATATAAACTAAATATGCGAATATAAAAAAACATCATTGAAATACAAGCATATAGGAGAAACTCAAAATAGCTTTATTGATATGATAACAAGGTTCAAGAGGAGATACAACCAAGTGAGTCCCGATCCAGCATCTACCTCCCAGCAAAAGAATCCCTTCCTCTCCTCCAACAAAGCATAAATCACCCAATGTACTAATCTCAATCTCAAACGAACAACAATTCTCTGCAAAGTACAAAATTCCAGCCTCCTGAACCTCTAGGTGAGAGATCCATATATAGATGTGAGCAGAGAGGATGAGGCAGCTCATGTTTTGACTTGTGGCTTCTCTCTGTCAGTTCTTGCTTCCACTTGGAGGTTGAGAACCTCTTACTCATCACTTGGTCGAATTCAATGAGGCAAGTGTCATTGAGGAAGATTCTGGAAGCTTCCAGGGTCTTTCCACCTCATTGAATGAACTTGCCATTTGTCATTTCCCGCTCAGCACACCCTGGTAGTGCTTCTACCTGCGTTGCAATGCAATTGGCCAGTGTAACCTCTGCATTTCAACGCAGGTAGCTAGTGGAGCTATTGAATTGATCCTGATTTGACCATTTCTGAGTGATTTTTGGTGGAGAACTTCTGGGAGAAGCTGTCTTTGGTTGACCTTGTTCCTTTAGGGGTAGGAACAACTCTTTTAGGGACTTTGGATCCCTTGGATTATGGACATTTCATGCTCAATTCTATAAGGCACAAAAATTTCTATAACAGTTGCCCCCTAAAGTATGAGGCCGTTTATCGGGTGAAATGCTTTATTAGGAGGATCCGAAGTTCTTCCAATGCTGGGAGGAGACCTGTAATAAGATACAATACAATACATTATTTTTCATACTGCTTTCATGATCTAGCTGAGGCAGGCATTCCCATGCTCAGCTTTATAAATTCATTTTTCTGTACATAGAACAGACAATCGTCTGATGGTAGACTGATGATTTTGATGAAATCATCATCCTTTTTGGTAGGATGATTATCTGTTGCAATGCTGTACATGTCAATGTCTTTATTTTTCCTGAATATATATCGCAGCCCGGATGGATGAAACTAGATCCGGGGTCTTCAATCTCATTCGATCTTCACTCTAAGTACAAGTCGATCCATGTGAGAAATGTTCTGAAGTCGAACATGGAAAGACATCGCTTGATTACCAGTCAATGATGTAAACTGTTAACAAGCGCGAGAGGAATCACCGATAATGATAATGACCCTCAAGGTACTACAGTACAATTCACGTGGTGTGAATAAAGGACTTGGCGTCGAACACCACCCAAAATCTTTCGGTCGAAGGTCATTGATGTATACCTGTCGCCGGAAGTGAGAAACTTGCCATTGAGGCATGCAAGCTTCAAAGTACTGAAGGGGGTGTTCCTAGATCAACTTCTTGGATAATGAGCTAATGTCGACAAGAAGCGATCCGTCAAAGGAGGGCCTTAATGTATCCCACATCAGTGACATGGAACGGAGCAAATGATTTTGATGGAGGTGAAAACAATCTGATGATATATGGTTCAGGGTGGTGGTCATGAAAGGATGAAGGATAATGTATGGTAGTGGATGGGACACGGTTGACTTCTTTGGATGACTTCTCTTGAACATATCGGCGACACTTGTGTGATGGATTGGTAGCATTTACCCCAAAGGTGGATGGTATGGCGAGACCATGGCGATGTGACCGGTGAATGAAACAACCCAACCCGACTCAGGCACGGAGTGGAAGTGTCATGTTCAAGAGCGACTTGCTACCAATAAAAGTTCTTTGAGTTTCTCCCAATTTTTCCCCAGTCATTTCTGACCAGTACCTCTTTATTTTTGTCAAGCTTGAGGAGGATAACATATGCTTGTTCTATAATTTTCCCTTCGGGCAAACCCATCGCTACGTTTTAACGAGCCTAGCGATAGTGAAACTCGTTCTCGTCTAAAGACAAGTTTGTCGCTATTAATGTTTTTTAACGAGTTTAACGACAAAGATAACTCGGTCCCTTTTCCTTTTTAGAGAGTCTAAAAAGGTACGTAAAGATAACTCCATAGTTCCTTTTTCGTCATCTAATACCTTAAGCCCGAAAAAGTATAAAACAATACAAAAGGGATGGATTTTCGATAGTTTTAACGAGCCGAATAAAACAAGCGCTCGATCTTTTTGTGCAATAATCCCTCAGGTCCAAAAAGATTAAAATCTAGAGGAGGGATAGCACTTCCGGTCGCTTTAATGAGCTGGAAGGCCAAAACTCGGCGATCTTTTCATATTTTACGAGTCAGATGAAAAGAGCTTAAAGAAGACTCGTCTTTTGAGGAACGAGTGATAAAACGGGTAGCAGTTGATTCCAGGTAATGGTTGGAATTTTCCAATCACGGCAATGTCACAAGGATGGCTAAGTGAGATCACTCTTCGCAGCTGTTCCTCAAAATGGGTAAACAATCAAATGGAGGTGAATGATCGGCCAATGGAAAAGTGGAGGTGACGGTGCAAACACGACCAAGGCTTTAATGGCTGATAATTTACATTCGCAGTGGTTATTTACCGGGTAGTTCATTTTTTAACGAGCTTAAACGCGGATTGAAACACTTGCTCGATCTTATGTTTATTTTTTAATGAGCATGAACTATGTGTTAAAACTGCTCAATTTTATGTTTATTTTTTAACGAGCATGAACTATACGCTAAAACTGCTCGATAACATGGTCTAATTTTGATTTTTTACCATAACTAGCTTTGCCCTTTTCAAAGATAGTACTGTACCCTCAATTGCTGCATCAAACTAGTTAGAAATGAATAACATTTGCTTGAAAATGAGATTAAAACCCTAATATTTCGCTTTGAACTACGTAAAAAGCAATTAAAAAGTGTTTTTACCTCTCATTTTACCATTTCATTTGAACTTGGTTTGTTGGAGCTTTGGAGGTGCCTCTTCCCCTTTGATTTTCATCAGCTGATTCCGGGAGATTCTGTGGACGATTCTCGGCGCCGTCTGGACCAGGTAGGAGCTAAACTTGAGCTCTTTCATTTCATGGTTCCCTTTCTGCATTCTATGCTTGTTTTCCTGTTTTTCTGAGCCACTGGGGTTTGATGGGGTCGCTCTGCCATCAGCGCACCTAGTGCACTCGAAACCTGCGCTGAATGTCAAGCAGCATGAAGGCAGTTTGACCTTCAACGCAGGTGGAACACTGGGCAGTTGCGCTGGGCACAGAAAAATAGTTTTGTTGCACAGTTTTTGATGAAAATTTTGCCAGTTTCTCATCAAATCCAGGATCTAACTCCTCTCATGTTTGTTTTTCAGAGATATTGGAGCAGAACGAGAACATGAAGAAGAGGACATGATTGCCCTACATGATCCTGTCACGATGAACGCGCTGTGGAACTGTGGCCTGCTGAAGTTCTTCCGTATCTCTAGCATGAGACAGCAGATCTCCCTACTGCAGTATTTGCTCGATGCTTGGGATCCTATCAACCAAGTATTCTAGATTAGGGGCAAATCTATCCCCTTGACCGCAGTAGATATTTACTTCTTGACTAGCTTGTCAAGGCGGGGTGCCCCCATTTCTTTGTCAGGTTCGGCCCGAGGGAGTGACTTTATGCGAGATTATATCTGCCAGTATTGCAGGGAAGGATCTCAGCCGAGTAAAGACGGCAAGATCGTTATCCGTGAGGTTGCTGATAGGTCCCTCAGGTCTATCTTGTACACTATTGGTAGGATGGCCAGTAGTGCGTCCCTTCATGTGGCCAACAGATCTTATGTGCAGCATGCCTTGGAGTGCCTCCAAATGAAAATATTCAACTAGTGTGATGCAGTACTTCTTCAGATGAAAAGTCATTTGACCAAGGTAAAGGACGGGAAGTTGAAGAACTTTGGGTTTGGTTCTATTTTGACCGCCTTTGCTTTGGAGAAGATACCACTGATGCAGCCACAGTACATTGCACTCGACTTGCCTTCTCCTACTGAACCACGCATGCAGAGATGGGTTGATCACATGTCTAGGCATGCCGGTCAATCTCAGATTTCTTTCTCTGATACCTTCTTCAGGTGGTTTGAGCGTCAGGAGATGGTCTATTCCGAGTATCCATATGTTGGCATGGACTTCCGGGGTGATCCAGATTTAGTACTGCCAGATGGCGAGCAGTGGGGCACTATTGGTAAAATCTTCGACCATATCACTGTTTATTGTTTTTTGTTCATAATGTCCTTGTGCTTTATTCTATCAAGACTTTAATCAAACTCATGTGTGCGTGCAGATGTTGGTCCTATTCGTCCAGCAGTTCACCCGAGAGCGCCAGCCGCCGCCCCAGCAGGGGAGACTGCTGGGAGGGTTATTCTTCGTGACCTTGATGTGGCCGAGACCCTCACAGCTGTGCAGGAGCAGGTTGAGAGCCTTACTCTCGGCATCCCAGATGTGAGGATTGACGAGTTACCTCTACAGTTGCAGCGGCATACTACTGGTGTGCCTAGACGATGGACTCATCTCTTACACATGATCGCACAGGCCGTGACATGCTATCATGAGCATCACTAGACTAGGGTGCCCCCTAGCATTTTTGAGTTTTTGGGTCATGCGACCGATTTTGTCTTGGTTACAGAACATTATATGTAAACCATAAACAGCTTATATATATATATTTTGATTTTCGGGGTTTTATTCTGGTTGA
Source organism: Pinus tabuliformis (assembly GCA_031772625.1). Taxonomy (NCBI): domain Eukaryota; kingdom Viridiplantae; phylum Streptophyta; class Pinopsida; order Pinales; family Pinaceae; genus Pinus; species Pinus tabuliformis. The sequence continues at coordinate 1,555,864,082 of CM062819.1, forward strand.
GTTATATGATCCATATGTACAACATTGATGATGTGTTTCTTTTTATAAATGTCGCAAATGTCTATCTAACACATAGTTTGCTAATGAGTCGGTTAATGTGTTTAAGTTTCTGGAAATATGTTGGTATTGAATTAAATCAAACTGTCTTTCCAAAATCTTAACCCTTAGGAACATGCGATAAATAGCTGGGTTGCGGACGGAATATATACCATTGAGTTGTAGTATTACGAGTTGTGAGTCTAGCCTGACGATTAGTCGGCGTATACCATGGGTGATGGCATCAGAGAGCAGTTCTATCAACGCGCTATATTCAGCGATGTTATTCGTTGATTGACCAATACATACACCTCTGAAACTTACTAACTCGCCGCTTGGATCAAAAATGGCCCAGGCTGCGGAGGACAGGTTCCGCGAACTACGACTCGCTCCGTCGGCATATCCCACACATGTCCTCAAAAAGTTCGACATCTGCAATAAATGTAAAAAGGTGGATTACTCGACCAAAACAACCACTTTAGCGAAAACAAAATACAACAAAAGCATACTGGTTACTATTTAAGCATAGTAACGCTTGAGGTACAACCCATTACGAGGTTGCGCCAGTGGAATTCCGTCGTAATCCATTAACTCGTAGGCTCCTTTTGCTAACACTCGTTTAACAATATAGGGGCCCATCCATAAAGAATTGAATTTACCTGCTCCCAATTTATCGGATTCTTGGTCGTAAAGCAAGACCAAGTCACCTTCTGAGAAGACACGGGGTTTGACATTTTTATCGAACTGCGCCTTGACTCGTTTCTTATGGGCTTCGTTAGCCAAAGCGGCATCACGATGGGTTTCATCCAATTGGATTAATTCCAAGAAACGGGTCTCTTCCTCTAAAGTTCCAGGGAGGAGATCGATTGCGAGTTTAAGAGACGAGATTTCGCACTGGACTGGTAAGACTGCTTCCAGGCCATATACCAGTTGGAAAGGTGTGAACCCGGTCGCATTCCTTACTGATGTTCGGTAAGCCCACAAGGCTGAGTACAGGATTAGGTGCCATCTTCTTTTGTGAATTTCGATCATCCTTTGCAACATACGCTTCAAGACTTTGTTGATCGCTTCAACTTGTCTGTTGGCTTGCAGATAATACGGGGTAGAGCTGTCGTGAGATAGCCCTAGCTTGGCAGCTAATTCAACCATCATGTGATTGCGAAAATGTGATCCATGATCTGTAACTATAGCCTGTGGTATGCCGAACCTGGCGAAGAAATGGGGGCACCCCGCCTTGACAAGCCAGTCAAGAAGTAAATATCTACTGCGGTCAAGGGGATAGATTTGCCCCTAATCTGGAATACTTGGTTGATAAGATCCCAAGCGTCGAGCAAATACTGCAGTAGGGAGATCTGTTGATAAGTTTTCCTCTCTTTTGATCTTGCAGGAACTGTGTGAAGCTGGGCCGGTGAAACTGCAGGCAGCGGGAAGCGAACACAAGAGAGAGTGATTCACATTCATAACTAGTTTAGGATCAGATATAAACTAAATATGCGAATATAACAAAACATCATTGAAATACAAGCATATAGGAGAAACTCAAAATAGCTTTATTGATATGATAACAAGGTTCAAGAGGAGATACAACCAAGTGAGTCCCGATCCAGCGTCTACCTCCCAGCAAAAGAATCCCTTCCTCTCCTCCAACAAAGCATAAATCACCCAATGTACTAATCTCAATCTCAAACCAACAGCAATTCTCTGCAAAGTACAAAATTCCAGCCTCCTAAACCTCTGGGTGAGAGATCCATATATAGATGTGAGCAGAGAGGATGAGTCAGCTCATGTTTTGACTTGTGGCTTCTCTCTGTCAGTTCTTGCTTCCACTTGGAGGTTGAGAACCTCTTACTCATTACTTGGTCGAATTCAATGAGGCAAGTGTCATTGAGGAAGATTCTTGAAGCTTCCAGGGTCTTTCCACCTCGTTGAATGAACTTTCCATTTGTCATTTCCCACTCAGCACACCCTGGTAGTGCTTCTACCTGTGTTGCAGTGCAACTGGCTAGTGTAGCCTCTGCATTTCAACGCAGGTAGCTAGTGGAGCTGTTGAATTGATCCTGATTTGACCATTTCTGAGTGATTTTTGGTGGAGAACTTCTGGGAGAAGCTGTCTTTGGTTGACCTTGTTCCTTTAGGGGTAGGAACAACTCTTTTAGGGACTTTGGATCCCTTGGATTATGGACATTTCATGCTCAATGCTGTAAGGCACAAAAATGTCTATAATAGGAAGGCAGCCAAGCATGTGTTGAGATACCTCATAGGCACTACTGAGTATGGTTTATGGTACATATGAACAGAGGGAGTGATGCTTCAAGGCTTCATCGATGCAAATTGGGAATTCCATCCGACAGGAAGAGCACATCAGGAGGGATTGTCAATGTTAGGTCAACAGTTGTTTCTTGGTACAAAAGGAAACAAAGATCAGTTTCACTCAATTTAGCAGAGGCAAAGTACATGGTTGCTAGTCAAGCAGCTTATGAGGCCATCTAGATGGGGAAGATTCTAGTTGGTTTGTTTTGTCAGCAGATGGATCCAGCTTTACTATGACAATCAGAGTTGTATCAAAATATTTGAAAATCCAGTTTTTCATGATCGGTCCAAGCATATTGATATCTGGTATCATCATCTTCGAGATTGTGTGCAAAGGAAAATCATATTGGTGGAGTACATTCCCACAAAGGATAAGGATGCAAATATATTGACAAAGGCATTGTAAAGATGTAAATTCAAGTTTCACAGAGACAGGATCAGGGAAGCTGATAATCCCTTTCTTGTTGAGAGCGAGTGTTAAAAATAGCAACAAGAAATTCCAATTTAATTTGTCCTTGAATTAATTGTACTTATATTATCATAGTAACTTGTAATAGTTAATTAAGTTAAATTGACATAGGAAATTTGAGTTGGAAGTCTATCTAGAGCCATGTAGAGTGATCCCTAAATTTTAGGGGCGCATGTTGAGTTCTTTGGAGTTGTAATTATATAACTCAGTCTAACTAAGTTATAGTAAGTTAAACTAGTTCTAACTGTTGGAGGAACTAGTATAGGTCTAGTAGTGGAGTAGTGCACCAATGCATCCCCAGTACCACACTAGCTAACTGAAGATTCACTCATAAATAACTCATGCATGTCAGTTCAGAGGAAGACCTAGTAGAGATTAGAGTGTAGGGACAATGTACTATCAGTTGTATAATTTTTTGAGTTGTACATATGGTGCATGCAATCAGTTAAGAACCTATGTTTGGATTGCATAATTATGGAGGAAGGATTTCCTAATTAAATATGGGTTAATTCTCTCACGAACCGCGCAAGGAAGTAGGGGCTTGGCAAGCAAAAGAATTGGCTAAGTGTTGGCCTTAGCTGGCTTGTGAGGCAGAGAGTTAGATCATACTTGTGCAAGAATTGTTCTAGTGTGAACAAGCATTATATTTTCTTCTCAAATATTCTGGTTAATGCAATATAGATATTCGGGGTTTTGAGAAGTGGCTTTCACCAGAGAAATATTGTGTTATGTGCGATTAATATTCTTCCTCTTTATGCTTATTGTTTTCATCGATCATTTTTGGTTTCCGTTGAGAAGAGTAGAGTAGATTCTTGCCTTATGTTTTAGTATATCACATGATTTGTTGAATCTATAGTAGAAATCTATATTTTTGAACAAGGAGCCTCTATTGGGAATGTTGGGAATGAAAGGTTGGTTGTGTATAAAAAGGATGACCCAGTGGAATTATTTTTATCCCCAAAAATGATGCAACAACATTTTCAGTTTCCTTCATTTCCAGACCGATTGAAACAAGTTAGTATGGGGGTTATCAAAGAAGCGAAATTCCACACGAAAGATCTTGGAGGGGATAACACAACTCAAGAGGTGGTAGATGTAGGCAGGGTGTGGAGTATTTTGATGTGTGAATTCATTATTTTTACCTTATGTAGAAAATTTTTGATGCAAGTGAAGCCATTGATTTATTAAATAATTTCAACTTCAATGCTGCAAATTTTTTCTAGGGATACAAGTGAGTGGTAATGGATTTTCTTTTTCTATTGGGATAGGTCAACAAACTCAAAGATCTTTCACATGAGCTAGATTTCCCCTTGACATGTAATTGTACCTTGTAGAGGAAGAATGCCTTTGTTATTATGAAACATAGGTAGGCGTTATGGAGGTTCTGATGTGATGACTAGTAAGATTTATCATGGGATAATGTTATTTATACAGGAAATAACAAGTTTTAACATTTTTTCATCTCTATGTGTCATTCATGTCTAATATCTTTACTCTAACATTGGCTTCTTCGTTTGGCACATTTCTATTCTCAGTTCCTAATTGTGATGTAGTGTGCATTTTGTATAGACATATAATCAACAATGTAGTATGTGGAGTTGAGACTTTGCTCAGTAAAATCAACAATTTCCTAGTTGAATGTGCATTTCTATATGTTTTGGATATTTACACCTACACATTAATGGATTCGATAGTTATTTAGCTCCTGGTTGATGTTGTGAAAAATCCTGGCTTTGGCCAAATTATTGATTCACCAAAAGCCAATAAATCTTTTTGTAGAATACAACATGCCCATTTTATAAGTGCTCTTTATTGGGCATATGGAACTAGCATGTTTCCCAAAGCCTTATGTTGATAATATGTTCTTTCAATGGCTTCCAATTGTTATTATCATATTAATGGAGGTAAGGGAATCTCCTCATATGTCAATGGGGTGTATAATAGTATTCGGAATCATGGCCAAAATTATAAAACATCTATTGGCAATTCTTGTGGTGAAATACATAAATGGAAATCAAGATTAGGGAAAAGATATGATAATTCTTTACACCAACATATGGGTACTCTTATCACTTAGGTAAAACCCTGGCTATAGGGAAAAAATATAAGATAACCTCTAACCACATTGGGATTGAAGTTGGCCCCTCACTCTGGAGGGGGATCTCTCCTCAAACTCAACTACCCTAGGTCACAACGGTAGCAGGTTTTTTAAATGCTCTATGGCTAGATTAACGTAGAGTTTGATGTTGTGGTTGGAATATGTGGAAAAAGAAACACCATTGGGTGATGGAGTCTATTTTATCTTAATGTAAGATAACACTGACACAATCAACAAAGGCAAGGTAGTTGAGCAATTCTGAATCATTAATTTGTTGTAATTAAAGGAAAAATATGAAAGGAACAATCCATTAAGAAGGAGCATCAAATAGATGAATTCCAAAACCAATGTTAGAAATAAGAATGCAAACAATTGAATCTATAAACAAAGCATTGCAATGAACAAATTGTGTTTATGTTCTTTCATTCAATCATTAGAAGATCATACATCATGGAAATATAGAAGAAATATATCACACTAGAGAAAAAAAATCATAACACCCAACACAAGAATCTTTGTTGTAGCTTCAAGCCTTCTTCATTAAAAATATTCCAAAATACAAAGTGAAATATCTTTTTCAACCAAAAAGGCAAACCCATGTTCATTTTAAAGACTTTGACTTTATAGAAAACTTACAAACTAATGCCAAGTTCTTAGTATGTACTTAATTACAAACTTCTAAAAGTAAAGAATGCATATCTAATACAACCAAATACAATACATAATCTCAAAAATATATGTACTTTTGATTCTGTTCTATTTTTAAAGAATTAGAGACCTTGACTACTTTAGTATTATCTTCTATCCTTAAACTATAGTCCTCCATTTCTCCACCACTTGGTAAAATTTTGGGTTTGACAACTACATCATTTGAGTGAAAGAGTATTCCTAAACGGACTAAACCTCTAGGAATTATATTGTTGTTTAGCTAAATGATATCATGTCTAGCTATAGAATTTAAGAAAATTGTTGCTTAATCATCATCTCCGTCAATTGGGGTATTAATAAACTCATCATTCCTCTCTAGGAATCTCCTGATTTGTTGATCATCCTCAAAGACTTGCCAATGTTTGGTATTGTCAGGGATAAAGGGTATGTGTCTTACATTAATTTCATATTTTTTGTTTGGATAAATGGGAATTTTGAAAGCACTGGAAATAGTAGCTAAAGAATATGCTATTCCATTTTCTCCTATAGAAACAAGAGAAATTTCATGCTCTGAAAATAAATTAGCAAACATGTCCCATACCTCATTGTGATAAGCCCTCATCCTTGGATATCTAGTATGATATATGCCTTTGACCTACTTCACAACCAATTCTAAATCTCCAAAAACATGAACTCTCTTTTCTTTATGCTCTCTCAACAAATTCAACCTAATGATCAAAGCTTCATATTCTGCAATATTATTAGTGCATTCAAAATATAGCTTGAAAGAGTGTAGCTACCTAGTGAGGTCTGATGGGATGATCCAAATTCCCACCCCATAACCTTGTTTACAAGTGGAACCATCAAAATGTAAATTCGAGATACCTTAATCTGGATATGTCTAAAATTCTTCTCTTTGAGAACTTCCTTCAACCTATTCCTGCATTTTTGCATCAGCATGAGTCATTAAATAAAAATTGAGATCCAATCTTTGTATCCACTACATAAATAGGATGGTTGTCTGACTGATTTTGATTGCTGACCATATAAGCCATATGGAATTCTCTGTATAACCTCTTTGGTTCGCTAAATAGTGGAATGGATGCATAAGTCATATCCATTTTTAGTTTTCCTCCCTAATTTGTTGCCCAAGACCGGGACAACAACATACTAAATATTGGTGGAATATCTGCCACGACTATGTCCATTATCACACTTTTTGCAAGTGTTTATGCCAATCTTACCACCAGATCCTTTATTAACCCTAAACACTTGAATTTTTTTGAATCAAATGAAATTAAGTCCTTATAGGGTCTAGTAATATCAAGTCCCAAGTTGTCCATGACTGACTTGGGCATCAAATTGTGTGATGCTCCAAAATCTAGCATGGAATTATGAAGGATCATGTCATGAACATTTAGACTAACATAAAATAGAGGGGCATCGTCATTCACACTAGTTATATGGGGACCAAATAAAAACTAGGGAGAATAATCATCCAAGCTAAGAGAATCTTGTGAATTGATATTTATTTGATCATTTTTTGAACTTTTAACCATTCAAAAAAAATGTTTCCTATACTTTTCATTTTTCAATAGTCAGTAGAAGGGATAGGAATTTTCAATCTACCAATTACACTCTCCAAGTTGAAATATGTCTATATTTTCTCCACTTCTTTTACATCCTTCTTAGCATCCTATGCCTTTTTTTGAACATCCTTTTTAGGTTCCTTAGGTATTTTAAGTATCACCTTTCTTAGTTTAGCTTGTTGTTCTCATGCCGCTCGTTTTTGTGGTGGAGTTATAGCTGGAATAATTAGGCCCCTAAGATTATACTGCTTCTAAAAATTTGCCACTATGTTATTGTAACCTTGCTGGTAAATTTGTGAATTGAACATCTGAAGGTTGTCTTTCTCTCTTGAAGGTTCAACATAGTTATCTTGATATTCTTTAGTTGCAAACACATGATCTTCCTTATCATCAAAGAAACCTATATGCTGGTTTGTTTCTTCGGTTGAATATTCATCATCAAAACTTTCAGGAAAAGGAGGCCTAACGGCCTACTGATCTTCAGGGCCTTTTTGCTCTCTTTGAAAATTTTGAGGGGCTTGAGGCCTTATAAAATTTGGGTTTCTCACTTGAGGTTGAAGATCACTTGTGGGAGGGGTCATCTTTTTGACCAGTTTCTCCATTGTCTTTAACATAACATTAAATATAATGTCCAATGAAGAAGATGGTTCCTTTTTATATACTACTCTTCTCTCAGTCTTCACCTTTTTTTCTTTAGTCAGCAAATCTGCATCCACTCCTATAGTGTTTTTTTGCATATCTTCCAAGGAAGAAATATTCCTCTCTTTGAGTTGATAAGCTAGCTCAACATCAAAACCATTGGGATAGTGAAGTAGGGCTAAACTAGAGGGGGGATTAATATGAGAAGAGATTGAATTGTAAACCCTATTGAACCTTTTTGAAATCTATTCAACTGTCTCCACTGGATTTCTTTTCAGAGTCTCATACTTGGCCAATATTTGTAGAGGATTTTTCTTCACCTCCCACCTAGCAAGGAGGAGTTTTTCAAACTATTGAAAATTAGTAATGCTTGCTGTTGGTAAAGCTTTGAGCTATTTTCTAATATCCTATGAAAGACTTTGTGAAAAAATTGTAAACTTAACATATTCATGATCTATCTCCTCTAGATCAATGACATCATTCAGCTTATCTACATGATGCTGAGTTATAAGGGGTACTGTACCATAAAAATGAAGTAAATGTTGTCCATAGTTCAAAGGAATATCATGTAGTGGAGCTAGCAGATTGAGAGGGGCATATCTAGCAACCATGGTTGTGTGAAATTAAGTTGAACTAACTCTAGGGATCTGGAATGCAGATGATAATAGAAATGAAGTTGTTGTTGTAATAGTTGATGAGATAGAAATATGAAATTCCACAAAAACAGAGGACCAGTTGAGGTAGAGAATGATGGAATGGAAAATGGGAAATATGGGGACTTGGATGCAGCTATCTAAATGTTGGGTCCCTATAATACTAGTGATTACCCCATTACTATTGTAGTTATACCCCTTATTTATATTGTTGTGCCCCTATTAACCCCCATGTTGTTATTTCTGTGCCCCATAGAATCCCTCTATTGTTATTTTTGTGGCTTTATATTATTATTGTTAGGTCGGCTGGATTATATCATGACTCCTTAGACTCCTATATATAGAAAGGAGGTTTTGTCATTTGTATCATCGAAGAATTGTTCATTTATGTAATGTAAAGGAGGTTGCCCCCTCGAAGAGGCTGAATTCTAAGGCGTTGATCTATCTTTTCTATCTTTTCTTGAGCTGGTTTCATAACATTTGGTATCAGAGCTTTGGATTCTAGGGTTTCACTGCTCCAAACAGGTCATCGTGGAATTTTCGCTATAAATTTTTTTTCTATGATGTTTCAGAAGTCGCAAAAAAAACCCATTTGAGAAGAAATTTCGCTGAACCTTGGGTCCGAATTTCAGAGCATTTCACACAATATTTGCGGAGATATGATCTGAGGAAGTTGGTCTTTTTGCAGACTCCTGAATTACATTCAAAACAGGTGACCTGGTGAAAATCGTCATAAATTTCTCTCTGGGTATTGGATTGAAATTTAGTAAGAAGGTACAGAAAGAGGACGGACTGTAGCTTCTTGTATACGTGTTTCAGATCCAAAGGTTGAAACAGTGACTCGTGGCACGTCGTACAAGTTCGCTCTACTGAACTAGTCTAAAAGAAAGTCACTGTGGGAGATTTCACATAACTCTTCCTTGGAGAATCCAATTTGGGTCAGACTTGTGGCATTGGAAAGAGGACGCAGAAGGCTACTACAGGTCACAATTTCAGAACTGGATGATCCGAAATTACAGAGATACATCAGATTCAATATCAGACTTCTATAAAGTGAAAAAAGGTGTGTAGTTTTTTTTAAATTTTTGTGTAAGCTTGGTTTAACGGAATTCAAAGGGCATAGTAAAGCATTATTATCGGTAACTGATGCCCCGAGGAAAGAAAATGCAAAACCTAGTAAGGAACCTGAAAGCTCTAGCATGACTCATGAAGAAGAGGAAGAAATGCTACATGATATATCAAAATTACAAGAACAAGTGCAACAAATGTCACGCTCACAAAAGCTAACAGAAGCTAAGATAAATGGCGTGGAATCTAAGATAAAGGGCATGGAAGCTAAGATGGATGATTCAAAGACAGATTTGAAGAGAGACATGGCAGATTTGAAGACAGATTTGAAGACAAACATGACAGATTTGAAGACAGATTTGACAAATTTTCTACAAGAAATACTTACTAATGGTGAAAAGGTTGTAAAGGAAACTCATGATGTGAACAAAAGAAATGTTAATCATGATTCCATAGACTCTAATGTTGGATCGAAGACCCACCATATTCCAAAAATCGATATGAGGAAGTTTGATGGCAAGGATCCCGCCACATGGATATTACAGATGGAGCAATTCTTCGATCTCAATAATGTGCAAAACACACAAAAGGTACGTATGGCAACTGTATATTTGGAACCAAATCAGTTTGTATGGTATCAATGGCTTTGCTCTCGTAAACAATTTATCACTTGGGCAATTTTTACGGAAGAATTGATAGCACATTATGAAGATACAAAAAGCAACACTTTTTTTAGCCAATTGATAAGTCTCAAACAAAAGGGTTCAGTAATGGAGCACATTGAGGAGTTCCAAAAATTGAACATAAGGGTAAAAGATATTCCAGAGGAGCATAGGATTGATGTGTTCATAGGGTCTTTAAAGGATAATATCCAACATGATGTTCGCCTTTGGGAACCTGATTCATTAGAGAAGGCATTCAGGTTAGCAAGAAAAATGGAAAGCAAAATTATGGCAACCAGGAAGCATACCACTCACAACTATAAAGACGGAAGTGTTGTTGCCCCTAGTCTTCCACAACCTATAAGGTTGACACCACAACAATTGGAAGAAAAAAGAGCAAAAGGGCTTTGTTACAGTTGTGATAGCAAATACACTAAAGGTCATAAGTGTGCTGAGAAGAAATTATTCTACATAGATTGTGAAGAGGAAGAAGAAAAGGAGCAAGAAAGGTCAAAAGAAGAAGATATACTCCAGGAACAAAGCCTAGATGAAGAACAAATAAATCCGACCATATCTTGTAATGCATTGGCGGGAATTACCACTCCTCAAACCATCAAGATAGAAGGACAAATCAAGAAGAAAAAGGTAATAGTGTTGATTGATTCAGGAAGCACCCACAATTTTATTCATTGTAGGGTAGCAAAAGAATTGAATTGCTTCCTATATCCAGCACCAGAGTGTCAAGTGATGATTGCAAATGGAGGAACAATAAATTGCTCTGGAAAGTGCCATAATATCAAGCTATCCATGGGAGAATATGTATTGACTAGCCCAATGCTTTCCATTCCAATGGGAGGTGCTGATGTTGTACTAGGAGTCCAATGGCTACAATCCTTGGGTACAATAGCTTTTAATTTTCAAGAACTTTTCATCAAATTTTCTACGGAAGGAAAGGAAGTTGAATTAAGGGGTATTGCAGGGAAACCAGGAAAGATAATCAGCTCTAATGGTATGACAAAGCTTCTAAAAAAGGAGCAAAGAGGTGTAATTGCACAATTATGTTCGCTAGATGTTTCCACATTGGAATCATCTATTTCTCCAGATCTCCAAAAAGTCCTGGACAATCATTCCAAGGTATTTGAGACTCCCAAAGGTCTCCCACCTATGCGTGATCATGATCATGCTATTCATCTGATTCCAGGAAGTGTTCCTCCAAACATCAGGCCGTACAGATATCCCTATGTCCAAAAAAGTGAAATTGAACGTATGGTTGCAGAAATGCTAGAGGCTGGTATAATTCAACCGAGTCAAAGTTCTTTCTCTGCTCCAGTAGTATTGGTGCACAAGAAGGATGGATCATGGCGCATGTGTCCGGATTATAGGGAGCTCAACAAGCTCACTATTAAAGATAAGTTCCCCATTCCTGTCATTGATGAATTGCATGGATCAATTTACTTCACCAAGTTGGATCTTCGTTCGGATATCATCAAATCAGAATGAAGATTGAAGACATTCCGAAAACGACATTTAGAACTCATGAGGGTCATTATGAATTTTTGGTCATGCCTTTTGGCCTTACCAATGCACCTTCAACATTTCAAGGTTTGATGAATTCAATTTTCAAACCATTCCTTAGAAAATTTGTGTTAGTATTTTTTGATGATATACTAATCTACAGCAAGTCTTGGAAGGATCATGTTGAACATGTTGACAGGGTGCTACAACTATTGGAGGAGAAACAATTATATGCAAAAAGATCCAAATGTTTCTTTGGAGTCCAGGAGGTGGAATATTTGGGTCATATTGTATCTCATGAAGGAGTTAAGGTAGACCCTAGCAAAATTAAAGCCATTAAGGAATGGAAAATCCCCACATCCATAAAGCATCTGCGAGGATTTCTTGGGTTGACAGGGTATTATCGCAAGTTTGTTAAGAATTATGGGAGAATAGCAGCACCTCTAACAACATTATTGAAGAAAGATGCATTTTCATGGACTCCGGAAGCAACAAAGGCCTTTGAACATCTTAAAGAGGCAATGTGCCAAGCACCGGTCTTAGCTACACCGGACTTCACAAAAACCTTTATTGTGGAATGTGATGCTTCAGGAAATGGAATTGGTGTTGTTCTAATGCAAGATGAAAGACCCATTGCTTTTGAAAGTCGTCCAATCAAGGGAAAGTTTTTAAGCAAAGCTATTTATGAGAAGGAAATGTTGGCAATACTCCATGCACTTAAGAAATGGCGACCCTACCTAATGGGAAGACACTTCAAGGTAAAAACGGATCATGATAGCCTTAAATACTTTTTAGAACAAAGATTATCCTCTGAAGAGCAACAAAAGTGGGTCACAAAGATGTTGGGTTATGACTTTGAAATCATCTACAAAAAAGGGAAGCAAAATGTGGTGGCAGATGCACTCTCAAGAAAGGATGAGGATGTGGAAGCATTGTTGTGCGCCATTTCTATTATCCAACCAGATTGGATAAACGAAGCAAGGGAGGAATGGAAGAATGACGAAGAAGTGTGGGCACTTATTCGAAAGCTACAACAAGATTCCAGTACGTCTGATACATTTAGCTGGCAAAATGATTCGTTATGGTACAAAGATCGCTTATACCTCTGTAAGAATTCCCAGCTAAAACAAAAGATTCTTATGGAATTGCACACTTCTCCCTTAGGAGGGCACTCAGGATTTTTAAAAACTTACCACAGGGTTAAGAAGGAATTTTTTTGGGATGGCCTTAAATCAGATATTCAAAAGTTTGTGGCGGAATGTTTGGTTTGCCAACAAAATAAAGTTGAAACAATTAAGACACCGGGTCTATTACAACCTTTATCCATTCCAAGCCAACGTTGGGAGGAGGTTTCAATGGATTTTATCACAGGTTTACCCAAGTCTGAGGGAAAGAGTGTCATCATGGTGGTAGTTGACAGACTTACCAAGTATGCACACTTTTGTGCATTATCACATCCATTTAAAGCCAGTACAGTTTCTACTGCATTTATGGAAACAATTCAAAAGCTACATGGAAACCCAAAGATTATTGTAAGTGACAGAGATCCCATTTTCACTGGAAATTTTTGGACAGAATTATTTTCTTGTCTTGGTACTCAGTTAGCTCATAGCTCATCTTATCATCCTCAATCTGATGGGCAAACTGAGATAGTAAACAAATGTTTGGAAGGATATCTTCGTTGCTTTGTATCTGATAAACAGACACAATGGGTCAAATGGTTGCCTCTGGCTGAATGGTGGTATAACACTTCCTTCCATACAGCAACAAAAATGACCCCATTTATGGCACTTTATGGGTATCAACCACCATCCATCACATCATATTTAAGAGAAAATTCTAAGGTTCAGGCAGTGGAACATCACATCGAACATCAACAACAAGTCCTCCAACTCTTAAAGGATAACCTCGTGTTGGCACAAAATAGAATGAAACAACAGGCAGATCAACATCGCAGTGAAAGAAGTTTTGATGTAGGTGATTGGGTATTCCTACGGCTACAACCATATAAGCAAATGTCCCTAAAGCAAGCTAAGAAGGATAATAAATTATCACCAAAGTATTATGGTCCGTACAAGGTGTTGCAAAAGATTGGTACTATGGCATACAAATTGGAGCTTCCTGCAGCTTCTCGATTGCACCCAGTTTTCCATGTTTCATGTTTAAAGAAGGTTATAGGCGACAAGCTCCCAGTTCAAACAATATTGCCAGAACTTGACGAGGAAGGAAAAATTATATTGGAACCGGAAGCAGTCACAGAAACAAGAACTCGACAGCTACGAAATCGATCAATTTCAGAGTATCTTATCAAGTGGAAGAACTTATCCGCTGAAGATTCCACATGGGAGGATGAGAATTTTATGCAGAAGTATCCAAACTACTCAAGCGTTGAGGACAACACTTTTTTGAAGGAGAGGGGCATGTTGGGTCCCTATAATACTAGTGATTACCCCATTACTATTGTAGTTATACCCCTTATTTATATTGTTGTGCCCCTATTACCCCCATATTGTTATTTCTGTGCCCCATAGAATCCCTCTATTGTTATTTTTGTGGCTTTATATTATTATTGTTAGGTCGGCTGGATTATATTGTGACTCCTTAGACTCCTATATATAGAAAGGAGGTTTTGTCATTTGTATCATTGAAGAATTGTTCATTTATGTAATGTAAAGGGGGTTGCCCCCTCGAAGAGGCTGAATTCTAAGGCGCTGATCTATCTTTTCTATCTTTTCTTGAGCTGGGTTCATAACACTAAAGTTCATGGAATATCTTCTCCAAATTTTGAAACTAAAACCAAATTTCTTGATCTTGTGGTAACAAATTTAATTCTTGACTGGCAGAACTAGAAATAAAAGTTTTAAATATGGTCTCATCAAACAGAATATTTGAAAGGTTTCTTTTAGACTTAGACCTAAATGATATCACTACTCGAAATTATTATTGATATCACTACTCGATCCTTATAGCGAAGAGGTTGGGGATATCACTACTCGATCCTTGTAGCGAAGAATCTCATCCTTCCAAGAGTAGTATGATAAGGAATTAGAATCTTCTCTTAAGTTATTAATGAGTTAGGAAAGAGAGAGGTGGGAGAACCATTCCTTGTGAGCCTATTCAATCCAATCTGGTATGGGTAGAGAGATTGATAGAAGGGTGCTTTCATCCTCCAATTGGCGCGATAAAGCATCAATCACTACATTGTCACTCCCCTTTTTGTAAATTATATCATAATAAATCAAAAGAGATTTGGTGAAGTCAGGAGTAGAGCACATGGCCTGTTTGAGAGCTAAGAAGGCCTGCTTAGCTACATTAGTCCAAAGAAATGAATTGTTCTTGATAAGATTAGTGAGGGATATAGCAATTCATCCATAATTGCAGACAAATTTTCGATAGTAGCTAGTGAGACCCAAGAATCCCCTCGTACCTTTTTTTTTACTCTAAAAGTAGTTTTACTTCCCGCTAATCAATATTGCAGTGGCCAAATTCCAAAAATCTTGATACTCCCTAGTGTCCTATGAAAATCGGACCTGAAGAAGAAGATTTGAAAGGGATTCCTCCATGTGGGGTTTTTCACTAGTCTTGGACCAGTCTGTTATCTCTTGTGGTTGTGTTGTTTAACTTCTTTGTCATTGCATATATTGTTATTTCTTCACTTACGTTCATGATTGATTATACTGCTAATAATTGGATGCATTATTACTGAAAAGATAAATTAGGCTAAAGTAACTGATACAACATAGAAAAATTAGAAAATTTAACATGGTATCAGTGTTGAGGTGAAAGAAAAGCCCAAAAGAAGAGAAGCATTGAAGCCCTCTCTTTCAGATAATAGATTGTCAAGATGTCATCCTCTACCTTCAAGGAGCATGAAAAATTGGGTGATGCATCAAACTTTGTTGCGTGGAAATTCAAATTGGAGATCATAGCCGACAACAATGATGTGCTAGAATACATTCAAGGAAGGATGCCTGAGCCTCTAGAAAATGCTTCCAATTCCCTCAAAAATAGGTACAATAAAGGTGAGTCGAAAGCAAAGAAAATTATAGCTGATGGTTTACAAGATCATTTACTTACATATGTTGGGAATTTAAGAAAGTCTAAATATATGTATGACAATATAGATGACATGTATGAAATCAACAACTTCAATGAGATCATCACCTTGAAAGATCAACTCAAGGAAACTAAGATGAATAGAGGAGAAATTGTTCAATCCTACATTATACATATCTCCCACCTTAGAGATCAATTGCAGAGAGTTAGAGAAAATGTGCCTGACAGGGAGCTAGTAGTTGTGACTCTTAGAGGTCTTGCTCCCATTTGGGAAACCTTCATTACCACAATCAACAACGGAAATTTCCTTCCAACATTTGAAAAAATTGTTCGGAAGCTCACTCAAGAATAATAAAGGATGATAAAAAGAGGAAGGATTCAAAAACATGAAGAGGGAGAGCCAACTGCATATATCACTCATGAATGAAGGAAGAATACAAAATGGCGTACATAAAAGAATCCCCCTTCTCAAAAAATAAAAGGAAGAAATGACAAATCGTTATCTCATGTTGAATGCTTCAAATGTCATAAGATAGGTCTTTCTACTCGTGACTGTCCCAAGAATAAAAAAATACACTGCTACAACACTAGAAGTAACTATAATGACAAAAGAAGAAAATAATATCAAAAGAACTATAATAGAAGATTCAAAAGAAGAAGAAGAGACTCCTCAAGTGATTGTGAAGAAAATCATCCTCAAAAGAATTCAAAGGCTCCTAGGTATGAAAGTAATGTTGTAAATAAATCTAAATACGTTCTTATTTCTTCTCTCACTAGTTCTTCTCCACCGGATTCGTGGGATAGTTGGTTAGTTGATAGTGGGGCAACTCATAATTTCTCTGGTTACAAGGAAGTCCTCTCTAATGTAGTAGAGAGGGAGACTAAGCTAAAGGTCATTCTTGGAGACAACTCCTCTCATCCCATAAAAGGCTTTGGGTCTGTCAAAAATTTCAGTTGAATTCTGGAGAATTAGTTTTGCTACATGATGTTATGTATGTACCAGGATTATTGAATAATTTAGTATCTATATCCACATTGGAAGATAAAGGGATAAATATTTCCCTCATCAAAGGTATAGTTTTGACTTGGCCTGCTGATTCACCTATGAGAGATGCATTCACATTAGGATCAAGATTTGAAGGAATATATAGAGTCACTAGAAAACCTCTTCTAGCATTGGTTCATAATAACAATAATTTGAGCGAATTATGGCACCACAAAATGGCTCATCTTCACTATGATGCACTTCCGAAATTGAATAAATTGGTCTCTAGTATTCCCAATGTTTAAGCTCATCGTGATGGAGTTTTTCCAAGTTATGCAAGTGGAAAGAAAACAAGGTGTTGTAGTGGCTAAAACCACCCTCCAAAATTTTGCCTTACCCTCATTTTGGAGCCTCCCTTCCAACCTTACACAACACTTTGTCTTGCTTCATCAAGTACTCAAGCTTTAGTGTTTTCCTCGCACAAAGGCAGCCTATCGATCAGAGCTGAGCCATTCCCCTCATAGAATGCTTACCTGGACTTGGTCTAGCTGTAGGCTGAGTAGCTTCCCCTTGAAAATTTCACATTCCTAGAGGGCAACCAGCCTTCCCTCCGAGAATTGCGCAATCCTCTCTGATAGCCTACTAGTCTCCAGGATTGTGCAATCCTGCCAGCCAACCCTCCCAGCAAGATTTGTGTAATTTTTCCCAGCAGAAGGCTGTTCAGCCCAGGATTTGCACAAATCTGGGTAGCAGTCAGCTACTCTACCGAGAAATTACGCAATCACCTTGGGCAGTCAACCCAGCTTACAGTCAGGAGTGCACATTTTTCCCAAGAAGTTGAGCACTGGCATGCATGGACAGTCTGGTTGATTAGTTCCACCTGGGACCAAGGAAACTTGACTTGCATGCATGCATGCATGACTTGATCTTCCTAGAATAGCAAGAGACAACATGCAAAAGGAATCCCATGATTCAAGGAGCTATTTTTAGTAGCCAGGGGTTACAAGCAAAGTTGTTTTAGAAGTTTCCCTCCAAGTGTCTCTTTTTCCTAGATTTGTGGCATGCGCATCATAAGGAAAAACTTATTTATTCGACACATCAAAGCTCATTCATTCACATTGATCTTGGATCTCTAACATTCCACAGCACATCCGGGACTCTTCGACACATCTGGCTCAACTATTCATGGGTAAGTGGCCTCAACTTGTCTTTTTCAACATTTCTGTCACTTTTTGTGTATTCGCTTGTCTGAGTGTTGTTTGCTTGATTTCTTTGAATGCCTATTGTTGTTTACATATATTCTATCTTGTCCTAGCTTTGTTTTACTTTTGGTTTCTTTCTCACTACTGTCTGTATGCATGAAACTGTTTTGCACAAACATTCACCCAACCAACGAATGACCTCACCCACATGCATGTTGATCTGTTTGTTGAATCTTCCATTTCATGTTTGCATGCACTTTCTATCACTTCTGCTATCACTTAGTGTCAACACACATTTCATTGACTTACTTGCTTTCAGTTTCCCATTGGCGAGTCGGGCCAACCTTGGCCCAGGCTCTGCCCCCACTAAGACTGCATTGCGCAATCTGGGGAAGGAAGGCTCACCTTCCTCTCCAGATTTGCACATTCTTGCCTAGAACTAGCCTCCTAGACTGAATTGTGCATTTTTGGAGGTTAGTGGCTTCTTGGCCCAAAAATTTGCGCAAATCTGTCCCTGGGCCAGCAGTCTTTCCCAGATGGAATTGCGCATTGCACAATCCCAGTAGCCAGCTACCCAACTGGATTATGCATTTCGTAGATCCAGCAGCTAGTCCAGCCTCCCGGACAGCCCAGACTACATTTTTCCTAGTTCTAGCAGCCATCACTCAGCATCCCAGTGAAATTTGTGCAATCTTGCTCAACAGTTTCCCAAGTATGTGCTGTGTCCTTCCCCGAATTTGCTTTGTTTTCACTGACATATTTCTTTCCATGCATGCTGCTTGTTTCCAGATCTTTCAGGTGTTCGTCTGTCTCAATGGCTTCCAAGAGAGTAGGATCCTAGGACACTGATGGTGTTGCAGCTGGAACATCAGTTGAACAGGTGTCCTCTAGCATGTCAATCTACGAAGATACGAAGTTGTATCTAGACAAGGACATCAAACTGAAGTGGCAAGAGGTGAATGAAACATTCGCAGGTACTTTTGGGGAAGACCTTGAAGACCATTAGGTGTACGTGAACATTCATAAGTCTAGCATGTACTAGATTGCATGCAGATACCCCGCATTCCCATGTGCGGATATGATTCACTGTATCGTCTCTCACACTGACCCCGAGACGATGACCTTGAGCAGTGTCAGGGGGACGAAGCTTGAAACCTTATGAGCACGAGACTATGATGAGATGTATCATATGAATGAGCCCATGATTGTCATGACTCCTCCATTTAGCTTGCCCAATAGTAGAGGTCACTCCACAGACATTTTGAATGATTGGGTAAAGGAGCCAGCTCGCTTCAGGATGACACCCAATCAGGTCTATAAGAAAAATATATTGAGGAAGGCATACCAATAATCGGTCACATTCGCATTTCGACTAAGTGGCCAAGAAATCACTAAGACCTTCCCTCAGAGTTGGGTGGTTGTGCTGGACCAACTGGCTAGAGAAGGAAGACCATTCTACTAGTCTAGCATACTGGCTCATTAGCTAAAGGAGCAAGTCACAAAGGCTCGACAATCGCCCGAAGGCATGCATGGAGAGATCTACATGTCTGCCTACATTCTAGATGCAGTGTGTTCTAGACATGAATTCCTAGGCATGGAGTGGGCATGGTCATTGATGGAGACTATTGTGAACACGTATTTCAAGTTATTGTTCAAGTGAAGCTTCAGAGGAGTGATCATATGACTGTCCGACCACTTTTTCACCCTAGTGTACAGGTTAACATTCGAACAGGATCCACCCTGCATGTCAAAGGAAGTGATGAAGGCATTATTAGGCATTGCAGATTGGTATGCCTCACTGGATGGCACGTTCATCCGAGTGTTCAGTGCAAAGAAGCCTTCGCATGTTCTGCCAAAGTTTTCTTTAGATGTGATTATCATGCAGGAAGTAGCGTATCATATCTTAGTAGGATTAATAGCAAGACTACAGTGGAAGAAGAAGGCACCTTGGCCTGTTCTTCCATTATGGATTGGGTTATATGAGATCAAGAGCATCAAACAGGCATATTTCAATGTAGAACAGATGAAGAATTATATGTTAGACCTCTGAAGCTTCAACCCGTATGACCCACATTATATTGTGAAGGACCACTGCTTGAGAGTTCAGTTCAACTGGATGCATGGGGAATTTCATTGGGCCGAGGAAGACTCATGGAGGTACTGCTACAATTCCTCCAGACCCAATGAACAGGTTAGTTTCATCGTAGAGTGGTTAGCACAGTAGCATGAAGCAACATCATGGAGAACACCAATAGTAGTAGCAACAGAAGAGGCAGCAGAGCCCAGCATACTTATGCGCGACAAAGGGAAGAGGAGGATTGTTGACCACATGGAGGAGGAACAAAACTACAAGTTTTGAGGAGATCCACTTGTAGAACAAGTAGCTAATGCTATTCAGGCAAAGAGGCAACAACGTCACAGGCGTATCATGCAAAGGCAGAGGGAGAATAAGAGAATGGAAGAAGCAAAGAAGGAGTTGCATGAGATGAGAGAGAAACTTCGGAGAGAACAAGAGTTGTGCCAATAGGAGAGTGAAGCGCAACAACAGCAAGCACCGCAGGGGGGCGCATCATGTGTAGACATATGAGGCAACACCCATACAAGTAGTTGATTCTTCTGAAAAACTGGCATCAGGGGAACAGGGTGAGCCCTCAAAGGGGAAAGACTTTGCTCATGAGATAGAATAGGATCTTGGTCATCCATAAGCAAAGATGCGCAACAGCTCCTTTGATGAATCTCAACATAGAGTTTTGCAGCCTGACAGATTACCAACTCTGGAGGACCAAACATCCCTTGCGCAAGTTGAAGAACAAGTGATCGTGACTGATGTGCACAAGAACTTAGCTACTTTGGCCGATGCAGCTAGAGTGTATGCCGAAGCCACTAGCTCTAGTGTTCGCTTCCCCATAGTTGAGAGTGAGTGAATGGTGAAGGAAATATAGGTGGCCAAGTAGGGAGGAGACTTGGTGACAATGTCCACCCGAGCTGAACTGAAGAAGGCAATACTAGATGAAGTATTGTCCTTGGACACAGTGATGCAAGCATTGTAATCCAGGTTTGGTACCGTGCATCAAGTAGTCATTCATCTTCACCGATGGCAGCATCAATGTGTGAGAAGAGATCACATCTTGAAGAACATACATGCTGCCATTGACAACATGCAGGCATGGATGATGAAGTACAAGGGATCCCCGCTTCATTTTCCCATGACTATGAGGGCCAATGTGGTTGAGCTGCAAGCATGCATCTAGAGTCAGATCCAAAACTATGAGGACCTCCCGCAATTCATCGCTGGAATACATGCTTCCCATGCATGTGTATTCAAGAGCATGGAGGTTGTGGTGCACACACATGCGATTCCATCACTTGGGACTCTCACCCAAGTGAAGACTAAGAAGCAAGTCCAACAAGAGCTTGACTCGTACTTTGACGAGTTGATGTGCATCGCCGCCAATCCAGCTTGCCTATCAGTGTAGACATCATGCCCAAGTATGTTGCTGGTCTAGCCACATTGAGGAAAATGATGCACATGCTTTCAGATGAGTTGGATAGAGAAGCCCGAGTAGTGTACCCAGATGCCATGGAGGCAAGGTTCAGGTTCTAGACGGATGTCACAGTGGAACACACAGACACTATCAAAGACTACCAATCTTGGCACCAATATGTTACTGTTGATCAGCATGAGGATGTTGAGTAGTTGGACTTCTATAGTTGTCTAAGTCAGAGTGGTGTCTAGTTTGGCTTGTTCAAGCCATTGTTCACATGGGTACATGTGCATTGTAATGTTGAGTCATGTCAAGTGTAAGTCAAGTGTCAAGAGTGAATGTAACAGTCATAGAGTAGGTGAAGAGTCATGAGGGTAGTTGAATGGTCACAAAGGGGAATGTCAAGGGTCACCCCACCCTTTGCTATAAATAGTCCCTCATAACTCATTGTATAGGCTTTTGGTCAGCCAAGCTTCTACTAAGACTATCTTGAAGAAGGCTTGGACAGTATTGTAATGCGCCTTGGCTTCTCCACTGCACAAAGCTAGTACATCTCTTTGGAGGAGTAGGCAGATGTGGTTGTAACGTTCCATTGTTGGGGTGAGCAGGTTTACATGGTGTATTGTATGATTGTGACTTACACTTCTTTAATAATAAGAGGCAACACATTTTCATGTATATGTTGTTATTGTAGTTGGACTATTCCGGTTGCCTTAATGATATATATTGTTTAACTTACGTACTTGTATATGAACTTATTTGTATGTAATTATATGAACCTTGTTGTTAATGTGTTGCATATGTTGTTAATGTTGTCACCGTCTGTGTTGACTACTCTGCCGAACATCAGACAAACATTTCTCATGAACCTTACTATAACAACCATCACACTCATCTCGAACTGATCCGTGAGTGTTGTTCATGTTATCTTACCTTGTATGTTGTGACTGCTGCATCTGAGTGGACTGCTCTGCCGAAAGATGCACATGTCCTTTGTGCAATGTGTTCCTGGCTGAGTTGGAACTAATCCCTTTCAATCTGGAACTCAACTTCACCTTCCTCTCCCTCCGAAGTGTTGGAACCTCTCGTACACATTCCTTGACTCTCTTCATCAGTCACGCCCTTGCTACTGATAGAGTTATCTTACTTTCCTTTGTGCGACATCATGGTCAAGGCATTACCATACAACCCACTACTAGTACTCCTACACCAAATAGTTTGAAGTCTAATTGGGACTTCTTACTGAGGAGATCCCTTGACATGTTGGCAGGTCCAACACCATCAACATTTATGGCACTAGAAGGAGGGCCTGATGACAAGCAGTGTCCTCTCATCCATTTTAGAACCTTTGCATATCTTTCATGGAGTTTTTCATTCTTCTTCCCCTGAGGTGCTTTTTGAATCGTGAAGATGTCTCCATCTCGGGGAAGCTTTTCAATCTCTTTCCACTCACAGGTATGATGGTGAAGGTGAAGTGGCCTGGCCTAAGCACTTACATAACTTTCTTTCCATGATTTATGAGGAATATGAGTTTACTGATGAACTGGCCGGGTTACTGCTCGCATACACACTTCGCGAATCTCCATTTCGTTGGGTGCTCAGCCTACCGACTGACATCATACACTCATGTGAGCACTTCCATGATCTTATTGAAGACATGTTCTATCATTTTGATCCATACCATCTTGACTGGAAATTGTTACAACAACGGAGGGCTCTGCATGAATCCATTATTAATTTTTGGCAGCGCTTCAGTGACTTGCAGTTTAAAGCTCCAAGGAGCCAGATGAAGTTCGCTTATCTCTGGGACTGGTTCAAGAACTGTCTTAAGAAATCTGCGTGTCCCAAGAGGAAGCTTGATGTCAAGCCTTTCTCAACCTTCTTCATTGATGGAACCACACAATCCCATGCAGGAGCAGGCACTGTCTCAACGAACTATCTGCCTCCCTCCCATTCAACAGTTCCACCATCACCTGGTGATGATTAGGATCATGTTCGCACATTTGTTCATCCTTCACACCCTCCCGACATCACTCCACTAAATTTTCGTGCAGATTTGGTTATGAGTCCTTCAATTTCCCATATGCATTCTTTTCTTCAACCTCCATCTTCGCACTCAGGTGTTCCTCCAGATGATGTTGTCTTGTGTTCATCCATTCCAGACTCTTCACTTGTTGTGAATGAGGAACAACCCACTGACGGAGTTGGTGTTGCACAACCAACATGTGCTTTCATTCATGAAGAGTATGAGTGGGAGCTTGAACATCAACACTCGGTGAATGATGACTCCCTTCCATCTGAGCCCCCTCCATTTTTTCCTAGCTTCTTTGGTGAACCTGCCACCCATGATTTTGCATGTGTGTCTTCATCCATGAATGCACCCATTGTTGATCACTGGCAGGACTCACCGGATGCCAGTCCATCATTCGACAATGGAGAGGATAAGTTATTCATTGAATATCCACTTGATCCTTCATCTGTATTTTCTAGAAACACAGGGGATGAGTTCATTCGCTTTTCATCTAACCCTCTATTTGATTCATCAGATCATGAGGATGCCAAATAATTCATTGACTTTTCTGATCGTGGTGGCAATGGTCCATTTGCTTCCATTTTTTATCACGATCATGAATCTATCACAGTTGATCTTTCAAAGCCACTAGTTTATGATGATCTACCTGATGATGAAGTTAAGACACCCAATATTGTCGAGGCACTTTAGTCCGAGCTGATGGTTATGTCAGGCCCTCACTCTCTTGGGGTCAGTCTCACCTCCGATCATGAAACTATTCAATCACCCAAGGCTCCTCATCACTTGTCCGTATTCATTGAAGATCCATCTCACACATAGATCACACTTCCTCGACTCGAACTACACGATCCCATTGCTCATGCATTGGAGGAGTCTTACATTGCAACCACTCATTCGCAATGCAAGTTATCTTTGTTTTTTTCGTTTGCTTGCATGTCTCAGACAAGAGTGTGCTTTTTCTTCAAAGTTGTCACACAACACCACGATAAGTCCACGGACTGTCCGTCATGCACATGCACTCACTTATGTCCCGTGGGCACTTTGAAACACGAAGTGTGGCTGTCTTCACTGTTATATCTTTATTGTATGCTGGTGCACACAACTGGGTTACTCGCGGACCAAGCCTTCACCCACATGGGTCTACCAATGCATCAGTGGCTGCATTGGAAGTATCATTTCACATGATCAGGCCTATGCACCATTAGTGTAGGAGTAGGAGTAGTGTTTTCTTTCAAATTTTTACTTGCATGCTTGTTTTCTTTCATGCTTTGTTTGCTTTCTTTTCTCTCATTTTTTCTTCTGCTTTTGCTTGGCTTTGTTTTTAGTTCGTTCATTTGTTTCATTCGTAGGTTAGTTTTGCATGAAACCATGTGTGACTCATGCAACGAGTTGGGTAAAGTACAAGAGGGTTTTCAAAGCTATCGCAACTTGGTTATCTGTCATCTTACCTCTATATGATTAACTTGTTACTCTTAGTCCATGATAGATCGAAGGAAAATACGTACTCTTTGAAGTGAACCTTGGTGTAAGCACAACGCTTGAACACTAACTAGTGTCACCTTCTCTAGTCGATTGTTTTTGGGTTAACCCTTGTCAGCTCAGTCAAGTAGAGTACGATGAGGGGGAAAACCTTAATAGGCATGTCAAAGATACATTAACTACTTCTCTGCTGGAACAACCTCTTCTTCTCTCAACAAGTCGAGATCCCTCCTCCGCCTCTAAAATGAATAAGTGCTATGCACAGTGAAAATGAAAAATGGAAAGTCAAAAAATTCAAAGTGAACAATGAATAAGGTGAAAGAAGAGAAAGGCTTCCTATGTAGGGAGGTGATGCAAGTAACTCCATCGAGGTACTGACCAGGCTCGTTGGTAGCGAAGCCATGCTTGTGTTCCCATGTGACTCCACCTGGGTACTATTCAGGCCTACTCATAGTGGAGCAACACTAGAGATGAAACTAAGACTCTGACGACTATACTGCTTGTGCACCTATATACCCCTCAACCCTAATCAAAACAACTGTGTTGCCTTGGCTTGGAAAGTGTGCCAATCAACCAAGAGTCTGGAAGATTCTACATTTTATATCAAGCTAGTGTGAAGCCAAGATGAGCTAAGAAGTAAACAATACTTCTGGAGGTGTTAGACTCGTTTTCATGAACAAGGTCTATGCAGAGAGCTGGAGTTCTACCAGTGTGTTGCCAAGTGTTGTAGCGACTACAACCACCCTCCAAAATTTTTCCTTAGCCTCGTTTTGGAGCCTCCCTTCCAACCTTACATAACACTTTGTCTTGCTTTGTAAAGTACTCAAGCTTTAGTGTTTTCCTCGCATAAAGGCAACCTGTCGATCATAGTCGAGCCATTCCCCTCATGGGTTGCTTACCTGGACTTGGTCCAGCTGTAGTCTGAGCAGCTTCCCCTTGAAAATTTTGCATTCCTTGAGGGCAACCAGCCTTCCCTCTGCGAATTGCACAATCCTCTCTAACATCCTGCTGGTATCCAGGATTGCGTAATCCTGCCAACCAACCATCCCAGTGGGATTTGCATAATTTTTCCTAGCAACAGGCTATCCAGCCTAGGATTTGCACAAATCTGGGCAGCAGTCAGCTGCTCTACCTAGAAATTGTGCAATCCCCTTGGGTAGTCATCCTAGCTTACAGTCAGGAATGCACATTTTTCCCAAGCAGTTGAGCACTCGTATGCATGGACAGTTCGGTTGACTAGTTCCACCTAGGACAAAGGAAACTTAACTTGCATGCATGCATGACTTGATCTTCCCGGAATAGCAAGAGACAACATGCAAAAGGCATCCCATGATTCAAGGAGCTATTTTTAGTAGCCGAGGGTTACATGCAAAGTTGTTTTAGAAGTTTCCCTCCAAGTGTCGTTTTTTCTAGATTTTTGGCATGCGCATCATAAGGCCAAATTTATTTATTCGACGCATCAGAGCTCATTCATTCACATCGATCTTGGATCTATGACATCCCACAGCACATCTAAGACTCTTAAACACATCCGCATCAGCTATTCATGGGTAAGTGGCCTCAACTTGTCTTTTTCAGCATTTTTGTCGCTTTTTGTGTATTCTCTTGTGTGAGTGCTATTTTCTTGATTTCCTTGAACGCTTGCTATCATTTACATATATTCTAGCTTGTACTAGCTCTGTTTCATTTTTGGTTACTTTCTCACTGTTGTCGGATGCATGAAACTGTTTTGCATGGATGTTCGCCCAATCAGTGAACGACCTCACCCACATGCATGTTGATCTATTTGTTGAATATCCATTTCATGTTTTGCATGCACTATCTATCACTTCTATTATCACTTAGTGTCACCATGCATTTCATTGACTTACTTGCTTTTAGTTTCCCGTTGGCAAGTCGAGCCAACCTTGGCCCAGGCTCTGCCCCCACCAAGACTGCATTACGCAATATAGGGAAGGAAGGCTCACCTTCCTCTCTAGATTTGCGCATTCTTGCCCAACACTCACCTCCTGGATAGAATTGCATATTTCTGGAGGTCAGTGGCTACTTGGCCCAAAATTTCGCACAAATCTGTCCCTGGGCTAGCAGTCTTTCCCAGATGGAATTGCGCATTGCACAATTCCAGCAACCAACTGTCCAACTGGATTATACATTTCGCAGATCCAGTAGCTAGTCTAGCCTTCTGGATGTCCCAGATTACCTTTTTCATAGTTCTGGTAGCCATTCACTCAGCCTTCCAGTGAAATTTGCGCAATCTTGCTCATCAGTTTCCTAGGTATGTGTTGTGTCCTTCCCTGGATTTGCTTTGTTTTCACTGACATATTTCTTGCCATCCATGCTTCCTGTTTCCAGATCTTTCAGGTGTTTTTCTGTCTTAATGTCTTCCAAGAGAGCAGGATCCTAGGACACTGATGGTGTTGCAGTTGGAACAACAGTTGAACACGTGTCCTCTAGCATGTTGATCTACGAAGATATGAAGCTGTATTTAGACAAGGACATCAAACTGAAGTGGCAATAGGTGAATGAAACATTCACAGGTGCTTTTGGGAAGACCTTGAAGACTGTCAAGTGTACGTGAACATTCATAAGTTCAACTTGTACCGATTGCATGCAAATACCCCACGTTCCCATGTGCGGATATGATTCACTGGATCGTCTCTCACACTGACCCAGAGACAATGACCTTGAGAAGTGTTAGGGGGATGAAGCTTGCAACCTTCTGGGCACAATACTACGATGAGATGTATCAGATGAATGATCCCATGACTATCATGGCTCCTCTATTCAGCTTGCCCAACAACAGAGGTCACTCCAGAGACATTTTGAAGGATTGGGTAAAGGAGCCAGCGCGCTTTAGGATGACACCCAATTAGGTCTATAAGACAAATATATTGAGGAAGGAATACCAATACTTAGTCATATTCACATGTCGAATGAGTGTCCAACCAAGCACTCAGACCTTCCCTCAGAGTTGGGTGATTGTGCTAGACCAACTGGCTAGAGAAGGAATACCATGCAGCTGGTCCGGCATACTAGCTCATTAGCTGAAGGAGCAAGTCACGAAGTCTTGACAGTCTCCCAAAGCCATGCATGCAAAGATCTACATGTCCGCCTACATTCTAGATGCAATTTCTGCCCAACATGAATTCTCGGGCATGGAGTGGGCATGGTCACTGACGGAGAGTGTTGTGAACACGTATTTCAAGTTATTGTCTGAGTGCAACTTCAGAGGAGTGATCATACGACTATCTGACCACTTTGTCACCCAAATGTACAGGTTTATATTCGAACAAGATCCACCCTGCATATTAGAGGAAGTGATGAAGGCATTGTTAGGCATTGCAGATTGGTATGCCTCACCGACTGGCACGTTCATCTGAGTGTTCAGTGCGAAGAAGCCTCAACATGTTCTACCAAATGTTTCTTTGGACGTGCTTATCATGCAGGAAGTAGCGTATCATATCTCAGAAGGATTGACGGCGAGATTGCAACGGAAGAAGAAGGAACCTTGGCCCACTCTTCCTTTATGGATTGGGTTATATGAGATCAAGAGCATCAAATAGGTGGATGTTGAATCAGAATAGATTAAGAAGTATTCTTTCAACCTCTGAAGCTTCAACCCATATGACCCACATTGCATTGTGAAGGATCACTGCTTGAGAGTTCAGTTCAACTGGATCCATGGGGCATTTCATTGGGCCGAGGAAGACTCATGGAGTTACTGCTACAATTCCTCCAGACCCAATGAATAGGCCAGTTTCATCGTAGAGTGGTTAGCACAACAGCATGAAGCAACATCATAGATAACACCAACAGTAGCATCAATAGAAGAGGCAGTAGAGCCCAGCATACTTGTGCATGAAAAAGTGAAGAGGAATATTGTCGACCACAGGGAGAAGGAACAAAGCTACAAGTTTTGAGCAGATCCACTTGTAGAACAAGTAGCTAAGGCTATTCTGGCAAAGAGGTAGCAATGGGACAAGTGTATCACATGAAGGAAGAGGGAGAAGAAGAGAATGTAAGAAGTAGAGAAGGATTTGTACGAGCTGAGAGAGCAACTCCGGAGAGAACAAGAGCTATGCCAATAGGAGAGTGAAGCGCAGTAGCAACAGACACCACAGGGGGTGCATCATGTGCAGACAGATGAAACAACGCCCGTACAGGTAGTTGATTCTTCTGAACATTTGACATCAGGCGAACAAGGTGAGCCCTCGCAGGGGTAAGACTTTTCTCATGAGATAGAATAGGCTCTTGGTTGGCCGAAAGCAGAGATGCACAACAACTCCTTTGATAAATCTCAACATAGAGTTGTGCAACCTAACAGAGTACCAACTTTAGAGGACCGAACATCCCCTGCGCAAGTTGAAGAACAAGTAATCGTGACCGATGTGCACAAGGACCCATCTACTTTGGACGATGCTACTAGAGTGTATACTAAAGCCACTAGCTCTAGTGTTTGCTTCCTCATAGCTGAGAATGAGCGAATGGTGAAGGAAATACAGGTGGCCAAGAAGGGAGGAGACTTGGTGACAATGTCCACCCGAGCTGAACTGAAGAAGGCAATACTAGATGAAGTATTTTCCTTGGACACAGTCATGTGAGCATTGTACTCCAAGTTTAGTACTGTGCATCAAGCAATCATTCACCTTCATGGATGGCAGCATCGATGTGTGAGAAGAGCTTGCATATTGAAGAACATACACATTGTCATTGACAACATGCAGGCATGGACAATGAAGTACAAGGGAACCTCGCTTTATTTTCCCAAGACGATGAGGGCCAATGCGATTGAGCTGCAAGCCTGCATCTGGAGTCAGATCTAGAACTATGAGGACCTACCGCAACTCATCACTAGCATACAGGCTTCCCATGCACGAGTATTCAAGAGCATGGAGGTTGTGGTGCACACACATGTGATTCCATCACTTGGGACTCTCACCCAAGTGAAGACCAAGAAGCAGGTCCAACAGGAGCTTGACTCGTACTTTGACGAGTTGATGCGTGTCGCCACCAGTACAGACTTGCCTATCAGTGCAAACATCATGCGCAAGTATGTTGCTGGTCTGGCCACATTGAGGACAATGATGTGCATGCTTTCAAATGAGTTGGATAGAGGAGCCTGAGCAGTGTACCCGGATGCCATGGAGGCAAGGTTCAGGTCCCAGACGGATGTCATAGCGAAACACATAGACACTATCAAAGACTAACAATCTTGGCACCAATATGTTACTGTTGATCAACATGAGGATGTCAAGAAGTTGGACTTCTATAGTTGTCTAAGTCAGAGTGGTGTCTAGTTTGGTTTGTTCAATCCATTGTTCACATGGGTACATGTGAATTGTAATGTTTATTCATGTCAAGTGTAATTCAAGTGTCAAGAGTGAATGTAACAATCATAGAATAGGTGAAGAGTCATGGGGGTAGTTGAACAGCCACAAAGGGGAATGTCAAGGGTCACCCCACCCTTTTCTATAAATAGTCCCTCACAACTCATTGTATAGGCTTTTGGTCAGCCAAGCTTCTACTAAGACTATCTGTAATAAGGCTTGGACAATATTGTAATGCGCCTTGGCTTCTCCACTACATAGAGCTAGTACATCTCTTTGGAGGAGCAGGGGGATGTGGTTGTAATGTTCCACTGTTGGGGCTAGCAGGTTTACATGATGTATTTTATGATTGTGACTTACACTAAGAGCCAACATTTTTTCATGCATATGTTGTTATTGTAGTTGGACTATTCCAGTTGCCTTAATGATATATGTTGTTTAACTTACGTACTTGTCTATGAACTGATTTGTATGCAATTATATGAATCTTGTTGTTAATGTGTTGCATATGTTCTTAATTTTGTGACCATCCATGTCGAATACTCTGCCAAACATCAAAAAGACCTTTCTCATGAACCTTGCTATATCAACCGTCACACTCATCTCGGACTGATCCATGAGTGTTGTTCGTGTTATCTTACCTTGTATGTTGTGACTATTGCATCTGAGTGGACTACTCCGTTAGAAGTTGTGCATGTCCTTTGTGTGATGTGTTTCTAGCCAAGTTGGGACTGATCCCTTTCAACCTGGAACTCACCTTCACCTTCCTATCCCTTCTAAGTGTTGGAACCTCTCGTACACATTCCTTGACCCTTTGCATCAGTCACACCCTTGCTACTAACAGAGTTATCTTACTTTCCTCTGTCCGACATCGCAGTCAAGGCATTACCTTACAACCCACTGCTGGGACTCCTACACCGGACCATCTGAGGTCTAATTGGGGCTTCTTATTGGGGAGATCCCCTTAACATGTTAGTGGGTCCAGCACTGTCAACACAAGGGAACCATTTCCCTCTAGTAAGAACAAGACAAATGACATCCTCCATCTCATTCATTCTGGTATATGTGGTCCAATGCTTGTACATTATGTTGTTGGTCATCTCTACTACCTCAACTTTATTGATGACTTCTCAAGAAAGACATGGATATACTATATTAAGCACAAGGATGAAGCCTTTGAAACATTCAAGGAATTCAAAGCTTTGATCAAAAATCAATCAAGAAAGAGAATCAAAGCTTTCAGGTCTGACAATGGAGGCGAATACATGTCAAAAGAATTCATAACATTTTGTAACAAATACAAAATCAAGAATGAAACAATTGTGCCATACACTCTTGAACAAAATGGTATAGATAAAAGGAATAATAGGTATGTATTAGAAGTTTTCTGTGCTATGCTCCATGATCAAAAGGTACCAAAGTTCCTTTGGGACGAAGCTACATCTACTAATGTATATGTTCAAAATAGGGTGCCTCATCAAGCATTAGAAAATAATATTCTTGAAGAAATATTCATAGGTATCAAGCCTGATATCAACCATCTTCATGTATTTGGATGCCTTGTATATTTTCATGTGCCAAAGGACAAAAGGAACAAATTGGAAGCTACTGGTAGAAAATTGTTGACGGTGCTAGATTCACAAACATTCAGGGGATCTCCCTAGTATGAAGTCCCACTATACCTCACACCATTTGGTGTAAGAGTTCCATTTGGTATGATGGCTTGATTTCCATTATCTTAAAGATATGCCTTAGCTCTTGCTTTTTAGCACATGAGAGTGGTATACTTAGTCTTCAAACAATGAGGTTCATGTGCCTGGTGAGTTCTTAGTGTCACTTGTGTCAAAGTTCTTTCACTGCAGAGGGAGAGGGTGAGAGTGAGTCTCAATTCGAAAGGGAGTAGTCCCAACTCAAGTAGAGACACACTACACAACAAGAACTACGTAGCCTCTGGTAGCGTAGTCCACACAGATGTGGCAGTTACAAACACTAAGGTAAATGATAGCACGTACAACACCCAATGTAGTAGTCCACACGGATGCGACGACTGTTATAACAAATATACAAAAATGAATCTATCTAGTGTCTGGCGGAGTAGTCTACATGGACTATACAACAATATCAACCATTACAACACATCTTGAACAATATATGCACTAGAATAACCGAAGTAGTTCAAATATCCTAGTACAAGTTAAGCAAACATGCATTACATGCATTTAAAGAATAGTCTTACAAATGAATACAACGCAAGCATGACAACGTGCTGGCTTGTGACAGGCTTCTGAATTAAAGAAAAGTTCCAAGACACATTCGTACAACATACATCACTAGCCCCAATAGTGGAGCATTGGAGCCACTTCTTTCTCCTCAAAGAAAGGATTACAGACTCAAGACTATTTGGGAGGAGCCAAGGTAAAAATTCCCTTGCCGTAAAAATGAGGGGTATATATAGCCAAGGGTGAAACTAACCCTTGTGACTATTCAACTTCCCTCATGACTGTTCGACTTACATGACTCTTTGACTTCATCTGTGGGTCTCTTGTATTTCCACATTACATTACATTGATTACAACAAGTATGGCCCATAGTAGTGATGTGGCTGAGACGACTCATGATACAACTCAACATGACACTGCTTGTATGCACATGCTGGTTGTGTTGTTTGTGTCGAGATGCTATGCTACTAAGTGATGTGTGTTCTCTCGACGTATCATATCTTTACCTTCACATGATGAAGCATGCGAGGTATTTTATGGTCTTGGTGTTCACTTGATGATTCTTGCATGTGCATGTGTCTCCTTCGCTTGCTACTTGGTATGCTTCGTGCGTTCATCCAATCGTGAGAAAGTATTCTAGAATGTGCTCCTTGTTCATCCCGTTCATCATCACGCCATGTCTCATCCATGTACTTATTTATGTAATCACTCATGACGAGACAACATCAAATCCAGAAATCCCCTAGTCTACCATGATGCATTGTCTTTTGTTTCCAGGTGCAGGTGATGGGAAGAGAGGACAAGGCTATGAAACAACATGGAGCACATGTCAGGATGGGATGCGAGCCTCTAGGACACTGTTGTGAAAAATTGTGCAGAGGTCACTGGGAGGCTGGGTCGAGTGGTCTGGGATTGCAGTGACATCTACGGGAGATGGCTTAGCTGTGAGGTAGAATTGCGCAGTTTTTCTGGGAAGGAAGTGCGGGCAGCAAGGGGCACTAACAATGAAAACTACGTAGTTTTCCAGAGGAGGTTGGGATCGGGCTATGGGAGCACTAGCAGTGAAAATTGTGTAGTTTCCTGGAGGGGGTCAGGATTAGGCTATGGGAGCTTACTGGTCAGAATTGCATAGTTTTAAGATGCAGTCAAGTAAGACATGATTGTGCAGCTTTTGAGCGGGGCGAAGTGCCGGGCAGTAGGTGGAATGTCAATGAAAATTGTGCAGTTTTTAGGAGGAGTGGAGAGTAGGCCAGCAAGGGGACTGCCTGGCAGAACTGTGCAATTTCCTTGGACAGTGTAGTGATAGGCAGCAGGTGCTACTCCTCATATCTGCATAGTTTCTGTAGGTATTGCAGGTAAGAAGGGTGGACAACTTCTATGCATTTTTTTGGATGAATGTAGCCTTGGGTCACATCTCAAGTCAAATTCTCCGATTGACTAGCAGGGGGCTTGATGGATGGGCTTGCGGGAAGTGCAAACTGAAATGGCTTCTTGGGCAACTTCTACGCTATTCTGGGGGACACTTAGCTAGCTTTCTTCGAGAATTGCATAGTGCAGACTACCTGGAGGAAAAGCTCAAGCTTTGCGCAATTTTGGGCAACAGTGCAAGGTCACTGAGGGTTGAGACTGCGCAACGCAACTCAGTGAAGGTCTGATTGATGGAGGGTTGTCCAGTTGACAAATTTTTGAAAAAATGGCTAAGTGTGTAAGTGAGTGAACTCATGTATACATGACCTTGCAAACACACACTCAACATGACTCGACGACAAGACACCTCAAACCAATAATACAACATGTCTCAGTGTGACTATCTAAAGGTTAAGAGCAACAAGTGCAACACTTGAGATAGATCATTGAATAACCGTGACACTTGCGCGACATTGTTTACAACTTCATGTGCAAGTGCGATAAATGTTTACGTAGAGAACACAACTCATACACACAAAGACAAGCCTTCAACATCAACAGAACAAGGTCGCAAGCATGACATAGCAATCAACATGCTGAATACAACAGTTGGTTAATCAAGCAAAAAGGAAGAAGGACATGTAGAGGAAACACATGAAATGATTTTTTTTGTGATTGCACACATGCATGTTACTGAAGATAGGAGGATATGACAATGACAAGAAACATTTCAAGATCAACTAAGAGGTATATTTCAAAAGGTGTTCTTTACTTACCATACTTACCCTCAAGATGGTCATGCATCTAACAAAGTTTGCATGCGGTCCTGATATTTTTCCATCACTTGGTCTCTTGTTCCTTCTCCTCAACTCCTTAGGAGTGATTTCAGCATGTCACCTTTTCCTGTAGTCACTGAGTGATAGATCAATGCAGTTTTAGTGGGCACTAGCTTTTGCTGAGATGAAGCCATGGGAGGCCCATCTATGTAGTTTCTGAATGCAAGGAAAATAGGGTAGCTTGGACAACACTACGCATTTTTGAGGCACATGACATTGTTCCAAGATGGGGTCTTGGGAGGAAAACTCTGTGTAATTTCTGAATGCAGTCTAGCTCGATCAGTTGAGAGGAAATAATACGTAGTTTCTGGATGCAAGGCACTACTGCGAGATGGGTTCTGGGAGGACACATCTATGCATTTTTAGGTTGCAAGGCAGACTGAGCAGCTGAGGGACAATACTGCACAGTTTCTGGAGATAATGGGTTCCAGCTGGGGAAAAGACACTGGAGGAAACCACTGTGCAGTTTTGGATGCCAAGGGAGGTTGGAGTCTTTGTGCACTACAGAGTTCCAGTAGTCAAGGGAGAAATCTTGAGGGTTTCAGAAGAAAAGTGCATAGTTCCGGGAAGCTGGATGAGGCTAGGTTGCTCGGGACATAAGCTAAGTGTGATATCAGTGAAACATATGTAAACAGTGATAGGACTCGACTATGATCATGCACGAAAAATTAGCGATACAACGTAGACCATCCAAAATGTATAAAAAATACTATGCTTGATGCAACAACCTTCGTGAAAAGAGTGCATGAAGTGAGTGTGAAAAATGTCTATGTAATGAAAATAACTCATACATACAATATCTCCCTTAAAAGAAAAACAACATTCTTTTTGCATGACAAACAAAAATCCCTATGCCCAAAGATGACACATGTTGCATAAAGATGAGAACATGAACAAATCTTAAGATCAAGGAGGGGAAGCTTGAGATCAACAGCTTACCAACAACTGACCAAGGATGATCGATCATAGTATCCAAGGTAGGCTACAAAATTTGAATGCGAGCCAAAATTTTTGAGGGTGGTTGTAGCAGCTACAACATTGGTGACACACTCATAGAACTCCAACTCTCTGTATGGACCTTGTTTCATGAAAAGCAAGTCTAACCCTTTCAGAAGTATTGTTCGATTCTTTGATCGTGATGGCTTCTGCACTAGCTTGTGTGAAAGATGTAGTCCATACCATTATCTTAATCAGTTGACACACATTCCAAGCCAAGTCAACTTAGTTGTGTTGATTGGGGATGAGGAGTATATGGATGCACAAGTAATATAATTGTCAGTGTTTAAGTTTCATCTTTGGTGTTGCTCCACTGCTAGCAAGCCTGGATAGTACCCCAATGGAGTCACACAGGAACACAAGCATCGCTCTGCTACCAGCGAGCTTAGTTAGTACCCTAATAGAGTTACTTGTATCACCTCTCTGTGCAGGAAGCCTTTCAATTCTTTCACTTATTCATTTTTCATTTTCAAAGAACTTTACATAGGCACTTATTTATTTCAGACGCGAAAGAGGGGTCCTGACTTATTGAGAGTAGAAGAGGTTGTTCCTTCCATTAGGGGAATTTTGAGGTCTAAAATGGGAATCCTAAGGAAATTATAAAATAATAGTGGAAATAATAAAATAAAATTAGATTACATCATCAAATTTTAGAGGCAAAAAAGAAAAAACTATCTTTTCAACTTGTATTTTCAACTTATCTCCTTTTGGGTTTACTCAAATTTTGAGTGGAAACACTCGTTGGATGCATAATTTGGTTCCTCGTCCAAGGAGTACCCATGTTGGATACATTTGTGTTACACTAAAAAATGTCACCATGGCTATTTACAGTTAGTATGGCTCTATCAACAGTCATGCTATCCTCCTGGGCAAGTCTTATGCCTCTGCTCTCCATGTCAAAACTCCAAAAAAGAGAGAAAGTCTTTGTAAATGTGTTTATCTCTGGGTACGCAGATTCTCTCGGCCTTACCTGCGTATACGCACCTAATGTTCACAAAAGCTGCGTACTTGTACGCTCTGTATGTAAAGGGACAGGTGCGTACCCCTGTAAAGGTCAAAAGGCGCGAGTTTCATCTTTAAAAAGTTACTTGTGGTCATTTCTAGAGCATTCTAGAAGGTTGTTCGACATGTATTGAGCGCCTCCAGATGGTTCATGTACCCCTATGAAAGAGGAACTTATCCCATCAAGAGAGGAGCTATCCCATCCAAAGAGGGGATTATCCCATTGATGGTGGACCTGATTAACCTCCTCTTGAACACTATAAATACAGGCATTGGGCCAGAAGGAGGGGAGGTTGAAAGCTAAACATTTCTAAGGGTAGATGCTGCAGGAATTAGGACTCCCATTTAGAAGCTTGTGAGGAGAGATTCCCATCCTTTCTTGTTTCATTTGGAAGTGGGTGAGCTTTGTCAAAGTAAAGGAGAACTCTTGATGGACCCTAGGAGGGACTTGCACAACACCAAGGCTCAGGTTGTAATTGTTCCTTTTGTTTCCTATTAATGCAAATGAGTCCATTCTTCTCAATAACTTGTTATTTATGAGTTGTTTCATGTACTCCTTGGTCTATATGTTAAATATGTTTTATTTTATGAGATTATCAAGTGCTATTTAATCGTTTGATTGTTAGTGAATGCAGGTTTCAAAGTGAAGGAGGAGCTCATCCAGATCAGCGAGACTGGACTACTACAACAGCGTTGGACTACAGGTAGGATCTAAACACTTGATTTCTTGTATGGTAAATGCATGTTTAGAGAAGGATTGCTCTTGTTTGTCTTGTTTGTCACTAGAGAGTCTTAGACTCCTAGGGAGGTTGGTTGTGTCCGCACTATCGACTCTTTCCGCCTGGCAAAATGGCGACTCCGCTGGGGATTCCATTGATGTGAAAGTTTTTTCCTTTGTATGCAACTTTGATCTGAGAAAAGTCATTTATTTTCTGGTTTTTGGCTGTGTGACTTTGTATTTGGGTGGGCTAGCTTAGGGTTAAATTAGATTTAGTTTTTCTTGGTTTTTCCAGTAGTACGCACCCTCTGAGTATTGCACAGTGCGTACTTGTACGCACTGTTGGTGTGTGCACAGAGCGGGCCCGCACCTGGCTTAACAGGTTGCCTGTGTACCCTGCTAAAAATCAAGAAATTTCCATTTTTTTACATTTTTCCTCTTAGGTTTTGCTTTTTCTTAGTTTTTACTGCCCAGATCCATTAGTCCCCTGTCAAAGATCTTCACCTGAACTTGTTTCGATAGCATTGAGTGTTTTAGTGGATTTCATAGAAGTTTAAGCCCTAGGGTTTGATTTTTGAGTAGGTCCTGTAGTGACTTTGGCGGTAGAAGTTGTCAAGCCTTAGATCTCTCTGGTTTTGTCAGCCTTCTTAGGAGTCGGACCTGTCATAAAAGTCTACCTGTGAGAGCGACTTACCTTTGAGTTGTCTCTTTGGCGAATTTCGAAGTGCTTGTTGATTGAGTATTGAATTCCATTTTACAAAAAGAACAAAAAGATTTGAGTTTTGCTTTGACTGGTTTTTTGATTCTGCATTAGCTGGTCCTTGGCTTGATTGTGGTCAAGTAAAACAACCTAGAATCATCCTTGTAGGCTTTTGCCTCGTTAGGTTTGCTTTAGAGTAAATTTCCTTTTGATTTGCTTGTGAGTCAATTTTTCATAGATTTTATAGATTTTGAGATTGTTTTTTGTTAAAATAGATTTATATGCTTTATTAAATAAGGAAAATACAAAAACATCTCCTTTGAAAAGTTTTGTTTCAAGTAGCTTTTGGAGTATTTTTAAAGAGAAAGAATTTTTCGTGCACGTAATGAGTGGTCATGTTTGTATGCTTGGAAAGATAAAGAGTTTTATTTCTCTGATTTTCGTTGCCAAGAGAGTTGTTTTTATATAAATTTGCATTCTCTAAACTTTCTTAACTAAGAATTTCATTGAAAAAGAAAAGTAGTGTAAATCATCCTAAGTGCATCTTTGTAGTGGTTTGAGTCGAGTCTACACACCATTGGTTTCATTTCTGCTACCTTTTTTCTTTAAAGAAAACCATAAAAATTAACGCTTAAAGTAAAATCAACATAGTAACTTTTTGTTTTACTAGGGCTCTGAAGCACCAATATAGATCAGGCTAGTGTCTTGGAGTAGGAGAGTAATTAACTCTCCAAGACAGCAAAACCAAACAAGTAGCTTATCTTGTGGTAGGATAAATCCAACTGTTGCATTTATACTCTAGGAAAGCTCCTCTTAAAGGAGAAGCACGAGCTCGTGTCCGAACCAGTGAGGGGATCAATCCTCCCTCGTTGGGAACGACGCCAGACACGCACGTATTACAAACGGTAAACCTCAGATTAACCATTGTCGAGGAGCCAGGGGTCACTTATCGGTAAACCTTGGATTGTTGTCAAGGAGCCGGTAAGGGGATTGAGCTTGATACTCTGCCCTTGCGTGCTGTCGGAGTTTAGACTGTTCCCCCAGGTGTATTTGCTGCTGTTGGTAACCTTAGTGGCCATAATCTTAGGATTCTACCCAAGGTGACGGTGGAGGGAAGATCCCACTGTACCTGGAGCAGACGTCGGCTAGACTCACTTGGATTTTCTGGGGGGTTCACTTCACTCGAGACGGTTAAAGTGGAGGAACTTGTGCCGGTCTATTCATTAAGTAGGTTGCCGGGGTAATTGTTCCACCCTCCACTTCTGTACTGAATTCGGCGATGTTGGGTTTCATCTCCAACTAGTGTTTTCGGTCTGGAAGGCTACTGTTTGTGCATGGTTTGATGCCCTAGATTCTTTAGGCGTGTGATTCAAATTTGTTTGGTTCTTTAGCGACTTTAGGTGGTTTGATTTGAGGTTTTACTTTGTTTTCGTGTGTAGTAGTTAAAAGTTTTTAGCTGTGGCGGAATTACCGAGACAGTCCCGTAGACTTCGGGGCAAGTCACTTGAGATTGTTACCGGAACTGATTTGTTGAGGAAACTCCGTAGATCGTGGGGTGGACCTCCTGAAGACGTCCCAGGGCAGTACGAAGGATTGAAGGTCCTTGTAACTCCTCCTAGTGGCAGTAGAGTTGGATCACCTGAAGAAGGAGAGTCTTCCTTGGTAGTCCATCCAGATTACCAAAGTCTAGAGACAGGTTATAATCCTGAAGCTGTTACAGTTTTCGAGCTTGCTGGTAGTTTTTCATCTACTAGTGATTTAGGTGAGGAACCTGAAATATCTGAGCCTGTTACTCCAACTTCTAGTGTTCCAGATTCACCAAGAGTAGAACGAGTTATCACCGAAAATCTTCCTACTGGTTTGATTGCTATTGAAGAACTTGCTCCAGAGGAAGAAATAGGTGTCTCTAACCTTGAAGATCAACTTACTATTGATCTAAGGGAGCGTGAATCTATCTTTTACAGTCCTCTTAGAAGTACTACTTGGTACCTTTCGTTAACTAACTATTTAGACAACTCAGGGTTAAGTTTTTCTCCACCTCGTACTCCTTTTCCACCTGGAGGTATCTATACTCCTGTAAATATGTCTGGTCAGTCGTCCGTGTTCACTCAATCTTCTGAATCTTTCTTACACGGCGGTCCTTCTGTTCCCACCGGGTATCAGTCACTTTCTGGTACCTTTGCAGGGGCATCTCCTCAACCCGTTGATCATGGGTTATTAGCTGGAAACAATGGTAATAGACCATTGGGTGTAGGGGACATTTACATGATGTCAGGATCACTTCCCGTTTCTCAACCTCAAGGTGGCCAATTACCGCCTGGGGGGTAGCCTCAATTAACGCCTGGGGGGCAACCTCAAGGTACACAAATTGTGTCTGTGGGGCAACCTCAAGGCCAGTATGCACCTATGGTACAATACATGCCTCAAGGTCAACCCCAGCCTCAATATGTACCCCAGGGTCAACCTCAGTATCAATATTTACCTCAAGGGTATCAACCTCAAGGGTATCAACCTCAAGGTCAAGGTCAACCCCAGTATCAGTATTTACCCCAAGGTTATCAACCTCAAGGTCAATACTCGAGTCAAGGTTATCAACCACCTCAGGGTCAGTCTTATGTTCAAGGTCCGGGAAATGTACCTTTTAATTATCAACCCTACCCTCAACCTGGTTACGGATCTCAGTATCCTCAACCTGTTACGGGTTAATACCCCGGAATGATAGTGTGGGATCCATCACAAGGTCAACAGGTGTTGCAGCCAAGTGTACAGTTGTTACCTCAAACAGGACAACCCGTAGTTTCTGGTTCACCCCAGCAACCGCAACTTGTCCAGTAAAATGTTCAAACTTCTGTAACTTCGGTAGTTACTCAGCCGCCAATTGCACCTAGTACTCCATCTCAAACGGCTGCTGCAACTACCGCAACATCTGCCGCACTTACTTCTGGAGTGTCGACAGCTCCTGTTTCTACTGTCTCTGTAACTACTCCTCAAACATCTTTACCCTTATCTGGATCTACGATTCAAACTACGGTTCAGATGCCTGTAGGTCAGCTTGGTATAAGTACAGTTGTCACTACTCAACCACAATTTGTTCATCAACCGTACCAGGGACAGTACCAATATGGGCAAGCTGTCCAGCAGCCAGTTTACCAGTATCAACCGTATCCTGGGTACACTTATCAACAACCTCAACAACCCCAGTACGGTCCGGTTAATCCTGTTTTTCTAGGAGGATACAATATCCCGAATGCAATGCCTATTCCAAGTTATCCTGGATATCCTCCTCCTGGGGCTGGTGTCATGACTCAGAGTTTTAGGGATCCGAACCGACAATTGCCGTTTATCGCAACTTTGGATTTACCAGACTTGTCGCGCCTAACAAACAATCCAATCAATTATCTTCCATTTTGGCCGGCAATGCCAAATAAGTTGCCCAGTGATATACCCAAGTTTGAAGGTAAGTCTGGAGAAGACCCGTCGAATCATGTGATGACTTACCACCTCTGGTGTGCTTCAAATTCTATCTCGGATGATTCGATCCGCTTACGTCTTTTCTAGCGTACACTCATTGGTCTCGCGACCAAGTGGTACATTGAGTTACCACGGGCCTCTTTTTACAATTTTAGCCAGTTAGCTACCTCGTTCTTAACTCACTTTCAGTTGCCGGTCAGATACGATAACGGCACGGAGTTATTAACTTCACTAAAACAATTGACGTCCACGTATATTTCCGATCACATTCATGAGTGGAGACGTCGAAGAAGGTTAGTGAAAGTTTTTATTCCGGACCAAATCTTAGCTGAATGGTTTGTTAAATCATTATTACTGAAGATTACTGAAGATGTAGCTAAGGCCGGAGTAGTTACTGAGGAGCAAGTCATTGCTCAGGCGCAGTACCTTGACTTAGTTTATACTCAGTCGGGTACGTTACACGAGAAGATCCCAGATCTTCCAAAATCGAATCAAATTGCTGTTGCTCCTTCAGGATCTCATGCTGCTGATGGTATGATTGGTACGGTGAACACAAAGAGCAAGAAGAAGTCTTCCAAGAATTCTACTACTCCTATAATCACCTTGCCTGATTCCCCGACAGGAGAGTCTTCTCCTGAACTCTCCGCCGATATTCATGCTGTAGAGTCATCTACGGCCAAATCAAAAAACGGTGGAAAGAAGAAAGGAAAGAAGAAGGCTAAAGCAGACAAGGCTCCGAAGGAGAAAACAGAAAAGTCGGAAACCAATGACGAAAAGCGCAAACCTCGATATCCTTGTCTTATTTGTGAAGAGGATCATTTTACAAGAGATTGCCCTCATCGGGCCGAGGTTGTGAAAATAGTCAAAGGTTCTCCCACTCCTGCTATGTTGAAAGATCCATTTCCAAAGTAGGAGAGTAAGATGATAGGTTCTTCCTCGACTGCCAGTGAAGAACCCATTTTGATGATGTCTCATGTGAGGATTGCGACTCGGTCGCAAGATTATGGTAGTAAGAATCCTGTTGATGGTAAGGAAGCAGAATCTTCTCATTCTAATCCATCAACCTCAACTCCTGGTCCCGATCCACTACAGATCGAAAAACCTAACCCAGACTTAGTAATCAAACCGCCCGCCAAGGGTGTACTTCGAAGGTCTGCTTTCAATCCACATGCAAGAGTGGCCCAGAATTACAACATTGTTGAGGACTTAGCTGTTTCACCCTCAGCAATGTCGGCTTTAGAAGTACTGCAATCATGCCCAGCACAACGATAATTACTTTTGTCGGCTATCGGAGCTGTTGATGTTCAGGACCCGAATCTGATAATCTTCGATCTAGAAAATAGTACACCGCGCCTACCCCATCAAATGGCTTTCCAGATTCCAGTGATAGTCAAAAACAGGCCTATTCATCGGACTGTCATTGATGAGGGAGCTTCCACATGTATTATGTCGATTCAGTGTTGGAGATCGCTTGGTTCTCCTTCGTTGAACCAATCCCCGACCATCCTTAAGGCCTTTGATGGCCGTGGGTTCCGTCCGTTTGGTATTCTACAGGAATTGCCTATAGGGGTAGAAGGTAAAACCGTTAGTCTGGATGTGGAGGTGGTTGATGCCCCTCTAGACTACAACCTTCTTTTGGGTCGAAGTTCGTCATATGCTATGACAACGGTTGTTTCATCGGTATTCAGAGTAATAAAGTTTCCACATAACGGCAAGATCGTGACAATTGATCAGTTGACATACTTTTCATCCGACCCAGCCTCTTCAGAGAGTATCCAGCATGTCGGTAAGATGACAATCCCTTATAGGGACGTTGGCGTAGGTTTAGTTAAAGATTCCGGTTTACTGGGAACTTTTCCTTTCCCTCCAATCAACGCAGACCCTTCATTTGCATCAATTCATATGATTACATCAGACACCATTATTTACGACGATCCTTGGATTGTCCCATCTGAATCTAAGATAGACTCATTCGGTGATGCTATGCCTTTGAGTCCATATGAAATTGCTTATGAAGCCGTCGTGTCTTTTACCGACTCGCGTTCAACCCAAATCGACCCAATGAATGTGGTCAGTGAGGAATCACTTTTCACACCAACCTCAGAACGGATAGCGTTTCCCGAAGTCGTGTCATCTGACGAACAACTTCGTGAAATCCTAAGTGTAGACGATCTACCATGGGAAGATCTCCATCATAGATCTTCGTTTTTACTTGAGGGTGATGCTTTTGAAAACGATTTTTCATCTATTTTTACCGCTGAATATGTCAAAGACGCTCAGAATCCAACGAAACATCCTGATTCAGAGTTGAATTTAGGGAATATTTCTCGCACTATTCCCATTGACATTTCAGTGAAGCCCGGAATTGAGGAAAACATTCATATAGGTGCCTCATGTACAGAAGATGAAATTCAAACTTACAAGGCCCTATTCCAAGAATTCCGCGATGTGTTTGCCTGGTCTTACGAGGAAATGCTAGGAATCGATCCTGCCATTGTTGTTCATGAAATAAAGACCTACCCGGACGCTAAACCCGTCCGGCAACGGTTGCGTCAGATTCACCCTCAAAAAACAGCTGCGATTAAAGCAGAAGTTGAAAAGCTGTTGAAAGCAGGTTTCATTTATCCAATCCCGTTAACGGATTGGGTATCGAATATTGTTCCGGTTAACAAGAAACAAGGAACAATAAGAATCTGTATCGACTATAGGGATATAAATCGAGCTTGTCCAAAAGACAACTATCCTACGCCCTATATCGATCAAATAATTGATGATTGTGCCGGAAGTGAAATGTTTTCCTTTATGGATGGTTTTTCGGGCTATAATCAAATCAATATTCTACCTGCCGATCAACCAAAAACGGCATTCATTTGTCCATGGGGGACATTTGCTTACTGCAAATTACCTTTTGGGCTTAAGAATGCCGGAGCCACTTTTCAACGGGCAATGTCTTAT
Organism: Pinus tabuliformis; assembly: GCA_031772625.1. NCBI lineage: Eukaryota > Viridiplantae > Streptophyta > Pinopsida > Pinales > Pinaceae > Pinus > Pinus tabuliformis. The sequence goes on from CM062819.1 coordinate 1,555,908,639, forward strand.
GCATTTCATGACATCAAGCACATTGTGCAACCATACCTCGATGATTTGCCTGCTCATTCTTTACATCGAGCTGATCACCTTGTCCACTTACGAGCAATCTTTATGAGGTGTCGGCATTATCGTATTCGGTTGAACCCGCACAAGTGTGTTTTCTGTATAGAAGCGGGTCGATTGCTGGGATTTGCTGTTTCAAAAGCTGGCATTCGCGTCGATCCCTCAAAGGTCGAAGCCATCATCAAATTGCCTCCTGCTTCGAGTTTGCGCCAACTCCAAAGTTTGCAAGGGAAAGCAAACTTTTTACGCCGATTCATTCCAAACTACGCCGAGGTCACTAAGGGTTTTACACGGTTGTTGAAACAGAATGCTCAATTCTTTTGGGACGAGATTGCCCAACAATCTTTTGATGCACTTAAACACGCGTTGACCCATGCACCGTTGTTGCATCCTCCCAACTACAACCAGGACTACTTCTTATACCTCGCAGCTTCGCATTCCACTTTATCGCCGGGGGGCAGACTCGGTTTTTCGACGTTGTTTAACTCACGAAGAGGCTGAGAGGGTTTTGAATGATTGTCACTCTGGAGTGTGTGGTGGTCATATGTCTGGGTATGCCACAGCTCAGAAGGTGTTGCGTGCTGGCTATTTCTGGCCGTCCATGTTTAAAGATTGTATCATTGCGGTTCGAAAATGCCACAACTGTCAAGTGTTCGATCGGAAGATGCGCGCACCACCTGCTCCTCTCCATCCTATAATTGTCGTTGGTCCTTTCGCCAAATGGGGTATCGATTTTATTACTTGTAACCCTCACTCGGCCGGGGGGCATGCGTATATCATCCTCACGGTTGATTATTTTACTAAATGGGCCGAGGCAATGCCTACATTCGATGCAAGCGGCAAAACAGCTGCAGTTTTCGTATTCAATCACATTATAACTAGGTTTGGTGTCCCGCAAGCGATCATCACTGACCATGGGAGCCATTTTTGAAACATCATGATGACTGAGCTTACAAGCCAGCTTGGTTTGCGCCACGATAGCTCTACTCCTTATTATCCGCAAGCCAACGGTTTGGTTGAGTCTATCAACAAAGTTCTGGCTATCATGATCCGACGAATCATTGGCATTTATCGGTCGAATTGGCACAACATGTTATTTTCAGCACTATGGGCATACCGAACTTCAGTGAAAACTTCAACAGGGTTCACTCCTTTCCAGCTAGTTTATGGCTTGGAAGCTGTGTTACCCATTGAATGCGAAATCCCATCACTTCAAATCGCTGTCGAATTACTCCCAGCTACTTCCGAAGAGGAGAAACGTTTATTATACTTAGCTCAATTGGATGAGACTCGACGTGACGCTGCATTGGCAATCGAGACTCACGCGAAGCGAATGAAAGCTCAGTATGATAGAAATGTGACCCCTCGAAGTTTTTCGGAGGGAGACCTAGTGCTATTATATGATCAAGCTAACGATAAGCTAGGTGCTGGAAAATTCGTTCCTATGTGGCATGGACCCTACATTGTAAAGCAAAAGCTAGCAAAAGGGGCCTATGAGCTGGTAGATTTTGATGGGGACTCTTTGGGTAAACCCAGAAATGGACTTTACCTCAAGAGGTATTATGCTTAAATGATGGGTATGGAGAATTTTTAGTTAGGTTAGGTTTTCTTTCTAGCTAGTATGTTTGTTAGTTTAGATAGTGTGCTTAGCTTAGAAAGTGTGTTTTTCGTCGTTATTCTGGCTTATCTTAGTTTTACTCTTGATATTGCAGATGTTGACGCCTCTCCAAACGTACATTGGATTTGCCGATGGTGCTTGTCGTAGTACACGGAATATCTCTTCTGCAGCTTGGGTTATCTATTCGCCCTCTGACGAGTTAGTTTCTATGCATGGGGTGAGCCTCGGTCAAACAATGAACAACATTGTAGAATACAGTGCAGTGGTTGAATTATTGTCTGAATCTATTTCATTTGGAATTCGACGTTTGATAGTGAGGTTAGATTCTGAACTCGTTGTATCACAGCTTAATAGAGTATATGCCATTAGAAATCCTGTGTTATTAAGATTGTTTTTGAGAGTGCGTCTCTTGGAACGTGAATTTGATTACATTGAATATCAGCATATTCCAAGGTCTTTAAATACATTAGCAGATGCAATTGCTTCTCGAATGTTGGACATACATTTGCGATAATCATGCAAGTAAATTTAAAAAACATTTCATCACATATGTTAAACAAGATAAGCCGGTAATAATGATATATATATAGATAGGAGTGTGTCAAAAATATACATCGCCTTCGATCATAGGTTGAAAAACACCTTATGATCGGCAAAAATGATAAGTACAAAAAACCAAAAATGTCATATGTGTCTACAAAAGTGACTAGCCAATCACTGATGGTGCTCTCTATACGAGACCACTACCCGCGCTACCCTACACAGGAACCTCCTGAAAGGTCCTGGGACTGCGACCACATAGCGCTGAAGTCGAATAGGAATGTCATCTATGGTGGTCTCTGGTATATCCGCCGTCAGACGCTCTAGATCCTGTTCCAACTCGGCTAAGGTCTCTGCGGCCGCATCCTGTGGGGCTGGTGCTGGTACAGCTGGTACTCTTCTCTCAAAAGCCCGGAGATTGGCCGGACGCCGTGGACCTACATCTGCATTTTGGAAATTTGCCACTGTCAGTTTTGAGACGATATATATAAAATATATATATATATATATATATATATAAATTAAAAACTTGTGAAAAATGAAGTACCTCTGTCATCCCACTATTCTCCATGTGGAAGAACCATGTCCGGATCATTCCGAAAATCCATTCCGGCATAGGGAAAATCCTGAATAGCAAAGACCTGGCCCTCTAGCCAGTGAAAGTAACCATCAAGAAATCGAACAACTGTTGCTACCTCATCAGGATGCCGGGCCATTACCGCAACCCATCTCGTCAACTTAGGCTCCCGAGGAGCCCCAACTGGGACAGTAAGCTGCTGGGGGATCAGCATTGAAACTCTCTCTAGGGCAAAGCTCACAACCAAAGGCCCATATCCAAAGGTCTTCAATCGTCCGGTCTTTGCCCTAGTTAGTTGGCCCTTCATATTGGCCAACACAGCATCACACTAGTTGAAAATGGTGCCTTGGAAGCAATCTATCGCCATCCGCATTTGGGACCCGGTGGCATTGTGCAAGGCGGCTGTGCCGCAAAGTCTGGTAACAGTAAAGGCTATCACCATAAGTTCAGGTCGGGATATGTATTTGATTTCTATCCCCTTCTCCTGGTTTTGATTGTTGCACCACTCTAGCCGGAGGCTAGCAAGGGATTGGCCACCCGGCCTAGTCCCAGACAGAGTCAGTTGCTCGCCCCTATTAGGCAAGCCAGTGAGAAAATATATGTCGGAGGACTCTATCTCGAGCTGGTTCTCTCCGATGTAGAAACATTGATCCTGAATGTTCCACCTTTCAACCAGCCACTCAAGGAATGCCACCTGGCCCCTCATGCCAGGTATGGCCCAGTATTTATACAGACCGCATTCTTTTAACGCATCAATAGAAGGTTGATGATTTATTGCGGCCAAATCAACGTCCTCGTGTTCTCTTTCTCTCCAATCTAGCATGGTGACTGCCCTACACACCAAAAAACAATAGTTAGAATTCATTAAATAAAATTTGGTTGGTTGAAATTGGAGTTTGGGGTTTCAAAGTGCGTGTTTCACAGGGTACACACCCCGCATTCAGGACACAGAGCGGCGGTACGCAGCTGGTCTGAAGGCGGGCTGCGTACCCCGACCTTTTCCCTATATACGAAAAAGGTCGGGGTACGCAGGTCGCCCATGGGGCACCTGTGTACCCCGAGAAACATATCCTAAAACCCTAAACCCCCTAAAAAATCAAACTAAAACTTGAAATGAAATTCTAAATGGATGAAATTGAAGAGGAGGATGTTGTGGAATACCTGAAAGAGACGGTGCTCGATTCTGACGGTCGGATTCTCCGCAATGTCCACGGGAAGTTTCTTGCCAAAAGCCCTTTTCTCAACCTCAACAGTAAAATGGTAAAAATGACATGGTAAAAAGTCTTTTTATAGGTTTTTTGGATGAATGAATGCTAAGTTTGTTTATTTTTCACCATGAAAGGATATTTTTCAATGTATTTTTGCCTATCTTAAACAGGTATGAGTAATGTGTTGTTTTTGTGCAAGACAAAAGGATTTAGAGGGAAAAATGTCATTTTTCACGAACCAAAACATCAGAGTCATCTTTTAAGCCCTTTTCTGACTCCTAAAATATGAAAAGATCACCGAGCGTTTCTTTTACACTCGTTAAAACGGAATTAAAAGACAGTCCCCTTATAGCCCTTTTCTGACCGTAAAAACAGGAAAAGATTGCCGGGTTTTTGTCGTTTCAAACTCGATACTGGAAATAAAACGACGTGTCCTTGATCGCTTTTTACTTTTCAGGTCAGTGGCACTAATCATGAAAGTACTCCTTGGTCGCAAGATCAAGCGGTTCTCCCAGGTATTATTTTATACTTTTTTGGGCTTGGGGGACACAAATTTACGAAAAAGTTCAATCTAGAGTCTTCTTAAGTTTTTCAGACTCTCTAAAATTGAAAAACGCTGAGTTTCTCCTATACTGGGCTTGTTAAAATTTCACAGTAAAGGGCCTGTTCAATTACAAACAGGAACGAACCACTCCTTCCTAGGGTTCGAATCAAAACTAGGTTGGACTCATCCGAAGGATGAGCTTATAATCAAGCATATGTTATCCTCCTCAAGCTTGTAAAAAATAAAGAGGTACTTGCCAGAAATGGTGGGGGAAAAGAGAGAAGAATGAGCCTATTTGTTATCCTTTGTCTCAGAAGAAACCTTATTACCACTCTTGAACACGACACTTTTCATTCACCTGGGTTGGGAAATCCTTTGCCTCACAGTTGATCAAATCACATTGAAAGTCTTCAGCCGGGTATCGGTGATTAACTTTGAGTCATTCGTTACCAAGCCATCTGTTGTGTCGTTATGTGTTCAAGAGGTCTGCAAATAAAACTTTCATCTGCAAAATACTTGTCATCCATTTTGACCATCCCTGAGTCAGTCCTTACATCAACATTTTCTCCAACTTGAACAATGATTTCGTGTTGCGAGCCTCCCTGCAACGGGTCGCTTTCTATCGACATCAGCACATTATCTAGAGAGATGACTTAGAAATCGTCAGTACCTTGAAATCTGCATGCATCAATGGCAGGTTTCTTGCCTTTGACGTCAGTTTACATCATTGACTTCCGATCGAAGGATTCCATGAAATGTTCGACATCAACTCATTCATTCACATCTCATGGATTGTACTGGGTACTTTGAGAACCATTGACATTACTGGTGGTCTCTCTCACACTTGTTAACAGTTTACATCATCGACTGGTAATCAAGTGGTTTCTACCATGTTCGACATCAACTCATTTATTCGCATGGCTAGAATCGTACCAATTCGGGAAGTAGAAATGAAGACCCTGGATCTAGTTCCCACCATCCAGGCTGCGAGGAATTTTGTATTCATTATATAGTAGACCAATTATAAATAGATGGCTACGTCCATACTATGTCTACGGAAGTCTATGATTATGATGTACTGCAAGATCATTCCTGTATCAGAGTAGTTAGTCTGTTAGTTAAAGTTTTGATTTGAGTATGGGAATGCCTACCTCAGCGATGATATAATCTTATACATGTATTTTGTGTTGAAAATTGTAGGTTCTGACCAGGCTCTCCACGAGATAATCCTTGAAATGATAAAGCGCTTCACCCTTCCTAGATAATACAAAACCCTAATCTACTACAGGCTTCGCACTTTAGGGGGCAATATGTTACACTAAAAAATGTCACCATGGCTATTTACAGTTAGTATGGCTCTATCAACAGTCATGCTATCCTCCTGGGCAAGTCTTATGCCTCTGCTCTCCATGTCAAAACTCCAAAAAAGAGAGAAAGTCTTTGTAAATGTGTTTATCTCTGGGTACGCAGATTCTCTCGGCCTTACCTGCGTATACGCACCTAATGTTCACAAAAGCTGCGTACTTGTACGCTCTGTATGTAAAGGGACAGGTGCGTACCCCTGTAAAGGTCAAAAGGCGCGAGTTTCATCTTTAAAAAGTTACTTGTGGTCATTTCTAGAGCATTCTAGAAGGTTGTTCGACATGTATTGAGCGCCTCCAGATGGTTCATGTACCCCTATGAAAGAGGAGCTTATCCCATCAAGAGAGGAGCTATCCCATCCAAAGAGGGGATTATCCCATTGATGGTGGACCTGATTAACTTCCTCTTGAACACTATAAATACAGGCATTGGGGCAGAAGGAGGGGAGGTTGAAAGCTAAACATTTCTAAGGGTAGATGCTGCAGGAATTAGGACTCCCATTTAGAAGCTTGTGAGGAGAGATTCCCATCCTTTCTTGTTTCATTTGGAAGTGGGTGAGCTTTGTCAAAGTAAAGGAGAACTCTTGATGGACCCTGGGAGGGACTTGCACAACACCAAGGCTCAGGTTGTAATTGTTCCTTTTGTTTCCTATTAATGCAAATGAGTCCATTCTTCTCAATAACTTGTTATTTATGAGTTGTTTCATGTACTCCTTGGTCTATATGTTAAATATGTTTTATTTTATGAGATTATCAAGTGCTATTTAATCGTTTGATTGTTAGTGAATGCAGGTTTCGAAGTGAAGGAGGAGCTCATCCGGATCAGCGAGACTGGACTACTACAACAGCGTTGGACTACGGGTAGGATCTAAACACTTGATTTCTTGTATGGTAAATGCATGTTTAGAGAAGGATTGCTCTTGTTTGTCTTGTTTGTCACTAGAGAGTCTTAGACTCCTAGGGAGGTTGGTTGTGTCCGCACTATCGACTCTTTCCGCCTGACAATTTGATGGAACCTTCTAAACAAAAAATGAGAAATACATGAATAACGTGATTGCAATCACATTTTTTCATGTATTTCTCATTTTTCGTGTAGGAGGGTCCATCAAAAGTATGAAACATGGGTACTCTTTCGATGAAGAACTAAATTTTTCATCTAATGAATACTCCCACTCGAAATTTGAGTAAAACATTAGGGAGATAAGTTGAAAAAATAGTTTTATTATTTTATTATTTTTTAATACTTTTACTTTTTTACTCCAAAAATGGTGAATCATCCCCCATGGTTGACATCATCATATTGAATCCTATTGGTTATTATAAAGTTTATTTTGGTTGTACAATTTTCTTAGGAGGTCCATTTTAGACCTCAAAAGTCCCCTAATGAGAGAAGTATGTTATATATACCTCTGACATACTTGTTATGGTTTTCCCCCTCACCTTACTCTACTTGACTGAGCTGACAAGGGTTAACCCAAAAGAACCGATTAGAGTACGTGGTACTAGTTAATAGTTCAAGCATTGTGTTTTCACCAAGACTCACTCTGAATGGAACGCATTTTCCATCAAGGCATCGTTGGTCGAAGACAACAAGCTCTTCGTAAAGAGAGAGGACAACAGATAACCAAGTGTTGATAGTTGTACAAGTCCTCTTAGATTTTCCCGTCTTGTCTCGAGAGCCAAACATAGTTTCATGTAAGGCTAACCTATGGACACGAGCAAGCAAAGAAAGAAAAAAATAAAAAAGAAGAATTAAAGTGAAAGCAAAAAAAGTAAGCAAAGAAAGCAAGCAAGAAAACGAAACCAGGTAAGCAAGAAAATCAAACATGCAAACCAGGAAGAAAAGCAAAGAAAGAAAGCAAACACTACTCCTAGTCCTACGCTAAATAGTGCATGGGCCTACTCATGTGAAGTGATATTTCCAATCCATCCGCCGATGAATTGGTTGGCCCATGTTGGCAAAGGCATGGTAAACAAGAAAGATATACATGTAAACTAGTGAAAAAGAAAGATAGAACAACGAAGACCAACATGCTCTGAGTTCTAAAGAATCCACAGAAAAGAAAGAGTGAATTCATAAGACAAACATTCTACAAATGTACCATGGTGTTGCGATGTACTACGTGCAAATGGTAAACATACTCACTCTTTGGACTATGACATATGAGAGAACATGAGAAAGACAGATAGCTTATGCTTTACAAGTGTGCTCATTGTGTAAGATTCCTCCAAGGCATGAGCGATGGGATCATGTGATTCGAGTGGAGGAAGTAAACTCTGTGTATTATATTGATCTTCAACGCAAAGTAGAGAGGAGCCCTGGGTGTTTCAAAAATTTTGTAATTGTAAGTGGAACTAACCTCAGGACAACAAGGGCCTGACATAACCATTAGCTCAGGCTGAAGTGCCTCGACAACCTGTGGGGTTTCCACTTCATCAATAGATATATCATTAGAGATCAGTGGCTTAGAAATATTAACAACGAGTGAATCAAAATTGTGATCAAATGAAGAAGTACAGAGATCACAACAACCATGATCAGAAAATTTGGGATGTTCATCGGCGTCCTCATGATTTGATGAATCATGCAGAGGGGTTGATGAGAAACAAGGATGTTCATCCTATGTGTTTTCAGAAATGATAGATTCTATATGGGACAAATTTTCAAAGGAAGATGTGTCCTCTCCCAATGTAATGGCAAGCTGACATCCGATGTGTCTTGTGAATGATCAAAAGTAGAAACATCCGGAGATGAGTTTTCACAGGGAAAATCAAAAGTTGCAAAATCACAAGAGATGTCAGGATAGAGAGGATGAGGTGTGGATGGAAGGGAGTCATCCTTCACCACAGGTTCTTCCTCATATTCCTGCACACACTCATCATGATTGATAGTGCAGGTTGGTTTCACAAAACTAACTCCATCGACAACTTGATCCTCATGAACACAATATGTGGAGTATGGAACGAGAGAACACAACACAATATAATCCAGAGGATCAATGGAACTTGGGGATGAAGGTTGAGGGAACGAGTCCACGTGACAACCAACACTCTTGCAAGCCAAATCTACACATACATTGAAAGCAGGTGCAGTGGGAGGATGTGACAGTTCAACAAATGTGCGCACACCTTCTCCCACCTCACACTGCAGAGCTAGAGTTGTTTGATGAGAAGAGGACGAAAAATCACTTGTGATAGCGACCTTGTCCATCTTAGATTTGGTAGCTCTAACACTGAGGTATGCTGGGAGGTATTCAAATGATTCTAAGAATTGTAGATTTTTAGATATGTGAAGAAGATACTTAAATCTTCCATCAAGGAATTCCCAGTCAATTTCATCTTCAAGAAATCGATATGTAAGATTACAAAAGCGTGTGTGAAATTTTTCAACAAATTCATCATATGCTTTTCATAATTTTAGAATTTCTTTATTGAGTGCTTTACGATCAAAATGATTGAAAGCACAGGTTATCTCTACGATCAACTAAGAGAAAGAGTGAATATATTTATGGGGAAGTGTGGCACACAATAGCCATGGGTGCCTTAGAAGCGTGAATGTGAACAATGCGTAGGTCATGTAATCTTCTTTGGTTTCATGTCTTTCATACGATCATGTGAAGGAAACTACGTGTCTAAGTAAGGCTTCTCTGTCTTCACCATCGTATGTGTTATGTGACAAGTCATTCTAGAGCTTCTCTGATATTTTAAAGTCCTTTCCATAAGACATACATTTCAGAAGATGAATTGTACGATTAGTCATGATAAATGAGCGGAGATTCAAAATAAATTGTGAGGGCTCAACTTGTCATTTGGCCCTCCTTCTAGCACCAGAAATGTTGATGGTGTTGGATCCACCAACATTTAGGGGATCTCCTGAGTATGCAGTCCCAACTATACCTCACATCATTTGGTGTAGGAGTCCCATCCAGTATGATCGCCTGGTTTCCATTATCTTAAAGATATGCCTTAGCTCTTGCTTGTCATCACATGAGAGTGGTATACTTAGTCTTCAAACAACGAGGTTCGTATGCCTAGTGAGTCCTTAGTGTCACTTGTGTCAAATTTCTTTCATTGCAGAGGGGGAGGGTGAGAGTGAGTCTCAAGTCAAAAGGGATTAGTCCCAACTTAGGTAGAGACACACCACACAACAAGATCAGCAGAGCCTCCGACAGAGTAGTACACAAGAATGTGGAAATCACAAACACTAATGTAAATGAATAACACGTAGAACACCCAATAGAGTAGTCCACATGGAGAAGACAACAATAGCAACCATTACAACACATCTTCGACAATATATGCACTAGAATAACTGAATTAGTTTAACTATCATAGTACAAGTTAAGAAAACATGCATTATAAGCATTTAAAGAATAGGCTTACAAACAAATACAACACATGCATGAAAATGTGTTGGCCTGTGACAAGCTTCTAAATTAAGCGAAAGTTCCAAGATACATTCGTACACCATACATCACTAGACCTAGTAGTGGAATGTTGGAGCCACTACTTACTCCTCGAAGAAAGGATTACAGAGTCTTAAGGCTATGTGAGAGGAGCCAAGGTGAAAAGTCCCTTATTGTACGAATGAGAGGGTATATATAGCCAAGGGTGAGACTAACCCTTGTGACTGTTCAACTTCTCTCATGACTATTCAACTTACATGACGTTTCGACTTACATGACTCTTTGACTTCATCTATGGGTCTCTTGGACTTCCACGTAACATTACATTTATTATAACAAGTATGGCCCATAGTAGTGATGTGGCCGAGACGACTCATGACAAAAATTGACATGACATTACTGGTATGCACATGCTGGATGTATTGTTCGTCTCAAGCTACTGTGCTGCTAAGTGATGAGTGTGCTCTTGGCGCATCATATCTTCACCTCCACATGACGAGGCGTGAAGGGTATTTGATGGTCTTAGTGTTTTCTTGATGGCTCTTGCATGTGCATGTGTCTCCTTCGCTTGCTACTTGGTATGCTTTGTGTGTTCATCCAATTACGAACAAGTATTCTAGCATGCGCTCCTTGTTCATCCCGTTCATCATCGTTCCATGTCTCATCCATGTACCTATTTCTGCAATCACTCAAGATGAGACGACATCAAATCCAGAGATCACCTAGTCTACCATGATGAATTGTCTTTCGTTTTCAGGTGCAGGTGACCGGGAGAGAGGGCAAGGATATCAAACAGCACAGAGAACATGTCAGGCCATGATGTGAGGCTCCAGGACATTGTTGGGAAAAACCACGTAGAGGTCACTGGGAGGCTGGGTTGAGTAGTCCGAGACAACAATGACATCTACATGAGATGGCTTAGTTTGGAGGCATAATTGTATAATTTTTCTAGGAAGGGAGTGCGAGAAATAGGGAGAACTAGCAGTGAAAACTACGTTGTTTTCGAGAGGAGGCCGAGATCGGGCAATGAGAGCACTGGCAGTGAAAATTGTGGAGTTTGTGGGAGGAAGCTAGGATCAGGCCAAAGGAGCACTAGCAATGAAAAATGCCTAGTTTCACGGAGAAGGCCAGGATCAGGATGTGGGAGATTACTAGTCAGCACTACGCAGTTATGGGAGGTAGTCAACCAAGACATGAATGCACAATTTCCTGGTTGATTTGAGTCTTGGAAAGTAGGTGGAATGTCAATGAAAACTACATAATTTTTAGGAAGAGTGGAGAGTAGGCTAGTAGTGGGACTGCCTGGAAAAACTGCGCAATTTCCTAGGACAATGCAATGACAGGTTGTAGGTGCTTGCCCCTCATGTCTGTGCAGTTTCTGCAAGTAGTGCAAGTAAGCAGGTTGGACAAGTTCTATGCATTTTTGGGGATGAATGCAGCCCTGGGTCATAACTCAAGTCAAATTCTCCATTTGACCAGCGGGGGGCTTGATGGATGGGCTTGCGGGAAGCGCAAACTGAAATGGATTATTGGGAAACTTCTGCACTATTCTAGGGGACTCTTAGTTGGCTTACTTCCATAATTGTGTAGTGCAGACTACCTGGAGGATAGCCTCAAGCTATGTGTATTTCTGGGCAATAGTGCAGGGCCATTGAGGGCTTCGACTGTGGAGTGTAGCTCATTGAATCTCCGGTTGATGGAGCGTTGTCCGGTCGACAAATTTTTAGAAAAATGGCTAAGTGTGTGAGCAATTAAACTCTTGTATACATGACCTTGTGCAAACACATTCAACATGACTCGACGACAAGACACCTCAAACCAATAAGATAACATGTTTCAGTGTGACTGCCTAAAGGTTGAGAGTGACAAGTGCGACACTTGAGATAGATCATTGAATGATCGTGAAGACACTTGTGCGACATTGTTTACAACTTCGTGTGTGAGTGAGATAGCTATTTAGATAGAAAAAAACAACTCATACACACAAAGACAAACCTTCAACATCACCAGAACAAGGTCGCAAGCATGACATAACAATCAACATGCTGAAGACGAAAGTTGGTCAAACAAGTGAAAAGGAAACAAGACATGTAGAGGAAACACATGAAATGACTTTTTTGTGTTTGAAAACATGCATGTAACTGAATACAAGACGATATGACAATGACAAGCAGTCCTGCAAACTCAACTAATAGGTGTACTTCGAAAGATGTTATTTACTTACCATACTTACCCTCGAGATGATCATGCATCTGACGAAGTTTGCATGCAGTCCTAATCTTTTCCATCACTTGGTCTCTTGGTCCTTCTCCTCAAATCCTTGGGAGTGATCTTAGCATGTCACATTTTCCTATAATCACTGAGAGATAGATCAACACAGTTTCAATGGGTAGTGACTGTTGTCGGGATGAAGCCCTAGGAGGCCCATCTGCATAGTTTTTGAATGCAAGGTAGATAGGGCATCTTGAACAAAAATGTACAGTTTTTAGGCACATGACACTACTGCAGGATGGGGTCCTAGGAGGACACCTCTGCACAATTTCTAAGTGCAGCGCAACTCAGGCATATAAGAGGAAAAATTGTGTAGTTACTAGATGCAAGGCACTACTACGGGATGGGTTTCGGGAGGACACATCTACGCAATTTTAGGTTGCAAGGTAGATTGAGTAGCTTAGTGAAAATATTTCACAGTTTCTGGAGATAGTGGGTTTTGGCTGGGGGAAGGACACTGGAGGAAACAACTATGTAGTTTTGGATGCCAATGGAGGTTGGGGTCTCTGCACAGGAGATAGTAGGTTTTGGTTGGGGAAGGACACTGGAGGAAACAACTATGTAGTTTTGGATGCCAATGGAGGTTGGGGTCTCTACACACTATGGAGTTCCAACAGGCATGGGAGAAAACTTGAGGGTTTGAGAAGCAAAGTGCATAGTTCTGGGAAGCTGGATGATGCTAGGTTTCTCAGGACATGAGCTAAGTGTGAGATCATTGAAACATATGTAAACAGTGATAGGACTCGACTATGATCATGCACGAACACTTAGTGATACAACGTAGACCATCCAAAATGTATAAAACATACTTTGCTTGATGCAACAACCTTTGTGACAAGAGTGTATGAAGTGAGTGTGAAACATGTTTATTTAATTAAAATAACTCATACGTACAAGATCTACCTTGAAGCAAAACAAAATTCCCTTTGCATGACAAACAACAATCCCTATGCCCAAAGATGACACATGCTGCATAAAGATGAGAACATGAACAACTCTTAAGATCAAGGAGGGGAAGCTTGAGATCATCAGCTTACCAAAAAGTGACCAAGGACGATCAATTGCAGGATCCAAGGTAGGCTCTAAAATTTGCATGTGAGCCAAAATTTTGGAGGGTGGTTGTAGCTGCTACATCAAAAAGGTATGTTTGTGGGGTATTTTGAAAATTATAAAGCATATAGAATTTATATTCTTGGTTAGAGGAAACTCGAGATTAGTAGGGATATAACATTGTATGAAGATGCAGCTCTGTGAAAAGCAAGAGATCTTCCTCCACCTCTTCCTCCCAAGGAAGAGAATGATGACTCGTATATTCTGGATGGTTCATCTGTGCCTGAGTTCGATATGGTTGATGATCCCATAGAACCTATGGATCCATTAGATCCTCCTCCAAGTGATCATCCTTCTAAGAAGAGACCACTTTGGCTTCATGATACTTTACAGGATACTCAAAGAAATGATCCCATTGATAGATGATTTAGAGAAAGAAAGCAACCATGCAAGTATCGGGGATATGTTGCTGCGACGAACCAAACTCTTTTGATGAAGTCATAAAAGAAAAAGTTTGGAAGGATGCTATGGCTGAAGAATATGAATCAACTATGAAAAATTATGTATGGTATGTTGTACCTAGGTCGAAAGGGAAATATGTTGTGACTTCACAATGGCTATTCAAAATCAAACATGGAATTGATGGCAGCATTGAGAAATATAAAGCAACATTCGTAGCTCAAGGATTCTCTCAAAAAGAGGGAGAAGATTATGATGACATATTTCTCTCATGGATCGATATATAACTATCCATTCTATTGTTTCCCTTGCTGCAAGTCAGGGATGGACTCTTCATCAGATGGATGTAAAAATTGCATTTCTTCATGGCATGTTATAGGAAGAGGTATATGTTGAACAACCACAGGGATTCAAAGTGGAAGATTGAAGAACACATGTTTGTAGGTTGAAGAAGGCATTGTATGGTTTGAATCAAGCTCCTCAAGCTTGGTATGCATGCATTGATAGGTACTTAGTGAACCAGGGATTCACAAGAAGCAATGTCAATCCCAACCTCTACTTCAAGATAGTTCAAGGTATGCCATTGATTTTGGTTTTATATGTTGACGAACTATTCTTGACAGGTAGTGAGCCTCTGATGATTGAATGTAAGAGGAAGCTAGAATTTGAATTTGAGATGAAAGACCTTGGTATCATGCACTACTTTTTCTGCCTTGAGGTGTGGCAAAAGCCTGGTAAGATTTTCCTTTCTCACAGAAAATATGTTGTAAAGTTGCTGGAAATATTTGGAATTGCTGAATGTAAATCCATGGTTACACTGATGGAAATGAACTTCAAGAAATTATGTGGAAATGTTGCAGGACTAGTCTTAGAAAATCCATCCCAGTATAGATAACTGATTGGGGCTCTAATGTTTCTGGTGAACACCCATCTAGACATATGCTATGCAGTAAACACATTGAGTCAATTCATGACTGAGCCTCACCACACACATTGGATAGCTTCCAGACACATATTGAGATATTTTCATGGGTCGATCACACTTGGCCTGAGATATTCTACAGGAAATGTCAAACTTCATGGATATACTGATGTTGATTGGGTCGGAAATGTTATTGAAAGGAAAAGTACATTTGGATTTTATTTTAGCCTTGGATCTTCCATGATATCTTGGATGAGCAGGAAACAAAATTCTGTAGCATTTAGCACCATTGAAGCAAAATGCATTGCCTCTAGCATTGCTTGCTGTGAAGCAGTCTGGTTGAGAATGCTTGTTGGAGAGCTATTTAAGTAGGTCCTAGATACTACAGTGATATACTTCGACAACAAGAGTGGAATCCATTTGGAAGAGAATCCTATGTTCCATGACAAGTCCAAGCATATTGAAATTTGATATCACTTTATTTGAGACATGGTGCGGAGAGGAGTTGTCAGGCTCCATCACATATCGACATATGAATAGATTGTAGATATTATCATGAAGGCATTACTAAAGAGAAAGTTATTGGTCTTTAGGGAGAAGCTTGGACTAATGGATGTGGCCCCTCCGGATGAGGGGAAACACTAATCAAGGACACTGAGCCAATTCTTCCTACCATGTTTGAGCTCCCAGGGTGAGGAACCGAGATAAAGGGCTCCTAGGGTTGAGGGAAATTTGGCCAATAGGGCGTACTCCTATCTGTTACCCATAGGGTTGAGCATTTTACTCCCCTATCTGGTCTTTGCAGAGTATACCATAGTTGGCATCATTCACCACAACTTGGGCTTGTTGGGAATACTGCTCCTCGTTTAGCCAATGAGTTTAGAGCATACTTGGGGGTGTACAACCCAAGTCGATTATGATGCAGGTGTTCTACCACATGACTACTAAGATTCATTGATGGGAAGATCAGTAGGCAATAGGATTTTAGGTTGAGGGTAAATCTCCCCGATGAGACTCCAGGGTCGAGGGTTTACTCCCCTGTATGATGAGTTATCCTATTGCTAGATATGGGTGGAAGATATTTCTCCCTGATTCTTCTTCTAGATCCAAGAAATTTTCAGCATATAGAGTTGAGTAGAGACAAACAAAACATTACAAAAACTTGATAGGTTGATCAACTGACATATATTGGTAGGTGAAATTCTTCCTAGTTGAGAGGGAGTGTTAATTTTTGCAACTAGGGTCAAATTCCACATTGGACATCTAATATTACCAAGATGATGCTTTTATTAAATTCCTCTTTTCGAGAGGACCAAAATCGACCTAAATATCACCTAATTTGGTTAAGTGGAAGTTAAGTTACGAATTATGTTATTCATACATACATTATGGAATGGGTCGACCCTAACATGCGTAATTGCTTGGGTCAATCTTAACCTAAAGTAAACCCTCAAGAAAGGCTATAAAAGGAAGGGAACTCAAGTTCATTTCAAAAAATCATCTTTCTATTCTTCTATTTTGTCTTGGTTCACACAAGTTCGTTGGAAGGAGTTCACACAGGGTCCGAAATCATAGGTGAAAGGTTCGCTCTGAGTTTGGGTTTTCTATATCTTGGTCACTAGGACAGATCAGGGTATTCTGGTCGTTGGTTACAGGAATAGAGTGGGAAAAAGAGAGAATAAGGCTCTCTGGTCACTGGGAGGTAGTCTTATGAGAGAGACTCAGGGTTCAAAGCAGATAGGAAGGTTTAGGTCCCTAAACGATTTCACAGAATAGTCCTGAGAGCATCTAGGACCTATCAGTCGCTCGCATAGAAACTATAAGGGAGTGACCTTGGGTATTTGGTGTATTTCACCTTGGTCGCACACATAAAGGCTTCCTAAGAGTGATTGTACAGTCACAGTCACACGCATACAATATCCGAGAGAGTGACCTGGGAGTTTCAATCGCACATAGACAATGTTGATGAGGGAGACTAGAGTTTAGATCTAGGGTTTGATATCTTGGCTTCAGTTGACTTCAGTGATTTGGTAGATCTAGGTTTCAATCTGCTGTTACATAGATCTGTAAATCTGATTTGTTATTATCCACTATAATTATATGTATTGGGCTCATTATACTCTCTGCTAAAATATTTTTATGATGATTTAATAAAGAAGAATATTTGAAAGGGTTTCCTCCTTGTGGGGTTTTTCCCTGGTCTTGAACCAATCTGCTGTCTCTTATGGTTGTGTTGTTGTCTTAGTTGTCACTTCATATATTTTTCTTTCTTTCGTTACATTTATGATTGATTATACTGCTAATAATTGGATGCATTGTTAATGAAAAGATAAATTGGGCTAAACTAATTGATAAAACATAGAAAAATCAGAAAATTTAACAAAATGAGTGTCAAATGCTACATATCACAATAGACAAAGGGGTCCAACAATAGCACTAGGCCCATTCTTTCAGGGTGCTAACTAAGGAGGATCAACCGTACCCTTAGCTGTACTTCCCGACTACCCTATTATATGTATGAGTAATCTCCACGAGTGTTGTTCTTAGTGTACTGTAGCAACAAGACGACCGACAACTTACCTAAGGTTAGGTTTCGGGTGATCCTAGGGGGCTTCCAATTTACCCAAGGGTATGTGGAAGTGCAGTTTGTGCATGGTTCTATCTAATGTGCTACTACTCAAAGGGGTACCCACAAGGGTTACAATGGAGTCCAACAAGCGTGATCATCTCTTGTAGTTCCTGCGTGCATGCCTCCCCAAATACGTCGGAACACGTCTCTAGCCTAAAAAAAATTCTGCAAAAATTGGAGGTACAACTAGCCTTGGAAATTTCTCTGATACCACTTGTTATACTCTTGACCTATGAGAAATATAGAATGCCAAAAATACAAAGAAATATAACCCAAAACACAGAATTATCACATGAAATGAGAAACACTACAAGATATTATATTATTCAGAAGCAGATTCAATGTTCACTTACCTCTTCAAGGGGGCAACCTCCAGTAGAGAAGAGCTCAATTACAATAATACTCGATGATCTTTCACTTACTAATTAAGACTATTTATAGCTAAATTACATCCAAAACCCTAAATACTAGTGGTCCCTTGCATAACACAGGTTAACCACTTTATTTATTAAATATGGCTCGTTTACAACTAATTGTGGTCCCTTTTCTCTAATGCGGTTCAACCACTTACAATTATTAATGTGGGCTTTATTGACTCTCTAACTAACTATGATTCTAACTTGGCCCATTGGGCTTATTACATAAATAAAGGGTTTAGGCTTGGACCCTAGCATAGTCAATTCTTACAACCCCTATACAAGTCTAGCAACCAGCTTCTGAGGTTTTCATATCTACGTGACTCAAACGAGAACTATGATACATGGGCTTTTCTCCTAGAATTGATTCCATGGTCCCATGTTGTTTACTTTGTACTCAGGTCGATTCTAGAAGCCTATAGGAAAGGATAAACAATTCAAACAACTTTTTCTATATAGAATTGAGTCATCAACTTCATGCACGATTAATGGAATCTAGGAAATATAAAACACGAGTTTTGTCTAGGAAATATCCAATTAGGTTACTCGCAAGGATTTTCTCCAAATAGTGTGTATATTGGCAGATATTCAAGGTGATTTCAAGGCATATTTCAAGTTGTGACTATCCTCTAGTTACACACAAACCTAAGCACTTAGTTAGCAAATAAGATTAGATCAAGTTATTTTTAGATACTTCCATGATAAATAACATTTTGTGATCAACTCTTCAATGGAAGACAAAGACAAGCCAATCTTTTGTAAATTTAATTATGCTTTCATGAGCCACTTTTGGTGGAAATTTCCTCAATTTGGCCTTGATCCTTCTTGAATAAATATTTGGACAAATGCCCTATTTGGGAGTTAAAAAATAGGTGGCTCAAGCGGAGGTTTTGTCATTTTCTCATAGTTATGGGATGATATTATGTGGTGATTAGTAGGATAAAGCTCTGTTGTATTATTTCTAATGTAAATTGTGGAGTTTTTAATAGAAATTTTTGATGCACAAACTTCTATTCTTTTGCTTAATCTCGTTTTGATTTAGTTTCTCTAGATGAGGCAGCATTGCTGGTTCTCAAGAGCCACCAACCCAATGTGTTTCCCCCTTCATTTCTATATGATTTAAGGTTAACACATTGTGTGTGGTTTGAATAATTGTAAGTAATGCTCCCTTTTAGAATAAAGCATGTGGTTTCCTAATTAATATATGGATTTCACATACATAGTTTGCTTTATTATGACCATGAATGAAAAGTTAGTGCTTGGTTTTGATAATTATGGCTTTGATATGATGATTTATTGTCTCATATCTAATATAACATCATGCATATTAGATTCAGTCTTCACTCCTCTAATTTAATATATGAATTGACATCTTAATTGGCGCACCATCTCTGTGACTAGTTGAAGGATTATTTTTTAAGATATTTTATCATGGTGTATTCTCACTGAAGCATGATAACTCTATCTTATGTACACAATAAAAACACGATTGGATTTATAATTCATAATTTATTTTTACTAATTGTTATTTGCAAGCATTGATGCAGAGGATCCATTTAGCTAAGATGGTGTATACCAAATCTTTTCATATTCCATGTGTGAATCAGATCAACATGACCTGAGTGTCATTCATAGGTTGGGATATCTATTGGTTTCATATATGATCTCGAAGTAACAATAATATTTTTTCTTCTTATTAAACGAATTATTTATGTATTGTGATTTATGACCACTGATATGCATATCATATCAGTATCATGAGCATTTTGAGATAGAGTTTGATTTCATGATTTCATAGCTCATTCTTGTTCCCATTTATTTCATACTTAAATCTTAAATGAGTGTTTAACAATAGTGTAACGCTGGGGGAACTTAAGATCAATGACATTTTCCTTCTAGAGGTATGTGACAATAATGTTTCCTAGTTAATTATGAGCTACTTGATCAAGCCTATGCTTCATTTACTATTGTGTGTTTGTAGAACCCACCGTGAGATCTTAAGTTCCCTTGTCCATTGGAGAATTGAGTGAGATGTTAGGTCGACAACTCAGGAGGAGCCAACACTAAGATCTTAGTGGTTATAAGTCTTGATTTTATCCCGTGTGAAACTTTCTTAGGAAAATAGATAGATCCCTAGCTTAGAAAGTCTATGTGGTTCTCATCTCTACATAAATTGTGTAGTGTCTCTAAGCCTATGACCCTAGATTGACAAAGTAAATGTTGAGTAATCCTTTTGTTAGTCATACCACCCTATAATTGCTTCATTAACAACATAATCATAGTAATAATGATCTTTGTGTTATGAAAAATCAACAAAATCAACTACTTTAGGTTCATTTTCTCATGTCAATAGCTTACAAATTAGTATTTATGAAACTTTTATGGGTGATCATGGTGCATAAAACTAGAGTTTGAATAGCATACATAATGTAATAATGTAAATAGAAATAAATAAAACTACATTTATAATGTACATAAACCATTTATTTCAAACATATGAGTAGATTACATGTTACTCTATAAAATACGTTATCTATAATTCAAGGTTACTTTCTAATTGTGTGGTCGAGTCTTTTGAATATATTCACTGAACCAAGTATTCTAAATTCTAGATGCATATCATCCCTTACAATTCATTTAGTTACTAGGGGGTGGGGAGGATTAGGGTTTGAGTGCTCCTCATAATCATGATCACCAAGGCAATCCCTAAACCTACTTAAGTGAGTATAGAGGCGATAGTGGGTCCTTTGGATAGACCCATGATAAGAGTGGAAACTAGAAGGTAGTAAATATGCTAGTGGATCTCTATTGTGGAAAAATACGGTAACATTCCAAAGATTATTGAAAGAGGAGAATGATAGCCCAAGTTCTTCGAATACATTCAATAAACCAAGTATTCTAATTTCAATATGTATATCATCCCTCACAATACATTTAGTGAATAAAGTTAAGCTATGATAAATTAGCTAGATATTTTGATTACATTCAATTAAAAAATCGGTCTAATTCCAATATGCATATGATTCTTTGAGAAAAAATGGTGGAAGGTGCCCTAAGAATAGAAGGTCGCTACACATGGGAATACAATATTGATTAATGAAGTGAATGGATATCAAATCCCTCACTTTAATATTTACTTTTATAATTATTTATTATTAAATCCAAGTTGACAAACATATAATCTTGATAAACTAGATAAACACATTTATATATTGTAGGAAATAAAAGTAAATTTAAGATGCATGTTCTCTAAATATACCATAGCCAATCCAATGAGGAAGGGAATATATTTTCCACATTGTACATTTATTTCAAGTGACATGTTCTTGATTTCTTTGTATAGGCTATGTGCCCAAGACACATAAGGTAGGTGAGGCATGTGACAACTCCCCTTCATTTGGTGTTTTGTAGGTGAGGTGTATTTACAACATGTCACTTCATTTAATGTTCCCAAAAAATTTTGCAGTATCGATTAGCTCATAAATTTATTCCATACTTCATTCATGGGTACAATTCCTGCAAATTTTAGCTACATTTACGAGCATTTTTGACACATTGGTACCATTTATTTTGCAGGAAACTAGTTCCTATGTGGAGGTGTGTTGGGAGTATTAGATGAATGATGAACATGGGTTTCCTAATGCAAGTTTTGTGATTTATTTCTATATATTTTTTGGTTATTATGATACTTATTCCATCCATTTCATACCACAAATTGTGTTCCTTTCTTTTGTGAATTTTGGTGGATTTCTAGTTATGTTTTTATCAGTTTCTTATTTCGACATTGTTGTGGAGAGAGGTAGGATACAAATAGAACGTGAAAGTGTTTTTTTTTAATTGTACAGAGGTAGAATTAAAATGAAACATTATATTGGTTTGGACTAGTGTTTATGTTTGGTTTCTTGTGACAATGACCTTTCTTTTTCTTGAAATTAGCTTTCTCTCCCCATTTCAATAATAAGTTTGAATTTCTACTCCAATGTTTAGTTTCTATATTACTAAGTATGACATCAATATTCTCCAAGTTTCTTGTCAATATGCCAAGGGAGAGGGTGTGACAACCCCACCCAAAGTCCTGGTATAAGCTGCATTATAAATATATTGTAAATATTTTGCAATGTTTGAAATCAAGAAAAGGGGACTGAGTTAAGGGACATTGATTCTAGAGTTGGGGAGGAGGTCACTTGCTTGGGACATTATGGTTTCTTATGTAGAGAAGAAACCTGAAATGTAGGAAAGCCATTAAAGTCTAGTTGGTGCATGAATTGATGAAGAATATCTTGAAATTAAATGAGCTGCAAAAGGAAGTATGCAGGCCCATGTTGCTTGAGAAGCAACCATAAGAAAAAGGACATGAATTTTATGGAGGGACTATGCACTACAAGATAGTGAGGACACAATAGTAATTGTGGTTGAGGAAGACGCTAAGAAATGCTCTAGGTAGGAGGAGATACGGGGGGAGAAACGAAAACATTCAAACAAGAAGAAGAGATACAAAGATAGACAAAGAATGGTGTTGAGGGGAATATTTAGCAAGAGCTTCTAGCAGGTAGTGCTAAAGAGAAGAGAAGAGAAGAGGATTGGCTCTCAATCCCTGGAGGCTAGGGGTTTAGTTACTAGCCTATGGAGACCTATAATAGCTTGGGGTCCTTGGAGGTTGTGGGTTGAGATATGATCCCTAGATCCCTATAATAGCTTGGGTCCCTATAGGCTATGGGTTGAGACAAAGGTCTCTTGATCTCCGTAAAAACTTGGGTCCCTAGAGGCTGTGGGTTGGGATGGAATCTCTGAAGCCTTATAACAACTTGGGTATCCTGGATACTTTGGGTTGTTATAACAGAATCTGGAGCCTTGTAATATCTTGGGAAGAGACCATCTTGGAGAAAAGGTAGAGGAAGGTCGAAATGAAGACATGTGGTTACCGCCCTGATGGTACAGTGAATTCTAGACTCCATAGAAGGGGGTGAATCATTGTATGTGCACTTGGGGGTGAGGTAAAGCACCTCTGGACTCCTACTGTCATCCCAACAAGTAAATTTCATTTGGTAGGATTGAGGAAGGAAGTGCTCTAGTGTCCCTGATTCAATGGCAGTTGGTGTGCTAGTCCCAGAAGCAAGCAATCCCCCTAGACTCTGGAATTTGGCTTGAGGGTGGCAACTTCAAGTATGTGTGGCTAAAAATATCTATGGTTGGGTGGAGAGTCCTTGTCCTAGACTCAATTTCCATGCAAGTTCAAATATAAGTATCTGTGCATGTTGTTTATCCTATAATGAATCATGTCACTATGTTATAGATAATGGTTATGGATTTAGGGATTGAATTGTGTTGATTATGCTTGCATATGTGGTACATCTTTGTGGGATATATATATATATATATATATATATATATATATATATATATATATATATATATATATATATATATATATATATTAATATACAGATGCATGCGAGTGAAAGCTGAAAAAAAAAATGTCTATAATGATTATTAATGGTAGACATAGAACATCTTATGCATAAGAGGCATAAAAAACTGCATAATAACAATGTCTAAGCCATAATGTTGTTCGGTGTCTGAATCTACATGCATGTTTAAAAACATGAGAAGAAACACATAAATAATTTAATGAGGAAGAGACAAAACTTGTTACATATCATGCTCGAGCCATAAGAGTTTGGATTAAAACCTGGAAGACCATGAGTTCTGAGACCCTTATCTTAATATGAATATTACATGGAAGACCCTCTGCATATTAGGGTGTGTATTCACTTGAATGTCATTTTTTTTCCATGTTACAAGTTGTTGTGTGCATGGAAAGCAATTCAATAATATCAAGGGGATTTTACACCTAGGACCAGTTGAACCGCCAACTTTGCATAAATGAACTCTAGCCTGGCATTCTCAGCAGGCTGGATTAGGGTGGCTACCAAGGCACCCATAGGCTTTGCGTAGAGTCATGGGGATTCTTGTAGGCTCAACAATATAGGCTCTAGTACCATTGACGTATGGCAAGAGAGGTAGGAACCTCTCAAGGTTCCACACCAAGCCTGTGGTAGGTAGGTGATGCAAGAGCACATATGATTCCTTAGGTAGCATTCCCTCCCAATTGAAAAGGAAGACTCGCGAACCAAGAACCTAATGGAGAATCAATCACTGAATCTCAAGAAGGATAATTTCATAGATCACCCTAAGTAACCAAGGGAATTTTCATGAAACTGCGAAGCATCCTAGAGTCTACCAGATTCTTGAGATAGATCCATAGTCGGTAAAACTAGCTCAAATAAGCTTTTTTGGCAGCAAAGCTTGTAGCAGGGGAGGTTGCATAGCTCTCCATCTAAGGCACTTCTCAATGCGAAGTTGAGGTCCCTTGACCAAGTTCTTTATGGGAATGAGGAGGAAGGCCTTGTTGCGATGCAAAGGAGTGAGGCGATGAACTTATAAGAAAGTTTGGGATAAGCTTATCCTTTGGACAGTCAAAGCCCTAGTCAAGGAAGGCTTGTGATTTGTGGAACTAGATTCCCCTCACATGATTGGTCAAAATGACGGGGCACAAAATTTGTAGAGCCTAAAGCCTAGAAGATAATTTAATTTATAACCGAGGATTCAATGGTAAAGGCTGCTAGGGTTCTGTCAAGAGACAATGATGAAAACTTCTTATGTCACTCACATTCATCAAGTGGGGAAGTTGCTGAAGGTGGCCACCTCAGAAGCCTAGAAGGTCAGAACCCTGAAGTGTTGTGATAATGATTTCTTAAAGGGCTCCAAATTTGAGGGTTCCCATTTACTAGGTAAAACCAAGTATGAACCCAGTCTTTGAGGGATCACTTGCTCTCCTTAAACTAGACAGATGACGACTTATCGTTAGGTGGAGATAGTTTCAACATGAAGTCTTGAAGGAAAAGAAATTTGGGAGTTTTGGGAACCCAAAGGAGCCACATATGGCTGAAATGTGGACCTATCGTAGGCCAACAATTGGTGTGGATGACGTTGGCATGATTTCACCTAGGCAATGGTTAGACCCAAAGGTTGGAAACCTTATAAATGTGGATGGTTGAACGTGTCAGGGAACTGCAGGTACTAGGGATCGTCAGTTGACAAAACATTGGTTGATGAAGAATTGCTCTATCACTTAGGGCCGCCAACTCAGGAGTATTTTTATATAGGCGCTGGGTTTGTGGGGCCCACAGGGACACCGATGGAGAGTGTGTGGAGGGTTACATGGAATCTTGGGATACTGTAAGTTAGTGACCATTGTAAAAATAAATATAAGAGGAATTGGGGTAATGGTATGGATAGAGGATGGGTGGCCGAACCCACACCAACACGATAAGCCGTTCGCAGGAGAGCTAGGCATCACCACAGAATTGTGACATGACAGTCATAAGATGGGATTCCAAAGGGGACCACAACTTGAGAGTTTGATATGTTCTGAGGGTCTTAGAGTTATGTCATGTTAGTTGAAATGTTGCATTCCAAGGGGGACCTCAACTTGATAGTTTGAGACATTATGATGGTCTCAGAGTCGTGACACGTCTGTCGAAAGGTTAGATTCTAGGGGAGGGGGCTCTCAAATTAAGAGTTCGAGATGATCTAAGGGTCCTAGAGTCGTGACACAACAACCAAATGGTCGGAATTATGGAGGGGACTTTGAATTGTAATTTCGAGGTATGTTGGGGTCCTAGAGCCGCACAAAATTAGTCAAAAAAAATAAATTATTACCCCATTCCTCGAATGTGAATCGAAGGGGTTGGGTATGCTACATAGTGGTATCAGAGAATCCATGTTCAATACTTGGACTAGATGGGTTTGATTACGGGCAAGTGAAGAATTTTTTATTAAATAATTATAAGGCACTGAGTCAGTATGGACTGTGATTATTGTTTGTTAATGAAATTGTGCGAAGGTAAGAAAAGGGTGGCTAACGACTTGATGGGAGTAGGATTATGGACGTGAATATGTTTTTATCATTAATTATGTACCAATTGAGCAATTGAATGGATGCTGCATATGATTTTGTTGATGACTTGTATGATAACATGGTTATTTTGTTATTGCAAGAATCCTCATGACAAATCAATGACTGCAAGCTCATGATCCTGATTTTGTGTTTAATTACTATTTTAAAATGTCTAACAATGTGTGTGATTGAAAACACATCACAAGAATCATAACATAGAAAATATATAGTTATGAGGACCGAAATGGTTGAATATAGTTCTGATTAGTCCCACCTTGGAAGTGATGGAGTCAAAACCATTGAAGAAGGGAGAACAATTGGGCAATGGGGATGGAATCACTCCCCATATTGGATAGACAGCTTGAGAATCCTTCGAGATGAGATAAGGAGATTTAAGGCTAATAATGAGAGGGTGGTAAGAGCCCAAGAAAGGCTAGTTGAGATCAATGCAGTCATACTGCAAATTTTCTCTGACTCACAAAGGCAAAGACAATCTAAAGTGAGGACCAATCATAGAGACATAAAAAACCTTTGTCAATCAGAAGAAAACACTAATAGAGTAGATGGTATCATATCCAGAAAGAAGCCCAGGAAGGTAAGTGAGCACATGGATCCAGGGGGAGAACATTTGAGTACTCTAGGAGGAAGGGCTAGAACGCATGTTCCTTTCTCGAGAAAATCGTCTAGTTCTGCTACCCAGAGACACCACCACACTCACCATCACCATTAATCAGAGAGTAAGGAAAAGGAGCATATGCCTGAGGAATTTAGGAAGGAAAAGCCACCCACCTTTGATGGGGATGTGAAGAAGGCAGAGGAAGATGAAGCATGGCTATTAGGGATGAAGAAGTTATTTAGAATACATGATTATTCCGAGAATATGAAAGCTAGAGTCACCTCTTACATATTAAAAGGAAAAGCCGACAAATGATGGGAGGACTTGAAGAATACTAGAGTCATTACCAAGAAGGATTTAACATGGGAGGAGTTTGAGAATCTCTTTAGAGAGAAATACCTATATGAACGCTACTATGAAAATAAGGAAAAAGAGTTCTATGAACTCAAAATGGGTCAGATGACTAGTGATGAATATGTCACCAATTTTTTGGGACTACTAAGGTATGTACCATATATCAAGGATGAGAAAGTTAAAATTCATAGGTTCATCAGTGGGATGCCTATGGTATTTAGAGATAAAATTGAATTGTTGGAACCCCATACCCTGAAAGACGTGATCAAGAAGTTAGAACATTTCTATGAGAAAGCAAGGCATAGGCTTGAGATTAAAAGTAATTGGCCAGCCAAAAGCACCGCCGAATGAAATAGGAATTGGTTGAGGAAGAATCTAGAGAGAAAAGAGGGGAAACACCCAGCTCAAATGAGATAATCTCAGCAAATAGCCAATGTTTACATTAAGAGAGATGAGAATCAACCAGCGTCAACATAGCCCAAGATCAAAGGCTGAGAACCACTCAAGTGTTTGAAATGTGTTGGGAACCATAGTAAAAGGTAATGTCCACATCAGCAGGATATCATACCCAAGATCTAGAATGCTTAGTATGCAAGCACAGTGGGTGAAGTAGCGCGAAGTATGCTAAGGGTTTACACAACATTGTATAACCACAAAAGAAAACCACCAGACATCCATCATTGAGATGGAAGGTAACCAAAAAGAACAAGCTATTTCTAGTTTGATTGATCCAAGTTCTAATTATAGATTTGTTAGTCTAGAGCTTGTCAAAAATTTCAAATTGGATAAATAATTGCATAGAGAACCTTGGCTGGTTTAACTGGCAACAGGGGCAAGGAGAAGAATCAATGATTCAGAGAATTCATGTGCATTTGAACTCAGTGGAATTCCTACAACAACCTAAATGAATGTGATACCATGGGGTGGTTATGGAATATTACTGGGCATGGATTGGATGTACATACACCAAACCAAGGTAGATTGCTACGAAAAGGCAATAGAATGCTTGGATGAGAAAGGAATGAAAAGAGTGTTGCAAGGCAAGAAAAATCCCATATGAGTGAGTTCGATCACTGTTATGCAAGCCAAATGCAAAAATAGGTAGGGATGCATGTTGTTTGTAGTACAATTTTCCAAGAACGAGGGAGTCGATAGAGCAACAGAAGATGAGGAATTTGAATTGCTTCAAAGGTACCCTGTTTTGCAACAGTATGCAAATGTCTTTCCAGTGACGGTTCTTGGATTGCCTCCTCATAGAGAGATATATTTTTCTAGCGAGATGGTACTTGGAGCAACACTAGCATCTAGAGATCCATATAGAATGAGCACCCCAAAGTTGGTTGAGCTAAAAATGTAGCTGAAGGAAAAGCTTGACAAAGGATACATAAGGCTAAGTGTGTCTCCTTAGGGAGCATTGGTATTGTTTGTAAAGAAGAAATATGGAACCCTGATATTATGCATTGATTATAAACAATTGAACAAGGTAACCATCAAGAAATGATACCCATTACCAAGAATTGATGATCTATTTGAATAGTTAAGGGGATCAATAATCTTCTCCAAAATTGAATTGAGGTTAGGCTACCATCAAGTAAGAATGGAGGAGGAAGGCATTCATAAGACTACTTTCAAAAATGATATAGGCACTGTGAATTCGTAGTGGTACCCTTTGGGCTTACTAATGCCCCTACCACGTTCATGTGCCTGATGAATAGAGTGTTACAACCGTACTTGGAAAAGTTTTTCATTGTATTCGTTGATGACATATTGGTTTATTAAAAAATGGAAGAAGAACATGAACAACACTTGGCGGTCATGTCACAATTGTTGAGAGAACATAATCTCTATGCAAAGCTTGGTAAGTGTGACTTTAGTCACAAGTACACAACTTAGAACACATCGCCTCCAAGGAAGGAATATTAGTTGATCCTGATAAGATCAAAGCCATAAGGTAGTGGCCAGCTCCAAAGAACATGAATGAGATTAGATCAATCATGGGATTGGTAGGATATTATAGGATATTTATTCGAAATTTCTTCAAAATAGGATATACCATTACAAAATTAGAGAGAAAAGGGAAAATATTTTAGTGGACCGCACAATGTGTCGAAAGCATTGAGAAAATAAAGCAATTTCTCACAGTGCACCAATGCTGAGAATCACAGATCTTGGCAAGGATTTCGTAGTATGTACCAATGCCTACAAAGAGGGACTCGGTGACTTCTTAATACAGGAAGGGAAAGTCATGTGCTATGAGACCATACAACTAAATAAACATAAGGAAAATTACATGATGTGTGATTTAGAATTGGCTTCCATCATTTATGCTTTAAAAATGTGGAGGCACTACCTCCTTGGCCTGAAGTTCACACTAGAGTCAAACCATAGTGGGATCAAATATTTGTTTGGATAACCGAATTTGATTGCCAGGCAAGCCAGATGGTTGGCCACGCTCAACAAGTTTTACTTCGAGATTAAGTATATAAAGGGAAAGGAAACAAAGTTGTTGATGCCTTGAGTAGGAGAATCCAAGTGAATCACTTGGAAATTGTAAGCTCATATGTAACAAATCTGGAAGAAAGGATAAAAAAGCTCTAGATAACAGGACACAACATACCAAGAAGTAAAGGATATTTTGTTACTTTTTGTTAGCATCAGAAGTGCTCTAGCCTTGAAAATTTGTGGAGAGGCTAAGGCACATGAGTTATAAATAACCCAGAAACCATTTGGTGAAATTTGACCTGGATTGTATTTTATTAAAATAATTAATATTTTTAATGGGGTTCCTTAGTCTAAACTTAGGAAAATTAAAATATTAATGGGTATTAATCAAAATATGGGTGAGAAAGATCTAGAAGGTGGATCAAGTAACATTTTAATCTTAACTATTGATTAGAGACTTAATCTCGGTCACTGAATAATTAACAGGAAAAGTATAAAATGGAGGCTTGGGGTTCATTTGAAAACACACACGGAGACAACGAATTGATCAAAATTTGATTCCTAGGGCAGGGTTTGCTAAGGATTTAGAATTAAGTGATCATTCTATCATAGAGGGAAGTGAGAATCTGGGAGAAGGAATTTCTAAAGAATACAGACAGAGAGATCCAATAGAGCAGAAAAGTTTCCTGTCACGTAGAAGCTGGAACTACCAGGAACGACTGGAACTGTCAGAATAGTCAGGAAAGCTGATGCAGAGGACAAAAGTCGGAACTGTTGGGAATAGCTGGAACTACTGGTAACTACTGGAACAACTAGGAAAGCTGATGCAGAGGATAGAAGCCAAACTGCTGGGAAAGTTGACACAGAGCGAAGAATTGGTGACGCAAAAATAGTCAGGGTTAGGTAGTCTTGGGCCAGATTAGCCGGAATTCTGCCGAGTGAAGTGAGGTAAAACTCACTCAGATTTCTCTGTGAAGGATTGCTAGATGAGAATCCTAGATTTTTATTCAAATATTTATCCTACATAATAATAAAAACCTCATAGTTGTTCCACCGATTTTCCCGCATTAGGTTTTTCCTAGGACTATTGTGTCCAAAAATAAGTGTGTCCTATGTATCTTGTTATTTTCTTTATTTTCTATTTCATGAGATCAAATATTTAATAAGCGTAGGCTACAAAAGTAATTTGCTTCAGTATTCAGAAGAATAACTTGGTTAATGTATATTAAAAATCAAGTAGGTGAAGTAGATTCAGATTTGCTGCAGTAGGAGTTCCTTTAGAGTGTAGGAATTTTCACATGGTATCAGAGGATTGATTTTGAAATAGGAAAGAGTAGATCCAATGCTGAGCAATGAGGATGAAAGTTGCACTTGGCAGCAATTCGAATCTCCTTGAAGGGATGGTGTAGTCCTTGCCAGGAAGCAGATCCAAGGAAATCTCTCTTTGAGTGAGATGACAAAGAGGTACGATTTCCAGTCCATGAGTTTGCAGAGGCAAAGGGAGTGACGTAGAGCCTCAAGGTAGTGCTTGAAGGGCATAGTTTCTGTTGGGGCAGAAATCTGTTGGAAAAGAATGAAGACACATAGAAGGGGAATTTACTCCTTAGAGAAATTTTCGTGAGAAAGTTCAAATTTATCACTTGCTGAGCAACTGAGAAGTGCTAAGCAGTGACTAGAGGAGTTAATTCAACAGTTGGGTGAGATGGCATCGCCTGGGTTTAGAGATCAGGACATGTTGGAAGGTGCTTCCAACTATGTCATATGGAAGACCATAATATTAGTTGTTCTGGAGGAATATGATCTCGAGGCCTATGTCAATAGTGTTGTAGTTGTTCTTGTTGAAAACGATCGAAAGAAGAAGTTCAAGACCGAGGAGGGGAAGGAAAAGAGGCTTATTTGCGATGGAGCTCGAGATCATGTGGTCTCACACTTGCAGGGCAAGGATATAGCCTGAGAGATGTGGGAAGCCTTATCTTCTCTTTATGGAGGCTCTTCCAAACAATGGAAGATGTAACTAGAACAAAAGTTGCAGTAGACTTTGATGCAGAAGGGAGAAGGAGTCAAATCCTATCTTCAACATCCTCAGGATACTAAAGACTAGCTTGTTGTAGTGGGGTCCGCTCCTCAGACAAATGCGATGGTGAGGATAGCCCTAAATGGTGTCTCGGATGAATGTTAAGTCTTCATCTAAAGCATATTGGGAAGGGAAATACTACCTTCATGGGAGGAGATGCAGGCGGATCTTCAATAGGAGGAGTTAAGGAGGGACCTAGTAAAGGTAAACATCAATGGAAGCAGTGGGAGTGGCATAAAGATGAAGGAGGAGGATGAAAACACAGCTCTAGCATCGAAGGGACAATAGAAGCTGAAGTGAAAGAAGGACATTTTGAAGGTGAAATGTTTTAGTTGTGGGGAGATGGGCCACTATGCATCCCAGTGTCCATTGAAGAAAAAGGACAAGGATGAGAAACATGATCCTAATGCTTCTTCAGCAAAGATTGACAAGGATGGGTTTTCCATGAGTTCCCACGCATCTCTAGGTAGGAGATGGGGCAATATTGAGCTATACTCTGGAGGACTACATGTGGGAAGGATCCTTGAGGAGTCCACCTCTTGGATAAATTCCTTGCTACAGGAGCCCAAGATTCAACAGTAGTGAGATGGACTCAGTGTCAGATGATGCAGCAGAGTGTTTGGAGGATAGATGTAGTAGCTTGGGACCAGAGACTGATCAATGTAGAGCAAGGTTGGCAATAGTGTAGTTGGCATAGTGTAGAAGTAAGAAACAATGTAGAAGATTCAGAGGGCAAGAGACTAGTAGTAGTCAGATTCCAACATACATTGTATTAAGTTGAACACAATTAAGTTCAATTAATTTTGGATGTTTTTTAGTTGCTTCTCTCAGCAATTGAGTTGCAGTATGGATGCAGTGTTAGCAGTGGTAGTGCTAGCAGCATAACAGATGCAACATTTGAGAGAGAATTGTAGTACAGATGCAGCAGTGGTAGTGGCAGTGTCATGGGTAGTCGTATAGTAGCAAAAACAACACAATTTTGGTGGCAGCAGTAGTGCAAAAAGGAGGTGCTTTAGAAATAGAGCATCATGCAGGTGGACATTTTTGCTAGAGCACTTTCCTCACTAAGAGGGAGTGTTAGTTTTTGGTAGCATTAGAAGTGCTCTAGCCTTGAAAATTGGTGGAGAGGCTAAGGCACATGAGTTGTAAAGAACCCAAAAAAGGTTTGGTGAAATTCCACCTGGATTTGTTTTTATTAAAATAATTAATATTTTTAATGGGGTTCCTAAGTTTAAACTTAGGAAAATTAAAATATTAATGGGTATTAATCAAAATATGGGTGAGAATGATCTAGAAGGCGGATCAAGAAATGTTTTAATCTTAGCCATTGATTAGAGCTTAATCCCAACCATTGAAGACTCAACAAGAAAAGTATAAAATGGAGGGTTAGGGTTCATTTGAAAACACACATGGAGAGAATGAATTGATGAAGATCTCGATTCCTAGGGTAGAGTTTGCTAATGATTTCGAATTAAGTGATCATTCTGGAGTAGAGAGGCAATGAGAATCTGGGAGGACTTTCTGGAGAATACAGATAGAGAGGCGGAGAGAGTCAACAAAGAAGAAAAGCTACCTGTCAGGCAGAAGCTGTAATTGCTAGGAACAATCGGAAGTGCCAAACATCTGAGAAAGCTAATGCAGAGGGCAGAAGCCAAAACTGTCAGGAACAGCCGAAACTACCAGTAATTGCTGGAATAGCCGAGAAAGCTGACGTGGAGGGAAGAAGCTGAAACTATCAGGAACAAGTGGAACTATCAGGAACTATTGGAATGGCTGGGAAAGCTGACACAGAGGGTAGAAGAGGTGATTCAGAAATAGTTGGGCTTAGCTAGTCTTGTGCCGGATTAGCCAGAATTCTGCTAGGTGAAGTTAGGTAAAACTCACTCAGGTTTTCTACTAGTATTTTCTCTACAAAGGATTTCTAGATGAGCATCCTAAATTTGTATTCAGATATTTCTCCTGCATAATAATAAAACCCTTAGAGCTGTTGCACCACTTTTCTCACATTGGGTTTTTCTGGGGACTATTGTGTCCAAAGATAAGTGTGTCCTATGTATCTTGTTCTTTGCTCTCTTTTCTGTTTCACGAAATCAAATATTTAATAAGTGTAGGATGCAAAAGTAATTTGCTTTAGTATTCAGAAGAATAACTTGGTTAATATATATTAAAATTCAAGTAGGTGAAGTAGAATCAGATTTTATGCAGTAGGGGTTCCTTCAGAGTGTAGGAATTTTCATAGAGTTTGCGCCAAGCTGGTGAGGAAGAAGAATACCACCTCACTGAGGACAGCTTAGTCAGATTCAAAGGCAGAATCTACGTGCCTAATAGTGATGAAGTAAAAAGAATGATAATGAGAAAATTCCATGTTAATCCCTATTCAGGCCATCCAGGGTATCAAAAGACCCTTATAACCATTAAAAGATAGTACCATTGGCCAAATATGAAGAAGGATGTAGAAAAGTTTGTGGAAAAATGCAATGGAATGCCAGGAAGTAAAGGCTAAATACAAGCATCCAACAGGATTTTTATAACCTATCTCTATTCTGGAATGGAAGTGTGAGGTAATCTTTATGAATTTCATTACAAGATTGCCCAAATTAGCTAAGCAACACAATGAAATCATGATAGTTATGGATAAGCTTAGCAAGGTATCTCATCTCATGGCAGTCAAATCCACCAATTCTTCTAGTGATATAGCATAAATTTTCATAAAAGAGATTGTGAAGCTACATGGCATCCCCAAGAAGATTGTGTCAGACAGAGATGCTAGATTTACTTCCAGGTTTTGGAAGGAATTTTTTATTTTTTATTTTATTTTATTTTATTTTATTTTATTTATTTATTTATTATTTATTTATTATTATTTATTTATTATTTATTATTTTTATTATTTTATTATTTTATTATTTTTTATTTTATTTTATTTTATTTTATTTTTTATTTTTTATTTTTTTATTTTTATTTTTTATTTTTATTTTTATTTATTGATTTATTTATTTATTTTCAGTTTGGGAACATAATTAACATTCAGTACCACCTATCATCCACAAACAAATGAGAAAATAGAGAGGACCAACCAGATCCTTGAGGACATGTTGAGGATGTATGTGATGCATCAACCCAAGAAATGGGAAGAGTATCTTCCACTTATGGAATTTGCATACAACAATGGGCACCAAGAATCCATA
This sequence comes from Pinus tabuliformis, assembly GCA_031772625.1. Taxonomy (NCBI): domain Eukaryota; kingdom Viridiplantae; phylum Streptophyta; class Pinopsida; order Pinales; family Pinaceae; genus Pinus; species Pinus tabuliformis. The sequence goes on from CM062819.1 coordinate 1,555,943,328, forward strand.
AAGATGAGCCCCTTTAAATCATTATATGGCAAGAGATGTAGTACTCCTATTAACTGGAGTGATCCAGTTAACATGGTCCATGTAGGACTTGATATGCTTAAAGATATGGAACAAAAAGTTTAGATCATAAGGAAAAATTTGAAAGTGTAACATGATAGATAGAAAGGCTATGCATATAAGCATAAGGTTCACAAAGAGTTCCAAGTTGGAGAACACGTTTATCTAAGAATTAAGCACAAGAAGAGTTCCCTAACGGATGGGGACTTGTGCCAAGATGGCATCACGGTATTGTGGGCCATTTGAAATCCTTGAAAGGATAGGACTAAGCATATAAGTTGGCTTTACCTACATCAATTAGAGTTCATGACGTTTTCCATGTTTCCTTTTTAAAAAGTATTTATAGGTTTATAATCTTGTGATTTATTAGTCTATTCTATAGGTGGAACTAGAAGGAGGGTTCCAACCAGAGCCAATGTGCCTTATATACTGGAGGAGTGCCATGCTCCAGAACTGAGCCATAAAGAAAGTAAAGGTACATTGGAAGCACTTTGGGCCAGAGGAAGCCATGTGGGAAATGGTTGATGCCATGAAAGTTGGTTATCCCTTCTTGTTTGATGGTTAAATAAAGAACATATAATTATAAATATTGTATAGAGTTGTGTGTATAAAGCTCCATAAAATAGTATGTGTTTCACTTTGATTCTATGTTACATATGGGAAATTGAACAATGAGGGTAACATTCCCTCAAGGAGGAGGGGACTGTGACAACCCCACCTAAAGTCCTTGTTTAAGATGCATTGTAAATATATTGTAAATATTTTGCAACATTAGAAATCAAGAAAAGGGGACTAAGTCAAGGGACACAGATTCGAGAGCTAGAGAGGCACTCGCTTACTTGGGACGTTATGGTTTCTTGTGTAGAGAAGAAACCCAAAATGCAGGAAAACCATTAAAGTCTAGTTGGTGGATGAATTGATGAAGGATATTTTGAAATTAAATGAGCTATAATAGGAAGTATGCAAGCCGATGTTTCTTGAGAAGCAACCACAAGAAAAAGGATTGGAATTTTATGGAGGGATTACGCACTACAGGCCAGTGAGGACATAATAGTAATTGCGGACAAGGAAGAATCCAAGAAAAGCTAGAGGTAGGATGAGATATGGGGGTAGAAACAGACACATTCAAACAAGAGGCGGAGATACAAATATGGACGAAGAGTGGTATCGAGGGGAACATTTAGCAAGAGCTTCTAGCAGGCAGTACTGAAGAGAAGAGAAGGGAAGGGGATTGGCTTTCGATCCCTGGAGGTTGTGGGTTGAATTTCTAGCCTCTAGAGCCTTGGAACAACTTGGGTTCCCTCAAGGCTATGAGTTGAGACAAGATCCCTAGAGCTCTATTAGAGCTTGGGTCATTGGAATTTGTGGGTTAAGACATAGACTTTGGGCCCTGTAACAACTTGTGACCCTAGAGGCTATGGGTTTAGATGGAATCTCTGGAGCCCTGTAATAGCTTGGGTCCCCTAGAGGTTGTGCATTGAGATAATAGAATTTGAAGCCCTATAACATCTTGATAAGACACCATCCTAGAGTAGAAGTAGAGGAAGACCGAAATTAATACTTGTGGTTACTGCCCTAATGGTACAATGGATTCTAGAATCCCTAGAAGGGGGTGAATCACTTTGTGTGCACTTGAGGGTGAGGTCGGGTGTGGTATCATACTTTCAGACTCCTCGTGTCATCCTAGCAAGTAAATTTCAATTGGTGGGATTGAGGAAGGAAGTCCTTTGGAGTTCGTGATTCAGTGGCAGCTGTTGTGATATTCCCAAAAGGAAGAAACCACTGTAGACTTTGTAATCTATCTCGGGGGTGTGTTTGGTTGTGTTATATTCTTTCCACGACTAGGCCCCCCTTTGTTGCGCCGATTGCGTAGCGGGGGCCCGGTAGCCCCCCATGTCCAGGGGGTTTGAGGGGGGTGGGTAGCCCCCCTCTATGGGGTTTGGGGCAGCGCCCCGGGGAAATTTTTTTGGGACCCTATATTAGGTGGGGCGAACCTACCTGTGGTTTTTTGCATGGTTTTCGCACATGGTTTTGGGCGCGATGGTTTTCGATCCATGGTATTAGATGCTTCGACATGTATATATATGTATTGTAACATTGAAGGGAACATAATGAAAAATCAATCTGGTAGTCCCAATTTTTGGATCCAGGGGAAAATCTCTATGTATATGTGTTTTATGTGTTATGCTCTCGCATTGTTTATTTTTTGTGTTTTAGAATTCATATGCAGGTAATTTCTATACGGGGTTAAAACCTATAGGGTGATCACTACAAGTGTGGTTGCAAATATCTATAGTTGGGTGGAGAGCATGGAAAATTTTAGGGGCTAATATTCGTAGGTGGGCTAATTTTCCATGATTTTTCCACAAAAAATATTTGCTAATTTCCATTTTTTATAAAAATGATTCGCCCCAATTTGACAATATAAAATTATTTTACGTTAAAAATTTCCAACATTATATAGACACTATATATAAAATCATTATAATTATGAATAATTTTATGAATATATCAATAAACATTTTATAGTTTACATATTAGCGACTAGTGAGATTAAACTTCAAGATAATTTTCCATCTTTAAAATTTTCCCTAGCAGAGAGTCCTTGTCCTAGACTCAATTCCCCTATTAGGTACCTATAATACTAGCATATTACCCTTATTGTTATTGTTAGTGTATCCCCTATTGTTCTTGTTGTGCCCATGTATCCCCCATGTTGTTATTGATTTGCCCCATAGAATCCCACTATTGTTATTGTTGTGACCTTACATTATTATTGTTATGTAGGCTATGATTATATTGTGACCCCTTAGACTATTATATATTCCAAGGAGGTATTATCATTTGGATTATTCAATAATTTTTCATTTATGTTATGTAAAAGAGGTTTCCCGCTTGAAAAGGCTAATTTTGAAGTCGTTGATCTATCTCTTATGTGATCTAGTTACATAACATTTGGTATCAAAGCTTTGCATTCTAGGGTTTTGTTGCAACAAAAAGGTCATCTTGTAGTTTTCGCTATATCGTTTTTTTATGGAGATTCAGAAGATGAAATTTTGACCACGTGGAGTCAAAATATGTTGGGTGTGTGTTATATTCTATCCACAACTAGTCGTACACACAAGGTTTGGGGAAACGCCCCAGGAATTTTTTTTCTTATATATATGCAGACCCAAGGATGAGGAGCAAACCCAAAGATGGTGGGCGGATCTACCCATGGTTTTGTGCATGGGTTTTGCACATGGTTTTGGGTGATGGTTTTCTGCCCATGGTATTTTGTAGATTTAGTTAAGGGAACTATGGTTATGTTATAATCCAAGGTTAATATATTGGGGTTTATTAATTCTTTGACATGTATATATATGTATTGTAACATTGAAAGGAACATAATGAAAAATCAATGTGGTAGTCTCAGTTTTGGGATCTAGGGGAAAATATCTTTGTATTTATTTTATGTTCTCTTCATTGTATATTTTCTATTTTAAGAATTCATTTGCAGGTAATTGTTGTACACGGTTAAAATCTACAGTTGGTATCAGATTTGTTTCGGCTTCAAGGGGACGCCTTTGCTGATGAGGGGTTTTGCTCGAGCCTATGGTAGGACCTATTCAATGGGATATATGTGGGATCAATTCTTGTGGTGAAAGAAGATAGCGAGAAATGGAAAGATAAAGTTAGAGAAATTTAATGGGCAGAGTTTTGATTTGTGGAAGCTCAAGATGGAGGATCAGCTAGTGGATAAAGATCAGTGGATCGCAGTAGATCTAGGTACTAAACCAATGACAATGTCAGCAGAAGGCTGGGTGAAGTTGGACTGGAAGGCAAAGAGCACAACACGATTATGTATATCATATTTAATATTGTTGAATGTATCAGGGGAAGCTATGGCGAAGGATTTATGTGTCAAGTTAGGGAATTTTTACCAATCTAAGTATCTTGTGAACAATTGTTCCTACAGAAAATGATGTATAACCTGAGGATGAAGGATGGAGACTCAGTGATAGAGCATGTAAATGTATTTAACATTGTGGTAACGTAGTTGTTATTTGTTGATATAAAAATTTAATATGAATATAAGTGCATCATTTTGTTGTGTCCTCTACCAGATTCGTGGGATAGTCTAGTTGTTGCAATAGGTAGCAATACAACCACCTTTAAGTTTGATGAAATACTTTCATCCTTGTTGTCAGAGGAGATGAGATGGAAAAATATGGAGAGACAGAATGGAGATGCCTTGTCTATACGAGGATGATCCTAGAACAAAAATATTTAGAAAAACCTGTAAAGGTATGTTGGAAATGCAGAAAGGAAGGGCACTACAAAAAGAACTATAGATCTAAAGATCTTGAGAAAGGAAAGGGATCTTATGATTCTCCTTTTGCAGAGGTGGAAAACACCTCAGATGAAGGTGGGGATGTGTAATTTTCTTCTTTTTCAAGTACACATGTAGATCACGAGGCATGGTTGATTGAAGCATGTGCATCCTTTCACTTCACTCCCCATTTGGAGTGGTTCTACGAGTATGAGAAATATGATGGTGGTTATGTCTTCTTAGGGGATGATAGGAAATCCAAAATCATCAGACACAGAAAAGTAAAGTTAAGGTTTCAAGGTGGAAGGATTAGAAATATTCTTGTTGTTTTTCATATTCTTGCATTAGCCAAAAATCTAATTTATGTAAGAAAGATGGATGATGCAGGTGTAAAAATAGTGTTCGAGAAAGAGGAGTTCATATTGGAACTTTGTACAAGCTTATGGGTAGCACTTTTATTGATGGGTGCAAGATTTTCATGGTTCCTGAAAGTGGAGCAGAAAACCTAGTGGTCTTTGGAGAAAAGAGCATGTTATTGCATCAAAGGCTTGGACATATTGGAGAGAAGGGGCTTTGAATACTACATGGTAATGGTATGGTAGAAGATATGTCTACATGATATTTGGATTTCAATTTCTATGAACATTGTATATATGGGAATCATAATCGGGTGAGTTTCCCCTCTAGGTCTAAGAGGGCGAAAGGGATATTAGAGCTTGTGCACAGTGATGTGTTTGGACCTATGTCAATTCCATCACTGGTTAATTCTGTGTATTATGTCTCCTTTATAAACAACTTACCAAGGAATACATGGATATATTTCCTCAAGGAGAAATCTGAAGTGTTTAAAGAATTTAAGGCTCTTGTGGAAAATTAGATAGAGAAGAAGGCCAAGGTGTAGAGGACAGATAATCATGGAGAGTTCTGTAAGAAGAAATTTGAATAGTTCTCTAAGAAGTGTGGTATATCACGACAAGAGACTACTCCCTACACACCTTAGAAAAATGGAGTTGTAGAAATAAAGAACAAAACATTGATGGAAGAGGAAAGAAGCATGCTCAGTGGTGCCGAGATAGGATAGGAATTCTAGGGAGAGGCATTGGATATTGCATGTTACATGGTTAATAGAACACCTTCATCAGCGTTGGAGGATAAGACTCCACATGAGGTATGGACTGGTAAGAAACCCTCTCTTTCACATCTAAGGTTATTTAGTTGTGATGCATATGTACATGTTCCAAAGGAGACAATAACCAACTTAGATAGTAAATTTGAAAGGTGCATCTTATTGGGTATAAGGATGGTTTACAAGGTTATAAGATTTGGAACCCAAAAACAAGGTTGTGTACAATCGAGATGTGGTGTTTAGAGAGGTGAAATATGTTATTAAACATGAAGTCCTACCAATGGAACCTGATAAGATAGAGTTTGAGCTAAAAGAGGAAGAATCAAACTCCACAATAGAATAAGATTTAGAATAGGAAGAGCCACAAACTACAACTTTGAGAAGATCGCTTCGAGAGAGAAGGCAACTAGAAAGGTATAGTCCATCTTCTTTCTATTTAAATTTTTCTCTATCTATTACTGATGATGATCCCAGAATTGTCAGGGAAGAAGTAGATTCATAGGATTGAAAACTCTAGAAAGAGGACATGGTTGATGAAATAACATCTTTGGACAAAAATGAGGCTTGGGATTTGGTGGAGTTGCTGGCTGGAAGGAAACCCATTGGAAGAAAATGGGTGTTTAAGAAGAAGAGGAATAAAAAAGGCAAGGTGGATAAATACAAAGCTCAGTTGGTTGCAAACTATTATTCTCGCGTGCCGGGAATTGATTTTGGTGATATTTTTTCTCCTGTTGCCAAGTTAGCTTCTATGAGATTACTTTTATCTGTTTCTGCTTCTTTTGATTTTGAGGTAGAACAGATGGATGTGAAGATAACATTTCTTCATGGGGATATAGAAGAAGAGATCTACATGAAGAAACCTGAAGGCTTTGCAGTGAAGGGTAAGAAAGAACTGGTATGCAGGTTAAAAAAGTCTTTGTATGGGTTAAAACAGTTACCAAGGATGTGGTATCATAAATTTGATAAATATATATGGGGACTTGGCTTCACCAGAAGCAAAGCGAATCATTGTGTGTATTTTAAATTAATTGGTGACCATGTTATTTATTTGGTCTTGTATCTAGATGATATGTTGCTGATTGGAAATGACAAAGAAATTATCCAGAATTTGAAGACCCAATTGTCCTCCAAATTTGACATGAAGGATCTTGGTGCTACAAAATATATTTTGGGCATGGAAATTAAACAAGATCAGGAAAAGAGGAAACTTTGGTTATGTTAGTGTCAGTATTTTCATACTACCATCAGTGATCAAAACTCCTCTTTTCATATTCATATTAGGGTCTTGCTCAGAAATTTTTATCATTCCACCTAGGTCCTCATTCAAAAATTTACTCACTGATGGTAGCCCTAGTAAAAAAACCTCACTCACCTACACTCCATATGCCTCTCTTGACCTTTTCCCATGCACTCCTAGTTATGTTACCTTCCATTTCCCAACTGCCATGTCACCTCTCGCATTCATATCATTCATCTGTCTCATGATCAGTTGAAACTATGTTTTTTCCTATACGCCACATTGATTTCAAACATGGTTTCCAAACCAATGAGGATGAATGTTCAGAAATTGAAAGAGGTTTTTTTTGAAAACATCCTCATGTACAAAAACATCTCTCAGTTTTCTAACAGATATTATGGTTTGGGATATACAGATGAAGCTTTGCAGACATATTTTCCCAAATTTTCCTATCTAGCCATCCTGTTGCAGAACATATCGTGGCCAATCCAAGATGAATCTTGAGAAAATGGAGGAGTTTTGTGTTCCTAATATTCCAAAGTACAATAACCTACTTCAAATTTTACACAACTATTATAAAATGAGAGATACATGTACATATTTATAGCCTATTTTTCGGACTGTGTAAAGTCCTGTTTCAGTCACCTATTTACAGAGAATATTGGGAACTGCTGGAGATGAATTTTTGGAAACTAAGAGAGGTTTATCTCAAGAATATATTTATTAACAATAACCGCTCTCACTTTTTATAGATATATCTTGGATTGAGATATACAAAGGGATGACTAGACCTTATTTTGCAGAATTACAGGAGGAAAATGCTCCAAGATAGTTAGCCACCTCATCAACTAAGAGTTGCAATCAAATTCGAATTTCTCTTCCTTGTCAACAAAAATCAATAATGATAGTGCCAAGTAGATACATCATTTTTTAATGTCCTACATTTCATTTCTATTTGTGCAAATCAGTTTCGGATATTTGTAAAAAGATCTTGAGATTTTTATCAAGATATTTTAGTTTAGAATTTGTATAAATACTTCATCATTTGAAGTAAGAAAGGGTTGGACTCTCTTGGATGTTGTAATAGCTTTCAGACTTTGGCATGGAATATATTGGATGAAGTTGTAGCTATTTTGGTGGAATACCTGTGGTATGGCATTTTGACATAGTTTCTTCTTATGTTGCATATGTTTGAATGTTTTGTACTCCCATGTTTCATTTCACTTCTATGATATGTTGACTTTCAAGTTGATGAATAGAATACATCTTACACACTCTGTTTTGGGGAGATCTTCATAGTTTTTCCATTTTCTTTAGTTTAGAAAGAATACATGCTTGTCTTGCTCTTTCTAGCACCTCACCAGTCTTATCCATCTCACTTCATAACCTTGAAGTGTTTGTGTGCCTACCTACCTTGCTCCATCAGATGTTTACAATCTTACCCTTATTTTCCCTGACCTAGTCTCTTTGACCTAATCCTCTTCCAACAACCCCACTAAATCAAATCAATCAAACCCTACACTATTATATCTAGCCTAAAACCCTAATCCATCCAGCGCTCTTGGATGTGATCCTTTGGAGAGAGCCCTCTCCGACTTGGTAGGGCTAGCTACCAAGTCAAAAGATTGGTCTGTGGTTACCTCAACTGGACTCTTTCTCAGCCTTGGAGATCCAGAGGAGTGATAACATACTGGCGTCATTGTTGGGGAATGAAAGCTCTATCTTCCCTAGGAAAGAACGACAACAACTTAGATCTGGTTGTCAATGGTGGAGAACAGTTGGACACAAGAAGGTTGAATCATCCACCCGGTGACTCCATTTTTCAAGATCCCAAGCTTCAAAGTTCAGAGCGACTTCACTACCAAATAATCCATATTTCAGAGCATTGATGATAATCACCGATGATAAGGTATGTGGAAAATCCTTTATCTAGGGAAATATTACTAACTCTAAGGAATGAGTTAGCAAAATTTCAGATTGATCAGAATTTCTCAATATCAGTATATTGTTGTTTGAAATCCAGCCGACTCACACCTGAAGGTAAAAATTGTTTTCTTGGTTTGGTTGCTAAGAGATTAGAAAATGAAATTGAACTATTGTATGTTCAAATTATGATTTCCAAGATCCTAAACTGTTCTTGGAAACTCTCCCTCCTCCCAAAGAAGAAAAGGTAAGGCTACCCTTGGATGGTTGGATTGAAGGATGTTTTGATTTACAACAGGGATGTGACAATCTCCAGCCGAGAGCATATGTTAATGAGTTGGGGCAACAGATAGAATCTGGTTTTTATGATCCTATAGTAGCATATATGGAATATTTTCTTAAGTTGAATGACAAACCAGATTTCCTTTTACAGAGCCAGAGGTATTATGTGTATATATTGCTGGTAGAATTTCCAATTATGTTCTGGTTCAAGCACCATCAAACAACCTCATCATTACAACAGTTGCTTGATTGGTTGATTTGGCACTTTAGTATCACTTGATTCAGTGATTTTGCAGTAGATTAGTGTAGGATAAGTGTGCAATAAGCTTGTTGGACAAGCATCCTTCAACATCTAGTTTACAGTTTGCAGTGTGTGTGTTTTCAGTGTTCAGTTTGGTTGTAAGTTTTTGACCGTATTGGCCCACATGGTTAGGCACTTGGTCTACGGTGTTCTTGACACCTCCAAGGAGCTTCCATCCCCAATAAGGCCAATGTTAGTGTCAGTATTTTCATACTGCCATCAATGATCAAAACTCCTCTTTTCATATTCATATTAGGGTCTCGCTCAGAATTTTTTGTCATTCCACCTAGGTCCTCATTAAAAAATTTACTCACTGATGGTAGCCCTAGTCAAAAAACCTCACTCACATACACTCCATCTACCTCCCTTGACCTTTTTCCATGCACTCCTAGCTATGTTACCCTCCATTCCCCAACTTCCATGTCACCTCCCGCATCCACGTCATTCATTTGTCTCATGATCAGTTGAAACTATGTTTTTTCCTATACGCCACATTTATTTAAAACATGGTTTCCAAACCAATGAGGAAAAATGTTCAAAAAATGAAAGAGGTTTTTTCTGCCAACATCCTCATGTACAAAAACCTCTCTCCATTTTCTAACAGCTATTATGGTTTGGGATATACAGATGAAGCTTTGCAGACATATTTTCCCAAATTTTCCTATTTAGTCATACTTTTGCAGAACATATTGTGGCCAATCAGAGATGAGTCTTGAGAAAAAGGAGGAGGTTTGTGTTCCTCATATTCCATATTACAATAAACTACTTCAAACTATACACAACTATTAGAAAACGAGAGATAACTGTACATCTTTACAGCCTATTTTTCGAACTGTGTAAAGTCCTGTTTCAGTCACCTTTTTGCAGAGAATATTGGGAACAGATGGAGATGAATTTTGGGAAACTGAGAGAGGTTTATCTCAAGAATATATTTATCAACAATAAACTGTATCCCCTTTTCCATATCTATCTTGGATTGAGATATACGAAGGGATGATTGGACCCTATTTTGTAGAATTATGGGAGGAAAATGCTCCAAGACAGTTAGCCACCTCATCAACTAAGAGTTGCAATCAACTTCGAATTTCTCTTCATTGTCAACAAAAATCCATAATTCTAGTGCCAAGTAGATACATTAGTTTTTAATGTCCTACATTTCATTTCTATTTGTGCCAATCAGTTTAGGATATTTGTAAAAAGATCTTGAGATTTCTATCAAGATATTTTAGTTTAGAATTTGTATAAATACTTCATCATTTGAAGTAAGAAAGGGTTGGAATCTCTTGGATATTGTAATAGCTTTCAAACTTTGGCATGGAATATATTGGATGAAGTTGCAGCTATTTTGGTGGAATACCTGTGGTATGGCATTTTGACATAGTTTCTTCTTATGTTGCAAATGTTTGAATGTTTTGTACTCCCATGTTTCATTTCACTTCTATGATATGTTGAATTTCAAGTTGATGAACATAATACATCTTACATGCTCTGTTTTGGGGAAATCTTCATAGTTTGTCCATTTTCCTCATTTTAGAAAGAATACATGCTTGTCTTGCTCTTTCCCGCTATTTTGGTGGAATACCTGTGGTATGGCATTTTGACATAGTTTCTTCTTATGTTGCATATGTTTGAATGTTTTGTACTCCCATGTTTCATTTCACTTCTATGATATGTTGAATTTCAAGTTGATAAACATAATACATCTTACATGCTCTATTTTGGGGAAATCTTCATAGTTTGTCCATTTTCTTCAGTTTAGAAAGAATACATGCTTGTCTTGCTCTTTCTTGCTATTTTGTTGGAATACCTATGGTATGGCATTTTGACATAGTTTCTTCTTATGTTGCATATGTTTGAATGTTTTGTACTCCCATTTTTCACTTCACTTCTATGATATGTTGAATTTCAAGTTGATGAACATAATACATCTTACATGCTCTGTTTTGGGGAAATATTCATAGTTTGTCCATTTTCTTCAGTTTAGAAAGAATACATGCTTGTATTTCTCTTTCTAGCACCTCACCAATCTTATCCATCTCACTTCATAACCTTAAAGTGTTTGAGTGCCTACCTACCTTTCTCCATCAGATGTTTGCAATCATACCCTTATTTTCTCTGACCTAGTCTCTTTGACCTAATCCTCTTCTAACAACCCCACCAAATCAAATCAAGCAAACCCTGAGCTACTATATCTAGCCTAAAACCGTAATCCATCTAGCCCTCTTGGCTATGCTCCTTTGGAGAGAGCCCTCTCCGGCTTGGTAGGGCTAGCTACCAAGTCAAAAGATTGGTTTGTGGTTACCTCAGCTGGAGTCTTTCTCAATCTTGGATGTCTGGAGGAGTGATAACAAGTTAAACTAGAGGATGTCTCCTTTTATGTGACAGTACATGATATCAAATGAGGCAGTGGAGGCATACCCATGCCCACCGAGATAACTGCGTACAAAAGGTAATGGTGAGCCCATCAGTGTGGGATTGAGCTACAAAGTACATGATACGTGATACATGGTACATTGGCATCAATGGAATAGAAAATAATACAATGGATCCCATATACATAATGCGCCTAGAAAAACATAGGCCAGGACTGATTACAATAACATCTGAGAACATGAGATATAATGCTCATCAAGCTGAAATGGGGAGGGGGCATCACAACCAAGGAATCCCTGTTGAACATGAAAGGGCTTTGAAGATTTGAATGGATCATCTCAAAGAGACATGCATGTTGTGGGCACTGCAAGCTGCTGAGACTGAACCCATCAAATCTGTGGAACTACATAGGAGGCTGGATCAACATCTGTGGTCATTCAGGCATGTGGGGGGCTACCTGAAGTGTCACCCCTTCATGAGGTTTGGAACATCTCACACATACTCAGGAATTAGTGGGACAATCATCTAGATCACCAAACTGTCAAGTGTACGAATCTCAATCGTGTGATAAGGAGCTGATGTCGAGCATGTGAAAACCAACCAAGTCAAAGGGAAATAATGATTCCCTTTGCTTGATCTGAGGCATCGAACAAAGATAGAATTTGGAACCAAGGTACATCACCCTCTAGACTACTCTTCTAGAATAAATGTGCTGAGGTCGACAGAAAATAGCCTGCCAGAGTTAAGCCAATGAGGAATCCTCAACAAAGACACGAGGGAATATAGTAGAGGGACTGATAGACTGACACTGAGGATAATGATGGAAGGAGACAAGATGGATGGTGGACTGTTGACTTCCCTTGTTAGAGCATAATAAAAATGGTTGACCTGGTAGCGACTAATGTGATTCTAGAGGGAATAGTCAATGACTCAAACAGTGGTTTGACAAAAATAGGGAAGAAGGACTGGAGGAAAAATATGAGTAAAATGGGATAAATGCAGCATGATGATGAATGAAACACTGTAACGAGACTCAAATGGGGACTTGGAATAGACCCCATAAATACAAGGGTTACACATCTTAGATGCTCTGAACAGGGGTGACTCAATGATGTTGCCACATTGGGGACGCCTGGTGGGGACCATGAAAACATGAGTAAATGATGGTTACTCATGACGAAAATTGACATGTGAGTCAACCAGTGCAAAGGTAAAGTGGTACCATAGTACGGGTGGCTCAGATGAAGAGATTCAGTTTTAAGAGGCAACAAGTGAGACCTCATGGAAAAAATGGCTTCCAGGTGAAGCTTCAAATTACCAAAAACAAAGAGAGTCCCATTATAGAACTCGGTGAGATCTTTCCAACAATGTTGACAGTTAATCAAACGGAGCTACAGTTTGGTCACAATGGGCAACAAAAAAAACTAGGGATTTTCCTATAAAAGGGATTTTTGCCTCCAAATCCAATTCATTTGCATAGTGAGCTGTGGAGAATTTGGAGAGTAGGAGAAGACACTAAATCTTGTGGAGATCGTAGTGGACAAACTGACCATCAGAATCAGGATCTGCAAGTTAGAGTTAGGTGGCCTAAATATACTCATCATTTGCAATGGTTTAGATTTTTAGATTAGGGCTTCAACTGTCTGTGGGGGATCCCTGCTCATCCTCATGGTTTCAACACACTTTCTGGGGTCTGATATGTGCTTTGGAGTGCATAAATGGGGCCCAAAAGTGTGTTCAATGTAGTTTTGAGGGAAAAAAATGTGCTCTGGGGTAAGAAGATGGGTAGGGCTAGTGGTCTACTAGAAGCTGAAGTTGGGCTTAGGTCATGAATGTCTTTTGTACTCTTGACTAAAAAACATAATGATGTCTTGTAGGTACAAAAGAGTAGAATATATTATGGCAAGAATGAGATTTTGAGGCCGTCTGTGAGGAGATTCAGGGGAATCAAGCAGCGAGAGGGACGCTAGCACAATATGGTGTGCTAAAGTTCTTAGAGAACCATTTGATAAGGGCTGGTGAGCCCTTGCTATCAAGGATAGTGAGTTAACAGGACCCAAATCAAGAAGCCTTTGTCGTACAAGGACACAGGATCGAACTCACGATCCAACACATATATTTTCTGATAGGACTTCTCCCCTTGGGAGTGGTAGGGGAGAGACATCTAGTGTTGCCTCGTGGGAGGCATATTGATGAGTTTTCTAAGTGTCATTGTGTACGACGTAGCCATGAAAAGGGTATGACCATTTGGGTTAATGACTTGGAGAGGCTTGAGACATGAGCTATAGCTACAACTATGCTATGGATCTATGTTATCCATGCCTTCCACCATATCACTGGAGGGTAGATGATGCTAGTGGAGAATGTGTTGGGAGGACCTACTAGGGGTGGGCCTAGATGATGTTTTTGTCATTAAAATGAAAGTTGATATTATGCAAACAAAGGACCAATGATAGTTTTTCATTTAGGACAGTCTTATGCTCACTCTTCTTTGAGAACATCCCCACTATACAACCTCATTTTTAGATCTATGATGGGGGCCCACAAGAAACTAGGATTCTTCGTTAGGGGAAGCTATTGAGACAAGGAGGGGAAGCTATTGAGACAAGGAGGTGGAGGGGGAGTCGGATGAGTGTTCCAACCTAATTTTTTTGCTCATTGGGACAAGGTGCCACTATACATAGATGAATACAACGGCATGAACTATTAGGGGGATCCTGACTTACTGCTTCCACTAGGACAAGCATGGGGCCCAGATGGTAAGTGAAAATTGCTATATATTTGGTGCATTTATAGTTTAAGAAATATGTGTATGTTATACTAGTTTATAAACTTGGTGGTATGCAAATATAGCACCAATGAGGCTGGAAGGATACGCGAGACGAGCCACAACGCTTGAGGTTATAGATCAGGGGGGGACCTCATCACGAAAGAGACTAGATGATGGTGCTCTACTAGAGGATCTACGATGTAGATACGACATATTACTAACCGGGTTGACAGAACGTGGGTGGCATGAGGTAGAAGATAAATATACATATGAGTGCACAGGTCTTCCCCCAGAGTTGCGAGGAATCACGTAGCACCTTGTGATGGTCGGTCAGGCAATACGAGATCTACTAGCTGGGGGGATGGAGCCGTTGGTTCAGGAATATCCAGATGATAGTGATTAGGCATAGGGACATGTGGGTCCTCATTTTTTTTTATGATAACATGCTAGTGATCATGTTGATGTATTAGAGTAGTGGAATCAAAACACTGTATGATGATACATATTTATGATTATGCATATTTTTTGTGTGACAATTATGGTTTTCCATTTGTTTATGAATGTTTTCTTACATGTGATAAATGCCAATTTATAATGTTATTTGCAATGGTATCTACGCAGTGATTTTGGGCTCTAGGCACATGATTGAATGAAATGGATTCAAATTCACTCATCAAAAGATTATCTCGTAGATATTTTCTAAATAGGACAAGATTATGCACACGATAACTGCCATTCAATTTTATGACAAGTAACAAGGAATCTAGACAAACATGAAGGTGAAGGATTTGACAGTCAAGGCCATCGGCTAACAAACCTATCATAACATTATATTCGGTCTCGTTATTGGTGGTATATCCAATGCAAACGTCATTGGAGTGGAATAACAAATGCAAGGGGGTGAAAATGGCCCAAGCTGTCGAGGCAGGATTCCTAGTGAAGTGACTCATACCATTGACGAAACCAATATAAGGCGTGGATGATGGATCCATCTGAAACATGCAAGAAGGCAATGTGTAAGAATGTTGGGAATGAAAACTACCTAAATGCAAGAAGAAAGACAGATATACATGCACTTCGATGGGAAATGTTATGGGTAATATTTCTTGAGGTAGAGTGCATTTTGAGGATTGGGAAGGATTTCTCCTTCTGGATCCTCTAACAGGTATGCCCCCTTGCCCAAACATTGGGTGGTAATGTAATGGCCACAAGGTGGATGTGGTTTAAATTCTTGGGTTTGAAGTAAGGAGTTATTGAACCAATCGACCTCATTATGGATGAAGTCTTTGGGATCCATAACATATTGGTCATGGGTCTGCTATGGAAGGAAGTATGTACGATAGTGCATATCATCCCAAGGGTAATTACAGGTGGTCATAGCTTCCATGATGTCTTCATCAAAATGGAATATGGGCAGACTGGAGGAATAAAGACCACATGATGGTGAAGAGCTAACTGAAGCATCTTCATGAGAAACAAGGTTCACATACGCATCGTCAATGTTGGGAGACCATTGTGTTCATCGAAGAAGTTTCAACAAAATCACAAGAGGAGACATTAAGGGATTTCCCAGGTATCGATCTCATGGATGAAGACATGTAAAGAATAGGAGCAGAAATATCTGTCATCTCAACATCAGGGGGAGGGATCATGATGGGTGTTTAAGAGATTTCTTGTTCTGGTGTAGGAGTGGGACTAGAATTCGCAGGTAAAGGAGATGTGGAATCATTATGAGCGACCTCTAATTTTTGAAGCACTTGTAGTGTATCTCCAAAATCTTCGAGACAGGGACAGTGATGGGAATAGTGGCCATAGTTATCACACAAAGTGCAAGGGTGGTTTGTGCATAACGATAAGATTTTCTTAGCTAAATTAGGTAAGGTGACATGGACCTTAGGAATGTTAGAATCAAGGAAGGTATCAATGACCACATCCTTAACATGAGGGAGTTCATGATAGTTATTGGTGGAATGACTAAAAACATCACACAAAGCACAAGGAGGAAGAGGCTTTGGTGGCTTAGGAG
Organism: Pinus tabuliformis; assembly: GCA_031772625.1. Classification (NCBI taxonomy): domain Eukaryota; kingdom Viridiplantae; phylum Streptophyta; class Pinopsida; order Pinales; family Pinaceae; genus Pinus; species Pinus tabuliformis. The sequence goes on from CM062819.1 coordinate 1,555,959,735, forward strand.
AAGTTGGAGTTGTTGGAGGAGCCTTGTCTTGGGTTCCCTTCTTTTGGGCTTTCCCCCCTCGCCAGATGCTTTCACAATAGGAGTAGGATCATGTTGAGGTTATTGTGGAACTGAAGCAAAGAGAGGGGTAGTAACAACTAGTTGGACCCAGGTCAAAGTAGTGTAAGGTTTCAATTTATTGGGTGGAGTGTTTATAGGGGGATATATGTACTAAAATAGGATCCCTAAGGTAATATTGGGTAAAATCAACGTAGCCATGACAGGTGTAGAATAAAATCCAGGCAATGAGAATAAGACCATTATCTAGCCAAAAGGATAATGGTCTGGAGGAATTGCTCTGAAATGGTTAAGGCTTGGGGGAACGGTTCCAGGTGGAAATGGATTAGGAGAGACACAAGAAGAAGGAAGTGATCCTTGAGGAGTTGTATCAGGAGGCGGGTTTGAGTAAGGCACAACAAGTTGTGGAGGTGCGGTCTACTGTGAGGGCATACTGGACCATTTAAGGGCAGCCCGTGATGTGTGGAGCATGAAAACACTTGATGAGATAAGCTCAGAAGGAGTAGACGGTGGGCCATAATAAGCACCAAAAAAAGTGGAATCTTTGTAGACTCCTGGAGAGACAAAGAAGGTAGTCTTATTGTCAGCCATGGAAGAAATGTTGGACTGAAATGAAGTCTGGGATTTTGGAAAGCACATCTTATGGTGAACTGCAGATGCGACAAATGACATAACATAAATATAACTACGACCCAAAAGGATGTTATAGTTTAAGGGAGCATCAATGACTTCAATGTCAATACAAATGATCTTGCCAATAACTGTGATTGGGCAGTTGTGGTATAAGCCTAGGGGCTACGAAGGATGACCATCCCATGCATGTAGAATGATGGTGGATGGAGATAGGTTAGGGGAACCAAGTTTCTTCCAAACACTGGCAGCCATCACACAAGTGGATGCACCTTCGTTAATGATACACTGATGAATAGTGGCACTTCTAATGGAGACTGGAATTTGAAATGCAATGGATGAAGGTAAGGGAGGATTTTTCGACTTTTCAACATGAAAGACAATCATCTAATCATCTTGAGGATCCACAACACCCAAAGAAGAAAGTAGATATTTTCATTGTGTTGGGAACATCTGGAGAACTTCCAGTGTTGGCATGGTAGCAGGAGATTGCGCCAAATCATCTATTATGATATATGTATGGGAGGCTTTGGTAGAAGCAGAATTTTGATGTAACTAACCTTTGAGGATATTGGGAATAACCTCAACCTTAGGTGGAGGGATCTGTAAGGTACCTTTGGTGACAATAGAGGCTCAGTGTACAATTTGATTTGGGACTCAGTCATAGAATTAGTAGATGGCTTGTCATACTGGCGTGATCGAGTCTAAAGGTTGACTTGCTCGTTTTTTACCTCATAAGAATATGATAATCATTATGACCAAATGGTGGAGTTGGTTGAGCTACTTGACCTTGTGTAGTTTGGGTATATATGTATCCTTGGTGAGGAAAATGATTGGTAAGCACGACCATTGAGATGAAGTAGGATAAGGAGGAGGAACAGTGGGTTATGATCCTCGAGAACCTACTTGAGCTTCCCATACTTGTCGCATCTAAGGTAAAAGAGGACATTCATGGGTATAATGATCATAGAATCTACAAAAATCACAAGCTTTTTTCATATGAAGACCCTTGTTCTGCTTGGGTTGGCCCCTATTGATGGGTTGCGGGATTAGGTTGAGGACCCTTAAGGGCATTGGATGGAGGACCCTGGTTGCATTGATAACCTTGAGACTGTTGTATCCTATTACCCTTCCCCCTATTCCTTTTCTTTGGGTTAGGGGGATTGGGTCCACTCTATTGATCATATACTTGTCCTTGTGGAGGATGCGGGCTACGGTGGAGGGGGAGCAGGCATGAGGGGTTGGGGAGCTGGTGTCAAAGGACCTAGAGTGCTAGGCTATGCATACTGATAATAAGGAGATGGGGAAACATCTGTATAACCAGGGGGTACAACAACTGGCCCTGACATCTTATGATGTGGATGAGGATAAGCATATCGCGTGTTGGGACCTAGATAAGGATTGGCCTGAGGAGGATTGAGGGAGGGATAATTGTAAATGAAACTAGTCCCTCCCTGACATTGACCATAACTCGTCTCAGGTGGAGCATATGTTTTAGGGTGTGAAAGGATTCCAACTGTTCCATCCATGGCATGAGATGCCTGTGGTGCATTAGCATCACTACACTGAGGTAAATCAGGGATGACAGTGTAAACATAACCTGATTGGGCGTAAATCAGATCAAATTTTAGAGCTATTTGGCATGCCTCTTCCTTAGACTGAGGGAAGTGTGACACGGCATATTTTGTAATGGGGGCCAATAGTGAGCTAAGAAACCAATCCATATAGACTTGGTCTTCGAAGTTGAGAGCTCTATAGATGATCCTCCTTCTATGCCATTCCTGAACATGGTCAGAAAGGTGAGTGGAAGAAGTTTGACAGAAAGAATTCAAGATTTTGGTACCAGTATCATAATGGAGAGGCAACTGGAAATATGAAAGAAGGTTGTGGCAAGAGTCTCTAAAGTGGAATGGGTTGCTCTGGGATGGTCGATGAACCACTTAGCAGTAGCTCCAATGAGCATGTGTTGGAACAAACGAAGACGAATGGATTCTTCGGTAATGGAATTGAATGAAAACCATGTATGGAAGGTGTGAATATGATTAGTTGGATCTTCTCCAGGATTACCTTCAAACTTGGGGATGTATGAATGGAATTTAGTAGGCATTGTTGGATGTGTGGGGTCATGGAGAAGAGGATCATTGATAAGATGGATAAAATATGGGAGACTTAAACCAACCATAAAAGGAAGTAAGGAAGTAGGAGTGACCACATTGGTGGGGTTACCCTAGTTAGAACCTGGGTTACCACCCTGGGTTCTTGTGTCCACATTGGTGCCTGGCATGGTCGTGATATGGGGTTGATAAGATGCGGAATCAGAGGAAGAACATGATCAATCGGTAGAATCAGAATCAGAATTAGAATGATGACTCGATGGAGGATTGGGAGGATGAACTCTAACTCAACAGGGAGGAATAATATGTCTTAATGGACACTGAAGGTGAAAACCTTGAATTCGATGCGACAAACACCTTGGAGGGAAATGGTGCCTAAACTAAAGGATGATGATAGGAATAAAAGAGAAACAAACAACAAGAAAACACCTAGTGCAGTGGTGCCAAGTCTAAACTAATTATTTTAATGATGTTACTCTAATACAAGTAAACATGTCCTATTAAAGAAAAACACCTCTAGCCTATAGGTGATCTAAATCCTCAAACAATCCTAGATCTATTGTTTCAGATGGGATTCCAAATAACTTCTTACTTGATGAAATTCGATCCCCATAAGAAGAGTTGTCTAGAGAAAGGTGGGGTAAAGGACCAACTACTTCCCACAACCAGTCTTATAAGGTGTTTTCCTAAGATTTGTCACTACGGTTACCTTCGTCCCACGGGGGTCGTCGATTCTTGAACTTCTTGGTAGTCAACCACTACACAGAATTCCTTGCCACGAGTTGGGTAGCCTCAAGGAGAACTACTCACACGATGACCTAGCCTAACCCCCTCTAAATTTGGTTTCTTACGCATTCCGTCTTTGGTCGTGGGATGGTGAAGGATTTTAATATTCCTAGTATGTCAAATTCTATGTCTCAATGAAAGCGACCGATGGTGTTATTGGAAGCCTATCTCACCGACCCTACACCTACACTACAAAGATTGTTTGGCCTTGATGACCAAATGGGCTTAATCTATGTGTGTTTATTTACTAAGGTGTAGTGTTTCAAGTCTTGGCTTGGTGGTGTTAACCAAGCTCATGTTCACTTAAGGTGTGAGTGTGCAAAAATGATGTGTCAAGTGGATGAGTTAATTAAGAATGATTCATGATGCCATATACTGATGAAAGTAAAATGCTGAAATAGTGTAAATGAATTTGAAAATGACAAAAAAATAAACAACCAATCAAGCACACAAAACCCCACCCACAAGGGCTACTAAGAAGCTAAGAAAGAGAGGGAAAACAAGCAACTCAAAGACACATAAAGAGGCCTAAAAGATCTAATGTCAAGGGACTGCAATCTAATGGCTTTAATCTGCTAGAAATGGTGCAGACAAACAGCAAAAATCAGAGGTGAAAGATGTTGCAAAGAATAGGTGTGAAACTTTGATCTAAAAACAACATAATTGAATATTTAAACAATTTCACCAAATATTAACTAAGGTTGGTTTTATGTGAATGAATGAGAGAAATTGATTTTTAAGTGCCTTTAACATAAAACTTGAAATCATAAAATAAGCATGAACAACATAAATAAGAAGCAAACACAAGATATTTGATGACGAAGTTCATCCCTCCTGGACTACATCTCCGGTTCTACTTCCAATGGGCGTCAATTGTATTGAAAATGCTCATAAAGCCTCTTTACATCAAAATTCACCATTTTGGAATGTGCACACATACATCAATGGCTATTTTTAGAAGATAGGCCTCGGCCTTAGCTCTCTAATGAAACTTACAGATCTCAAAAAGGCCCAATATTGGCCAAGTTATGCCTCAAAAGGCATATTACAGGCACACATAACTCTATTTCCACAGTTTCACCTTACAGTTCCCTAGCCGATGGCGCAATGGAAATTATGTTTATAGATCCATGGGTAGGTCTAGGGGTCAAATCGGCTCAGGATCGAGTTTGGAAATACATAGCAAATAGGTTACATATGGTTCAACTATATTCCAAATATACATATCGTATGGTGGTCGAATTATCCTACCCGCCCATTTTTATCATATGGTTGAAACAATATGTTTCTAATATAGCATATGCACCAGTAGTGAAATCATTATACAACCCATGGAAATATAGTTACAACCTATAGTTTGAAACATAGTATATGATGAACCTCGTGGCATATTTTGTTATAACAAATTTGAACCGATGGTGATGTAACATTAGCATATGATTTAAACTATACACCAACTCTCCATCATATGAAATTTGATATACCTGTTATAACATTTGGTTTATCAAAAAAGTCCGATGTTGGCTACATAACTCCCGCTATGTTGGAGGATTCGTTTTGGTAGTGTTGATTAATCAACCAAGGGTTTAGCGGGCTGCTAAAGTTGGCAGGCTCCGCCAACCCTTCTCCCCAAAAGCCATAACATGAAACTTTAAGTAATTATTTGTTCCATTGTAATATAAAACAAACTCGTGTTTCAATGGTAATGTTTTGCAATGAGAGTTTAGAGGTCATAAGTTTGACCCCCGATCCAGTGAGTTGACCTCTAACCTACGCTTTGACTTGACTTTGACTGCCACATGCATTGACTTTAACTTGCCACGTGTCATGATGTGAGACTACCACTTGGCCTGCAAAGGCCCATTTTTTTGCTTGTTTGATAATAACTTTAGAATGCATTTTATCACTCATACGAAGGCCATTTTTGAAACCGAATATACCATCAGAATTAACACGATGAGCTCTTCGACTTGGCATTGATTTCATGATCATCTAAGACTCTAAAATTTTCAGCATTTCAAGGATCCTCCTAGATCATTCCTCTCCACAAGAAGATTTTGGACCACCAAAAGTTTGGTTTTAAGAAGACATGAGGTGAGGGTAAAACTCCCTCACCCTTCTAATCTCCATCCACCATGTTTTACTTGGATTCATGCCTTTGAGTCCCACTCGAAGATACTTAACATCTCCACACCTGGAAGTGTGGACCTTCCTATCCAAGATGGTATCTTCCTGTAACTAGTCATACATTCAGGTGAAAAATCATCTATGGTTGGAATTTGAGCATTTTCCTTTAGATCCATGATCATAGGAGGTTCATACAACTTCAAATTTTCAACATTTACAACTGAATATATGTGCATGTATGGAGGAAAATTCAATTGGAATGCATTATGCCCAATATTTTCAACAATCTTAAAAGGACCATACCTGATAGGTCTCAACTTTTTACCTTCACTTTTCATCCTTTCTTTGCTGATGTATAGCCATACTTGATCACCAACCTGGAAGTGATGATCCACCCGATGCTTGTCATGGCACATTTTGTACTTGGCCCGACTTTTCTCCAATTGATCTTGCACTACTTCATTAATATTTTGGATTCTTTGAATGAACTTGATTGCTTTGTAGGCACCTCCATGTCCATCCTCCTTGGCTTCTTCACCAAACATGAAGTCCATTGGTGATTTTGGCAGGTACCCAAAAAATATCTAAAAAGGAGATCTTCTAGTAGAAGAACCTACACCAAAATTCCCTAAAACATGAGAAGAATGTGCTTCCCTTATGACATACAATCTTTCTCCCTGTGGTATGCACAACTTGCCAAGATGGTACAATAACCTGTCATGAACATGAAATTCACTTCTTCCACCTGAGCACCATGAGTTAGTGATTCATAAACATATTTTAAATCAATATCTTCAGGATATTGTTCTATGTAACTTTCATGTGCTAAAGAACTATTTTGTAGAATTACTGAAGCATTCAAATAAGGTGTTGATAACATATTAGCTACTTTATTGGTGGTACGTTTCTTATATTTGATTACTAAGTCGAATTGCTTCAAAAACCCCATCCATCTATAATATCAAGACTTCTACAACTTAATTTGAGATTGAAGGTACTGAAGTGGCATAATGATCTGTATGAATCGTTGTTTCTTTTCCCATTAAATAATGTTTCCATTTTTTAACACTTTCCACTAATGCATACAATTCTTTATCATAAGTTGGATAGTTATCAACTTCTTTAGAAAATATTTCTGAATGAAAAGAAATAGGCTTTCCTTTTTAAAATAACACTACACCCATTGCATACCCACTAACGTTAGTTTCTATTTCAATTGGCTGTTGAAGGTCTGGTAAAGCCAAGATTGGAGCTGTCACAATTTTCTTCTTTAAAGTATCAAATTATTTTTGTTGTTTTCCTCCCCACTTAAAGGAGACTTTAGAACTTGTTAAAGCATGAATTGGTGATGCAATAAAAGAGAAATGAGAAATAAACTTCCTCCAATACTGAACCGCACCCAAGAAACTTCTAACTTCTATCACATTTTGAGGTCTTGGATACTTAATAAATACATAAATTTTAGTTGAATCTATTTTTAACTGACCTCCTCCAACTATGTAACCAAGATATACCAAGGAAGTTTTTCCAAATTCACATTTAGAAAGTTTGAGATACATTTTCTCTCTTTGCAACACATCAAAAACTTGTTTAACATCCTTTACATGTTCTTCCAAACTTGAACTGAAAATAAGGATATCATTCAGATAGACTATCACAAACGTATAAAAAAAAGGATGAAACACATCATTCATCACTCTCATAAAAGTTTCTAGAGCATTGCATAATCCAAACAATATAACTAACCATTCAAAATTCCCTTGTCTAGTCTTGAATGCAGTTTTCTATATATCATTCTCTGCAATATGATTCTGATGATAATGACTACTTAAATCCATTTTTGTAAAGTAAACATCATTCTTTAATTGATCAAGAAAATCATCGATTCTAGGAAGAGGATACTTGTTCTTAATGGTGATTTTATTGAAGGCTCTAAAATCAACACACATTCTCCAAGTTCCATCTTTCTTAGGGACTAATGTGATCGGTGATCCACATGGAGAAGAACTAGGTCAAATGAAGCCTTTATCAACCAATTCCTAAATTTGTTTCTTAATTTCTTCATTTTCTATGACCAACATATGATACATGCCAATATTTGGAAGAGGGGCATCAAATTATAATTTAATCTCATGTTGTATTCCTCATTTTGGAGGTAGACTTTTTGGTTCTTTAAACAATTCCTTATAAGAATCTACTATTTCAACCAATTTTTCCTTAAACTGAGAATCACATCCTTGAAAAGGATCATACTTGGCTTTAGGTTTTTCTTTAATAAACATGAGAACATAATTTTTACTTGAATTTATGAGCCTTTTCATTTGACTAACATTGATTAAATTCGAGCTTGTCTTAATTCTGTGTGCCCTGACAATGTATTCAATTCCATATTTAAAGAGATGATACTTATTCTCCTTTCTATGAAATATGACATCTCAATCATAAAGATAAGGACTACCCAACACAACTCCACATATATCCAAAGGAATCACATCTAGCTCAACTTCATCAACAAAATTAGTTGTAATTGCAAACCTTAATCAACATTGTTTTGTGACTTGCATATGATTGTTTTCTTTCAACCATCCTAAAGGGTGTGGTTTTGGATGATTTTTAGTTTCCAATCCCAATTTCCTTACTAGCTCCTCATATATTAGATTTGCTTATGATCCACTATCGAATAATGTATCTATCTTAGTGTGCTTGGAGATAATCTTGATATGGAACAATTCAACTCTTTTCTTTTCTTCAATCACATCAATATATTTTGAAGAATATGCAGAACAAGTAGAACTAGATCTAGATTCAGAAGGATTACATGTCAGACCCATAGTGGTTATCTTCTTTTCATCAACGGAGTCAGTTCCCAAATATTGTTGGACTGTAGCATTAGCTTTCATCTCACCCTTCTTCTTAAAGAACTTCTTTGGCTTAAGTTCCAGATGAAGATTCCAACACTTGGAGTCATCATGTCCAATCCTCTGATAATGAGTACAAGTACACCTTTCTCCTTCTTTCTTAGCTATTTCTAATTTATTCCCTTTCAACTTTCTCTTCCCTTTTCCTTCTTTGGAATCTTTGTTCTTTGAATGATTGAATGGTTTCTTTGAAAAGTTTGATTGAAAAGGTGTACCACCTGATTCAATATCAATGGCTTGTACACACACTTCATCAAAGTCAGTTGGATTAAACATAAGCAATGTATGTTGCAAATAAGAATGAAAACTTCCGATGTACTTCAACAAATTATCCCATGTGTCTAATGGAAAATTAAGTGCTAATGCCTTTTTCCTGAATTCCTATGTAAACTCTTGCACACTTTGTCCTTTACCTTGCCTCAAATGCTACCAATCCATTACAGCCTATTGCATATATCCTAAAGGATATAATTTCTTTCTAAGTGCTTTAATAAAATTAGACCATGAAGAGATAATTTTACCTTTATGCTTCAAATCTGATTGAATTTTACTTTCCCACCAAATCAAAGTTGTTCCCCCCATTTTAAGTGTAACTAACTAAATTTTTGCAGATTCATCAACAATATTTTGAATTCTACAATACACCTCAAGTTGCTTTATCCAATTATCTAAATTTTTAGGATTCATTTCACCATCATACATGGGCAATTCAAACTTAACATCAAGATTAAATAAAAGAGATTTCTTTTGATTCTTTTGTGAGTCTAAATCTGAACTGGAATGATAAGAGAATAAGGAAGAAGAAGAAAATGAAGATGAAGGAGAAGGAGGTTCATTACTATCAATTTTTTTCTTGCCCTTTTTCACTTTTGCGCATTTACAATATGAAGCTGCATCTCTAGTATTCTTGTCTTCATAAAGTTATGCAATCATCCTTTGCATATTAAGGAACATCTATTGAAATTTCTCCTCTCTCTTTGTCTCAAGATCTTCTCCTTCATTTGAACCTGCCATCATTTATGAGACTTTCCTATTTCCAATCTCTGGATTTATCTCTTCAAGTTTCCCTTCTCCACGTCGCAACCTGGATCTAGTCAACATTCACATTGGAAAATATCCTGCTTAAACATGATCAACCTCCCTTTGATACCAAAATATGATTTGAAAACAACAGAATTGAATATTCTCACAATTTCAACAAATATTAACTATGGTTACGTTTATGTGAATGAATGAGAGAAATTGATTTTTAAGTGCCTTTAACATGAAACTTGAAATCTGAAAATAAGCATGAACAATAGAAATAAGAAGAAAACACTAGATATTTGATGACGAAGTTCGTCCTTCCTAGACTACAGCTCCAGGTCCATTTCCAATGGGAGTCTGATGTATTGAAAATGCTCATAAAGTCTCTTTACATCAAAATTCACCATTCTGGTATGTGCACACAAGCATCAATGAATATTGTCAGAAGATAGGCCTCAGCCTCATCTCTCCAATTCAACTTACAGATCTCTAAAAGGCCTAATATTAGCCAAGTTATGCTTCAAAAGACATATTACAGGCACACATAACTCAAGTTCGACAATTTCACCTTACAACTCCCTGGCTGATGGCACAATGGCAATTCTTTTTATAGATCCGCGGGCAGGTCCCAAGGTCAAACCTGCGAGCCTCTTGGGATCGAGTTTGGAAATACATCGCAAATAGGTTACATATGGTTAAACTATATTCCAAATATACATATTGTATGGTGGTTGGATTATCCTACCCACCCATTTTTATCATATGGTTGAAACCATATGTTTTTAATATAGCATATGCACCAATAGTGAAATCATTATACCACCCATGGCAATATAGTTACAATCTATAGTTTGAAATATAGCATATGATGAACCCTATGGCATATTTTGTTATAACAAATTTGAACCGATGGTCATATAACATTAGGATATGATTTAAACTATTCACCAACTCTGTGCCATATGAGATTTGATATAGCTATTATAGAATTTGGTTTATCAACAAAGTTCGACGGTGGCTACATAACTCCCACTATGTTTGGAGGCTTCATTTTGGTAGAATAAATTAATCAACCAAGGGTTTGGCGAGGCCGTTGGAGTTGGAGGGCTCTGCCAACCCTTCCCCCAAAAAGCCATAACATGAAACTTTAAATAATTATTTGTGCCATTGTAATATAAAACAAACTTGTGGTTCAATGGTAATGTTTTGCAATGAGAGTTCAAAGGTCATAGGTTCGAACCCTGACCCTTCCAGTTGACCTCTGACATGCGCTTTGACTTTAATTTGACTACCACATGTGTTGACTTTGACCTGCCACATGTCATGATGTGAGACTGCCACTTGGCTTGTAAAGTCCCATTTTTTTGTTGGGTTGTGTTATATTCTTTCCACGACTAGCCTATGCAGTTAATCAGGGGGTTAGAGGAAGGGCGGAATCCCCCCTTCGTTGCACTGATTGCACAGTGGGGGGGTCATAGGGGGTTTGAGGGGCGTGGGTAGCCCCCCTCTACAGAGTCTGGGGCAGTGCCCCGGGAAATTTTTTTTGGACCCTATATTAGGTTGGGTAGACCTACCTATGGTTTTGTGCATGGTTTTCGCACATAGTTTTCGGTCCATGGTATTGGATGCTTCGGCAAGTATAAATATGTATTGTAACATTGAAAGGAATATAATGAAAAATCAAGCTGGTAGTCCCTGTTTTGGGATCCAGGGGAAAATCTCTGTGTATATGTGTTCTATGTGTTATGCTCTCGCATTATTTTTTTTCTGTGTTTAATAATTCGTATGCAAGTAATTTATGTATGGGGTTATAACCTAAATTTGGTATCAAAGTTGTTTTGGCTTCAAGGGGATGCCTTTGTTTCTGAGGGGTTGTGCTCGGGCTTGTGGTAGACCCTGTTTAGTGGGAGATCTGTAGGATCGATTCTGGTGGTGAAAGAAGATGGCGAGCAGTGGAAAGATAGAGATCAAGAAATTTAATGGTCAGAGTTTTCAGTTATGGAAACTCAAGATGGAGGATCTGTTGGTGGATAAAGATCAGTGGATCACGGTAGATCCAGGTACTAAACCAACAGGAGTGTCCAATGAAGAATGGAAGAAGTTAGATCGAAAGGAAAAGAGCACAATACGATTGTGTGTCTCAAATTCAGTATTACTGAATGTATCAGGGGAAGCTACGGCTAAGGCTTTGTGGGACAAGTTAGGGACTTTGTACCAATCTAAGTCTTTAGTGAATAAACTGTTCCTGTGGAAAAAGATGTATAACCTGAGGATGAAAGATGGAGACTCAGTGACAGAGCATCTGAACGCATTTAATACTATGGTAAGTCAGTTATTATCTGTTGATATTAAAATTTTAGATGAAGATAAGTGCATCAGTTTGTTATGTTCTCTACCAGATTCATGGGATAGTCTGGTTATTGCAATAGGTAGCAATGCAACTGCCTTACAGTTTGATGAAATAGTCTCATCCTTGCTGACGGAGGAGATAAGACAGAAAAATATGGAGAGCCAAAATGGTGATGCCTTATTTGTATGAGGACGGTCCTAGAACAGAAACAAAAATAAGTCATCGAGTGGGAGATCTAAATCTACAAGGAGATCTAAATCTCTAGGAAAAATTGTAAAGGTGGTGTGCTGGAAATACGGAAAGGAAGGGAATTACAAAAGGGATTGTAAATCTAAAGCTCCTGATAAAGGAAAGGGATCTGATGATGCTCCTTCTGCAGAGGTGAAAACCTCCTCAGATGAAGGTGGGGATGTGTACTTGGCTTCTTCAAATACACATGTAAATCACGAGGCATGGTTGATTGATTCAGGTGCATCCTTTCACATCATTCCCCATAGAGAGTGGTTCTGTGAATATGAGAAATATGATGGTGGTGATGTCTTCTTGGGGGATGACAAGAAGGATAGAATTGTTGGTCACAGAAAATTAAAGTTGAAGTTGCAAGGTGGAAGGGTTATAACACTTCCGGGTGTTCTGCATATTCCTGCATTAGCCAGAAATCTGATTTTTGTAAGCAAGCTAGATGATGCAGGTGTAAAAACAATGTTTGAGAAGGATACCTACAAGATGGTTCAGGGGGCACTGGTATTGATGCGGGGAGTTTGAATTGGAACTCTGTGCAAGCTGCAAGGTAGCACTGTTGTTGATGGGTGCAATAGTTTCGTGGTTCCTGAAAGTGGAGCAGAAAATCTAGTGGTCTCTGGAGAGAAGACCATGTTGTGGAATCAAAGGCTTGGACATATTGGAGAGGAGGGCCTTCGAATACTTCATGGTAAAGGTATGGTAGAAGGTATGAGTAATAGCTCTCTAGATTTTGATTTTTGTGAAAATTGTGTATATGGGAAGCATAATCGGGTGAGTTTCCCCTATGGTGGTAAGAGGGCGAAACAGATATTATAGCTTGTGCACAGTGATGTGTTTGGACCTGTGAAGGTTCCATCACTGGGTAAGTCTATGTACTATGTATCATTTATAGATGATTTCTCAAGGAATACATGGATATATTTCCTTAAGAAGAAATCTGAAGTCTTTGACAGGTTTAAAGAATTTAAGGCTCTGGTGGAAAACCAAACAGAGAAGAAGACAAAGGTGCTAAGGACAGATAATGGTGGAGAGTTTTGCAGTAAGGAATTTGAAGAATTTTGTAAGAAGTGTGGTATAGCATAGTAGAAGACTACTCCATATACACCTCAGAAAAATGGAGTTGCAAAAAGAATGGACAAGACGTTGATGGAAAGGACAAGAGGCATGCTCAGTGGTGTCAAGTTAGGACAAGAATTCTAGGCAGAGGCGGTAGAGACAGCATGTTACCTGGTCAACAAATCACCTTCATCAGCATCGGAGGATAAGACTCCACAAGAGGTATGGACTGGTAAGAAACCCTCGCTTTCACATTTGAGGTTATTTGGATGTGATGCATATGTACATGTTCCAAAGGAGAAACGAACCAAGTTGGATAGTAAATCTGAAAAGTGCATCTTTATTGGGTATAAGGATGGTTTAAAGGGTTATAAGCTTTGGAACCCAGTAACAAAGAAGGTTGTGTATAGCCGAGATGTGGTGTTCAGAGAGGTGAAAGATTTTATTAAACATGAAGTCCAACCAAAGGAACCTTAGAAGATAGAGTTTGAGCTTAAGGAGGAAGAATCAAACTCTACAACAGAGAAGGAATCAGAAGATAAAGAACCACAAACTTCGAGTGTGAGAAGATCAGTTCGAGAAAGAAGGCAGCCAAAAAGGTATAGTCCATCTACTTTCTATTCAAATTTTGCTTTATCTATTACTGATGATGATCCCAGAACTGTGAAGGAAGCAGTAGATTCAGAGGATGGAAAACTATGGAAAGAGGCCATGGTTGATGAAATGGCATCTTTGCACAAAAATTAGGCATGGGATTTAGTGGAATTTCCAGCTAGAAAGAAACCCATTGGCAGCAAATGGGTGTTCAAGAAGAAGACAAATGCAGAAGGAAAGGTGGAGAAATACAAAGCTCAGTCGGTAGCAAAAGGTTATTCCCAAGTGCCGAGAATTGATTTTGGTGATATTTTTTCTCCTGTTGCCAAGGCAACTTCTATTCGATTACTTTTATCTGTTGTTGTTGCTTTTGATTTTTAGGTAGAACAGATGGATGTGAAGACAACATTTCTTCACGGGGACCTGGAAGAGGAGATCTACATGAAGAAACCTGAAGGCTTTGCGCTGAAGGGTAAGAAAGAATTGGTATGCAAGTTAAAGAAGTCTCTGTATGGGTTAAAACAGTCACCAAGGATGTGGTATCAGAAATTTGATACATTTATACGGGGACTTGGCTTCACCAGAAGCAAAGCAGATCACTGTGTGTATTTTAAATTAATTGGTGACCGTGTTATTTATTTGGTCTTGTATGTGGATGATATGTTGCTAGTTGGAAATGACAAAGAAATTATCTAGGATTTGAAGACCCATTTGTCCTCCAAATTCGACATAAAAGATCTTGGTGCTGCAAACTATATTTTGGGCATGGAAATTAAAAGAGATCGGACAAAGAGGAAGCTCTGGTTAAACCAGAGGAAGTATGTCGAGACAATATTGCAGAGTTTTAATATGCAGGATAGTGAACTGGTGAAGGTTCCTATTCCTGTAGGTGTAAAGTTATCTGTTGAACACTGTCCCAAGACACAAGAAGAGGAAGAGGACATGTCCCGTGTTCCATGTGCAAGTGTAGTCGGTAGCCTAATGTATGCGGTGGTCTGTACTAAACCAGACATTGCACATGTAGTGGGAGTATTGAGCAAGTTTATGTCAAAACCATGGAAGGAGAACTGGACAACAACGAAGCGGGTTTTCAGGTATTTGTGTGGCACTAGTGATTATGGTGTGTGCTACCAAGGAAAACCAAGATTAGACAGAGTGTTGGGTATTCGTGGCTTTGTTGATGTAGACTGGGCTGGAGATCTGGATCAGAGAAGATCTACAAGTGGGTATGTGTTTAACCTATATAGAGGTGCAATCAGTTGGATGAGTAAGAAACAATCTATAGTGGCACTATCAACTATAGAGGCAGAATACATGGCAGCCACTCATGCAAGCAAGGAAGTAGTTTGGTTGTAGAGATTGTGTTCAACTATGGGGGTTAGTACATGGAGCTATAAGGATAGACTGTGATAGCCAAAGTGCAATTTTCTTGGCAAAGAACCCTGCTTACCATCCAAATAAAAAGCACATCAATGTTCAGTATCACTTTGTGAGGGATATGATAGAAGACGAAAAAGTGTTGTTGGTAAAGGTGGACACTTTGAAGAACACTGTAGATGCATTGACAAAATCTATGAGCTCTATTAAGTTCTCTTGGTGTAGAGAAACAATGGGCATTGCAAGGCTGGATAAATGACTAAGCTCTCATATGGCCCCCTGTGGAAAGAAAACAACAAGTGGGAGAATGTTGGGTTGTGTTATATTCTTTCCACAACTAGCTTACGTAGTTAACCGGGGGATTAGAGGGGGGGTGGATTCCCCCCTTCATTGCATCGATTGCATAGCGGGGGGGTCACAGGGGGTTTGAGGGGGGTGGGTAGCCCCCCTCTATGGTGTCCGGGGTAGCGCCTCGGGAATTTTTTTTGGACCCTATATTAGGTTGGGCGAACCTGCTTATAGTTTTGTGCATGGTTTTCGCACATAGTTTTTGGTCCATGGTTTTGGATGCGATGGTTTTTCGGTCCATGGTATTGGATGCTTCGGCATGTATAAATATGTATTGTAACATTGAAAGGAATATAATGAAAAATCAAGCTGGTAGTCCCAATTTTGGGATCCACGGGAAAATCTCTGTGTATATGTGTTTTATGTGTTATGCTCTCGCATTGTTTATTTTTCATATGCAAGTAATTTCTGTAAGGGGTTATAACCTACATTTTTTACCTATTTGACAATAACTTCAGAACGTGTTTTCTCACTCATATGGAGGCCATTTTTGCAGCCAAATATACCATCGGAATTAGCACAATGAGCTCTTCGACTTGGAACTGGTTACATAAGCATATGAGATTGTAAAATTCTTAGCATTTCAAGGATCCTCCTAGATCAAGCTTTAAGACCCAGGATGCTTAGGGGAATACTAAGGGGGAAAAGGAAAACCCAAAATCTAAAGGGAGAAAATGTAAAATAAACCTATCCAACAAATATGGAAAGTAATGGATCAGATCTGAAAACCAATGGCTGAAAATGTTGAAAACTCTAGACTCCTCACTCAACAAATTACTTCCTAACAATGTGGAGGTGTACTCTAAAACCTAGGGGGATTTTTTCCTTCCTCAAAGAGACAAATCAAGTGGATCCAGGCCTAAGGGAGACTAGAAATAGAGATGAAGTACCCAAACCAGTCTGCAGACAACACTCTCGACAAATCTGTAAAAAATTTGAATTTTTTTTGGAAAAGGTACAAAACGCAGGTACTTACCTATTCTGGGGAAAACACAGTTTTTTGGCCAAAAAGTGCACTCTGCAACTCAATTATGGGATGAAAAATGTGGTTTGTTCCTAGGAGTCTTGGTCCGTAGATGTCACACATATTTTGTCGTCTCCTGCTCGACTAGTACCTGTGACCCACGGAAAAGACCAGAAACCCACCAGAATCCAAAAATTTGACAAAATAGGGTTTAATACTATAAGAAAAATTGAGAGGCTAAAAATAGTTGAAGAAAACCCTGAAATTTTCTGAAACTTCAGTCACCCAAGAACGTTGTTATTACACCAGTGGAGTCACCATTTGTTAGATGACAAATGTGTAACTAAAGAACCATTGGAGAAATATTTTGATCTCCGTGATGTGCAACACACACAAAAGGTACGCATTGCAACTTTGTATTTAGAACCCAATCAGTTTCTATGGTATCGATGGCTTTGTTATCATAAACCACTTGTCACTTGGTCAATTTTTATAGGAAATGATAGCACATTATGAGGATACAAAGAGAAACAAGTTTTTTAGCGAATTAATAAATATCAAACAAAAGAGTTCAGTGATAGAGTTACGACTTCCAAAAATTGAATATTAGGGTTATTGATATTTTAGAGGAGCATAGGATTGATTTCTTCATAGGGACTTTGAAGGATAATATCTAGCATGAGGTTTTCCTTTGGGAATCTGATTCATTGGAGAAGGCATTCAGGGTAGCAAGAAAAGTTGAAAGAAAAATTATGGCAACAAGGAAGTCTACCACTCACAACTATAAAGATGGAAGTGTTGCTTCTCCTAGCCTTCCAAAACCTACAAGGTTAATGCCACAAAAATTCGAGGAAAAAAGAGGAAAAAGGGCTTTGTTACAATTGTGATAGAAATATGCTAAAGGTCATAAGTGTGTTGATAAGAAATAATTCTACATAGATTGTGAAGAGGGGGAAGAAAAGGAACAAGAAACATCAAAAGATGAGGATATACACCAGGAACTAACCCCTGAGTAAGAATAAATGAATCCAACCATATCTTGCAAGGCATTGGTAGGAATTACCGCTCCTCAAATGCTCAATATAGAAGGATATATAAAGAAGAAAAAGGTAATAGTGTTGATTGATTCAAGTAGTACTCATAATTTTATTCATTGCAAGATAGCCAAGGAATTGAATTTCTTCCTATATCTAGCACCAAAGTGTCAAGTGATGGTTGCAAATGGAGGAACAATAAATTACTATGGAAAGTACCATAATATCAAGTTAACCATGGGGGAATATGTATTGAATAGTCCAATTCTTTCCATTCCAATGGGTGGTGTTTATGTTGTACTAGGAGTCCAATGGTTACAATCTTTGGGGATGATAGCTTTTAATTTTCAATAACTTTTCTTGAATTTTTTTTGGGAAGGAAAGGAAGTTGAATTAAGGGGTATCACAGTGAAACCAGGAAAGATAATAAGCTCTAATGGCATGACAAAACTTTTAAATAAAGAATAATGGGGCGTAATTGAACAATTATGCTCACTAGAGGTTCAAACATGAAAATCATCTATTTCTCCAAATCTCCAGAAAGTCTTAGACAATCATTCCAAGGTATTTGACACTCCCAAAGGCCTCCCACCTATTCATGATCATGATCATGCTATTCATTTGATTCCAGGAAGTGTTCCTCCAAACATCATACCTTACAGATATCCTTATGCCTAAAATAATGAAATTGAACTTATGGTTGCAGAAATGCTAGAGGTTGGTATAATTCAACCTAGCCAAAGTTCTTTCTTTGTTCCAGTAGTATTGGTGCACAAGAAGGATAGATCATGGCATATGTGTCCGGATTATAGGGAGCTCAAAAATCTCACTATTAGAGATAAATTTCCTATTGCTGTCATTGTTGAATTATTGGGTGAATTACATGGAGCAATTTACTTCACCAAGATGGATCTTCATTCAAGATATCATCAAAATTAGAATGAAAACTAAAGGCATTCCAAAAACAACATTCATAACTCATGAGGGTCATTATGAATTTTTGGTCATGCCTTTTGGCCTTACTAATCCACCTTCGACATTTCAAGGTTTGATGAATTCCATTTTCAAACCCTTCCATAGAAAATTTGTGTTAGTATTTTTTGATGATATACTAATCTACAACAAGTGTTGGAAGGATCATGTCCAACATGTTGACAGGGTGTTCAAACTATTGGAGGAGAAATAATTATATGAAAAAAATTCAAAATGTTTTTTAGAGTACAAGAGGTGGAATATTTGGGTCATATTGTATCTCATGAGGGTGTTAAGGTAGACCCTAAAAAAATTAAATCCATTAATGAATGGAAAATCCCCACAACCATAAAGAATCTTTCAAGATTTCTATGGTTAATAGGGTGTTATCGCAAGTTTGTTAAGAATTATGGGAGAATACCAACACCTCTAACAATATTACTGAAAAAAGATGCATTTTCTTGGATTCCAGAAGAAACTGATTCCTTTAAACATCTTAAATAGGTAATGTGCCAAGCACCAGTCTTAGCCATGCTTGACTTCACAAAAAACTTGATTGTGGAATGTGATGCCTCAGGAAATGGAATTGGTGTTATTTTAATTCAAGAAGGAAGACCCATTTCTTTTGAAATCCATCCAATCAAGGGAAAGTATTTACATAAACCTATTTATGAGAAGGAAGTGTTGGAAATACTACATGCACTAAATCAATGTAGACCTTACCTAATGTGAAGAAACTTCAAGGTAAAAATATATCATGATAGTCTTAAATAATTTTTGGAACAAAGATTATCTTCACAGAAGTAGAAAAAATGGGTCATAAAGATGTTGGGTTATGAATTTGAAATCATATACAAAAAAGGGAAGAAAAATGTTGTTTAGATGCACTCTCTAGAAAGGATAAGGATGTGGAAGCATTGCTTTGTGCCATTTCTAGTATCCAACCTGATTGGATAACGAAGCAAGGATGAATGGAAGAATGAGGAAGAGGTGTGGACACTCATTAAAAATTTGCAGCAAGGTCCCAATACATATGATACATTTAGATGGAAAAAATATTCATTATGGTACAAATATCGCTTATATATTTGTAAGAATTCCCAACTCAAAGAAAGATTTTTTTGGTATTGCACACATTTTCCTTAGGAGGGCACTCAAGATTTTTAAAAACTTACCATAGGGTCAAGAGTGATTTTTTTTGGGATGGCCTTAAATATGATATTCATAAGTTTTTGGAAAAATGTTTGGTTTACCAACAAAACAAAGTTGAGACAATTAAGACCCCAGGTCTTATAACCTTTAGCCATTCCAAGTCAACGTTGGGAGGATGTCTCAATGTATTTTATCACAGGTTTACCCAAGTTTGAAGGAAAGAGTGTCATCATGGTGGTAGTTTATAGACTTACCAAGTATGGACACTTTTGTGAATTATCTCATTTTTTAAAATCTAGTATAGTTGCTACTTCATTTATGGAAACAATTCAAAAGCTGCATGGAAAGCCAAAGATTATTGTAAGTGACAGAGATCCCATTTTCACTCAAAATATTTGGATGGAATTATTTTCTTGTCTTGGTACTTAATCAACTCATAGCTCATCTTATCATCCTTAATTTGAAGGGAAAACTGAGATAGTGAACAAATGTTTAGAAATATATCTTTGTTGCTTTGTATATAATAAAAAAACACAAAGGGTCAAGTGTTTACCTCTAGTTGAATGGTGGTATAACACTTCCTTCCATACTGCAACAAAAATGACCCCATTTATGGAACTTTGTGGATATCATCGACCATCCATCACATCATCTTTAAGAGGAAATTCTAAGGTTCAAGTAGTGGAAGATCACATTGTGCATCAACAATGACTTCTCCAACTCTTAAACGATAACCTCGCTTTGGCGCATAATTGAATGAAACAAGAGGCATATCATCATCGTAGTGAAAGAAGTTTTGATGTAGGCGACTGGGTATTTTTACGACTACAACCATACAAAAAAATGTCCCTTAAGCAAGTTAAGAAGGATAATAAATTATCACCCAAGTACTATGGTCCTGACAAGGTGTTGGAAAAGATTGATACTATGGCATACAAATTAGAGCTACATGCATCTTCCTGAGTACACTCAGTTTTCCATGTTTCATGCTTAAAGAAGGTTATTGGTGACAAGATCCCAGTTCAAACAGTGTTTCTAGAACTTGACAAAGAAGTAAAAATCATATTTGATCCTGAAGCAGTCACCGAAATTAGAACCCGATAGCTATAGAATCGATTAATTTCAGAGTATCTCATTAAGTGGAAGAACTTACCCACTGAAGACTCCACGTGGGAGGATGAGAATTTTATATAAAAGCATCCAAAACTACTCAAGCATTGAGGACAAAACTCTTTTGAAGGAGAGGGGCATGTTAGGTCCCTATAATACTAGGGTATTCCCCTTATTTTTCTAGTTAATGTAGCCCCTATTTTTATTGTTGTGCCCATGTATCCCCCATGTTTTTATTTTTGTGCCCCATAGAATCCCACTATTGTTATTTTTGTTCCCTTACATTATTATTGTTATGTAGGCTATGATTATATTGTGACCCCTTAGACTCCTATATATACCAAGGAGGTATTATCATTTGTATCATTCAAGAATTGTTCATTTATGTGATCTAAAGGAGTTTCCCCCTTGAATAAGAGGCTAATTTTGAAGGGCGCCAGGGTTTTGTCGAGAGACGCTGACAAAAACTTCTTCTGTCACACAGATCCGTCAGTTGGGGAAGCTGTCGAAGTGGGGCACCCTGGAATCCCTAAAGGCCGGAACTGCAAAGTGTTGTGAGAATTATTTCTTAAAGGGATATGAGTCTGAGGGTTCTAGTTTACTAAGTAAAACCAAGTTTGAACCCCATCGTTGAGGGATCACTTGCTCTCCTTAAACCAGACAGGATGGCAACTTATTGTCAGGTGGAGATGATGTTAGCATGACATCTTGAAGGACAAGAAATTTGGGAGTTTTGTGTACCCAAAGGAGACACATACGAGTGACATGTGAACCTATCATAGGTCAACATTTGGTGTGGATGATGTTAGTGTCAGTCTTTGCAGCCTTCCTCCAGGGATCAAACATGCTCTTACAAAGTGATTTTAAGGTGTCAAGGTCAATTTTTGTCATTTCAGTGAGTCTTCAAGCAAAATTTGGTCACTAGGTATTAGGTCTAGGGTTTGCTTTCACTCCTTGAAAAGTTGTCTAAATTTTAGCCTATGTCACCATTCAGTTGAGTGTACCATGATTCAGAGGGTTGTTATCATCATGTTAGGTTCCAATGGGTCATTTTACACATTGTTCAGGCTTCGATTGCGCCTAGGTAAAGTTCATTTCCCTCTCCTAGGGTTTTGAAGGCAATTTCTCTTGGATGGTCAAATCATCAGCAAAACCTGTATCCTGATGTTCATACGCCTTCCCCTATCCTTAAAGTACCTTATCAAACACTTCCCATCACTCAAATCCCCCAAATTCCTCATTTTCGCACAAACCCTAGTTTCTTGCTACAACTTGGCAATTTTCTAGGCTAGGCCTATGTTTTGCCCTTTTGGACCCCTTCCCCTCACTCAATTTATGAGATTACACTTTCCCCTACTTCCTAACATCCCTCCCTACTTCTCAAAATTTCCTCAAGAATTTAGAAGCTCCCTATCCCCTTCATTTCGCTTCATTTCGACAAATCTCTTGTTCCACACATCAGGGGAGGTTTTACAAAAATGATGTTTGTGAGCAAGGAAAGATGAATTTGGAAAAACTAAGAGAGGTTTTTTTCAAAAACAGGCCAAAGAAGAAAAAACTCCTTCACTTTTTACACAGGTGTCATGGTTTTGAGAAATGTCAAAAATACAATTGCCTCGGGAGAATTGATGCACCTCTGAAGTGACCTTGGGAAAATCAAGTTTTCTCCTAGCTTGGTTGGCCAAATGACTTTCTTGATGCGTCAAATGATAACTAGATACAACAAGCTTTCCAATGAGCTATCATGAGCTCAATTTGGAGTTGAGGAACACCTTCAAAAGTTGACTGCAACAGAACTCTGCCTTGAGGCAGCCTCATTTGGCACATTTTTACCAGTCTTGGGAGATTTGATTTTTGACAGGGAAAATGAACTCCAAATTGAAAAATTCTAGTTGGGTTCAAAATTAGACTCAAATACCTTTCCAAATAACTATCCCACGCCCAATTTGGACACCGCGAAGACCTCCAAAAGTCCTCTGCAAAAAGGCACGGTGCACCTGGGTAGTGGCGCGGCGCATTGGTGGTCCGCACCTTTAACAAAGGAAAAGTGCGGTCAGGTCCACTGGATACATGACCAATAGGTGCAGAACCATAGGTGATACACAGAGGAAGTGTGGACTTAGAAATTTTTGAGCAAAAATAGGCTTTTCTGCCCAATGCGCCGTGCCACTTGGCGCGCACTTATAATTGGGAGATCCTCTGGAGGAAAACTTTGCATTTCTGGATTTGTTATCAAAAGTTATGCATGATCATGGATTACCTAAGGATTTCATCAATTTCTGGGTTGCTTAAAAGGTCAAAAGCACCCTAAAAATGACTTCACTACCCCTATTTTGACACACAGGAAGCAGTCTTGGGAGATTGAGGCTTTGGAGGGGCAAATGACATCCAAATTTAGAAATTCCACTTGGGTTGGAAAGTAGACAGGCAAGGCTTTCCAACAAGAACACTTGGGCTCATTTTGGACTTAAGGAAGTGCCTCAAAATCAGCTCCAAAGTGGCACGATGCATACAGAGTTTGGCGCGGTGCATAGAGAATTTTGGCCTGTTTTTCACTGTACAGCTCAAAAATTCGCCCAGTTTTCACTAGTTTTGCTTTTTGATGTTACTCTTGACTTTTCATGATGTAATTTAATGACTATGATGTAATTTTGGAACATATTTACTTCTTCTAGAAGATTCATTCACTAAAAAGTGAAAATTAAATGAATGAATCAGTTTCCTAGCATATAGGGGTAAGTTGTTTGACTACCTAGATTTCAGTTCCTTGTTTAGAATTAGTTCAAACAGCTCCTAGAATGATGAGCTCGACCCATAGAGGCATTGGAATAGGATTGGCTTGTCTATATTATGTAATTTCTAAGTCATTTTCATGGTTGGACACTTGGGATTGCTTGGCACTCCATTGTACATTTGATTTCTGCATTTTTGGCAAAGGAAAGAACAGGGTTTTGCAGCACTTGTTGGGATCCTTGTGGCTTTGTGTTTTGATGGTGTTTTTATTCATGCAATTGTAAGTTCATTGATGTTTCATGTATACCATTTCCCTTCTCTTTGCTTCTGAAATTAAACAAATTGAGTGACAAAAGGTAGAATCCATTAGCTTGTTGTGCTCTACCTTAAAGTTTGTTTAATTTTCAATGTTTTCTTCAGTTTGAAGAGGATTCTTGGTATCCTCTTGCCCTCTTCAGTTCCTCAATGGTATTTTCTATCCATTCATTTAATATCAAGCATAAAAACTACTACCTACCTTGTCCCTACCGGAACTTTGCAAAAATTTGGCGTCATCCCCAGACCCAAATTTGCCTTTCCCTTTTTTGCAACAAAACCCTCAAAGACTCAAATTAAATCCTTGCACTTCATACCTAGCCTAAAATTAGTTTGTATTTCAGTCATCTCAAGCCCCATCGATTATATTTTGCTGAGATTGACCCGGAGAGAGCCCTCTCCTATCCTCGTAGGGCTAGCTACGAGGTTGAGCGTGGTTTGATGTGGACCTAGAATCTTACCTTTTTAGCTTGAGGTAAATCTAGGCTCTAACATAGTGGTGACCATACTGGGGAAGAAAAAATGGTTTGCTTGTTAATGTTATTTGTTTTACAAGCTACAGACAGAGCCTGAAATTATGCCAGGTAGCCTTCGAAATGCTCTTGCTTTGCATTAGCAAAAGTAGATAAACGCTGCTTCAGTCAATCTACAGTCTAGTTTGCAAACATAATGTCTGACTTGCTAATTGCCCCAGTACATGTATCAAGTTAGATCTGATGGTTGATGGTGGACAACGATCAGACATAAGAAGGCTGAAATCATTCACCTGGTGACTCTAACTCAATGTAGAGACTCCACTGGAGGACTAACTCTTCTCTGAGATAATGGAAGGATCTTACACAAAGTTCAGGTATCCAAAATGGAATGGTATTTAGGATCTAGTCTGCTTTCTTGTAAATTACTTCTTTCCTGTTCTTGAAGCTATCCTAAAATTTTTTCAGAATTTGTTGTATGATAAAGGTGATCAAAATCTTCACTCTATCTATTCAAAAAGTGTAAATACTGAGTTTTCCTTTGATCCTGGCCTCCTTACTTTTCCCACATCTCATGATGACCATCTTAAAACTGATGAACCTCAAGAAAAGAAACCTGATCCTGTAGCTCTTGTATATACTCCTACACCTTTTATAGTCCTGGATAGGTATAAACCTCTTGTTATACCTTCCGTTCTTCATGCTTTCCCCAAAAACTATGATCTATACTTGCCGAGGTTTGATGGTGAATGTAAGAATGTCAATGCTGAGCAACATGTGCAGATTTTTGAGTCTTTTCTAGACCTTTTTGGGGTTGATGAAGAAGATGTCAGTATAAGGCTTTTTGCTCTTTATTTGCAAGGTAAAGTCAAGAGTTGGTTCAAAACCCTGCCTGATGTGAGCATCTCATATTTCCAGCAGTTCATCAAAGTTTTCCTCGACAGATGGGTGATCGGACAGAACCTTTTCTTGATTATAGAAGAGTATAACTAGCTGAAAAGATAGTTAGGGGAGACAGTACAACAATTTTCTGCCAGATTTAATCAAGTTTATCATTCGATGCCAATTGATATAAGGCCTCCTCCTAGATCTGCTCTCTTGCACTATCCGGGTGCCATTGATCCGGAAATGGAGTTTCAGCTAAGAGAAAGGAATGTTGCAACACTTGAAGAGATGCAGAACAATGAAGTAAATGTAGATGCTCATTTGCTAATCAGAAGGGCAAGGTTGAAGGAAGAAGAGATGAAAAATATAGATCCGGAGGAATCGACATCTCTAGAGGTAAAGCTTGACATTTTGGTAAGTGCAGTAGAAGAGATGGTGTGGAAAATGACTGCAAAAAATGAAAATGACGTTCATGAACAAGTGGCTGATCCAAAACATTTTGTTTCTTATCCTAGTTGTCATAGATCTGACAATGATTATTTTATTGATCATCTTGGAGAAGAGAGATCTATTGATATGACATGTATGCTTGATGATGTGTTTTATACTGATGATTTGCCTCAGTTTGATCAATATGATGATGATTATGTCCTCCAAACAGAAGCTAATCTTGCAGACAAATCAGCAACTAGTTTGTGGGAAGAGGAAGTTCATTTTCAGCAGCTCGAGTACAGTGATCAACCGATGCATATCAGCTATGACAGTGACGAGGAAAGTGCAACAAATTTTGAAGTAAGTGAAGGATATTTACCTTTTTTTTTTGATTCATTTCAGTTCATCAGAGACAACTTCCATGCAATCAGAAATCAGCTGTCAACAAGTCTTGATTTGGACCATCTTGAGGGCAATAAAAACCTTGTTCAAGACTTCTCATATTCAGATTTCTAGCCCCCAAATGCCATTGATTGTCAAGTTGCACATGAAGACATGGAAGCTGGCACATATGATCAAACAATACAGGATGATTCCCTACCTTTCTGTTTTGAATCATTCTAGTTTTTGAAGGGTAAAATGCGCAGTAAATCTTCGAATGGGCAGCCTGTAGAAAATCAACAATCTCTCAGCTTTAATGTTGAGGATGAAGGTCAGATTACAGATGAAGGTGTGGCAGCCGAAATACATGATTTAATGATGCAAGAGGATTTTGTACCCTTTTGTTTCGAAGCATTTCAGTTTATAAGGCAGAATCTTCGTAATATCTCTAAAGAAAAAGATGAACAGCCAGTAGGATGTCATACAGTTTTAATGGATACATTGCAGTAGTCTTCTCAAATTTTTGATGATCCTATTGCTCATGTGTTGGATGATGTTTGCTGTAAAAGTTCTTCCCCATTGGCTAACCATGTGCCAGAAAAGAATGTTGATAATAATCTTATTCAAAAGTCGCCTTCATTGTCTTGTTTAACAGATTGTTCATTGCATACCCCATACCAAGGTTTGCAGTCATATGAGGAGATTGATAAAGGAGATTTTTGTTTTGTTTGGAATCAGCAACAGAGTTTGGTTATTCACGAAATTCAAGATCCTTTTGATAGCTTGCTGCTATCACCAAAGAAAGACAGCACAGATGTGAGGAAAAGTTTAATATTCAGCTATGAAGATTACTTAGACCAGAGCAATAATGTGTTAATGGAAATCAATAGCTATGCTTATGAAGATCCTTTGCAGTATTCTTGAAGTCAGCCAGCCAATTCATGCTTTGCAAGTTTATCAGCAGTCAACTTGATTCCAAGTTTCCATGGGAGTTGCCTTTCGATTCTTCCCTTTTCCTGTGCATCAGAAAGCATTTGGGAAGAAATCAAATAACAGCCAAGATGCTAACATGGTTGCATTGGTTGTTTCATTTCACTTGATCTGGCAGTGAAATAGAATAGTTAGAGTAGGTTTTGATGAATAAGCTCCATTTTGAGCATATTTTCCAGTTTTTCGGTTGTGTTTAAGTATCGAGTCAGTTTTTAATTGAGTGAGAGTCAATTTGTGTCGTCAAGTCATCAGTTTTCAGTCATGCATTTCAGCTTGAGTTTTTTATTCCATTGCCCAATGGATGAAGGCACTGTTTGCTTTCCAAAGATCTGTAGTTCTTGGCACCTCCAAGGAGCTACCATCCCCATTGGAGCCAATGTTAGTGTCAGTCTTTGTAGCCTTCCTCCAGGGATCAAACATGCTCTTACAAAGTGATTTTAAGGTGTCAAGGTCAAATTTTGTCATTTCAGTGAGTCTTCAAGCAAAATTTGGTCACTAGGTATTAGGTCTAAGGTTTGCTTTCACTTTTTGGAAAGTTGTCCAAATGTTGGTCTATGTCACCATTCAGCTGAGTGTACCATCATTCAAAGGGTTTTCATCATCATGTCAGGTTCCAATGGGTCATTTTACACCTTGTTCAGGCTTCGGTTGCGCCTAGGTAAAGTTCATTTCCCTCTCCTAGGGTTTTGAAGGCAATTTCTCTTGGATGGTCAAATCATCAGAAAAAATTGTATCCTGATGTTCATTCACCTTCCCCTATCCTTAAAGTACCTTATCAAACACTTCCCATCACTCAGATCCCCCAAATTCCTCATTTTCGCATAAACCCTATTTTCTTGCTACAACTTGGCAATTTTCTAGGCTAGGCCTGTGTTTTGCCCTTTTGGACACCTTCCCCTCACTAAATTTATGAGATTACACTTTTCCCTACTTCCTAACATCCCTCCCTACTTCCCAAAATTTCCTCAAGAATTTAGAAGCTCCCTATCCCCTTAATTTCGCTTCATTTCGACAAATCTCTTGTTCAACACATCGGGGTAGGTTTTACTCAAATGATGTTTGTGAGCAAGGAAAGATGAATTTGGAAAGCCTGAGAGAGGTTCTTTTCCAAAACAGGCCAAGAAATAAAAACCTCCCTCACTTTTTACACAGGTGTCATGGTTTTAGAGAAATGTCAAAAATACAATTGCCTCGGGAGAATTGATGCACCTCTGAAGTGACCTTGGGAAAATCAAGTTTTTTCCTAGCTTGGTTGGCCAAATGACTTTCTTGATGAGTCATATGATAACTAGACATAACGATATTTCCAATGAGCTATCCTGAGCTCAATTTGGAGTTGAGAAACACCTTCAAAAGTTGACTGCAACAACACTCTGCCTTGAGGCAGCCTCATTTGGCACATTTTGACCAGTCTTGGGAGATTTGATTTTTGACAAGGAAAATGAATTCCAAATTTAAAAATTATAGTTCTTTTGGAAAGTATACTCAAATACCTTTCCAACGAGCTATCCCTCGCACAATTTGGACACTGCAAAGGCCTCCAAACGTCATCTGCAAAAAGGAGCGGCGCACCTGGGTAGTGGCATGGCGCATTGGTGGTCAGCACCTTTAACAAAGGAAAAGTGCAGTTAGGTCCACTAGATACATGACCAATAGGTGTGGGACTGCAAGTAATACACAGAGGAAGTGCGGAATTAGAAATTTTTGAGCAAAAACAGGATTCTCTGCCCAATGCATCGCGCCACTTGGCGCGCGATTATAATTGGGAGATCTTCTGGAGGAAAACTTTGCATTTCTAGATTTGTTATCAAAATTTATGCATGCTCATGGATTACCTAAGGATTTCATCAAGTTCTGGGTTGCCTAAAAGGTCAAAAACAACCTAAAAATGACCTCACTAACCCTATTTTGACACACAGGAAGCAGTCTTGGGAGATTGAGTTTTTGGAGGGGCAAATGACATCCAAATTTAGAAATTCCACTTGGGTTGGAAAGTAGACAGGCAGGGCTTTCCAACAAGCACACTTGGGCTCAATTTGGACTTCAGGAAGTGTGTCAAAATCAGCTCCAAAGTGGTGCGATGCATACAAATTTTGGCACGACGCATAGAGAATTTTGGCATGTTTTTCACTGTACAGCTCAGAAATTCGCCCAGTTTTCACTAGTTTTGCTTTTTGATGTTACTGTTGACCTATCATGATGTAATTTAATGACTATGATGTAATTTTGGCACATATTTACTTGTTCTAGAATATTCATTCACTAAAAAGTAAAAATTAAATGAATGAATCAGTTTCCTAGCATATAGGGGTAAGTTGTTTGACTACTTAGATTTCAGTTCCTTGTTTAGAATTAATTCAAACAGCTCCTAGAATGATGAGCTCGACCCCTAGAGGCAAGGGAATAGGTTTGGCTTGTCTATATTATGTAATTTCTAAGTCATTTTCATGGTTGGACACTTGGGATTGCTTGGCACTCCATTGTACATTTGATTTCTGCATTTTTGGCAAAGGAAAGAACAGGGTTTTGCAGCACTTGTTGGGATCCTTGTGGCTTTGTGTTTTGATGGTGTTTTTATTCATGCAATTTTAAGTTCATTGATGTTTCATGTATGCCATTTCCCTTCTCTTTGCTTATGAAATTAAACAAATTGAGTGACAAAAGGTAGAATCCATTAGCTTGTTGTGCTCTTCCTTAAAGTTTGTTTAATTTTCAATGTTTTCTTCAGTTTGAAGAGGATTCTTGGTATCCTCTTGCCCTCTTCAGCTCCTCAGTGGTATTTTCTATCCATTCATTTAATATCAAGCATCAAAACTACTGCCTACCTTGCCCCAACTAGAACTCTGCAAAAATTTGGCCTCATCCCTGGACCCAAATTTGCCTTTCCCTTTTTTCCAACAAAACCCTCAAAAACTCAAATTAAATCCTTGCACTTCATACCTAGCCTAAAATTAGTTTGTATTTCAGTCATCTCAAGCCCCATCGATTATCTTTTGCTGAGATTGACCCAGAGAGAGCCCTCTCCTGTCCTCGTAGGGCTAGCTACGAGGCTGAGCATGGTTTGATGTGGACCTAGAATCTTACCTTTTCAGCCTGAGGTAAATCTAGGCTCTAACATAGTGGCGACCATACTAGGGAAGAACAAATGGTTTTCTTGTTAGTGTTATTTGTTTTACAAGCTACAAATGGAGCCTGAATTTATGCCAGGTAGCCTTCCAAACGCTCTTTCTTTGCATTAGCGAAAGTAGATAAACGCTGCTTCAGTCAATCTCTGGTCTAGTTTGCAAACGTAACATCTGACTTATTAATTTCCCTACTACATGTATCAAGTTAGATCTGATGGTTGATGGTGGACAACGATCAGACATAAGAAGACTGAAATCATTGACCTGGTGACTCCAACTCAATGTAGAGACTCCACTGGAGGACTAACTCTTCTCTGAGACAATGGAAGGATCTTACACAAAGTTCGGGTGTCCAAAATGGAATGGTATTCAGGATCTAGTCTGCTTTCTTGTAAATTACTTCTTTGCTGTTCTTGAAGCTGTCCTGAAAGTTTTTCAGAATTTGTTATATGATAAAGGTGATCAAAATCTTCACTCGATCTATTCAAAAAGTGTAAATATTGAGTTTTCCTTTGATCCTGGCCTCCTTACTTTTCCCACATCTCATGATGACCGTCTTAAAACTAATGAACCTCAAGAAAACAAATTTGATCCTGTAGCTCTTGTATATACTCCTACACCTTTTATAGTCCCAGATAGGTATAAACCTCTTGTTATACCTTATGTTCTTCATGCTTTCCCCAAAAACTATGATCTATACTTGTCAAGGTTTGATGGTGAATGTAAGAATGTCAACGCTGAGCAACATGTGCAGAATTTTGAGTCTTTTCTAGACCTTTTTGAGGTTGATGAAGAAGATGTCAGTATAAGGCTTTTTGCTCTTTCTTTGCAAGGCAAAGTCAAGAGTTGGTTCAAAACCCTGCCTGATGTGAGCATCTCAGATTTCCAGCAGTTCGTCAAAGTTTTCCTTGACAGATGGGTGATCGGACAGAACCTTTTCTTGATTATAGAAGAGTATAACCAGCTGAAAAGACAGCCAGGGGAGATAGTGCAACAATTTTATGCCATATTTAATCAAGTTTATCATTTGATGCCAGTTGATATAAGGCCTCCTCCTAGATCTTCTCTCTTGCACTATCCGGGTGCCTTTGATTCAGAAATGGAGTTTCAGCTGAGAGAAAGGAATGTTGAAACACTTGAAGAGATGCAGGACAGTGCAGTAAATGTAGAGGCTCATTTGCTGATCAGAAGAGCAAGGTTGAAGGAAGAAGAGATGAAAAATATAGATTCGGAGGAATCGACATCTATAGAGGTAAAGCTTGATATTTTGGTAAGTGCAGTAGAAGAGATGGTGCAGAAAATGACTGCAAAAAATGAAAATGATGTTCATGAACAAGTGGCTGATCCAAAACATTTTGTTTCTTATCCCAGTTGTCATAGATCTGACAATGATTATTTTATTGATCATCTTGGAGAAGAGAGATCTGTTGATATGACATGTATGCTTGATGATGTGTTTTATACTGATGATTTGCCTCAGTTTGATCAGTATGACGATGATTATGTCCTCCAAACAGAAGCTAATCTCGTAAACAAATCAGCAGCTAGTTTGTGGGAAGAGGAAGTTCGTTTTTAGCAGCTCGAGTACAGTGATCAACTGATGCATATTAGCTATGACAGTGACGAGGAAAGTGCAGCAAATTTTGAAGTAAGTGAAGAATCTTTACCTTTTTGTTTTGATTCATTTTAGTTCATCAGAGACAACTTCCATGCAATCAGAAATCAGCTGTCAACAAGTCTTGATTTGGACCATCTTGAGGGCAATAAAAACATTGTTCAAGACTTCTCATATTCAAATTTCCAGCCCCCAAATGCCATTGATTGTCAAGTTGCACATGAAGACATGGAATCTGGCACATATGATCAAACGATACAGGATGATTCCCTACCTTTTTGTTTTGAATCATTTCAGTTTTTGAAGGGTAAAATGCACAGGAAATCTCCGAATGGGCAGCCTGTAGGAAATCAACAATCTCTCAGCTTTAATGTTGAGGATGAAGGTCAGATTACAGATGAAGGTGTGGCAGCCGAAATACATGATTTAATGATGCAAGAGGATTTAGAACCCTTTTGTTTCGAAGAATTTCAGTTTATAAGGCAGAATCTTCGTAATATCTCTAAAGAAAACGATGAACAGCCAGTAGGATGTCATACAGTTTTAATGGATACATTGCAGTAGTCTTCTCAAATTTTTGATGATCCTATTGCTCATGTGTTGGATGATGTTTGCTGTAAAAGTTCTTCCCGATTGCCTAACCATGTGCCAGAAAAGAATGTTGATAATAATCTTATTCAAAAGTTGCCTTCATTGTCTTGTTTAACAGATTGTTCATTGCATACCCCATACCAAGGTTTGCAGTCATATGAGGAGATTGATAAAGGAGATTTTTGTTTTGTTTGGAATCAGCAACAGAGTTTGGTTATTCACGAAATTCAGGATCCTTTTGACAGCTTGCTGCTATCACCAAAGAAAGACAGCACAGATGTGAGGAAAAGTTTAATATTCAGCTATGAAGATTACTTGGACCAGAGCAATAATGTGTTAATGGAAATCAATAGCTATGCTTATGAAGATCCTTTTGCAGTATTCTTGAAGTCAGCTAGCCAATTCATGCTTTGCAAGTTTATCAGCAGTCAACTTGATTCCAAGTTTCCATGGGAGTTGCCTTTCGATTCTTCCCTTTTCCTGTGCATCAGAAAGCATTTGGGAAGAAATCAAATAACAGCCAAGATGCTAACATGGTTGCATTGGCTGTTTCATTTCACTTGATCTGGCAGTGAAATAGAATAGTTAGAGTAGGTTTTGATGAATAAGCTCCATTTTGAGCATATTTTCCAGTTTGTCGGTTATGTTTAAGTATTGAGTCAGTTTTTAATTGAGTGAGAGTCAATTTGTGTCGTCAAGTCATCAGTTTTCAGTCATGCATTTCAGCTTGAGTTTTTTATTCCATTGCCCAATGGATGAACACACTGTCTGCTTTCCAAAAATCTGTAGTTCTTGGCACCTCCAAGGAGCTACCATCCCCATTAGAGCCAATGTTAGTGTCAGTCTTTGTAGCCTTCCTCCAGCAATCAAACATGCTCTTACAAAGTGATTTTAAGGTGTCAAGGTCAAATTTTGTCATTTCAGTGAGTCTTCAAGCAAAATTTGGTCACTAGGTATTAGGTCTAGGGTTTGCTTTCACTCCTTGCAAAGTTGTCCAAATGTCGGTCTATGTCACCATTCAGCTGAGTGTACCATCATTCAGAGGGTTGTCATCATCATGTCAGGTTCCAATGGGTCATTTTACACCTTGTTTAGGCTTCGGTTGCGCCTAGATAAAGTTCATTTCCCTCTCCTAGGGTTTTGAAGGCAATTTCTCTTGGATGGTCAAATCATCAGCAAAACTTGTATCCTGATGTTCATACACCTTTCCCTATCCTTAAAGTACCTTATCAAACACTTCCCATCACTCAGCTCCCCCAAATTCCTCATTTTCGCACAAACCCTAGTTTCTTGCTACAACTTGGCAATTTTCTAGGCTAGGCTTGTGTTTTGCCCTTTTGGACCCCTTCCCCTCACTCAATTTATGATATTACACTTTCCCCTACTTCCTAACATCCCTCCCTACTTCCAAAAATTTCCTCAAGAATTTATAAGCTCCCTATCCCCTTCATTTCGCTTCATTTCGACAAATCTCTTGTTCCACACATTGGGGTAGGTTTTACTAAAATGATGTTTGTGAGCAAGGAAACATGAATTTGGAAAAACTGAGAGAGGTTTTTTTCCACAATAGGCTAGGGAAGAAACACCTCCTTCACTTTTTACACAGGTGTCATGGTTTTAGAGAAATGTCAAAAATACAATTGCCTCAGAAGAATTGATGCACCTCTGAAGTGACCTTGGGAAAATCAAGTTTTCTCCTAGCTTGGTTGGCCAAATGACTTTCTTGATGAGTCAAATGATAACTAGACACAACGATATTTCCAATGAGCTATCCTGAGCTTAATTTGGAGTTGAGAAACACCTTCAAAAGTTGACTGCAACAACACTCTGCCTTGAGGCAGCCTCATTTGGCACATTTTGATCAGTCTTGGGAGATTTGATCTTTTATAGGGAAAATGAACTCCAAATTGAAAAATTCTAGTTGGGTTGGAAAGTAGACTCAAGTAGCTTTCCAACGAGCTATCCTACACCCAATGTAAACACTAGGAAGGCCTCCAGAAGTGATATGCAAAAAGGCGCAGCGCACCTAGGTAGTGGCGCGGCGCATTGGTGGTCCGCACATTTAACAAAGGAAAAGTGTGGTTAGGCCCACTAGATACATGACCAATAGGTGTAGGACCATAGGTAATACACAGAGGAAGTGTGGACTTGGAAATTTTTGAGCAAAAACAGGCTTTTCTGTCCAATGCGCCGTGCCACTTGGCGCGCGATTATAATTGGGAGATCCTTTGGAGGAAAACTTTGCATTTCTAGATTTGTTATCAAACGTTATGCATGCTCATGGATTACCTAAGGATTTCATCAAGTTCTGGGTTGCCTAAAAGGTCAAAAACACCCTAAAAATGACCTCACTACCCCTATTTTGACACACAGGAAGCAGTCTTGGGCGATTGAGGTTTTGGAGGGGAAAATGACATCCAAATTAAAAAATTCCACTTGGGTTGGAAAGTAGACAGGCAGGGCTTTCCAACAAGCACACTTGGGCTCAATTTGGACTTCAGAAAGTGCCTCAAAATCAGCTCCAAAGTGACATTACGCATACAGATTTTGGTGCGATGCATAGAGAATTTTGGCCTGTTTTTCACTGTACAGCTCAGAAATTCGCCCAGTTTTCACCAATTTTGCTTTTTGATGTTACTCTTGACCTTTCATGATGTAATTTAATGACTATGATGTAATTTTGGAACATATTTACTTGTTCTAGAAGATTCATTCACTAAAAGGTGAAAATTAAATGAACGAATCAGTTTCCTAGCATATAGGGGTAAGTTGTTTGACTACCTATTTTTCAGTTCCTTGTTTAGAATTAGTTCAAACAACTCCTAAAATGATGAGCTCAACCTCTATAGGCAAGGGAATAGGTTTGGCTTGTCTATATTATGTAATTTCTAAGTCATTTTCATGGTTGGACACTTGGGATTGCTTGGCACTCCATTGTACATTTGATTTCTGCATTTTTGGCAAAGGAAAGACCAGGGTTTTGCAGAACTTGTTGGGATCCTTGTGGCTTTGTGTTTTGATGGTGTTTTTCTTCATGCAATTATAAGTTCATTGATGTTTCATGTATGCCATTTCCCTTCTCTTTGCTTATGAAATTAAACAAATTGAGTGACAAAAGGTAGAATCCATTAGCTTGTTGTGCTCTACCTTAAAGTTTGTTTAATTTTCAATGTTTTCTTCAGTTTGAAGAGGATTCTTGGTATCCTCTTACCCTCTTCAACTCCTCAGCAGTCTTCTCTATCCATTAATTTAATCTCAAGCATCAAAACTACTACCTACCTTACCCCAACCGGAACTCTGCAAAAATTTGGCCTCATCCTCGTGTTGGAAATAATACTGAGAGGGGGGGGTGAATCAGTATTACCTAGCAATTTACCAAATCTTCCTTATTTGATCTTTTGAAATATTCTTGCATATCAGTACCATAAAACAATGAGCATGGATAAAGAAAATAGACAGTCACACCAAAGAACACAAGATGTAAGGTGGAAACCCAATGCGGGAGAAAAACCACCTGCTGCAATAATGTCTCTATCTTCTTTCAAGAAATTCTTTTTACAATGATTTTGTACTGGTGCAGTCCTTTACCAGCACGCAGGCTGCAACCTGCAAAGAGCTACAACTCTTTCTCGTTTTCCAGACTTCTCCTGGAAGGGAGCTACAACCCCCTACTTCTTTTCAAAAAGATCAACAAGTATACAACAGATACAGTCTACTACATATATCAGATCAGTAATTACAGAAACAACCCAGAACACCTTATGAACAGAAATATACAGTTAACAGATCATCTTAAGACAGGGACGCATATTTTCTTTCTGTGTCCTGCGACTGGACGCGGTATACCGTATGCTGTTCTGCGTGCAGACGCACTGTTCCTTTTGCTTGTCTGCGACCGACGCACACATCAACACTATCGCGCCGCGTCTTTCGCTTCAGAGACGCACCCAATACCACAGTCGCGCCGCGTCCTTCGCTTCAGAGACGCACCTGATCCTTCACTGTACTGCGTCCCGGCGCACTTTCCCTTCACTGAATCTGCGTCCCTTTAGATATAGAAGATAAGAGGACTTCAGAACCAACCCAAACACTCAGATCCACAGATCTGATCATGCGCCATACAGATCGTAGTCCATTAGAAGATTTACCCTTAAAGATATGGACTAGATCACACCAAGATATGATCAACCAAGATGATGCTTAATCCAAATGAACTCCTTTGCTTTATATAGGCAAGCTTCTCCCCAAAGCGTGGAACAATACCACGAGCCGACACCATAGAAACACACAACCGTCGGCTAGATACCACACAAGAAGCCCCCACGAGCTTTTCTCTACCTTGAAATGAGTGCACTGGGCGGACGCACCTTCTGAACGGCTGGCCAGCGTCCCTGGACGCGGGTTCTGTATGGTATACCTGCGGGGACGCACTTGCTGAACAAAATTTCCTGCGTCCTTCTTGATTTACCACCTGAAGGCGTTTGCCATCAAGTACAACACCTGAATCATAATGCCAACAAACTCCCCCTTTGGACTTGATGGCAACCACATAAACTTTCAGCTTCATCATTCTCCCCCTTTGACATCAAGAGCAAAGGGTATGCTCCCCCTATGCTCATGCTTCTCCAGAATTGTAACCAGAAATCCATCATGAAGAAGACAGAGACATATTGCAGCTATTTCCAAGATCTCCTTCTCCATAATGCCAACAATGCATTATGTGCTCCCCCTGAGCCTATACCATCAATAGGAAGATGGTCAACAGTGAGATGATGCATCAACAACCCCCAGCTTTTGCCTGAGGTATTCAAAAGTGTCCCTGGGCAACGGTTTGGTGAAAATATCAGCAACTTGTTCCTTAGAAGGAACATACTCCAACTTGACCTTCTGTTCAAGTACTTGTTCCCGGAGAAAATGGTACTTGATTGGTATATGCTTGGTTTTTGAATGCATAACCGGATTCTTTGAGATGCTGATTGCACTTGTGTTGTCACATAAGATAGGAATAGGAGGTGTACAAGTGATTTGATAATCCTGCAAAGTCTGCATCATCCAAAGAAGTTGGGTGCAACAAGATGCAGCCGCAACATATTCCGCTTCAGCTGTAGACAAGGCAATTGAACTCTGTTTCTTGCTGAACCAAGATACCAGTCTAGAACCCATAAAGAATGCACCACCACTTGTGCTTTTCCTGTCATCCACGCTTCCGGCCCAATCTGCATCTGTATAAGCATGAAGAGTGAGATCTGTATCTCTAGGATACCATAGGCCATAATTTTGAGTCCCTTGAAGATATTTGAAGATTCTCTTTACTGCTTGAAGATGAGTCTCCTTTGGATTTGCCTGAAACCTTCCAACTATTCCAACTGCATGCATGATGTCTGGTCGGGTACCTGTCAAATATAGTAGACTTCCAATCATAGATCTGTAGGTTGGTTGATGAACTGCTGCAGATTCGTCATTTGCACTGAGACTACATCCTGTAACCATGGGTGTACATACTGGTTTTGCATCTTCCATGCCATATTTCTTCAAAATCTGCTTGAGATACTTGGTTTGAGATAAAAGGATTCCTCCTTTCTTTTGTTGGATTTGCAAACCAAGGAAGTATGTCAGTTCTCCTAGCAAGGACATCTCAAATTCTTTCTGCATGACTGAGGCAAAGCTTTGACTCATAGCTTCTTCATTACTGCCAAAAATAATGTCATCTACATACACAACAAGTATTAGTAATTTGTCATTTTCAACTTTTATATAAAGATTGCTATCTGCTGAACCTTTTGAAAAACCTTGTTGATGAAGATATTTGTCCAACCGGTAGTACCAAGCCCTTGGAGCTTGTTTGAGACCATAGAGAGCCTTTTTTAATCGGCATACAAGATTTGGATCGTTTCCAAGAATGAAACCATCTGGCTGTTCAATGTACACTTCTTCATCCAAGTCTCCATTCAGAAAAGCTGATTTTACATCCATTTGAAATACTTTGAAGTTCTGACAACTTGAGAGAGCAAGAAACATTCGGATGGCCTCAAGTCTTGCAACAGGAGCAAAAGTTTCTTCAAAGTCTATTCCTTCTTGCTGTGCATACCCTTTACAAACAAGTCTGGCTTTGTTTCTAATTACTTCTCCATTTTCATTCAATTTATTTTTGAAAACCCATTTTGTTCCGATAACATTCTTATCCTTTGGTCTAGGAACCAGCTCCCAAGTGTTGTTCTTTTCGATTTGCTCAAGTTCTTCATCCATTGCTTTCACCCAACATTCATCTTTGCATGCTTCTTTCACATTTTGTGGTTCAGTAGAGGAGAGTAATGCCAAATAACTTGAAGCTTCTGCAACTGTTCTTCTAGTTTGTATACCTGCTTCCTTTTGTCCCATGATCTGAGATTCTGGATGGTTCTTTTGAACATATCTGGATGGAGTCTTTTCTTCTATTCTTGTTCTTTCTTCTGCTTCTTCGTGAGGTCCGTCTTGAAATTGTTCTTGCGGTTCTTCTTCTTCATCATTCTGTCTTTGAGGGTAGCTTTCATCTTCTTCAATGTCTTCACGATGTATTTGCCTAGGAATGTATCCTTTCTCATCAACCACTACATCAATGCTTTCAACAATTCTGCCAAGTCTTTTATTGTAGCATTTGTATGCTTTGCTATGTGGAGAGTAGCCAAGAAGAATTCCTTCATCTGCTCTAGGATCAAGTTTGCCAAGCTGCTCCTCAGTATTTTTGATATAGCATTTGCTCCCAAAGATTTTGAAGTGCTTTACCGAAGGAGTTTTACCACTCCAGAGCTCATGAGGAGTTTGAGTGCTGTTCACTCGGACATTTGTCTTGTTGAGAATAATAACTGCCGCATGTGCAGCTTCACCCCAGAAGGTTGCAGGAGTTCCTGATTCATCAAGCATAGCACGAGCCATTTGCTGGACTGTTCTGTTCATTCTTTCCACTACTCCATTTTGCTGAGGAGTTCTAGCTGTAGAAAATTCTCTCCTTATTCCATGTTCATCACAGAAATCGAAAAATTCATTTGAAGTAAATTCTCCACCTCTGTCGGATCTGAGGCACTTAATCTTGTGACCTGATTCATTTTCAGCCAAGGCTTTGAAGGATTTGAATTTTTCGAAAGCTTCATCTTTGTGCTTCATAAGTCCTAACCAAACAAACCTGGAGAAATCGTCAATAAATAATATCAAGTATTCCTCTCCTCTAGGTGTTCTTTTTCTGAATGGTCCACATACATCTGTATGTACTAGCTCAAGAGGCATGCTGGCTGATCCTTCTTTTTCTGGAAAGTTAGTTCTAGTCTGTTTTCCAAACTGACATGATCTGCACATGGTGTTGTCAGGAATTTTGATATCTGGAAGATCGCGAACTGCCTGATATTTGCAAGCTTTCCTTATTTGTGAGAAGCTTAGATGTCCCAATCTTCGATGCCATAACCAGTGCTCTTCATCCTTGCTTAGATAGCATTGTTGTTGTTCTTCATCAAAAATGTATAGATTATTTGAAGTTCTTTTTCCTTTGAGAACTGTTTTACCTGTATCAAGATCACGAACAAGACATCCATTTGATCTGAATATAACCTCGGTTCTTTGATCACACATCTGGCTTACACTTAGAAGATTATGCTTTAGTCCATCAACAAACAAAACATTTCCAGCCTTAACATCTTCTTTTAAAGAAGCAATACCTTTTCCTTTTATAGTTGCAGGTGTATCATTTCCAAAAGAGACTTTCTTTCCCTTTTCTAAATTAGAATAAGATTCAAGTTTTTCTTTATCACCTGTCATGTGCTTTGAACATCCACTGTCAATGTACCATAGATTTTCTTGTCCTTCTGCATAGAATGCTATCCCACATCTTTCTGTTTGAGGTTCCTTTATTTTCCATGTTTTGGTGCCTGAGGTTTGTTCCCTTTTTTGTTCTTGTACCTTTCTTTCCGGAAACCTGCTTCTGCATTCAACATCTTCATGTCCAAAATTATTGCAAATAGAGCATTCAACTTCATTTTCAAGAGCTGAAAAATTGTTATAGGTCCTTTTTGTAATCCCTGTCATGCTTCTTTGTTTTTGAGCTTCCCTAGTCATGATTGTTTTATACGCAACACATTGGGCTGCTTTGTGACCAAAGTTATGGCAAGAAAAGCATTGTCCATTGAAGAAGTTTCTGCGATTATTGAATCTACCAGCCGACTGATTGTAATTTCTATTTTCATCTATTCTTGAACCAAATTGAGAAGATTTTACCTGTGGCTGGTTGTGGCTTTTGTTCACCCTTAAGCTGGATTGCCCCTGATAGTTTGAAGTTTGTACCTGCTTTACCTGATGATCTTCCTTGTGTTCTTGCTCATTTCTTCTTGCTGCATCAAGATAACTTTTTGAAGTGGAAGCTTGAGAAGTTTCTCCATTGTAGCCCAGACCTGTCTTATTTAGAGGAGACCGCTGCACACTGATAATCTCATTCAACGTTTCAGATCCTTTGACAAACTTGAGATTAATAGTTTTTGTTTTCTCAATTTCTTTTCTAAGACCAACAATTTCACCTTCTAATTTTTCAAGATGTTTTTCCTTTTCATCAATCTGAAATTGTAGAGTATCAATAATCATGTTCTTTTCTTCTATACATCTCTTGAGTCTAGTAATTTCATCATAAAGGTTATCCACATCTATAGCATCCTCATAATTATCATCTTCAAATGCCATTAACAATCTATATTTGTTACCTTGTTCATCTTCATCACTGTTTGATAAGCCATCGCTATCTTCATGGGTGTAGTAGTTTTTCTTATTTGTACCCTGTTTCTTGTTCCATCTAACTGGTTCCTTTCCTTTATCCTTATAAGAGCATTTTGCAGCATAATGACCTACTCTTCCACAAGCAAAACATTTGAAAGGTAGCTTACCTCTGAACCTTCCAGAACCCCTTTGAAGATTTCTGACAAAGTTTGATTCTTCTTCCTCTTCTTCTGGAACATGACTTGCTTCATAGTGATCTTCTTTGCCTGATGCTTTAAAAGCAGCTTCCCTTCTGTCTGATGGACCTCCCTTTCTCATTTCATAAGCAGTTAGAATTCCATGCAGCTGAGACATAGTGAGAACGCGGAGATTTTCCTTTTCTTCTACTGCAGATACTTTAGATTCAAACTTGGGAGATAAAGATCTTAGAATCTTTTGAACTACTATAGTCTCTTTTATTTCTTCACCCAAATTTTTCATACAATTAACAATCTCATCTACTCGAAGAAAATAATTAGCCACACTTTCATCATTATACATCTTGAGAGTCTCATATTGAATCCTGAGAGTTTGAAGTTTAGCTTCTTTTACCTGTTCATCTCCTTCATAGCTAGTGATCATTTTGTCCCATATCTCTTTTGCTGATTTGAAGTGCATGACCTTCATGAACTCTGTTTGAGATATACTTCCTAATAGAGTACTAACTGCTTTTGCATTTGTTTCATACTGCTTTTTCTCAGCTGGATCTGTAGGAGTAACTGAAGGAAAGGCATAGCCTGATTCTACAATGTTCCAAACTTCTGTACCAAGAGATTGAAGATATGCAGTAACTCTTACCTTCCAATAATTGAAGTTTGTTCCATCGAAGACGGGTGGCCTGATTGATGCTTCTCTCTCGTAGTTGCTCATGATGATCGATCTACCTTCAAGCGATCAAGCTGTTCTGAAGGACCTGCTCTGATACCAATTGTTGGAAATAATACTGAGAGGGGGGGGTGAATCAGTATTACCTAGCAATTTACCAAATCTTCCTTATTTGATCTTTTGAAATATTCTTGCATATCAGTACCATAAAACAATGAGCATGGATAAAGAAAATAGACAGTCACACCAAAGAACACAAGATGTAAGGTGGAAACCCAATGCGGGAGAAAAACCACCTGCTGCAATAATGTCTCTATCTTCTTTCAAGAAATTCTTTTTACAATGATTTTGTACTGGTGCAGTCCTTTACCAGCACGCAGGCTGCAACCTGCAAAGAGCTACAACTCTTTCTCGTTTTCCAGACTTCTCCTGGAAGGGAGCTACAACCCCCTACTTCTTTTCAAAAAGATCAACAAGTATACAACAGATACAGTCTACTACAAATATCAGATCAGTAATTACAGAAACAACCCAGAACACCTTATGAACAGAAATATACAGTTAACAGATCATCTTAAGACAGGGACGCATATTTTCTTTCTGTGTCCTGCGACTGGACGCGGTATACCGTATGCTGTTCTGCGTGCAGACGCACTGTTCCTTTTGCTTGTCTGCGACCGACGCACACATCAACACTATCGCGCCGCGTCTTTCGCTTCAGAGACGCACCCAATACCACAGTCGCGCCGCGTCCTTCGCTTCAGAGACGCACCTGATCCTTCACTGTACTGCGTCCCGGCGCACTTTCCCTTCACTGAATCTGCGTCCCTTTAGATATAGAAGATAAGAGGACTTCAGAACCAACCCAAACACTCAGATCCACAGATCTGATCATGCGCCATACAGATCGTAGTCCATTAGAAGATTTACCCTTAAAGATATGGACTAGATCACACCAAGAGATGATCAACCAAGATGATGCTTAATCCAAATGAACTCCTTTGCTTTATATAGGCAAGCTTCTCCCCAAAGCGTGGAACAATACCACGAGCCGACACCATAGAAACACACAACCGTCGGCTAGATACCACACAAGAAGCCCCCACGAGCTTTTCTCTACCTTGAAATGAGTGCACTGGGCGGACGCACCTTCTGAACGGCTGGCCAGCGTCCCTGGACGCGGGTTCTGTATGGTATACCTGCGGGGACGCACTTGCTGAACAAAATTTCCTGCGTCCTTCTTGATTTACCACCTGAAGGCGTTTGCCATCAAGTACAACACCTGAATCATAATGCCAACACCTCGGACCCAAATTTGCCTTTCCCTTTTTTCCAACAAAACCCTCAAAAACTCAAATTAAATCCTTTCACTTCATACCTAGCCTAAAATTAGTTTGTATTTCAGTCATCTCAAGCCCCATCGATTATCTTTTGCTGAGATTGACCCGGAGAGAGCCCTCTCCTATCCTCGTAGGGCTAGCTACGAGGCTGAGCGTGGTTTGATGTGGACCTAGAATCTTACCTTTTCAGCCTGAGGTAAATCTAGGCTCTAACAGATGACATTAGTATCATGTCAACCATTCGATGGTTAGACTACGGAGGTTAGGAACCTCATAAATGTGGATGGTTGAATGTCTTGGGGAACCACGAGTACCAAGGATAATTAGTTGATGGCACATTGGTTAAAGAAGAACTACTTTTTTCACTTGGGTCTGCCAACTCCAAAGTATTATGATAGTGTCGGGGTTGTGGAGTGGATAGGGACACTGATGAATAGTGCATGGAGGGTTACATGGCATCCCGAGATACCAGAAGCTTGTAACCATTGCAGAAATAAATATCAAAGGAGTCACGGTAACGGGATGGATAGAGGATGGGTGGCCAGATCTACACCAAGATGTCTGGTCACTCGCAGGAGAGCTAGCCATTGCGATAGAATCGTGACACAATAGCTGGAAGGTCAAATTTTGGGGCGACCTCAACTTGAGAGTTTGAGATGTTCTGAGGGTAATGGAGTCATGAAACGTCATTCAGAAGGTCAGATTCAAAGGGGGGCCTCGAATTGAGAGTTTGAGACATTCTGAGGGTCCTGGAGTCATGACACATTAGTCAAAATTTCGGATTCCAGGTGGGGGGGCTCAACTTGAGATTTTGGGATGATTTGAGGGTCCCAGAGTTTTTAGACACTAGTGGGATGGTCAGAATTCCAAAGGGGACTCTGAATTGAAATTTAGAGGTGTGCTAGGGTCCCAGAGCTACACCAAATTAGTCAACATTTTTTTTTATCACCCCAGTCCTTGAATGTCGATCGAAGGGGTTGGGTACATTACAGAGGGTAGGACCCATCACTTAATTACAATATCATACCTGAGATATATCCTCCACTAGGGATAACTATTAAAGTTGTAGATCACATTGGTTAATTCTCAACGATCCACACTTGCCTCAACTTACCTTTGTATCCTTCACCTAACACTTCAACAAGTGATACTTGGCTTCCACTTTGTTTTCTAGAAGTAGGTGAGTTTAATATAAATTTTACCCCCTACTAGGTGACTGCCCTATTCTCAAATTAGCAAGGGAAATAAAGACAAATATGGGTATATAAATAAGAAACATGATAGAACTCAATCATCCAATATGTCATCGATTCTTCCCACCCTTAAAGGATTTAAATACATATCCTGAAACCATTTCCACCTACTCCATCCTTGGCATATAAATAGTGAGATTAATATATAGATTTTAATACTCACAAAATTGTGTCTTTTAAATTATCATAGGATTTTTTCTATGTAACTACAAAAGTGATCTTATTTTAAAATTGATACAAATCAAGAAAACTTGATGTTAATTGATATGATCATTAGGTAATAGAGA
Source organism: Pinus tabuliformis (assembly GCA_031772625.1). NCBI lineage: Eukaryota > Viridiplantae > Streptophyta > Pinopsida > Pinales > Pinaceae > Pinus > Pinus tabuliformis. Next base: position 1,556,004,607 of record CM062819.1, read on the forward strand.
AAATTCCCTTGGATGAAATTCACATTAATAACAGGGCTATTAGCTTTCCTTCCATATATTAGTGATTGATTGCATTAATTCATCAAGGAAGATGATTTCCTTGCCCCATATAGGAGGTGGGTAGGGTGGTAGATTAACCCTAGGTGCATCAATTATTTTGAATTATGGGAACATTTTCATTTTTAGGAACATGCATCTTTTTCTTAGGCTGAGGCTTAAGTGCCACTACCCATTAGTTGTTCTTTCCATGGTTGATGTCTTATATGTACATTCTTTTCAAGACTTCAGAGATAGTTGAATTTTTCATCTACACAAATGTTGAATTGAAATAGAAAATATAATGTATGGCTATAACTAAATCAACAAAATAAATTCTTTTATTCTAGTGAGTAAATAGAATAACATGTGAAATGAAAAAGAATATAGGCTAAATATAATTGTAATTCTTTGGTTGAATACAAAAAATCATCATTCGGGGATCAATGTCATACCACGTGCATTCATATTGGGGGGAATATATATTGAGGAAAAATGACATAATATATAGAGAATATAAAAGTCTAACACCCTCCTCTTAGGGCTACCCAAACTAAACATGCAAACAGGGTAAACATGAGATGAGAGGGTACTATGACCATATTCAACCTTCTATGTGACCTCAAGGAAGTGGAATTGATGGAACATCACATACAGTCATCCAACAACATCAACAAAACCCTCAGGAGACAAGTCAGCCACTTAGAGAACTTTTCCTTGGGTCTAGTTATTGTTTTAGGTCTCCTAGGCCATAGTCTCTCCCATGTTATGGGAAAGGGAGTGAATAGAAACCCAAAGTCACTCTCATAGGCCTGCCTGCCAATGAATGTGGACCAAACTTCCCAATTTTGTGCCAGCGACCTAGGGAATTAAGCCACTTTTTCAAGCCCAAAGCCCAGAACACTGCCCAGAATGGAATGAAAGCTCAAAATCAAGTAAAGTACAAGGAAACCGTGATGCAAAAGTAAATAGTTGATCAAGACCTTAATAAGATCCCTACTAGCCATGACAGGCATTTCATCAAACATATCATCAACATGTAACCTATAGGTGTAAACAACATAATTAAGCATAGGGATCTCATACTTATCTGAGAATCGCTATGAACCATTGTTCCCTCATTCCATTTGCTATATATCCATCTATTAGGTCATAGACACATTATCCATTCATATACGAGTAAAAACATGCTGAGAGCCATACATAACTGTTGTCATAAAATGTGCATATAACCAGCATAGTAAAAACAAAAATACCATAAACATATCATCCATAAAAGTCCATATATACGTCAGTACCTTTACACATGAAAATCAGGGGAATTAATTTCTCATCAATGAATGAAATAAACCAACTGGATATGGGACTAACACGTTCCACCTGAACATAGAATGGTTGAGACAAATCTTTCTTCAGCCATTCACCTTGTGCCATATTCCAAGCATGAATGTGGGATCTCATAGAACACATCAATCAAAACTCATCCAGGGCTTCTAGAGGCCATCCACATCAACCCATCAAAATGTGATTCCACCTCATGATCAAACATCACAAAACCATCATCAGATTGGTCTCCATCCAAGCCTTCCAGGGCTACAGAGCGTTTGTCTAGTCAAGGCTTCCAGAATTAGTAAGTCAACCCATAGCTTATACAAGGATTCCAGAGCGTTTGTCCAACCAAGGCTTCCACGACTAGTAACTCAACCTACCAAGGGCTTCCAAAGCATTTGTCCAACCAAGGCTTCCAATACTAATAACTCAACCCAAGTAGTTGTTACAAGGCTTCCCGATCATTTGTTCAACTAGGGCTTCTAGGACTATAACAATCAAAGTAAACACACAATAACCATGACTATCTAGGAAATGGAAAGGCTAGGAAATCCATTGTCGATCCAAGCAATCCTCCATGCCAATGACATATCACAAGAAAGAAACCACAAGTGTATACCATTCATGCCAAAACTTATGAAGAAATCATACATGCAACTCGATACCTACAAGCCAATCTGATGTAGTTGTTGATGTTGATGCCTTCTTGTGCTTTCCAGCTCTTCCTTTGCCTTCTTGCTCCAAGAATCCAAGTATTCCACACCCTCCAAGAGTGCTCCAAGAAAACTATAAATATCCAAGAGTATGAGGGAGAGAGAGAATAATGAGAGAGAGCTCCAACAATGAACCGACAAAAGGTTACCATCTGGTCCCTAGAAGCCTTTTTATGAGTGAGGCCTCTATTTTCTTCATTTTCCATTATTTTCCTTCATTTTCCTCCTCACATGCAACTTGTCACCTTTCACCTCCTTTTCCTCCTAATTTCCATTATTTTCATAAATAAATGTGCAAAAAATGCCATTTTTCCTTTCCGAAGCCTTAGCCATTGCCTTTGCCAATTTCCTTATCCATAAACAACCAAATGAACACCCCCTAGGATGTCTTACCCAACATTCAGCTTGGAATAAGTGTTCCATAGACCGTGGTTATTGTTTTTAACTTTTATTACATAAAATTGTTTACCATGGATATTATAGAACCCTCCCCCTTGGGGGACACCATCCTCGGTGTTCAACCACACACATACCTCAACAACCTGCTAAAAGAAGACATACTGCTCATGGAGCTTTATAACATAGCTCGATACAGTATTTACAATGAAATATCTACTCAAGATAAAAACATCATGACGACATGACAACATACCGCATAGTGGGGCTTTATAACACAGCAATGATCATCCTATTGAGTGTCAACTCATATAACATCATAACATCTTGATAACATAACCACATGATAGCATAATAACATGACACCCATACCACATAGTGGATCTTTATAACATATATCATTACGGTATTTACATCCATACACAGGTGTGTATATAGCAACAGCATCATAATATAGATACCAAAACATATGCCAAATCATATGCCAAAACATATATCAAACATATAGTAACATCATATCTAATCATATATCAAAGCATCATATAGCATGTATTAGCCATCATAAAGAATATATCGATCACCAGAAAGCATATACTAAACCAACATAAAGCAAATACTAAACCACCATAAGAAAATACCAAGCCACCATAAGAAAATACCAAACCACCATAAGCAAGTACCAAACCACCATATCAAGCTACTTTGCCTCAACTGACAAACAAGGAAAGATACATAGCCCACATATGATCCGCCATCACCCATATAGCTTCATCAGGCCCAAAGTGCTTCCATTGCACTTTAACTTGCTCAATTGCTAAGTTCCGAAGCATGAGCACCTTTTTTTGCAATATACATTGAGGCTCTGGCTGGAATTCTCCATCTGGTTCCACCTGCAATATAGACTAGTTAATTACATTATCAACATTTTTACATAATTCTTAAGAAATGAGACATGGAAAACATCATGGACTTTCAATATTGGATGTAGTGCAAGTCAATAGGCTATTGGTCCAATCCTCTCAATAATGTTGAAGGGTCCAAAAAACCATGGTGCAAGCTTGGCACGTGATCCAATCCACAAGGAGATCTTCTTTGATTTGATGCACAAGTACACTTGTTCCCAAACTTGGCACTCCTTAAAAAACTTGTTCTTGTTAGCATAAATATTCTAGCTATCTTGTGCTGCCTTAATATTTTTCTTAATCACCTGCATTTCTCGTTCCATGTCTGCCAACATACTTGGTCCAATCAATACTCTGCTAACTAGATCACTCCTATTGTATCTCTAAGATAATAATGGTCAGCTATTATGCCAGAGCATCTAAGATAATTGTTTTGGGGGTTTTGTTTTAATTTGGGAGACCAATGGATGAAACAGATATAGAACTGATGTGCCTAACCTCTTGAATAATATCAATATCTCGGCAGAGGGCTGCTATAAATATTTACACAGTGAAATAGCTTTTATGATGATGAGCAAAAATAGAAAAGTAATATGATTGCCATAGTTTTCAAATTGAAAGCTAAATAATCATAAGTATGAAAACCTTTAAACTATGTTTAAAGGTTTGAGAAAATACACATGAGCTTACAAAAGATGCTGATGATTTATTGATTTTGAGGGAATTAATTAAACAAACAATCCATTAATTCATTCTCTTTATAGATTATCACTTCAGAAGCTTATAGAAATATATTGAAATACAATTATTCCTACCTAGTTATCTCTACAATACACAAGTATATAAAGAAAAAACATAATGAATGACACTGGAAACACTTACAGGAAACACAAACAGTGTAAAACATAATTCAGAATCCTTTGCTTCGTATTAATGATCTAGAAAGATTAATTACATCAGATATCTAGAAATGCTTCTTCAAGGGTGCAACCCTTAATAACTCGTGAAGAGAGTTACTTATACAATAGTAGGATGAAAAATATCCTAAACTGATTTTACAAAAATAGATTATTTACACAATCAAAACTAAAATTGTTTAATGATCTGGCACTATTTTGGTGCTGCATTGTTTGATGACTATTACTGAAAAAGTTGAAAAGTGGTTGAAGTTGGCTAACTGTTCCCTCAAAAATTGAATGTTGTTCAATTATCCTTAATCAAGTAAATATGTTAATTCTTCCCAGCATTTCTTATCTGGGATAGAAATCTTTGTTACCCTCTTGTAGATTTCATCCATCTCGGTGTATTTAGTAAAAGTCGGTTTTACCAAAAATATATGCTTGATTTCATCCAGGATGAAGAAAGAATCCCTGAGTGTTTTTACTATGAGAGCTGGTGTTGCTGATCCTTTGATATTGGCGACTAAAGCTGCATGGGTGCCCACCTCTATTAACTTCTTGACATAATCCTCAATTGGCACTAATTTATCATTAATAACCATCATAGAAGGTAAACTCTTGCTGACCAAAGGTTCAATTTTGTTTAAAAATCTCTGAACTATCTTGTTAACATTGCTGCACTTTTTTTGTAGCTGAAGGGTGAGATTTTTCTTAGTGATAATATTCTTTACCTCTAATATCGTTGCAGTTCTGTCACTTATTCTTAATTCCTCAAGCTCATAGTCATCCTTGGAATTTAGAAACTTGATTATATCAGAGGTAGTCTCTGGCATATCCTCTAGTTGCTTAGTTATGGTTTCCACTGCTTCCTGAGCTTTTTCCAAGAGATCTTTCTGATTGAATATTATCTTAATGGAGGGCCAAATCTCCTTGATTGCTTCTATGATTTCTTCCCACATAATTTATTTTGCTAAACCCAACTTGTTTCCTATGAAGGAATCTGTGAGTTCTCTCTGCAACATTTCCACTTGGCCTTTGAGTCTATTTGTTTTAGTTGTATGTGAACTGTCTGATATAGACTTCATAAGCCGTAATTCTTTGAGTTCATCCTTTAGTTTATTGATTTCTCCTGTCTGGATAGACAAGTTCTTAACAACTTTAGTAAGCTGTTCAACTCCTTATGTTGTACCTATTGCTGATGTAGTGGCTAAAGTAGAAACTCTGGTGATGGGAACTACTACAAGAGAGACTACATCCACTGAAGTTTGAATGTTCCTGATAGCTTCCTCCTTCTCCTTAACCAATTTCTCCATTTGCTCCTCCATTTGTTTTATTTTCAAATTCTATTCTATGATGAGCTTCATCATATCTGACTTTTGAGTCTTTGTCTCCTCGATTTCTTTGGCAATTGGATCCTTAGATGCCGGTAGTTTTAGCTATTTCTTTAATGATACAAGCTCAGTGTTCTTTTTCTTAATGAGCTCCTCTGTAGCATTTATGTTTGAGGGATCATATCCCACCCTTAGCACTAGGTTTTCCAAGGACTGAATCTTGGTATCCTTTGCTAATGAGGAGACCTTCTCCAACTTTAGTTGTGACTGAATGTTGGCCAGTGTAACCTACATTTTTGACAAACTCATAGCAGTGTTTGTCAAGGTTGAAGCAATCATCTGTCCAGTTTGTTTGTGCATCTCAATTTTATCAATTGGATGCACATCCTTGACATTAAACTCAAAGGAAGTGTGTTTCTGGTATTGTGTTGCAGTCCTGGGCTGAGGAACTTGGGCCTGCAAGAAAGCCATTTGCATCTTCCCCTTCTTAGAGTTAAAGACTGAAAGAAGCTTGGATTGAGAGATGGAAGAATGCTTCCAGAACTAGGTGTAAGTATTCAACTTCAATTCTTCATTATTTCTTTTGATTTCACTAAAGACATGGAAGATTTCTTCCTCTTTATTCTCTAGAATGCCTCCAACAATTTGGACTATATGCTGCTCAGGAGAAGTGGTAGATTGAGTTGGAGATTGTATAGACTGTCCACCAAACTGTGAATCAATATTCATTGAGACCCTTTGTTTCTTTTTCCTATGAAAAACCTTGAGGCCTTGGCTTATTGTCTCTGTTGCAAGTGAAGATTTTTCTTCCCTCCCTCTCTTGGATGTCTTTTCCTATGCAATTGGAGTTTGCATATTTGATGTAGAGACTGCATGCTCCTTAGCCTCTTGGAGGGTATTCTCTATCCATTCCAACTGATTCTTGAACTGTTCTATCTAAGGCCTAGCTGTATGATGATATTGTGTGAACTTATTTTCCACCCTGAGTTTGGAGATGACTCCCAATGGATCATATGACCAAGTGAAACTAAGAGAAAATTTCTTTTCTTTTAACAGCTTCTCAGCTTCCTCCCCTGCTTACCTAGTATTACAAATGAGGGGACCAACTTGAGCTTTAAGCTTAAATTGTGATTTCTTTTTGGAAGCTACAAAACATACTTCATCTACATTCAAACTTTGACTCAAGTACTCCAGTGCAAAGATTCTAACATGGAGATACTTTGGCAATTTGTAGGGTGGAAGCTCATAGCTAAAAACCATGATTTCTCTGTAGTTTTGGTAGCAATACCAATCTCCTGTTGCAACTTGATCTATGAACTGAATTTCTTTGACAATCTCCTCACGGATCCTTGGTAATGGAGTGCTTCTCATAAGGCTGAGGGCTAGATGAATAAATAGTTCTATGAACTGCTTGTATGTGAATTACTCTTTCTCCTTCATCCCCATTGAGGTCCAGAAAATCACTAACTGTTGTTGTCCTTCTTCATCAAGTTTCTCCAAAGGAAATGGGAATTTGTCTCCCTAAAAATATATAAAAAGATACACAAGTACTGAAGCATATTTGAATACTTCTTCAGTGTTAAATTTGAAAAACTGCTCATGTATGGTTTGAACTATGAAATGACTGAAATCATAAATAATAGTAGGCTTAGAATCAGAAGAAAACATGGATAACAAACCAAGGATGGCTTCATTGACAGACTGACCAGAGTGATAACCAAGAAATTAGGACATGATAGTAGTAATATGCCTGGTTCTATCAGGAAACATAGATGAATCATAAGGGGGATTTCTCTTTGGTAGAGAACTACGAATTGCTAAAAATAGTTCCAAGGTCTGGGATCTCTTGGTAAAGTCTAGTTTGTTATAAGATTCTATCAAGTTTTCATGGGAAAAAGGATGAGTTGGTATAGTGGCAGGGGCCTACGACATTTTCTTAATTGAATCAGCATTAATGGGATAGAGGATTTCTCTAGTAGGTGAGATAATTTCTATCTGGTTGGGATCATAGGATTCATGGCATTTTCTCACAAACTCTGGAGCTTTGTGTATTTGTGGAAAAATATAGTGGGGTAATTGGGATTCCCAGAGCCCAATTTCGTCACTCTGGTCAATTAGTTGCTCTTCCCACCAGCAATAAATTTCAAATAAATCGAATTGAGAAGAAGTATCAATGATTTTGCAATCCTTTTCAACTAATGGAGTATGGTGGAAATCAACCCGTGGGTGAATTAGAGGATTTGAAACTTCTACAATTATTTTTCCCTTGGGAGGCATTTTGTCAAACAAAACTGTGGACTGTAAACAACAAAATGGTAAAAGGAGTTACCAGAGGGGAGACATGAAACTGACAAGAGGACCTGGAAGATGTGCTTGCGAACAGGACAAGTGGCTGAGCTGTATGAGCAGGTAGGTTGGCAAATAATCTTGGTCACAGAAGTTAACTGTGTAACCTTTGAAATGCATGACACAGTGTTTATAAAGAGAAAAATGGAGTGGGAGGGTGGCGCCGAATGTTTGAAAATTCATTAATTATCCAACGGGTTAATTAACAAACATTTGGTTATAAATGCGCAGGAGCAGAAATGAATGGGCAATGGATAGGCAACAGATGATTGGACGGGAGATATGAAGTGAAACGTGACATGGGGTGGTGGTAAATGGCTATGAAGGATACTGCATTTAGGGGTAAGACAGAGTGGTTTGTGGTTTTGGGATTTCTAGTCTCGAAAGACTAAAAGGTAATTTTTGTGGTTTATGTAGGTGGTATCAAAGACTGCCCATTTCAGCCCCCCCCCCCCGTAGATAAACTTCGGATGACGAATGAGGGCCGAAAGGGAGTGTGGGTCGTATGTGTCACACGGAATCAGTCAAAAGTGCGGACACAACCGATCTTCCTAGAAGTCTAAGACATTCTAATGACAAACAAAACAAACTGGAGCTATCCTTCTCTAAACATACATTATGATATGAGAAATCAAGTGTTTCGTTCTTACCTTTGTCCAAACGCTGTTGTAGAAGTCCAAGCTTTGTTAATCTGGATGAGCTCCTCCTTTTCTCCAAAACCTGTAATCACCAACAGTCAAACAATTAAATAGCACCTGATTATAACATAAAACAAAGCATATTCAACACATAGACCAAGGAGTACATGAAATAACCCATTAACAACAAGTTATTGAGAAGAATGGACCAATTTGCATTAAAGGTAATCAAAAGGAACCATTACAACCTGAGCCTTGGTGTTGTGCAAGCTCCTTCCAGGGTCCACAAGAGTCTTCCTATACTTTGACAAAGCTCACCCACTTCCAAATAGAACAAGTAAAGATGACAATCTCTCCTCACAAGCTTCTAAATGGGAGTCCTAATTCCTGCAACATTTACCCTTAGAAATGTATAGCTTTCAACCTCCTCTCCTTCTGGCCCAATGCCTGTACTTATAGTGCTCAAGAGGAAGTTAATCAGGTCCACCATCAATGGGATAATCCCCTCTTTGGATGGGATAGCTCCCCTATTGATGGGATAAGTTCCTCTTTGGTAGGAGTGCATGAACCATCTGGAGGCGCTCAATACACGTCGAACAACCTTCTAGAATGCTCTAGAAATAACCACAAGTGACTTTTTAAAGATGAAACTTGCGCATTTTAACCTTTTCAGGGGGACGCACCTGCACCTTTACATACAGAGCGTCCAAAGACGCAGTTTTTGTGAACATTGGGTGCGTCCCCGCAGGTAAGGTTGAGAGAACCTGCGTCCCCAGAGATAAATACATTTAGAAAGACTTTCTCTCTTTTTTGGAGTTTGACATGGAAAGCAGAGGCATAAGACTTGCCTAAGAGGGTAGCATGACTGTTGATAGAGTCATCCTAACTGTAAATGGTCATGGTGACATTTTTTAGTGTAACAGTATGATTGCGGAGGAGCGTGTGGGATGAGAAGTGAGGTGGAGGGAATTTAACGTGTGAGTGGGGAATGAACGGTGGGGTCGCGATATGATAGGCGGACGCGACAGCTGTGGGTCCGGATGATTTAACGAATGGAGTGATAGCATATGAATGAAATAACATAAGGTCAAAACTTTGGTTATTCAAACTCCTGTCATCAATATGTTTCCTAATGTTCTGATCTTTAGGAAATAACCATTTCAACATCTCAAACTTTCACATTTCTACCTACCCTTCTATTCCTAACATTTTTACTTATCCTTTCAGAGTGCATTTAAACTAGCAAACCAATATTTTCTTTTTATGAACAATTTGCCTCTATACCTTATTCCCTCCATTGGCTCAGATTAAACTGTTGAGCAAATTTATTTTCTACCTATGACAATTAATTTAAAACAAATCCAATTATGATGCAACTATATAATTGGATAAAATAACCTAGTGTGGCATCTAAACAAACTGCACACAACTATTATTTTTCAAACTAAATTTCGAACAAAGTAGTGGCATTTAGATTTGCAACACTTTCAGAGTTGATTTCTTTTTCTTTTCTGTCTAACCTATCATTTTATTTTTCCTTCATTTTTTAGGGCATCTACCCTAACATTTTCTTTAATATGGACATATTTATCAAAATATTTTCCTAACATTTTTTTATTCGATATTCTTTTTGTCCACATCCTATCTTAACATTTTGTAAATGTATTTTCATTTTTTTTCTAATTTATTCTAACTTATCAAAACCAAAATATGCTACAACATTGGCTCCAACTGGGGACTACTTTCTCCTGTAGAATACAAAGAACCTGTAGATCCACGTGCCTTCTCCTTGGGCTATGGACTCCTTTGTTGTAAAAAATCTCACTGACATCTTGAAAAGTAAAAGAAACCGGAGTTTTTAAAATGAAATGTATTCCAACTTCTTAGTATTGAATGAAATGTTTGAGAAACCTTCCATTTACAGGATAAGTGGAATATAGTCCCTCAAGATTTTGTAGCACAAAAGTGTTGTTTCCCTTCACTTCAGCAATTGCTAAAGGACCAAACCATAGGTTATCAAACTTGCCATGCTTTCCCTTTTCCTCCCTCCTGGAGTCCCATCTTAGAACTAGGTCACCTTCCCTGAAGTCCCTTTCCTTGGCTCTTCTGTCAAACATGCTTTTCATCTTATTTTGATATTTCTTCAATTTGTATTGAACTTCATCTCTGTTTTCATTTAGTTCAATAATCTGATTTATCCTTCTTGAAAAATCATCAGGTTCATCTGTTGAGTCCTGCAAGAATTTTAAAACTGGGAAAGCCAAATTGGTGGGAAAAATTGCATCTTTCCCATAGACTAACTAAAAAGGAGATTTCCCAGTAGATCTTTTTGGAGTTATTCTATTTGCCCATACTGCATAAATTAAATGAGAGTCCCAACTCTTTTTGTGATCTGCTAGGGTCTTTTTGATTACCTTCACCAGACTTTTATTTGAGGATTCTGCAAGGCCATTACCTTGAGGGTAGTATGGAGTTGAATGATGTAACAGAATATGATATTTTTGGAAAAACTCAATCATTTTAACACTAGAGAATGCTGCTGCATTATCTGTGACAACTTGAGTTGGGCAACCAAACCTAGATAAGATATTTTCTTCAATGAATTTAATTACTACTAAATCGGTAGCATTTCTTACTGGAATTGCTTCCACCCATTTAGTGAAGTAGTCTATTGCTGTGAGGATCCATATGTGCTGATTACTTGAAGTAGGATGGATTTCTCCAACAAAATCTAATCCCCATTGAAGGAAAGGTGCTAAAATTATTGATGGTACTAGTGGAAGAGCTGCTAGTTTTTGCTTACCAGCAAACATCTGACAAGGAACACAACCTCTAACCTTTGCCCCTACTTGCAAGAACAATGTTGGCCAATAAAATCCTCCCCTTAAAATCTTGTATGTTGTTGCTCTCCAAGCATAATGTCCTCCACAAAATCCTGTATGAAACTGATCAATGATTCCTTCAGTTTTTTATTCTATTAAACATAATAACAAAATATTCAGTGGATCTTTCTAGTACAAATTTGCATTTATGATGCAGTACTTGACTGCTTTCAATTTAAGAGTTTTACACTAGGCTTTGGAGAATGATGTTGGGCATTCAAAATGGAGCAGAAAATTTACAATGTCTTGATACCAATCTGACAATAGAAATTTGTCATCAATATGTAAAGGGCTGATCTGATCTGAAGGTAAAGGTTCTTGTGGATTCTTTTCTTTAGGTTGAAGAGAAGGTTCTTGTGGATTCTCCCCTTCTACAAGGACAAAAGGTTCTTGTGGATTCTTTTCTTCAGGTTGAAGAGAAGGTTCTTATGGATTCTCCCGTTCTACAAGGATAGAAGGTTCTTGTGGATTCTTCCCTTGTAAAATTAGGAAAGGTTCTTGTGGATTCTTCCCTTGTAAAATTAGGAAAGGTTCTTGTGGATTCTTCCCTTATGAAAGGACAAAAGGTTCTTGTGGTTTCTTCCCTTGTACTTCTAAAATAGAATTGATTCCAATCACTTTACAATTGGATTCCGTTAGAAGCTTGGATAATCCTTGGCCTTTTACTAGCTTTGTAGTTTTGATCGTTAGATCAAACTCAAGTATTTGATTGATCCACCTACCTCTTTTCCCATCAGTGTCAGGTTGTGTTAAAACAATTTTTACAACACCATTAGGAACATAAGAAGGAATAGGTTGATGTAGGACATACATCCTGAAATATTTCAGGGCTTGAATGAGGGCATAGGCTTGCTTCTCGATTATGTCATACTTAAGCTTTGAATCTCACATAACATTATTGAAAAAGGCTATGGGTTGGTCATGGGAATCTTCATTCTTTTGTAATAGAACAGTAGCAAGGGTTGTTTCTGAGGCAAAAGAAAAGATATTGAATGGTTTAGTATAATCAGGGTTGGCCAAGGTGGGAGCTTCAGAGATAGCTTTCTTGATTTGATCAAATGCATGCCTGGAAGAGACAATCCATTTAACTTCATGATCCTTTTGGAGCATGTTAGTTATATCCTTTACAATCTCTGCATAATTTGGGATGAATCTCCTTAAAAAAATAATTTTTCCCAGAAAAGCTTGAATTTATTTCTTATTTCTAGGTAAGGTCAATGTTTCAATGGCAGACACATGCTTGGGATCAATTACCACTCCTTCCTTTGAAATTATATGGCCCAACAATTTTCCTTCTTTGATAGCAAACAAAGACTTTTTAGGGTTCAATGATATCCCAAATTTCCTACACCTGTCAAAAACCTTGATCAAGTGCTTTAGATGTTTTTGATCAGATTTAGAAAAAATAGTAATGTCATCAAGATAAATAACCACAAATTTGTTTACCTAACCCATAAAATCTACATCCATAGCTCTCTGAAATGTTGCTCCAGCATTTGATAATCCAAATGGCATTCTAGCGTACATAAATGTACCCCAGGGTGTAGTGAAGGTTGTCTTTTCCCTGTCTGTTGGATCAACATTTACCTGATTATAACCTAAAAAACCATCAAGCATAGAAAGTATTTGTGCTCTTGAAACCATTTGAAGTAACTGATCCATTTTGGGCAAAGGGTAATTATCCTTTAATGATGCTTTGTTCAAATTTCTAAAGTCCACGCAAAGTCTGATTTCTCCATTCTTCTTCCTAACAGGAACTAAATTTGCAACCCAATTAGAATATCTAAGAGGGAGAATGATTTGGGCATCTAGAATTTTCTTAATTTCCTTTTCTACAGTTGGTAGAAGGGCTGGGTTAATCCTCCTAAGTTTTTGTTGATAAGGTATTGCTTTTGGCTTCAAAGGGATCTTCTATTGTATTAATGAATTATCATAGGTTTTTAGATCAGCATAGGTCCAAGCAAAAACATCCCTATAATTTTGAAGTAACTTAAATTGAGTTTTAATCTCAGGGTCTAGAGATGCACAGATTCTGATGCTTTTGACATCATCATTTGTTCCAATGTTAATTTCCTCTATGCCCTCTTCTAAAGAAATGGACTGAGGAGTTCGGAGGACATCATTTTGATCAAACAATTTTTCTAAATGTATCAAACCTTTGGGAATAAAATTATTAGACAATTGAATAATATCATGATCAGCAACTTTTGAACTAAAATCTAAAGTATCATTCTCACTTGTATTTTCATTTATTTCGGATCTATCTTCATCAATTTGTAGAACAGAAAATTGATCTACAACATGCAGAAAAGATTTCAAATGTTCATCATCTTCAAATACCTGCTAGTGTTTTAGATTGTCTGGGATAGACGGTCTATGCTTGACTTGTATTTGGTAGAGTAAATTAGTCGGATCAGGAATTTTAAATGAACTAGTAGAAACAGCTAAGGCATCTGCATGAATATTATGATCTCTTGGAATATAAGTCAAATTAAAAGCATCAAAGAATTTTTCAACTGAATCCCATACTTCATTTAGGTAAGACCTAAGTCTGGGGTGTTTAGTCTGGAAAATATTTCTAACTTTCTTGACAATAAGTTCTGAATCAGTAAAAACACTTAAGTTTTGAGCCTTTAAGCTTTTTGCTAATTGCAATCCCAAAAGGAAATCTTCATATTCAGCCACATTGTTTGTAACTTCGAAGTCGAGCTTACATGATTGGGTAATGTTTTCTTTTTTTGGTGATATTAAAACTACTCCAGCTCCTGCTCCATCTTTTGTACAGGAGCCATCAAAAAATAGTTTCCATATATCAGTTTGATTTGGTGCTGGACTTTCAATTACATCTTCAATTTTAACTTGAGTTTCATGCACTTGATTTGAAGAGAGTTGAAAGCAACCAAAATCTTGGTCAATTGCATAAATGGGATGGTTCCTTGGCTGGTCTGTTTTGCAAACAGTGTCCAAAAATCTCACCTCTCTATATAATATTAGTTGTTCTCCTCCATAAACTGGAACAGTAGCATAAGACATATCCATCTGAAGAGTTCCCCCTAATTTGGCACAACAAGACCTAGAAAGGAGCATTCCAAGTTTGGGAGGGATATCTGAGACAAATATATCAAGTACTACACTTTTCATTGGGATTTGGGCAAGGGTGACTACTAAATCCTTAATCAATCCTAAGCAAGGCACCCTTTTAGAATCAAAGGTGTACAAGTCATGATAGGATCTAGTTATGCCAAGTTTCAAATGATCCATGATAGCTTTTGGCATGAGGTTATGTGATGCTCTAGAATCAAGCATACAATTATACAACATGGAATCATTTGTTTTAAGAGTTACATAGAAAGGAGGCACTATTTCATCTATCATATCTCAGCTAGGGCCAAAAACAACTGCTAGTTTTTCATCTTACAGACTAATGATATCACCTTCAGCATCAACCAAAGTATTTTGTATCCATTTGGAGACCTGATTTTTATACCCAAGGTTTTTAGAAAGTTCTGAAAGAGGAATTGGGATTTTAACTCTTTCTAACTCTTTTTCAACATTAAATGTAGTCAAAGCATTTTTTCCATTTTGAAGAGTATCAATTGACTAATCTAATGGTCGAATAAAAGTCGTTTAAGTTTCAGCAGTTTTGGCATGAGGTTCAATTATTGGAGTTTCCTTAGGAGGTCTTCCAAGGCCAAGCCTAGGCCTAAGGTCATATGTTTTGTTCAACTCTGCAATTAAAAATTCAGAGAAGGCATGGTATTTAGAAACCTGTGAAGATTCTTGATCTTCTTGAACCTGATTTTGTTGTGTAAGAGGAATAATAACTGTTTGATTAGGGGAAGTATCCATATTATTTATATCTTCAGTGATGGTCATAGTATTATCATTAGGTTTTTGATCATCTATCAACAAAGGAGTGGGAATCTGTTGATCATTACTAGGTCTCTGAAGAATTTGTAATTGTGGATTTCTTTTATACTGACCTTGATTTTGATTTTGGGGTCTAGTAACTGTTTGTTGAATTGTCCTAGGTTGAGTCTCAATCTTGGAAATTCTATTAGATAGATTTCTAAGAAGAGAAGTTATTTCATCTATTTTAGAATCTTTAGTTTTAGTCTTAGAGGAACTAGAAGCCTCTGGTGTCGATTTGAGTTTTCTTTGGGCCTTTTCCTCTTTAGCTTTCAAAGAAGTTGAAGCAACCCTATTTGCTTCTACCTCAATAGCATTTGTTTTCATATATTCAAGAGTTCTTGAAGTTCTCTCTCTCAGCATAACAACAAAATCATCATCAAAGGCTTTAGAAAATCTAGACTTTGCTGCTGCTACAGGGGGTTTACAATTAGGGGGCATTTTATGATAAATCTTATTGAATCTTTTGATAAAGTCTAATACAGGTTCACCAAAATTTCTTTTAAGTTCATCAAACTCAATGAGAAAGTAAAGAGGATCTTTTTTCACACCCCACTGGTTTTTAAATATGTTTGTAAGTTCTTCCCAATTTCTAATGGAATTTGCAGGTAACTACCTAAACCAAATTCTTACATTTCCTTCAAGTGATTGTACAAACAACCTCATGTAAACATTTTCTTCTTCAATATTCATGTTATCTGCAAAGTCTAAAAAGGCTTGAAGATGGTCCTCAGCAGAGGGACCGGTTTCTCCATTATACTTGGGAATGTATTTCAAGTATCCAGTTGGGAATACATCAAGATTAGGAGGTAAGACTAAAGCTGCATATCTAGCCTGTACAATAGGTTGGAAAGCCATAGTGGGAGGTGGTGTATGAGGTGTTTACGTGGATGAAGAAGTTGAAGAAGAGGAAGAAGGTGTTGAAAAAGGTGATTGAGGGGGTGAAGAACCAGTTGGAGGTGAAGAAGGGGGGGATCTCCTGAATGATTTCAAAGGAGTCTTAAGAACTATCTTCTGGACCTATGGATGAATACCCTCCTTTGTTTAAAAGAGTGGATTCAAATACACATAGATGGCCTCTTCAGGTTGTTCAGAAGTAGAAGCTTCAGGTTTCCTAGAAGTGGGAGGAAATGAATAAGTGGTAGGGGACATGAAATCTATTGGTTTGTATTATGGTAAATTAACACCTAAGTCAAACTTAGTTTTAGGTGATCCTGGTGGTAGTGAGGGTTCTTTATGAGATTCAAATGAATGAATAAGGAATGCTGATTTAAAATCAACTCCGCTGTCTAAGAGTTCAAAAACATTAGGTGATAGGTGGGAGTAATCTGGATTGGGTGGAATGTTACTATAAGGATCAAATGATGCTAAATCTTCAGACTGCAGGACTGAAGAGGAAGAAGAAGAGGGTTGATGTCCCCTTTTAGAAGTGGCCTTTCTCAGAGTTTTTTAAGGGTCTGACAGAGGATTAACTAAGTCAGCCTCTAAATGAGATTTGGTGTGCTTAAAAGGTGCCAGTTTGAGAGAGTGGAGTCACCAAGTGAAGGATTTTAACCTTTCTAGACCTTTAATCACCGTAAAGGAATAAAATACATATCATTTCCCCAAGAAAAATTAATTAAATTCTAATCCCTGGCAACGACACCAGTTTGATGTTGTATCTCTAAGATAATAATGGTCAGCTATTATGCCAGAGCATCTAAGATAATTGTTATGGGGGTTTTGTTTTAATTTGGGAGACCAGTGGATGAAACAAATATAGAATTGATGTGCCTAACCTCTTGAATAATATCAATATCTCAGCAGAGGGCTGCTATAAATATTTACACAGTGAAATAGCTTTTATGATGATGAGTAGAAATAGAAAAGTAATATGATTACCATAGTTTTCAAATTGAAAGCTAAATAATAATAAGTATGAAAACCTTTAAACTATGTTTCAAGGTTTGAGAAAATACACATGAGCTTACAAAAGATGCTGATGATTTATTGATTTTGAGGGAATTAATTAAACAAATAGTCCATTAATTCATTCTCTTTATAGATTATCACTTTAGAAGCTTATAGGAATAGATTGAAATACAATTATTCCTACCTAGTTATCTCTGCAAGACACAAGTATATGAAGAAAAAACATAATGAATGACACTGGAAACACTTACAGGAAACAAAAACTGTGTAAAATAGAATTCAGAATCCTTTGCTTCGTATTAATGATCCAGAAATATTAATTACATCAGATATCTAGAAATTCTTCTTCAAGGGTGCAACCCTTAATAACTCGTGAAGAGAGTTATTTATACAATAGTAGGACGAAAAATATCCTAAACTTCTTTTACAAAAATAGATTATTTACACAATCAAAAATAAAACTGTCTAATGATCTGGCACTATTTTGGTGCTGCGTTGTTTGATGACTATTACTGAAAAAGTTGAAAAGTGGTTGAAGTTGGTTGACTGTTCCCTCAAAAACTGAATGCTGTTCAGTTATCCTTAATCAAGTAAATCTGTTAATTCTTCCTAGCATTTATTATTTGGGATAGAAATATTTGTTACCCTCCTATAGATTTCATCCATCTCGATGTATTTAGTAAAAGTGGGTTTTACCAAAAATATATGCTTGATTTCATCTAGGATGAAGAAAGAATCCCTGAGTGTTTTTACTATGAGAGCTGGTGTTGCTGATCCTTTGATATTGGCGACTAAAGCTGCATGGGTGCCCACCTCTATTAACTTCTTGACATAATCCTCAATTGGAATTAATTTATCATTAATAACCATCATAGAAGGTAAACCCTTGCTGACCAAAGGTTCAATTTTGTTGAAAAATCTCTGAACTATGTTGTTAACATTGCTACACTTTTCTTGTAGCTGAAGGGTGAGATTTTTCTTAGTGATAATATTCTTTACCTCTAATATCGTTGCAGTTATATCACTTATTCTTAATTCCTCAAGCTCATAGTCATCCTTGGAATTTAGAAACTTTATTATATCAGAGGCAGTCTCTGGCATATCCTCCAGCTGCTTAGTTATGGTTTCCACTGCTTCCTAAGCTTTTTCCAAGAGATCTTTCTAATTGAATATTATCTTAATGGAGGGCCAAATATCCTTGATTGCTTTTGTGATTTCTTCCCACAAAATTTCTTTTTCTAAACCCAACTTTTTTCCTATGAAGGAATCTATGAGCTCTCTCTGCAACATTTCCACTTAGCCTTTGAGTCTGTTTGTTTCAGTTGTATGTGAACTGTCTGATATAGACTTCATAAGCCATAATTCTTTGAGTTCATCCTTTAGTTTATTGATTTCTCCTATCTGGATAGGCAAGTTCTTAATAGCTTCAGTAAGCTGTTCAACTCCTTCTGTTGTACCTGTTGCAGAATTAGTGGTTGAAGTAGAAACTCTGGTGATGGGAATTGCTGCAAGAGAGACTGCATCCACTGAAGTTTGAATGTTCCTAATAGCTTCCTCCTTCTCCTTAACCAATTTCTCCATCTGCTCCTCCATACGTTTTATTTGCAAATTATGTTTTATGATGAGCTTCATCATATTTGACTTTTGAGTCTCTGTCTCCTCGACTTCTTTGGCCATTGGATCCTTAGATACTGGTAGTTTCAGCTATTTCTTTAATGCTACAACCTCAGTATTCTTTTTCTTAATGAGCTCCTCTGCAGCATTTATGTTTGAGGGATCATATCCCATCGTTATCACTAGGTTTTCCAAGGATCGAATCTTGGTATCCTTTGCTAATGAGGAGACCTTCTCCAACTTTAGTTGTGACTGAATGTTGGCCAATGTAACCTGCATTTTTGAAAAACTCATAGCAGTGTTTGTCAAGGTTGAAGAAATCATCTGTCCAGTTTGTTTGTGCAACTCACTTTGATCAATTGGATGCACATCCTTGACATTAAACTCAAAGGAAGTGTGTTTCTGGTATTGTGTTACAGTCCTAGGCTGAGGAACTTGGACCTGAAAGAAATCCATTTGCATCTTCCCCTTCTCACAGTCAAAGACTGAAAGAAGCCTAGCTTGGGAGCTGGAAGAATGCTTCCAGAACTAGGTGTAAGTATTCAACTTCAATTCTTCATTATTTCTCTTGATTTCACTAAAGACATGGAAGATTTGTTCCTCTTTATTCTCTGGAATGCCTCCAACAATTTGGACTATTTGTTGTTCATGAGAAGTGGTAGATTGAGTTGGAGATTGTATAGACTATCCACCAGACTGTGAATCAATATTCATAGAGACCCTTTGTTTCTTTTTCTTGTGAAAAACCTTAACGCCTTGGCTTATTGCCTCTGTTGCAAGTGAAGATTGTTCTTCCCTCCCTCTCTTGGCTGTCTTTTCTTGTGCAGTTGGAGTTTGCATATTGATGTAGAGAATGCCTGCTCCTCAACCTCTTGGAGGGTATTCTCTATCCATTCCAACTTATTCTTGAACTATTCTATCTCAGACATAGTTGTATGATGATATGGTGTGAACTTATTTTCACTACAAGAAAAAAGGTCATTGGTGAGGGTCATGCTTGTGATGGACCCTTAAGGTTTGTCACCAATGTTGCATATGGTGATGGTCTTTAAAAAGGCGTTTTTGTAAGTGTATATAGTGATGGTTCTTTACTGTTTGTCACCAAAGCCATTTTCAATGACACTTTTGGTGAGGGTTGTTAAAGGCCCATCACTAATTCTCTCTTTGGTGACACTTCTAGTGACGATCTTTTATTGACCATCACCAATGATATTTTTGGTTACTTTTGGTGACGGTCAATAAATGTTCATCATCATTTATCATTCCAATGAGTTTTTGATGATGCTTCATGTCTATGATGAACCTTTAAGGTCCATCACCAATGTCACATATGGTGACGGTCTTTAAAAAATCGTTGTTGTAATTGTATATAGTGATGGTCCTTTAAGGTTTGTCACCAAAGCCATTTTCAATGACACTTTTCGTGAGGTTCGTTAATTTCCCATCACTAATTCTCTCTTTGGTGACACTTTTGGTGAGGGTCATTAAAGGCCCATCACTAATTCTCTCTTTGGTGACACTTTGAGTGACGATCTTTTATTGACCCTCACCAATGCTCTTTTTGGTTACTTTTGGTAAAGGTCAAAAAATGTTCATCATCATTGATCATTCTAATGAGTTTTTGATGACTCTATGTACCTATTACTTTATTTTTTGTCAGAATATAATGATTTAAGACCATTGTTGTGGAGTCTTTTTCATTATGTGTCCAAGGTCATAGTGTTTATAATAGCCAGTCAATTTGTTAAGAAGTAATTAGTGTGTATCATTTCCCTCAAGTCATAATAATATAGTCTTCCTATGAGTCAACACATGATTCATCTCTATTAGGTTTATTGTTTAACAAATTTCCTTTAAATAAAGTTCCACTAGTGTGTGTAGGAACTATATTATTTAATAAATAATCAAGCTCTATCAATTCTATTAATGAGAGAGACCTAGCACTCCTCAACACTCATGACACACCTTAACATGCTTTGGAACAATACACTAACATTCCTTGGCACCTCGCATGTCTTGGAACATCTTTGTACCTAGAACATCTTGCCATGAGTAGGACGCCAAAGCACATGTTGGCATGCCATAGCATAGCATAGCACTCCCCTATCATGTGTTGGCATTCCCTGTAGTCCCTAGCATGCCCTGGAACTCCTTGGCATAATATTGCATTGAAAAAAATTAGCACTTGGCACACATTGGCACTTGGCATGTATTGGAACATATTATTAGTGTGCCTAACATGCCCCTTTTGAAAAAGATAAAGTCCCAACTTATTAACCCTCTTATGTGTTCATTTCCTTTCATTTTAGCTTGGTTATTCCTTTTGTTGCCTTGAAACTCCTTGATGCATATTGGCATACTCTGGCACCCTGCACATCCTAGCATGTCTTAGCACCTGGAATGCCTTGGCACTATTTGGCACATGTTAGCACACCCCGGAACTACCTAGCACACTCTAGCACTTCTTGACAGTCCCTGATATTCCCTGGCATTCCTTACCTGTTCTTAGCATACCTTGTCACTCCCTCCTTGGAATGAAAACTAGCATTGATTGACACTCCTCAGCACACCCTCAAATTCATTCACTTCCACGCATTTTGACCTAGTGCTCCCATGTGTTGTCCTAGTACTCCCTAACACTCCTTAGCATGCATTGGCACTCTCTTGCACACCTTAGCACTCATAAGTGAAGAATGAAACTTGTAACCATGTTACCAGACTTGGAATAGACAATAAATCGGTGAGGCAAAAGAGCTAGGAGTTTTAACCGGATTGGGGAAAAAAAAAAACATTTTTCATTGATATTCAGTAAAGCCATGTCCAAACAATTCATAATATCAATAGATGTCCAAAATATCATGAATGAATTAAAAAAAAAAAAATCGGGAAAAATTCGGGAAAAAATAAATGAATTCAATAAATAAAAATATACACATATATTGAAAAAAAAAAAAAAAATTTCATTGATATTCAGTAAAGCCATGTCCAAACAATTCATAATATCAATAGATGTCCAAAATATCATGAATGAATAAAAATAAAAATAAAAATTCGGGAAAAATTCGGGAAAAAATCAATGAATTCAATAAATAAAAATATACACATATATTGAATTAAAAAAAAAAAAAAAAACATTTTTCATTGATATTCAGTAAAGCCATGTCCAAACAATTCATAATATCAATAGATGTCCAAAATATCATGAATGAATAAGTATCTCATATATGTTATGAGTCCAAACATGATCCAAAGTACTAAGTCATGACTCCTAACTAGTGATTACATAGAACTAGAAGCAACTACTTCTAAAAGTTTACAAACAACTACATACTAATTAGAAAAAATCCATAACTAAGAGTCTAATACTCTTAAGAGTGAGAACTAGAAGTGAGTCCTCCCACTCCTCCACTTGCTTGACTCTCAAAGTTCTTCAAGTCATGTAGGCTTAAAAGAGGAGCCTCCTCTAATTGGACCGAATCTGTTCCATTTGTAGTTTTAAAATCTATCTCTTCAAGGTCTATTGGTGAATGATCCAAACCTATCATTATCATGAGACATTGAAATGTGAATTTAAGTTTGACTTTGAACTATAAAGTTTAAACTTTAAATTCCAAATCAGATTATGAAACCTTCAAATTCAAGCTCTGACCTAGTATTTTCTTGTTGTGAAGTTGTAGATTGTAATGGAAAAATACAAGGTCATTTAAGCACTTTTGTGTCAATCAGTTGCACTTCCTAGAATGTATTTTCTCAAACATGCTCCAGTTGCACTCACAACCTAAAGCACTGCATGCTTGGTTTAAGATTCGAATGGAAAATCTCTTCAAATCTGGTGTATCACTACAAAAGTTTTGCCACCAAAGACCTAGCAAGTGGCAAGGGTTCGTGAGTAGACGTACTAAATACTAAATAGTAAAAACTTAAAAAGACAACAAAATTTAATAAAACATTTAACACACAAAATAAAGTTTAAACAAATTTAATGAACTAATAAAGCCTTCAAGCCTCAAAGGGTACCTGGCAACATCTTAGACCTTTCTCATATAACACTAGTGTAGGAAAATAATTTGTGGTGCTCTATAATCCTATAGTTGGGAAAAGACACGACTTTGAAATTCTAGATCAAGGAAGCACCTTTCCATGCATGTCATAAGTCCTCTGTGAACCTCCCCATCCTCATTAAATTTGTTCTTATCATAAAAATATTATGGGTTTAAGAAGTACCTAGCAGCATGTAAGGGGGAATGCAATTTCCTATCCCAATGTGCATCAATAATGTCCCAAAGAGGCATATATTTTTCCTTCTCATAGCCATATCTTCTTTTGATGGCCTCCTTTGCAAGATCCATCGCCTCATAAATGTAACCCATAGCGGGTTTGTCACCATCAACCATCCTGAAAGTTCAAGCTTTCAAATTTAAATTAATATGAAACATTGAAAATAAAAAGAAGCTTGAAATGAAATTTAAAACATGAAAAAGTTAAAAGACTTGAAGTACCTGAGAACTCTAACAAGGGACTCCATCACAGCAATAATCTCTTCGGCATCTTTCCAGAAACCGTCATTAAACACAAGTGCAACAACTTCAATGCCTTCAAGGGTCTTGGAATGTTTAGATGTCATCCACTCAGGTCCCAAGGACATCCTCTTCAAATTTATCTTTTGCTCAACCACAAATTGCAAAGATATGAAATTTGTTGCAAATCTAGTCACTGTAGGTCAAACAATTTCTTTACCTTCAATGTATTTTCTCATGGTGTTTAGGACAATAATGTGGTTGTATAGGTATTTGGTTATGGATTTTTCCTTCTCCACAACCTCATGTATCCAATGAAGCTTACCAATGTCCTCAAGCATTAAATATATACAATGGGCAACACAATAGGTCCAAAAAATAGTGGGGTGCCTAATCTCAAAAAGTCTACCAACAGCCATATAATTAGTTGCATTGTCGGTGACAATTTGTACAACATGTTCTTCTCCCACTTCTTGAATGACTTCCTCCATCATTTCACAAATAAGTTGTGCAGTCTTAACCTTGTCTGAGGCATCCACTGATTTGAGAAACATTGTACCTACTAGACAAGATACAAGGAGATTTATTAAAGTTCTATTCCTCTGATCTGTCCATCCATCACTCATGATCGTGCACCCTGTTTCTACCCATGATGAATGAAACTCAGATAGCACAAGCATGGCATCTTCAACACTTTCTAATAGCAAATTTGTCCTAATGCTCTCTAATGAAGGAGCTTTGAACCCTGGACTTGCAACAACAACTGCATCAATCATAGCTTGCTAATAAGGACTTATGGCACAGTGGAAAGGTATGTCAGAATAGTACCAAAAGTTAGCAATGGCCTTCCTTTCCTGACTATGGATATTTTTTTTCCAACCAGTGGTATCCAAGGTAGGTTGGGAACCGGGTTTTGTGTGGGGAGAAAAAAAGGTGTTTATGTTTCCACCTCCAATGTTGAATGCAAGAGGATTCATTTGGCCTTGAGTTTGACTTGGACTTGGAGGCATGTGTGGGAAAATTGGGAACTACATTGAGGATTCAACAGAGGGAGATGACAATGGGGTAGTGGAAGAAAAATTGTCAACTCTAGGAGTTCCTATTTCTTCTTTCTGCTTTTCTTTCTTTCCATTATGCTGACTCAGCATCTCATGGCCAAGGTTGCTTGGTGTTTGACATTTTTGTCAACATTTTTGCAAAGTCCTATATCATGGTTGGGTATTTGTGCAAGGTGGTACTTGAATCTATAAATTCCTCCACTACATTTTGCTTTTCAAAATTTACAAAGGAGCTTAGGGTCTTCAAGAATCTTGTCACAATAAGCCCAAGCAAAGTCCTTCTCCCTCGACATTGTTGTTGTTTTGGACTTGTGTTTAAATTGTGGCTTCTGTTTAGATTTGGAGTTGTGCCTTCTATTTAATTTGGCTCTTGTAAAATACAATAAAAAATTAAAATTAAAAATGCCATATGTAACTTCGCAAAAAAGACGATTGGTTTTAAAGGATTTGAGGTTTTCTTAAGGATCAAAGAGGAGTCTGTCCAGCAACACAAGCACATTTCAACCTAATATATCATTATGACCTTGAAACACAATTAGGTATACATGAAGAAATGCTACCTAAAGGAAATATTATCAACATATATTGCATTGTAATCTTGAATTTGCAAGTTTGTTTAGCATAAGACAACTAAACCAATACATCAATAACTGATTCTGGAAGAAAAAAAATACCCAAAGTTGTGAATGCATGGTTAAAGCCTTCGAAGTCAGTAAGACATCGACCGAGGAAGGAATTCTTGATGACTTGGTCGATGGTTGGTATGGAACCATTTCTTAGTGCATTTTTAAAATCTATTTAGATCCCATTTATAGGGTTGAAAAGTCATAACCAAAGGAATACGTCGAACATTCAATTGCTGAACAGTGAAACTTGAAACTTGCCATTGAAAACAACATTGAAACTTCAATATAGTAATATACCTATTATTTAAGCCAAGTGCCAATGTACCTTGATTGTTGAAAACTGAAGCGGCTAAGCTTAAAGGTAACACATGCTGAAGGTGACGCACGACAGCCCGATATGGAGCCTGGACTTAGGCTCACCTTGGCGGTTCCCCGATATTGAGTCTGGACTGTGTAATAGTGAGTAGTGATTGATTACTGAAGGTCTTGACGTATGAGTTTTGGGCCTAAGAAATGAGAAATAAATTTTGGAATGACTGACGTTTAGTTTTTAGCAATGCGGCATACCTAAACTTGAAAAACTCGTGCTCGTTGAGTCAAGGCTGAAAATCGAATAAATTGGAATCAATCGTAGGAATCTTCTTTAATCAGCAAGTCTCAAGTCAAACTTGGTCAACATGAGTTTGACTCGAAAATATTTAGATCAAATCATTTGGAGAGCGAGTAGATTCTGACTCGTGATTAATCGCGATTGATCGGCGAGTCCTGTTTCACTGCTTGTAACTGAAATCTGAACTAAAAATAGGAGATCTTACAATTGAAACTAATTGTGAATTTTCTAAACTGAAATTGGCCCATCGGCATTTTTTCTATTCATAGCTGGGTGAGTCAAGGGAAGAGATTCATTTTAAATCAGGTTCATGGAGAAAACATTTTATGGAATATGTTTCTTTTATGTCGAGGAAGACATAGTAATATTTTTTATTAAATTTGAATAACAATAGTATCTACTCTGTATCTCCTGTATCTCATTATTTTTATCTCATGTAACTCATATAGAAAGTGGGGTAATAGTGGACATGTAGCATCAAGCTCCACTCCTTTTAATCCAAAGTTCTGCATGAAAACCTTTGTGTCACTTGCGCCGTAAAGCCTTCGTTGTAGAGTGTGGAGTTAACACCTACCTCTGCATGACAAAAGCTACACATACCTTTTGACTTGGTTTTTTCACCTTTTGTCCATTCTTTGTTTGGAGTCTCAGACAACAAGCTCCACATAACTTTTTTCCATACCTCTATGTGAGTGTAACTTTGCACATTTTCTTTGCTTCAGCCAATATCAAAAGCATTTGTGAGCTTCTTTCAAGGCATGAATACATGCTTCAATCATGGAAATTAGCAAAGTTTATAAAGCAAAAAATAACCATGGAGTTATCCTTTTCCATTTCAAATATGTTAGGATTCTATTGAGAGTTTTTTAGAGATAATTATTAACTGGCCCTCTACTTTTCCCTTTTCCTTAATATAAACTGCATCTCTTATTACATTTCTAATCAAGAGATTTACATCAAATACTGGATCAAAGGGCCAAGGACTTTTCATAAATGCTTCCTTGTCCAGTAGAAGAATAAATGGTCAACATGTCAGCTTGGCTCCAATTTCTTGGGAATTAATAATTATTTTGAAAAATGACTACTCTTGTTTGAATCTAGAACTATGTTTAAGCTTTGAAAATGGATTTTCCTCCAAATTGATCTTGGAAAGGTCCTTATTAAAGGCTTCTCTATATCTCCTCCACTATAATGAATGGCTTGTATGTTGAAAAGTATAGTAGAGCTCCCTTCTAAAAAGCCTGATCATCCCATTGTCACCAAGAGCTCCTCCTTTTCCCCAAATTGGACCCAAAACAACATTGAGTACTTAATTATGATCCAACCTGAGAAATTTTGATTGACACTGCAACTCAAAAGCTATTAAATTTAAAGTGCGCTAATATGATTAGTCATTCTTTCATTGAATAAGTATATTTTTTTTGAATTTGTCATTTGTGCTTGTAGTATGTGGTACTAACCTTGTTTCACCTAAAAGGGCTTTTATTCTTGGACTATGACAATGCTAGTAAGATTTAGGCCTTTTGTAGTATTTGTACCCCATGATCATTTTTTAAAGATGTATGTCCTATGTGGAAAGAAATAAGCATTTAGTTATTACCTCCTAAACTAAAGCATTGTTTCTTTTATTAGGTTCCATGTAACATCCTCTACAAATTGAGGATGAATGGGATGTAATATCCTATCCATCCCCGTAGACTATAATCCTCCATAAAGGGGAAAAAACCCCAAAATACCCATTGTTGGGCAATTTTTGGGGAAACTGGGCTTAAAAAACCCAAATCTGGGGTTTGGAGTAAGGTTTACTCAATCACTTAAGAATATGAAACCCCTCTAGAAAATCTAAAAATAAAGAAGGATTGAATTCATCTTGGATCACCAAGTGTGGATTAATTCATTTGTTCTTGAGGATTAGATCTGATAGTTTTTGACCCCTTCTCTTGTCAATTTCGGTGGTGAAATATTCCACCCTAGTTGACATTCCCTTATTATCTCGCTATTTGAGCACAAGGGTCTTTGGCTGGTCAGCGAATTTTGTTGGATATTGGTCTTTTGTCTTTTTTTGGGCACAAGATTTCTGTTAAAGGTGAATGAATTTGGAGGATAGTGCATGATATCTTAGTTCTATTTGTCATACACCTCTCTTGAAGGAACCAACAAAGTTTCTGAGTCCTTAATATCTTGTTCTAGGAAAATCACTTACCTTAGGTAGTGGATTCGTTTCTGGCACCTGGAGTAGCGAAACTCTTTTCTTTATTTAGTTTTTGCATGCACGGTTAAAAGGAGCACTTCCATAGTTATTAATTCTCAGCCTTAGCTAAGGAAGCATGTTTTCATATCTCATATCATATTCACTAGCGACAGACTTTAATTGTCTTGTCTATCCATGCAAGGAAGGTGCATTAGGATTAGGAGTTAAGAAAGTTGAGACATTGTTGTACATGTTTCTAGATTCATTGTACCTTCTAGACTAAAGGAAAAATGAATATTAGTGTTTGAAATTTTTATTTATTTCTTGTTTCAAAGAGTAATAAATAATGATGTGATTTGAGTTTCAAATCTGTGTACTTGATGTTACTTTCTTCAGTGGCATGTGCTTCCCTGTTTAGAACAAGGGGTTTTTCTACAGTATCTAGCCTCCAAAGCTTCTTCAATGCAAACTAAATATCAAATCATGCCCTCATACTCCAAATCATCTAAGGCATCACCCTAGATAAGTTCCAAAGTAGAACAATGAGCTTTGATAGGCCAACTCCAACCCCATGTCACTATACAAGTGTTGACATCACTGCTACAAAATTTATTCTGAAGTGTTGCATCCTAAACCAATTCCTAAGATAGATGCCCAAAGGGGTTCTATAACGAGGCTCAGCCTTCATTACCACATTTAAGACTTTTCAAAGGGATCGGTCCCTTTAAACCATACCAATTTTTACACTTTCACAATTTGGCCATGTTCTTATCAATTTATAT
The DNA here is from genome assembly GCA_031772625.1 of Pinus tabuliformis. Classification (NCBI taxonomy): domain Eukaryota; kingdom Viridiplantae; phylum Streptophyta; class Pinopsida; order Pinales; family Pinaceae; genus Pinus; species Pinus tabuliformis. The sequence continues at coordinate 1,556,033,297 of CM062819.1, forward strand.
TTTGTATTGAAAAGTCAGTCCTATTTTACATGTTTATTAAATTTAGGAACAATTATAGGTCAACTCCAGCAAAATGTCAACATGTTTGTGGGTTAGGTTGGAATTTCTCCAAATACTATCACACATGTATATATAATCACACATTTTCCTTTTTAGATCTTAATTGATTGAACAAAAAGGTTCGCTGCCTGTGTAATTTTGTCCCATACCTCCACATCAGCACTCATAGATAACAATATTCTTAATTCTTCATTTGTGTGCATAGTAAGGTCTGTTTTGGTTGCTATTTTTGATGGAGCAACGTCTGACAGTACACCTTTTACCACATAGATGTTGTTGTTGGATAGAAATCTCCAGAGGAGTCTTACACCAAACATATATTTAATGGTTGTTGTATATCACAATAATAAGCATTAACATATGAAGATGTGCAGACCCTAAACTATGTGCATTAAATCCATTACTTTTTCTTTCAATTCAGATTTCGTTCTGCATAGTAGATGTGTTGTGGCACATGAGTGTGTTCACATAAAAAATTCTAAGTCCAAACCTGGATTCTCATGTGTCATGGAAATCAACATATGCCTTGTTCACCTAAGAACTACCTGTAACTCATCTTAGGGTACTCATGTACAATCTCACTCATCCCACTTAACAAGTTACCAAGACAAGGCTCATCACATCCAACCTTGGTCTAAAACAATTAAGCAACACAATTTACATCTTGACATGCCATAGCACCTGACATGTATTAGAATGCCTTGGCACTATGTGGCATGCGTTTACATCCCCTACATTCCTTGGCATGCTTTGACACTCCCTAGCACACCATGGCACTTCCTGACATGCCTTGGTAGTTTAGCATACCTTGGCATTGCCTAGCATATAACCTTGTCACTCCCTCCTTAACACACCTAGAACTCATTGAAACTCCCTCTCACACACTCTTATTTGTTAATTTCCATGCATTTTGAACTAGTCCTTACTTATTTTTCCTTGACACCCCCTAACATTCCCTAGCTCACCCTATCACCTGACACATCTTGGCCTACCGCCTTAACACTCGAGAATTCCTTATCACTACATAGTATACCTTGTCACTCTCTCCTTAGCACACCTAGATATCGCTGACACTCTTGGTCAAAAACTCTTATTCATTCATTTCCATGCATTTTTACCTAGTTATCCCTTGTGTTTCCCTAGCACTCCTTATCACTCCTTGACACGTGTTGTTACACCCTAGCACCTATGACACCTTGGCATGTCACCCTAGCCTCTAGCATGCCTCAACACTACCTAGCATACCTTGTCAATTTGTCCTTGGCACACCTAGAACTCACTCAAAATTCTAATCACAAACTCTTATTTGTTCTTTTCCATTCATTTTGACATAGTTCTCCATTGTATTTCCCTGGCACTCCCAGCTAACACATCCGTACACGCTTTGGCACATCTTGGCCGCATGTCGCCCTGGAACTCTAGCATTCCTTATAAATGCCAAGCATGCCTTGTAACTCCTCCTTAACACACCTGGAACTCACTAACACTCCATGCCACACACTCTTATTCCTTCATTTCCATGCATTATGACCTAGTGCTCCCTTGTGTTTCCCTAACACTCCCTAATACTCCTTGGCACACATTGGCACACCATGGCACTTGTCACATCTTAGTAGGATTTCCTAGCACTCTATCATCTATTGGCACTGCTTATCATACGTTTTCACTCCCTCCTTAGCACACCTATAACTTGTTAACACTCCCTATCACACTTCCACATTCATTCATTTACATTTAATTTAAACGAGTCCTCCCTTGTGTTTCCTTGGAAATCCCTAGCATGTGTTGGTGCCACATCCTAGAACCTAGCACACATTGGAATGCCTTAGCACTTGGCATGTCTTGACATGCCTAACATTCCTTGGAACTTTATAACATGTGTTAGCACTTCCTAAAATTCCTTGCACACCTTGGCACTCCCTAGTTTTCATGCCCTCATAGATAACCTTACTTTTTTTGTGACTTGGGAACCCAACCAAGTCATTGAAAAAATAGTGTTGTGCATACACCAAAGTCTCCCTTTGTCTCAAACTGTTTTTTCCATCCTCTTATCACAATCGTAGGCTTTCCTCCTACAAATCCTAATATGAAATTATCCTAACACACTTCGTCCATGGGACACCTGGAATTCACTAACACTCCCTGGCATAATCTCTTATTCATTCATTTCCATGCACTTTGACCTAGTTCTCCCTTATGATTCCATAACACTCCCAAACACTCCTTGACATGCCTTGACACTATCTGGCATATGTCAGCACACCCTTTCATTCCTTGGCATGCCATGGCACTCCTTAATTATCATTCCCTCATAGCTACCCTTATTTTCTTTTAGACTTAGGAACCCAACCAAGTCCTGCCTCGACTACAACAACTTTACCAAGTTACATTTACTACAACTAGACTATCCTTTGTTCCCCTAACGGACTATAAATCATCTTAGGCTTCTCATGTCCAATATTAACTCATCCCACTTAACAAGTTACCAAGTCAAGGCTCATATCCAACAATGCCCATAAAACAACTAAGAAACATAGTTTACATCTTCACATGCCATAACATCTGGCACGTATAACAATCCATTGGCACTACATGGCACACATTATCATCCCCTGCATTCCTTGGCATGATTTTCCACTCCCTAACATGCCCTGACACTCTAGCATGCCTTGGCACTACCTAGCATATACCCTTGTCACTCCCTCCTTAACACAATTGGAACTTGCTGACACTCCTATCACACACTCTTATCTATTCATTTCCATGCAATTTGAACTAGTTCTCCCTTGTGTTCTCATGGCACTCCCTGACACACCCTAGGACTTGGAACATCTTGGCATGTTGCCCTGGTACTCTAGCATTCCTTGGAACTACCTAGCATACCTTGTCACTACCTCCTTAGCACACCTAAAATTCACTGACAATCCCTGTCACACACTCTTATTCATTCATTTCCATGCATTTGAAACTAGTGCTCCCTTGTTTTTACCTGACACTCAATAACTCTCCCTAGCATGCATTGGCACACCTTAGCACCTAGCACATCTTGTCATATTTCCCTGGCCTCTAGAATGCCTTAGCACTGCCTAGCATACCTTGTCACTCCCTCCTTAGCACACACTGAAATCACTGACACTTCTTGTCACAAACTCTTAATCGTTCATTTGCATGCATTATTTTTACCTAGTGCTCCCTTGTGTTTCCCTAATGCTCCCTAACACTTCCTAGAACTATTTGGCACACCTTGGCACCTAGCACATATTGGCTGCATGTTGCTCTGGCACGCTAGAATGACTTAGCGCTGCTTAGAATACCATGTCACTCCCCTCTTACCACACCTGGAACTCATTGACACTCCCTGTCACACACTCTTATTCATTCATTTCCATGCATTTTTACCTAGTGCTCCCTTGTGTTTCCCTAGCACTCACTAACACTCACCACACATTGGCACACCTAACTACAATGAGTTTCACTAACAGTCAATCCAAAAACCCTTCCAGAGTCTAGCTAGTTACTTGTTCTTCACTAAGATATTAGGGTTAAGTTTATTGTATAGTGTTCAGTGTGAAAATATTACTAGGTGTTTTTATCACACGGAGTAATTATGATCTTCCCCATGTACACAAGGATAACTGAGAAGTGTTTCCCATAATCATGCAAGTGGAACTTCAACATGTACATCAAGGTAACCACAAAATATTTATCATATTTACACAATGCAAGGTGATAGGAAAATATTTACATTATATACATGAATGTACTAAGATCAAGACCATTAGCATCATATCTACATATTTACCACAAGAAGAGGGTCATTACAACCCCTTAAAAATAGCCATAAGGCCTTCCTCTTTTGCAGCTCCTTGATCACAAGGGTTTAATTGAAAAGCACATAGTTCCTTTAAAGATTTGTAGGTTGAGGCAGCCATTTCAAGCCCTTGAACTTAAAGATAATCAAATATATGCAATTTGTTACAATAATAAGTCCATTATGCACACTCCTCATTTTAGAGTTGGGTAGAGAGGGAGAATACTTGATTGATTCCAACCTTGGAAATTAAAAACTTTGCCTACTCATTGGTTGGACACTCCACCACTAGTTGACACCACTAACACACACCAAAAGTCCAAGATACCCATAATATGTGCCCTACACCCAAGGGCTTAGACTACACCTCCATAAAATGTACCTTCAACTTTAGATGTCCCAAAACAGTAATATCCTAACCCTAGCCTATTTGTTAGATTTTTCTAAATTTCTCCTTAACTAACATTTGTTTTTAACTATGTAATCCACTTACCATATACTCTCTCTTGTTTGCACCCACCTAGTATACAAGAACACTTATGTTTTTAATACAAACAAGTTAAGAGGGCATGTTTCTTTCTTACACTTAAATGTTTTCAATACAACTAAGTTAAGAGCACATGTTTCCTTTTCAAATTCCAAACGTATAACATGTCTATCTCTATAAACTAACAACAAAATCATTGCATAAAAAAGGTAAGCTTAAAATTAAATTAAAATTAGATTATTATTATTATGATAAATACACCAAATATGGAAAAATTGTTTGCAAACACAACCATAAAAAAAAGTGTTAGTTTATCAAATACAACTACAAACTTATTAAGCCAACCTAGATCCATCTTAACCCGGATCTATCAAGTGCTAAGAGGGGTCCAATCTCTCGATGTGCAAACCTCTTTTTTGGCGCTTGATAGATCCAGGTTAAGATGGATCTAGGCTGGTTATATAATACTATATAATATCTATATTTGTATCTATGTGTCTCTTTCTTACTCCCTCCCTCTATCTCACCCCCCAAACATACACACTCTCTCTCTATATCTATCTCTCTCTCCCTCCCTCTTCCTCCCCGCCTTTCTCTCTTCCCTCTATCTCTCCTCTCTCCATCGCTCCCTTGTCACTCCCTCTCTCTCTCTCTACCTTTCTCCTTCTATGTCTTTCTTCTTCCTTCCCTCTCTCTCCCCCTCTAACTTCATCTCTCTCTCCTCTCTCTTAGTCCTCTCTCTCCCTTTCTCTCTCACCTCCCTCTATCCCCCCCCCCCCTATTATAGACATTTTTGGGCACTACAACCCCAATCATAAATGTCAATAAACCAAGGTCTCTTAAGTCCCTAAAAGTGTTGTTATGACCCCTAAAAGAATAAGGTCAGCTGATTACATCTTCTCCCAGAAGTTCTCCATGAAAAACTACTCAGAACTGGTCAAAACTGGACCATTTCACCTGCTCCATAGGCAAAGTGCATTGCATCCCACCTGAGTACACATAGTAGGTGCGATGCATGTCAAAAAGCCCTTATATGGGGTGCGATGGGCGAGAAGGGACAAATGGCAGGGTCAATCTGCAAGGTGGAGGAGCATGGAATCTTCCAAAAACCTCTCCTGTGACACTTGCCTCTCTGAATTCGACCAGGGATGAGTAAGAGATCATCAATCTCCAAGTGGAATCAAGAACTATCAGAGAGAAGACACTAGTCAAATCTCAAAAGCTGACTCACCCCCCTTGCAAACATCTATATATGGATCCCTCATCCCAGAGATCCAGAGGCTGGAATTTTGTATCTTGTAAGGAAGTGCTGCTGGTGTTTTGGTGCAATATCATAGTGTTGGGTGATCTAAGCTTTTCATGAGGTGAAGAAGGGCTTCTTGCTGAGGGGATGATGCTGGGTCAGAACAATTGGTTGTAATCTCCTTTGCTCTTTCTTGATTATTAATAAATCTATTCAAGTTTTCCTCCACATTCTTGTATGATTAATGATATGTACTTTTATGTGGTCAATGTACATCTGATCCTATATTGTTTATGATAGTAGATCTCTGTTCTTGGATAGTATTATGTTGCTTTGATTCTACAGGTACTCCTTGAAGCTGGGTAAACGAGGAAGCGAGTAGTAAAGATCTACCAGAAGAGAGAGGAATCAAGCAAGGAACCAAGCGTAAGATAGAGGTTGGTCTCCTTATTTCTTCTCTCATCTACTTCTCGTAAAGGAAAACGAAAGTAGTTTTACTGTGTTTGTTTCTAAGGTAGCTATCACCCTTAGTGGGACTAGCAGTTCTGTATAGACACTAGTCTTCCCGATAACAAAATGGCGACTCTGCTGGGGAGCGAGTAGATTGTTTGTTTATCTACATTTGTTTACTTTATACACTTACAGACGGAGCCTAAAGTTGAGCCAGGTAGCCTTCGAACTACATTTACTATGAAAATGCAAAGTAGATAAATGTCGCTTCAGTCTATCTCTGGGTTTTGTTTATGAATTAAACAATTGATTTACAAACTCTCTAATTGCCCTTGTGGTGGCTCTAGTAACCTCTTTAGATCTACCCCTGTGATTGATTTACTGATTACCACTTGCTCGGCCTAAATCCCTGAACTGAACTGCAAACTGTGACCCGAAACCCAATCAAAGTCTTGTCCCTGGTCCAGCACACTATCTGTTCTGTGAACTTCAAATGCATCACACTTCCCGAGTGTAGTAGGTGCGCTGCATTTCAGTTTCACTGTGTTACAGGTGTGCTGATCAGACAAGGCCTTGTTCCTAAATTTTGGTTTCTGTGTTCATTCTTTTCAGCTCTATTCAGGAGTTTTGCTACCTGTAGTTAGTACACCTCTGTTGAACCCCCTTTCCTTGCTGATATTCCGCCTCCATTGTGCAAAGAACTATAAATGTTTTTATGTATTTTTTGAGTCATTTTCAGTTCTCCTTTACAAAGAAGTAGCATAATTGTACTGTCGTTTCTTGATTTGAAAGTGTCGCAAGTGTCGTTTTCAGTCATAGAAGAGAATCTGATTGTTCTTGATAGTCAATTACCCTGTTACTCTTGTATTTGATCTGAATTAGTAGTTTTTCTAGTGTCGAAAGCAAGTTTTCAATTCCAAATCGCAAAGTGTTGTCATTGTCCTCATTTTGTCTTGAAAAGAAACTTGTTAGTAATTGTCGCTTTGAAAGATAATTTAGATTTGCGCATTAGCTTTCTTTTTATCATTTACACATTAAGAAGGCTGAAAACAAATACATGCATGTGCATTTTCATTTAGACTGTTTGTTGGTTTGATTTAGGACGGTGCATATAGTGTGTGCTCTTTGCTCTTTGTTGAAAGAACGCCATCTCTCTTTCCTTAGTAGCTAGGATTTTCATTTGCAAAAAGAAGATTAAACGACTGTTTATCATCTTAGATTGCATTTTAGGAATTGTACATCTACATCACAAGGTGAACCTGAAAGGAAAATTTCTTAAGCAAGATCAACTATAAAATAAATTTAATGAATCAAAAACGCTTTGGAACCTAACACACAACATCTAGAAGTCTAGGCTAGAGACGTATTCCGGCATCGTAAAGCCTGGTAACTATTGTTTTCATTGTTGGTTGGGTGATTCCTCCACTTTGAGACGATAAGTGCCAGTACAGACTTGTGCTCCCACGTACCGTCGAGTATATTTTGGGAGACCACAATAGGCTTAATCCTTTATCCATAGGAAGCCGTGTTTGCCGCCCTATAGATCGCAATGCACTGAACACAGCATTCGGGAAGATTGACTGTCGTACCGTAAAAAGTATTATGTAGTTTTGCGATTGGTTTGGTAATCCCTCTGTCTAGATTTCCAGAGCAGTCCCTTTCGTTGCTTTTTAGACTCCTTAACGGAAAAGGTCCATCTGAGCACTTGTCACTTCAGGCTCATTAAAAATCGAAGGCGACTAGAGTCATCTTTTGTTTTTTCTCGACTCCTAAAAATTGAAAAAACAAGTTGTGTCAAAGCGTCTAAAATTTATTTTAAATGGAATAATTATCACCTTTCCTACGTTGGTCTTAGGTTGAGGAAAATGGATTCCACCAACCAAGGAGTTCCCCTTGGAGGAAATCCTAGTCCCTTCTCCTCGTGGGGGGATTTTGGTGCACCCCATATGGCCACATTGTCGCTTCCAGGATTGACAATTGGCTTGGTCGTATGGCTCTTCTCAACCTCTGTCGTTCAGAACACCGCGATTCCTGAACAGTCTAGTCAGCAACTAAACGATACCAGAGTTACCCCCCAACCCTCTACTTCATCCAACTCTTCCTCTCCTCCTTCCTCTTCGGTTGATGAAGCTGGTAAAGCCCAAAATCAAGTACCTGAGAAGAAGAAGGAAAAGAAGAAGAAAGAGAAGAAGAAGAAGGAGCTGAAGGCAAAAAAGGGCAACCAAGTATCGTCTAGCGAAAATCCACACACTGCACCGACCAGGCCTAAATCGCCATGTGTCATTTGCAAAGGAGACCACTATCATTGAGATCGTCCTTGCATTCCTCGGATCTTAAGGGACTGGTCTCCTTGTTTGCACAATCCGGTGTCGTCAACCTCTGATGATCATGTTGAAAGTACACCGTCAACTAATGAAAGTGAAGCCCTTGGACAAAAAGGAAAATGTAAATTTCCTTGTAAATTGTGTGAAGGCAATCACACCGTCCACCGTTGTCCCTTCTTAGATGAGGCTAAAAGAGTTTTGGACGACCGTTCAGTTTCACCGTTACGGCTTCCTCCTGGATATAAGAAACTCTTGCCTAGTCCGTCACTAGTTGAAAATCCAGCTGACACGCCCTTGTGGTTGGCCAAAGCATCTATCATTGAAGATAAACCATCTGAATCCACACCAGACAAAAGTCAAAAGGTCGAGGCGGCAGTTGACCCATTCTTGCCTTCAGAGGATCCATCTTCAGATGATACAGTCACCGAAGAGAATAAGGATGACACCATCCAAATTCTCTTCGTGAGCACAGACTCTGATGAACATGGGGGCAGTCTACCCGTTCCTTTACCGCAGGAAGGAAGTTCGTCAGAGTCATACCCGGCCGTCTATTCAGTCCCACCTACAAGCAACCTGGTTGTTTCCTTTGACTGGAATCTACTAGGCAGACCCCGTTTACTGGCTAGTGTACCATTTCGAATAATTGCTCAAATATATAGAATGGTCATGGGCAGTACCATCATAGATGAAGGGGCTTCTATGAGTATCCTTTCCTCAACTGCTTGGAAAGCGCTTGGTTCGCCATCACTTTTGCCTGAGATGAGAAATCTAACAGGATTTGACAAAGGAACCAGTCAACCGTTAGGGATCCTTCCCAATGCGCCCATAACATTGAGAGGGAAAACCATTCACATGAATGTAATGGTAGTCCAAGGACCCCTGGATTATAATCTGCTCCTTGGATGAGACTATATTTATTGCATGAGAGCCATTGTCTCATCACTCTTTAGAGTAATGTGTTTTCTGCACGAAGGAAGAGTGGTCAAGCTCATAGACCAGCTTTCATTTCTCGGTTAACACATAGCAAATAGTCATATACCAACCCTGAATGGTCTTTTCATGCAAGGAATGTCTCATTAATCCCCAGTCCGTCCTCCTGATGAGCACGAGTGATTCGGAGGATATGACTAAAACCCAGGGGGCATGCACCCTGGTTTGCTTTGGCAGGGAAACTTCAGGTATAGGGTAGGTTTCCGCGAGGGATATATGACCAGTCTGAGACACCCGTCCGTTTACGAAAATGGGATTAGACTGGAATAAGATTACCTCATCAAAGTTATGTGAGTGGAGGCGTCTGCGCCATTCACCTTTGTCTATTTTGGTAGACATCACCGAAGAAGTGTTTTGCTGTGGTATAGATAGAACAATCTTTGGTAACCTGAAAAAGGTAGGCCTTTCCTGGCAAAACAGATGTTTTGTCTGCAAATTGAGGGGTAACCTTGAAACTCTATTCCTCTACCTGGGGGCATGCAAACCTTTTGGCATGCAAGCGAAGAGCGACCATTTATTTTTTTAAATTTGTAGGTCCTCTAACCCTTTAAACTCGTAGGATTGGTCGTTTCCTAACTTGCATAAAGAAAGGATGCGGGGCAAAGCTTTGAAATAATGTCGTTTTTAGATGAGACATTCTTATTATACGATTGGATCAAGCAGTTTTAACGCGGACTTCAAGCTCGTTAAAAAATAAACATAAGCAATGAGCAAATGTTTCACCAGTGTTTAAGCTCATTTTAAAATAAAAAATGAACCAATTTCCGGTAAATAACCATCGTGAATGTAATACTTCAGCCTTTGAAGCCTTGGTCATGTTCTCATCGTCACCTCCACTCTGTATTGGCTGATCATTCACCTCCACTTGATCGTTTACCCCTTTTTAGGAACAACTGCAAAGAGTGATCTTGTTAGCCATCCTTGTAACACTACCATGATTGGAAAATTCCAAACCTTACCTGGAATCAGCTACTACCCGAATTTATCACTTGTTCCTCAAAGACGAGTCTCCTTTAAGCTCTTTTCAACTGACTCGTAAAATATGAAAAGATTGTTGAGCCATTGGCCTCTCCAGCTCGTTAAAGTTACCGGAAGTGCTATCCCTCCTTTAGATTTTAATCTTTTTGGACCTGAGGGATTATTACACAAAAAGATCAAGCACTTGTTTTGTTCGGCTCGTTAAAAGTACCGAAAATTCATCCCTTCTGTATTATTTTATACTTTTTTGGACTTAAGGGATTAGATGATGAAAAATTATTTTTGGAGTTTCATTTACGTCCCTTTTAGACTCTCTAAAATTGAAAAGGACCGAGTTATCTTTGTCGTTAAACTCGTTAAAACCTAATAGTGACAAACTTGTCCATAACAGACAAGAACGAGTTTCACTATCGCTAGGCTCGTTAAAACATAGCGATGGGTTTGCCCGAAGGGCAAATTATAGAACAAGCATATGTTATCCTCCTCAAGCTTGACAAAAATAAAGAGGTACTAGTCAGCAATGACTGGGGAAAAATTGGGAAGAAAACTTGAAGAAACTTTGTTGGTAGCAAGTCGCTCTTGAACATGACACTTTCACTCCGCATCCAAGTCGCGTTGGGTTATTCCATTCACTAGTCACATCACCATGGTTCCATCACACCATCCACATTTGGGGTTAATGCTACCAATCCATCATGTCAGTGTCGCCAATATGTTCAAGAGAAGTCGCTCAGAGAATTCACCTGTGTCTCACCCACTGCAATACATTTACGCTCCATTCTTTCATGACCGCCACCCTGAACCTTATATCACCAGATCGTTTTCACCTCCATTAAAATCATTTGCTCCATTCTGTGTCATTGATGTGGGATTCACTAAGGCCCTCCTATGACGGATCGCTTCTTGTCAACATCAGCTCATTATCCAAGAAGTTGATCTAGGAACAACCCTTTTAGTACTTTGAAGCTTGCATGCCTCAATGGCAAGTTTCTCACTTCTGGCGACAGGTTTACATCAATGGCCTTCGACCGAAAGATTTTGCGTGGTGTTCGACACCAAGTCCTTTATTCACACCACGTGAATTGTACTGTAGTACCTTGAGGGTCATCATCATTATCGGTGATTCCTCTCGCGCTTGTTAACAGCTTACATCATTGGCTGGTAATCAGGCGATGTCTTTCCATGTTCGACTCCAAAACATCTCTCACATGGATCGACTTGTACTTTGAGTGAAGATCCAACGAGATTGAAGACCCTGGATCTAGTTTCATCCATCCAGGCTGCAATATATATTCAGGAAAATAAAGACATCAAATGTACATCATTGCTGCACAGATAATCATCCAATCTAAGGGATGATGGCTCTACCAGAATCATCAGTCTACACTCAGACGATTGTCTGTCTCATGTACATGAAAATGAATTTATAAAGCTGAGCATGGGAATGCCCGCCTCAGCTAGATCATGAAAATATTATGAAGACAATGTATTGTATTGTATCTTATTACAGGTCTCCTTCCAGCTTGAAAGAACTTTAGATCCTCATGATAAAGCATTTCACCCGACATCAACAAATTAATGACCTCATGCTTTAGGGGGCAACTGTTATAGAAATTTTTGGGCACTGCAACCCCAATCATAAATGTCAATAAACCAAGGGCTCTTAAGTCCCTAAAAGTGTTGTTCCGACCCCTAAAAGAACAAGGTCAGCTGATTACATCTTCTCCCAGAAGTTCTCCATGAAAAACTACTCAGAACTGGTCAAAACTGGACCATTTCACCTGCTCCATAGGCAAAGTGCGTTGCATCCCACCTGAGTACACACAGTAGGTGCGATGCATGTCAAAAAGCCCTTCTATGGGGTGCGATGGGAGAGAAGGGACAAATGGCAGGGTTAATCCGCAAGGTGGAGGAGCATGGAATCTTCCAGAAACCTCTCCTGTGACACTTGCCTCTCTGAATTCGACCAGGGATGAGTAAGAGATCATCAATCTCCAAGTGGAATCAAGAACTATCAGAGAGAAGAAACTAGTCAAATCTCAAAAGCTGACTCACCCCCCTTGCAAACATCTATATATGGATCCCTCATCCCAGAGATCCAGAGGCTGGAATTCTGTATCTTGTAAGGAAGTGCTACTGGTGTTTTGGTGCAATATCATAGTGTTGGGTGATCTAAGCTTTTCATGAGGTGAAGAAGGGCTTCTTGCTGAGGGGATGACGCTGGGTCAGAACAATTGGTTGTAATCTCCTTTGCTCTTTCTTGATTATTAATAAAGCTATTCAAGTTTTCATCCACATTCTTGTATGATTAATGATATGTACTTTTATGTGGTTAATGTACATCTGATCCTATATTGTTTATGATAGTAGATCTTTGTTCTTGGATAGTATTATGCTGCTTTGATTCTATAGGTACTCCTTGAAGCTGGGTAAACGAGGAAGCGAGTGGCAAAGATCTACCAGAAGAGAGAGGAATCAAACAAGGAACCAAGCGCAAGATAGAGGTTGGTCTCCTTCTTTCTTCTCTCATCTACTTCTCATAAAGGAAAACGAAAGTAGTTTTATTGTGTTTGTTTCTAAGGTAGCTATCACCCTTAGTGGGACTAGCAGTTCTGTATAGACACTAGTTTTCCCGATAACACCCCCATCACTCTCTCTCTATCTCCCCCCTCCATCTTTGTGTCTCCCTCTCTCTCTCTCTTTCCCTTCTCTCCCTATCTTTATCCCCACCTATTCTCTCTCTCCCCTCCTCTCTTCTCTCCCTCTCTCTCTATCCATCTATCCCTTGTCACTCCCTCTCTCTCTCCACCTCTATCTCCCTATGCCTTAGTTCTTTCCTCCCTCTCTCTCCACCTCTATCTCCCTATGCCTTAGTTCTTTCCTCCCTCTCTCTCCCCCTCCAACTCCATATCTCTCTCCCCCACTCTCTTCTTCTCTCTCTCCCCTCTCTCTCTTCCTACCTCCTTCTCTCTGTCTCCCCCCATCACTCTCTCACTCTCTCTCTCTCTCTCTCTCTCTCTCTCTCTCTCTCTCCATCTTTGTCACTATCTCCCTCCCCCTCTCTTCCCTTCACTTTTCTTGCTATCATCACTTGGATCCTTAGTTAAGATAGATCTATGTTGGTTCTTACCAATATTTGTATTAAATAAATTTCACATCTTTAAATAAAAAAGTATTCTCATTTTTAATTTTATTAAAACCGTAATTTAATTTATACGGGAATAATTAAGAATCCTGTCATATTCTTATAAAATATTTTGATTTTGAAATAAGTTATGTTTTTTGGGCATGTGATATTGATAAGCCATGGTACTAGCCCATGGTATTGTAACAAAGTCTATTTCCAAGTTAATAATATCCATGGTAAAGTGAGAATGAATATCCATGGTTAAGAATATTTTCATATTGTTATAAAATATTTTGACTGTGAAATAAGTTATGTTTTTAGAGCATGTGGTATTGATAAGCCATAGTATTGGCCCATGGTATTATAACAAAACCATTTTTTTACAAGTTAATAATATCCACTGTAAAGTGGGGGTGAATATCCATGCTTAAGAATCTTGTCATATTGTTATAAAATATTTTGGTTGTGAAATAAGTTATGGTTTTTGGGCTTGAGGTATTGATAAGCCATGGTATTGGCTCATGGTATTGTAACAAAACCTATTCACAAATTAATAACAAAATCAAAATATAACAAATTGAATTTTATTATTTTTATTATTAATTAAGCTAACATTTAGATTTTTGCATTCATCCCCATACTTTTGATTTTTATTATTATTATTACTATTATTCTTTAACTAAGCCCATATTTAGAATTGTTTACATACTTACATTACACCTACACATCTACTCTATAATCTATAAATATTGTATTTATTGTTTTTTTGGGAGGGAAATTTTAACATTTTTGAAAAAATTTAGCCTTAATTTTGATGTAACAAAGCCCTCATAATTCTAATCTTCATTTACTTTCTAAAACAAGTAGTATATTTTCACTTTTCATAGGGCGGAGGGAAAACTAGTAGATATTTTCACTTTTCACATGGCGGTGGGAAAACGAGATTGAAGAGAGTTGTGAATTAAATTTTCACTTTTCATAAGGTAAAGGGAGGGAAAACTAGTAGCATATTTTCACTTTCCACAGGGCTGTAGGGAAAATGAGACTGGAGAGAGTTGTAAATTAAGGTTTTACCAGTAGCAGATTGATATCGAACCCCACCATTAGATATTCAATCCATTAATGGCACCCAGGTATGTTTCATTTCTAACCTTTCTGCATTTACACCCCACTTTTAGTCTTCTTTCACACAGGGAGGAGTACACACACCTCAGATCTCTGGTTCAAAATTCACTATTTTTTTCATCCTTGCTTTTAAGTTTACGAGTAGCATATTTTCACTTTTCACAAGGTGGAAGGGAAACGAGATTGAAGAGAGTTGTGAATTAAGGTTTTACCCATAGCAGACTAATATCGAACCCCACCATTGGATCTTCAATCCATTAATGGCACCCAGGTATGTTTCATTTCTAACCTTGCTGCATTTCCACCCCACTTTTAGTCTTCTTCCACACAAGGAGGACTGGTTCAAAATTCACTATTTTTTTCATCTTTTATTTTAAGTTTAAGAGTAGCATATTTTCACTTTTCATAGGGAGGAAGGGAAAATGAGATTGGAGAGTGTTGTGAATTAAGGTTTTACCAGTAGCAGATTGATATCGAACCCCACCACTAGATCTTCAATCCATTAATGGCACCCAAGTATGTTTCATTTCTAACCTTGCTGCATTTCCACCGCACTTTTATTTTTCTTCCACACATGGAGGGGTACACACACCTCAGATCCCCCACCATTGGATATTCAATCCATTAATGGTGCCCAGGTATGTTTCATTCCTAACCTCGTTGCATTTACACCCCACTTTTAGTCTTCTTCCACACAGGGAGGAGTACACACACCTTAGATCTCTAGTTCAAAATTCACTATTTTTTTCATCCTTTCTTTTAAGTTTACGAGTAGCATATTTTCACTTTTCACAGGGAAAACAAGATTGAAGAGAGTTGTGAATTAAGGTTTTACCTCTTCAATCCACTAATGGTGCCCAGGTATGTTTCATTTCTAACCTCGCTGCATTTCCACCCCACTTTTAGTATTCTTCCACACAAGGAGGACTAGTTGAAAATTCACTATTTTTTTCATCCTTTCTTTTAAGTTTAAGAGTAGCATATTTTCACTTTTCACATGGTGGGAGGGAAAATGAGGGAACATAGGTAAAAGCATATGTATTTTTCCTTCTTTTATGGTTTCTCTCTATAGAGCCGATTTTACTGGGTGTACATTGTATGAATCTCAAAATTTCTCTTTAGGAAATCCTATTTTTATTCTTTCCAAGAAAAACTCTCTAGGGAATCCCAATGGATGTTTCCCACATTCATGGATGGCATCCTTGGTAAAGCCATTGGCATTGACTAGTGCACCTCACCTAAGGGATTTCAAATAGGGCACCTACCAGCACAACTAGCCAAATACCCAGTAACATTAATGACATTCGGTTGGGCTAACCCCTTGGGCTCAATAAATCATAATCAACTACACTATTTTCCATATTAACATATTGATCCTATTTAACATTTTGTTAGAGTAACCATAACAATCCAAGCTTGTTCCTATTTTTATTTTGGTTTTTAATTCCTTCTTTGGTGTGGTGACAACTTTATATGACTGTATATATGTTTATTTTTGTCAGAGTATATGTTGAAAAGTAGATGCTCTCTTACATTCTACCTTGTCTATTATGTATTGATGGAGTTTAGTTTCATTAGTTGTGACCAAAGAACTGTGTCAGGCATGTATACAAGGATTCTTGTATCACTATTTATAAATTGAACATTGTCCTTAAACAAGCAAAGTAGATCCTTAATGCTACATGTTTGTATCTCAGGGAACTTCCAATCCTAATAAATGAGGTGAAATTTAAGTGTTTCCAGAATCCAAATCTCATGTTTTGTGAATTCACTCATATATGGTCCTGGAAAAGTGAAGTGAAATTTAATTATTTCCAAATCTTATGTTCTATGAATTCACTCATATTTGGTGCTGGAATCTTTTGAGAAAACAGGAAGAATTTCTTTTAGTTGCATTCAAATTCTCCGAAAATAATACTAAATTTCTCCCTGACTAAAATTCTCCCTGAAATGGCTTTGGGATTGAAAATTTTATAAATATTTTTAGGGAAACAACCCAAAATACATTTTCCATATTAGAGTTTTATAACACTAGGCACTAAAGCAATCTTCTATTTTTTGCTGCAAATGTCTGATAGAGTCTTCCCAGAAACTAATCAAAAAATTAGGTAGATGCGCTGGAAAGACTAAATAATTTTTAATGAATAATCACTTAACATAAATGATATATTAGGTTGCATAAATATATAACTTAGAAGCATGAAATGAAGAAGAAATCTCAACAAGATTGACATATTCTTAATTGAGTTGAATGAGGCCAGGAATAAATTTGACTAGAGGGTGTTGAAAATGGCATAATTTTGTTTTGGTTGGATAGATTTAGAACTAAAAATCAGCAGTTTTCTTGCTTGCATAACTTGGGAAGATTTTTGTATCTCAAGTCTCAACCTTATTGAATAGTATGATTTATGCCTTGCAATGTTGAGATATGCTATGATACCACTTGTTAGTAACCTAAACACTTTGGATGAAAATTTAGTTGTGAACTTTAATTGCAAAAGATATAAGTGAAAATATAGATTAATTGTCCCTTGTGTAGAATTTCCTTGAAATTCTGCTACTACTTGAATGAATAAATTTGAAACTAATTGTTTCATGAAGACAAAAAATATCTCTACCAATTTGTAGTGGAATAGAACAGAAATAAAACATAGTCACACTATATCAAAAAAAAAAACAAATTCTAGGGAACCCAACTGGGAAAACCCTCTGCTAGCTGTAGAAATTTAAAATACTATCCATATTATACTTTGAGACACCTTCTTCAAGACCAAGTTCATCGATGCTTATTGCTTTCCATATTCTTTTTCATAAGCATTAGGGTCATTGTCCGTCAAATCAGAGTAGCTAGAAAGTGTCTCTTTGATTTTGGAAAGCAAATCAGGATCAACTTCATCCAAGAATCCCATAGAAGGCTCATCAGTAGCAAGAAGAAAGGTCTTTTTCTATTTTATTTCATCACATTCATCCATCATAATAACTGATTTGTCTTCATTTCTTTCACAGTCATTTTCAATGTTAGATGCAAAAGATAATTTAGTATGATATAATCCTTAGGTAACCAACCTCAGACATATTGTTGGTTAATTTATGTTGTTTGAAGTTTATTGAGTTTGAGTTTTATCATGAAACTACTAGAAGCGTACTAGAATGGGTGAGTTGATTATCTTGATAACAATGTTATGGTTTGATCTAGTCCTTGAAAGGAACTTATAGTTGACGGTCAAAATTTCACATTCCTTTCACTTTTTTATCTTCACATATAACAAATATCTTTATGTTATAGCCTCTAGCTAGATATATACAGTAATTGCCACTCAAAAGTTGGATGCCATCATTTTGGAGCTTGAGCTTACTCAACTTACCTTTTTTTGAGTTGAAAATGTCATTAGATCTCATTATATCGTCTATTGCAGAGCATGAATCCAATTTACCTTTGTTTCAGTTAAAAATGTAATTAGATCTTACTATATCATCTTTTCTAGAGAATGAATCCAATTTCTCATAGTCCATTTGCTTGAGGTTTAACAAAGCTACTTTAATTCATTAAACTTACTTTTCATATTCTATTTCCTAATTGTGATTCTGCAGGCCACATCTACATTAGAAAAGGGGCATATTTAATGAAGTGTGGAAGGAGAGGGAAGCTTCAGTTATGTCCTTTCAAACTTTCTAAGGTATGTAATAAAATTTAAAAAAAAATCTCCATAGAATGTTGTGATTTAACTCTTTCTTTTGATAATGGATTATTTATGTGATCTCCCCTCTCTTACACACAACCAGAGTCCAGACATACATGGTTTTTTGGGATATGTGGAAAATGGACAGATTTACGCTAACCATTTATCTAGAAATTTACACTGTAGAAGATAAAGCATTTACAGTTGAATATTTCCTTGCCACTAAAATAGAGTTGAAGATTCAGACTCCTATTTTTCAGGCATATACCTCACTTTTAAATCAATTTATTGCTGACTCTATATAGACCTTCCATGGGAGGTCTTTCCAGGAAAACTAGTGTCTTTTCGATCTACTAGTCCCACTAGGATTGGCAGCTATCCTAGAAACAAACAATCAAAGCAATTTGTGATTTCCTCTATGTATGATAGATAAGAGAGAAGCAAAGGGACCAACCTGGATCTTCCACTTGACTCCTTGCTTGATTTCTCTCCCCCTTGATAGAGCTTGCAACTCCTCTCCTACTTGTCCCACTTAGAGAATACCTGTAGAAACAAAGTAACAAAACACCATCAAAGCATCTCGATCTATTATATCATAAACAATGCATAATCAGAAATACATTGAACATACAATAGCATTCACAAATAACAAGATTCACAAATACACGATTCTATGGAGGAAAACTCAAAGAAATTTATTAAAATAGAAGGGAGAATTACAACCCAGCCATGTGATCCAGCATCATCCTCCCAGCAAAAAATCCCTCTTCACCTCATGAAAAGCAATATCACCCAACAATACAATGCCTCTTTCTCAAAGACAAACTTTCAGCACTTCCTTACAAATTACAAAACTTCAGCCTCTACATCTCTCAGATGAGGGATCCATTTATAGATGTCTACAAGGGTGTGAGTCATCTCTGGGTTTTGATTAGTGTCATTCCACTTATAGTTCTTGGTTCCACTTGGAGATTTCATTGATCTCTTACTCATCCCTGGGCGAATTCAGAGAGGCAAGTGTCATAGGAGAAGTTTCTAGAAGATTCCATGAGCATCCACTTGGAAAACTGTCTCGGACATTTTTCCATTCTCGCTCATCGTACCCCACAGAAGGCCTCTCCAGTATGCATCACACCTAGCTAGTGTAGAAGTCAGTATGCATCGCACCCTAACAGTAGAGCAGTTAGTATGGTCTAGTTTTGGCCAGTTCTGAGTGGTTTTTCAGGTGGAACTTCTGGGGAATGATGTAATCAGTTGACCATGATCTTTTAGGGTATGAAACAACACTTTTAGGGGTTAAAGAGCCCTTGGTTTATTGACATAAAATATTGGGGTTGAAGTGCCCAAATATGTCTATAACAGTTTCCCCCTAAAGCATGAAGTCATAAATCTTTTGATGCTGGGTGAAATGCTTTATCATGAGGATCTAAGGTATTCAAACTGGAAGGTGACCTGTATAAGATATAATACAATACATCATCATCTTATTATTTTCATGATCTAGCTGAGGTGGGCATTCCCATGCTCAGCCTTATAAATTCATTTTCATGTACATAGGATAGATAATCGTCTGCTTTTGCAGACTGGTGATTCTTCATATGAAGGGTCATCGTCCCTGGCTTGGATGACCATTTGTGCAGCTTCTGTGTACATTTGATGTCTTTATATTCCTGAATATATCGTAGCCTGGATGGATGAAACTAGATCCAGGGTCTTCAAACTCGTTCAATATTCGCCCAATGTACAAGTTGATCCATGTGAAAAGATGTCCTGAAGTCGAACATGGAAAGACATCGCCTGATTACTAGCCAATAATGTAAGCTGTTAACAGGTGCGAGAGGAATCACCGATAATGATAATGACCCTCAAGGTACTACAGTACAATTCACGTGGTGTGAATATATGATCCGATGTCGAACACCACACAAAATCTTTCGGTCGAAGGCCATTGATGTAAACCTGTCGCCGGAAGTGAGAAACTTGCCATTGAGGCATGCAAGCTTCAAAGTACTGAAAGGGTTGTTTCTAAGTCAACTTCCTAGATAATGTGCTGATGTCGACAAGAAGTGACCTACCGTAGGAGGGCCTTAATGTATCCCACATCTACGACACGAAAGGAAGAAAATGATTTTCTAGAGGTGAAAACGATCTAATGATATAAGGTTCAGGAATGGCAATCATGAAAAATGGAGGGTGAAGATATTGCAGTGGATGAGGCATTTACTAGATGGTGAATTCTCTGAATGACTTCTCTTGAACATATCGGCGACGCTGAGATGGATTGGTAGCATTAGCCCCAAAATATGGATGGTATGGAGGACCAATGGTGATATAACTAGTGAATGGAATAACCCAATCTAACTCAATCATGGTGATGGAGTGAAAGTGTCATGTTCAAGAGTGACGTGTTACCAATAAAATTCTTCAAGTTTTCTTCCCTTTTCCCCAGTCATTGCTGACCAGTACCTCCTTATTTTTGTCAAGCTTGAGGAGGATAACATATGCTTGTTCTATAATTTGCCCTTCGGGCAAACCTGTCGCTATGTTTTAGTGAGCTTAGTGATAGTGAAACTCGTTCTTGTCTAGGTGGGCAAGTTTGTCGCTATTGTTTTAATGAGTTTAACAACAAGGATAACTCGATCCTTTTCATGTTTAGAGAGTTTGAAAAGGGACGAAAAGAAAACTCTAGTGGTTCTTTTTCGTAGCATAATCCCTTAAGTCTGAAAAGAGGATAAAATAATACAAAAGGGATGATTTTTCGATAACTTTATCGAGCCGAAAAGACATGCGCTCAAACTTTTTCATGAGATAATCCCTCAAGTCCAAAAAGTTTAAAATATACATGAGGGATGGCACTTCCAATCACTTTAGCGAGATGGAAAGGCCAATCACTTGACAATCTTTTCATATTTAGTGAGTCTGAAAAGAGTTTAAAGGAGACTCGTTTTTTGAGGAACGAGTGGTATTTAGGGTAGCAACTGGTTCCAGGTAAGCTTGGAACTTCTTAAAACATGGTGATGTGAAGAGGGAGGCTAACAAGACCACTCATTGCAGCTATTCCTCAAAATGGTAAACAATCAAGTGGAAGCGTATGGTCGGCCAAAAGGATGGATGTGATGGAAGGAACACAACTAAGGTTTGAAAGGCTGATATAATTGTGATCACAAGGGTTATTTACCAAGGGTTGGTTCATTTTTTAACGAGATTGAACTTTGGGGGAACATATGCTCAGTGGTAGGTTTATTTTTTAACGAGCTTGAACCATGCGATAACATTGCTCATTTTCCTTTTTATGTAAGCTAGGAACGACCAAACTAAAAAGCTAGAAAAACTAGAAAGATAAGGAACTACTGAGGTTAGGTAGGATGGTTTCGTCCGCGGAACGGTTCAAATGCTTCCTTTGCTTCATCTATAGCACAGACAAAGTTGAATGGTGGATCAGACCAATCACCTAACCTAAGAAGTTGAAAAAACTAAAAAGCTAAAAGATGAAACTGGTCGTTTTTCATTTGCATAAAAAGGTTTGCGTGCCCCTCAACATCGAGAAAAGGAGAGTCTCCAGTAACCATATGGGAATCACTATGGTTAAGCAGGATTGTTTTTGTCAGCGGTTAGACAAAAACACTTCCTTGGCTTTGTCCACCAATTAGACAAAGGTGAGTGGTGTGTCAGACCAATCACTTAACTTATAGGGAAATTCATATGGTAGGATGGTTTCATCAACGGTTAGACAAAAAACTTCCTTGGCTTCATCCACATAGTGGACAAAAGTGAATGGTGTGGGATGGCACTTCCAATCACATAACCTACAGGGAAACCTATCTTTTCAGCTGGGTTCATCCGCCAAATGGACAAGGGTGCATGCCCCCTAAGCTTCGTTACATTCACCAGACTACTCGCAATAATTAGGTGGATGGAATGAAGGTTGAAGAGACACTCTTGATGCAAAGAGACCATTTAGGGATGATGTTTGACTTGAAGCTATGTTTGAACCGGGAAATGAAAGTTGGTCAACAGTGACAATTTTTCCTTCATGTGGGAAACACATCACTTGAAAGAGTGTGGAAACAATAGCTTCCATGCTATAAACATAGTCATGTCCAAGGAGTAGATTGTAATCTAATGGTCCTTGGACTACCATCACGTTCAAGTGAATGGTTTTCCTTCTCAAAGTTATCGGCAACTTAGGAAGGATCCCTAATGGTCGAGTGGTTCCTTTGTTAAAGCCTGACAAATTTTGAGTAACAGGCATAAGCAATGGCAAACCAAGTGCTTTCCAAGCAGTTGAGGAAAGGATACACACTGAAGCCCCTTTATCTATGATAGTTCCAGACACGATCATTTTGTAAACTTGTACTATGATCCAGAATGATACATTAGAAGGAAGGTAGGATCTTGCTAGTCTGTTCCAATCACAGGAAGTGACTAGATTGCTTGGAGGGGGTGCTGGATAAACAGTTGAAATAACCCCTTGAGTAACGGGAACTGGGTAATTTTCCTCCTGTTGTGAAGGAACGGGGGGATTGTCCCCAAGTTCAAAGAATTTGAATAGTATCGTTCTCACTCTCTTTGGGAAGGATATGATCTTCTGAAGGTAAAACTGGGTCGACTGCCATTTCGACCTGTTGACTTTGGTCTGGTGTGGACTTAGAAGATTCACTTTCAGCGATAGGTGTTTTGACCGATGGTTGAGTTCTGTCAGTCAAATTTTCAACTAGTTTCTACATGGTTGCCCCCTTACTGAATTGGATTCTTCTTCTTCTTCTCCTTCCCTTTCTTCTTCTTCTCAGCCACTTGGTTATTAGCATCGCTATTTTCACCAAGCGAAGAGGAAGAAGGGGAGAGAGAAACAAATGATGAAGAAGGCGAAGGGTCAACTTTAGTATCAACTGGTTGTTGTTTCGATTGCGGTTATCCATACTATGAAAATGTTCAGAGTTCTTCTTAATCTCAGATGACGTAGAAGAGACCATATGATAGGTTTCCACTGTTGCCACTTCCGCCAGATCAGTTGGAGGTGGGAGCGTAAAAGTACCCATTAAGGAAGGGTCTTTTAGGAGACCTATTCCGACATTTTGAAGTGATTGAGAACTTCCATGGATCAATGGAATGCTTCCAGTAGCTTGTGAACTTTTTGGGAAAAAGGTTAGTTGGTCAACGATTGTAATTCCACCTTGGGAGGGAAATGCAATATTTCCAAAATATGTTGACACAACAGCAGCCATAGCATAAATCTAGGGCCTTCCCAGTAACATATTGTAGTCAAGGTTTCCATCAATGACCTCGACTTCAATTTCTACTGTCTTGCCCCCCAGTTCAACTTGCAAGTTACTTAATATCCCATACGGCGTGTATTTTCTTCCATCGAACACTTTTAATGTCGTTGATGATCATGACAAGGGTGGTGAGCCTAAAGTTTTCTATCAAATCATTGACATAATACAGGTAGATTCCCCCTCATCAATGATTGTTCGATGAATAGTTTTATTGAGGGCTTTTACCTGTATAAGGAAAACAAGTTGGGCCGGTAACTGAGGTTCGTATCCTTTATGGTTAAAGGCCACAAGATTCGAATCTGCTAGATCAATCCCACCTATTACTGATAACAAAGCCTGCTTTTGGGAGGGGAAATTCTACAGTACTTCAAGTGTCGACATAGCGGATGGTGATTGAGCTAGATCCTCCACTATGTTATAATTCTGTGCTGCTAGAGCACGAGGATTAAATGTTTATTTATGTACTACTCCCTTTGGCGGCTTTATAGTTAATTCAGGAATGATGGGTGGAACAACTTCCGGCGAAGTTGTTGTCGAACTACTAGGTTGATCTGTAGCCTTGTTGTTCGACGACTATGGATTCCCATAATCTTTATTCCTTGTCGATATCAAAGCATCATTTTGTTGTTTCAAGATGGATAACATAAGCACTTGGGATGTGGAAGCATGATCGATAGCAACCAAGTTAGTTTCTGGGTTTGGAAATGGATCAGTCAACACCGCTGAGGTAGTTGAAGTCTTTAAAAATTTCGCAACCTCAGCTTGATGTGGACAATATTTCGTGAAATGCTCATCGTTACATATTAAACATGGATAACGAGGTTTTTGTTTCCCAGCAGGGTTCTCAGAAGATTTTTCAGGAGGTGAATTTTCCTGTTTCTTCTTATTATTTTTCCCTTTTTTCTTGCCCCCTGGTTGCTTTGGATTCTTGCCCTTGTCAAATGACACGGCATTAATCTCTGAGGCAAGAGGTTTGTCATTTTCTTTTTAACAAGAAACTGCAAGGGATTTACCATATGGAGCCTTTGTGGTTTGCGTACTTGAGGTACCAATCATGCTGTCACTGGCGTGAGAGTCCCTATTTGATTTAGGAGGGTGAGGAACAGAAAATTCTGGTCTATGAGCGTCAGGAATTTTGTCGTAGAGTGTGCAGACTAAGTATAGATTAAATCTAAATATTGAGCATGAGCAATGACTTGCTCTTTAGTGACAACTCTTCCCTTCGCCACATCCTTAGTAATAGAAGGCAATAATGACTTAATAAACCACTCAGCTAGAAGCTGATTAGGAACATATGTCGTTACTATTTGACGACGACATCGCCACTCATGAATATGATCAGATATGTGAGTGGTTGTTGTCTGTTTAAAGTTGGTAACGAGTTCTATCCCCATTTCATACCTTATGGGTAACTGAAAGTGGGTTAGAAAAGTAGTGGCAAGGGAACTGAAGTTATCGAATGAAGCTCTAAGAAATTCAATATACCATTTTGCTGCTGGACTAGTTAGCGTTTGTTGAAAAAGGTGAAGCCTAATCGAATCATCATTCAGGGTGTTAGACGAGCACCACAAATGAAAGGTCATTACGCGATTCAATGGATCTTCACCTAGATTTCCATTGAATTTACAAATATCAGAGGAAAGTTTATGAAGAATCGCCAGCTACCAAGGGGCATATGCAATTGGATCATTCGTCAACCGGTTCAAATCTGGTAATTCTAGAGTCGCTACAAAAGACAACTATTGATTCAGGTTAGGCGAAGCATACCCAAGATAAGATGGGATCACCTGAGTAGTAGGTCTTTGGATACCAGCATAATGTATCTGATGCTAGTAACTTTGATAAGGTTGACGGACATAACCATTATAGTATGGTTGTTGATAACTATTTTGAAAATGCGGTTGTCCATTACCTACAAAGCCTTGTTGCTCAGGTCCTCGGTAAGTTTGCTGGAATTGCAGTTGTTGATATTGTACAGCCATGGTTGTTGGACCATTTTCTATTGCCCAATACTTGATGATTTACCAAGATGCGGAGTGATAGTAACCATTTGAGCCTGAGTCGTTCCAGGTAAGGAAGCACTAACCTAAGGTTGTGATTGAGCCGTAGAGATAAGAGGTTGTTGTATTGCAACCTAAAAGACTTGAGGTTGACATACAATAGGTAATGCTTTTACTTGTGATACAATCACAATAGCAGGTGTAGTGGGAATATTTGACACAGGTTGGACTGGTTGCATTGAATATACAACCCTTGGTTGTTGAGGTAGTATTGGTACCCAACCGCTGGATGTAATTCTAGTTTGACCTGAATTTTGTTGTGAACTCTCATATGGTTGTTCTCTTGGAGGGAACAATGAAAAAGCATACTGCCCTCCATATGGCGACAATCTAGTGTTCAAAGGATATATCGGTCTTTGAAGACTGGATTGCCCAAATTGATACTAGCATGCAGGATCAATTTGCTGAGTTTCAACATAAGAAATGCCAGATAGGATTCTGGATGAACAAATAGGAACAGACCATGTCGTCGAAACAGTCCCTGAGTGGACTCCATCTAGTGATTGATAACTAGTTGGGACAGATGGTATACCAGAAAACATTGTTGGAATGGCAATAGGAAGTTCTTCTGTGGTTGTATTAGATGACACAGTCCTAGGTGTTAATGATTGCTCATACATATTTAGTCTATCCAGAAGATTTCCTAGAAATTCAACAAGAACTTGTGATGAAGGATGTTTAAAAGAACTAACTTCAGTAGTAGAAGGATATAAGTGGATCCCAGTTCCAAAATGTAATAGGGTACTGGAAGGAAGATCCTCTACTATCTCCTATATAGCAATCAGTCCAAGTGGAAGAGGTAGACAGTCAGGTCCATAGAATATTTCTGGAGCTGAAGAAGGTATAGCTTCTGCAATAATAGATGCTGGAGGGGTGACACCTTCTGAATTCTGGAATTCAACTTCCAGATGTTCGGGTAAGTGAACTTTAGTTTCTGGATTAGCTCTAGATGCAGCTATTTCAGGTATAGAAGTGTCTACCTTTACACTAGGATCAGTTCTAATGTCCTCTTGCAACTGTGGAACTTCTTCTCTAAAGGTAGATGTACCAGAAATGATCGGAGCAATTGTAGTCTCTGACGATGTTGAAACACAAGTTTCAAATAAATCAGGTGAATTGGACTCAGTTAAACGAGACTGTTTTGCCCGAAATGGTTTCGTTTTGAGAGTCAAAGATGATTTACTCACTAGTCTCTGCAAATGATGGGGTTTTGATTGACTTTCTTCCACGATTGTAGATTACTTGATCAACTCAAAATTAAGGGGAAAAATGTTATTCCGAATTTAATAAATTTTAATGACGCTTTGACACAACTTTACTTTTTCAATTTTTAAGAGTCGAGAAAAAGTTAAAGATGACTATCACACGGAATGAGTCGATCTTGCGGACAAGATAGACCTTCCTAGAATCTAAAGAAGACCTAATGACAAGCAAACCAACCAGACACTATCTTTCTCTAAATATGCTTTAATAAACAATGGCAAACAAGTGTTTTTAGGGCCTACCTTAGGTCCAACGCAAGCTTGTGGATGCCCTCGCTTCTTCGATCCAAATGAGCTCCTTTTCGCGAATCTTCAAACACAAACAAGGCAAACAAATTAAATAGCACCTGAAAAGCCACTAGCATAAACATATTTAACATGAAAGTCAAGGAGTCCATGAAACAAATAACATGAGATACTTGTTGAGAAAAATGAGTTTGATTGCATTAATTCAAAAGAAGAAGAACTTTACAACCTGTGCCTTGACGCTGTACAAGCTCCTCCCAGGGTCTAGCAAGAGTTCTCCCCTACTTTGACAAGCTTCACTCACTTCCAAATGGAACCAAGAGGTGTGTGATCTCTCCTATCAAGCTCAACAAAGGAAGTCCTAATTTCACCAGCATTTACCCTCAAAAGTTCAGCTTCTAACCTCCCTAGTCCTCACCCCAATGCCTGTATTTATAGTGCAATGGAGGGAAGTTACTAGGTCCTCCTTCAAAGGGATAAAGCGCTCCTTCAATGGGATAGCTCCTCTCATCAAGGGATTAGCTCCCTCTCTTTTGGGATGCATGAACCACCTCAGAGCGAACAATCCACGTCAAAATTCCTTCTAGAATCCTCTAGAATTAACCCAAAGTGAGTTTTTTAAGATAAAACTTGCGCCTTTTGACTTTCACAGGGGTCTGCACCTACACTGTTAGGGACAGAGCGGGCAGATCCGCAGGTTTTGCAAACAGAAGGTGCGGGACCGCAGGTGACAGTGAGAGAAAGTGCGGAACTAGAGCTTTTATTGATTTTTAATATCTTTCTCTCATTTTCAAAGCTTGACTTGAAGAGCTGAGGTTTGAGACTTGCTTAGGAGGACAGTACAAGTGATGACAGACTCATACTGACTGCAAATAGTCATGGTGACGATATTTTTGTGTAACAGATTGCCCCCTAAAGTGCGAAGTCTGTAGTAGATGAGGATTTCATTTATCATTTAAGAAGAGTGAAGTACTTTATCATTTCGAGGATCATCTTGTGGAGAGCCCGGTCGGAACCTGTAAAAACATTCAATGCAAGATATATATATGAGATCATATCATCGCTGAGGTAGGCATTCCCATACTCAGATCAAAACTGACTAGAAAACTAACTACTGCTCTGATACAGGAATGATCTTGTAATACATCACAAGTATAGACACATGTAGACACAGTATGGACGTAGCCATCTGTTTATGAATAGTCCACAATATAATGAATACAAAATTCCTCGCAGCCTGGATGGCAGAAACTAGATCCAGGGTCTTCATTTCTACTTCCCGAAACAGTACGATTCTATCCATGCGAATGAATGTGTTGAAGTCGAACATGGTAGAAACCACTTGATTACCAGTCAATGATGTAAACTGTTAACAAGTGTGAGAGAAACCACCAGTGATGTCAATGGCTCTCAAAGTACCTAGTACAATCCATGAGATGTGAATAGATGTGTTGATGTCGAACATGTCACAGAATCCTTTGATCGAAAGTCAATGATGCGAACTGTCGTCAAAGGCGAGAAACCTGCCATTGAGGCATGCAAATCTCAAGGTACTGACGATCTCTAGATCATCTTTCTAGATAATGAGCTGAAGTCGATAGAAAGCGATCCGTCATAGGCAAGCCCACAACATGAAATCATAGATCAAGTTGAAGAAATTTAGTTGCAAGGACTGACTCAGGGATGGTCAAGATGGATGACAGATATTTTGCAGATGAATGGTGTATTGGCAGTGACCTCTTGAACACATAACGACACAACAGATGGTTTGGTGACAATTGACCCAAAGTTAATACCCAGAAACCGGCTGAAGACTTTCAATGTGGTTTGATCAACTGTTAGGCAAAGGATTTCCCAACCCAGGTGAATGAAAGTTTCGTGTTCAAGAGTGGTTACAAAGTATGACAAACAGGCTTATTTTTCTCTCTTTTCCCCCACCATTTCTGGCAAGTACCTCTTTATTTTTGACAAGCTTGAGGAGGATAACATTTGCTTGATTATAAGCTCATCCTTCGAATGAGTCCAACTTAGTTTAAATTCGAACCCTAACAAGGAGTGGTTCGTTCCTGTTTGTAATTGAACAGGTCCTTTACTGTGAAATTTTAACGAGTCTAGTATAGGAGAAACTCGGCGTTTTTCAATTTTAGAGAGTCTGAAAAAACTTAAGAAGACTCCAGGGTTGATCTTTTTCGTAAATTTGTGTCTCCCAAGCCCGAAAAAGTATAAAATAATACTTGAGAGAACCGCTTGATCTTTTACGACCAAGGAGTACTTTTCATTATCAGTGCCCTTGACCCGAAAAAGTAAAAAAGCGATCAACGACACGTCGTTTTATAACCAATATCGAATTTGAAACGACAAAAATCCAGCAATCTTTTCATGTTTTTACGGTCGGAAAAGAGCTGTAAGTGGACCGTCTTTTAATTCCGTTTTAACGAGTTTAAAAGAAAAACTCAGCAAGCTTTTCATGTTTCAGGAGTCAAAAAAGGGCTTAAAGATGACTCTACATGTTTTTCCCGTTAAAAATGACAGATTTCACCTAAATAATCCGTTATTCTGCACAAAAAGACAAACATTACTCATACCTGTTTGAAATGGATAAAAATGTCGCAAAATACCTTTTCAAAGTGAAACATAAACAAATTTGCAATTTATTTACTCAAAAAACTTATAAAAAGGGTCTTTGTCAATTCATTTTTACCGTTTGAGTTTGGGTGAGAAAATAGTGCCTTTTTTCAGAAAACTTCCCGTGAAGATTGCAGAAAATCCAACCGTCGGAATCGAACGCCGTCTTCTCCAGGTAATCCAAATCATCTTACTCTTCATTTTTAACCGTTTCATTTTTTGTTTTAGCCATTTATTTCATTTTTGGGAGGGTTTTTAGGCGTAAAACCCACGCGCGGGGGCCCGCAGGTTTTCCACTGCTGGCCTGTGGACCCCGACTTTTTCTCCATTAGGAAAAAGCTCGGGGTCCACACCTTCCGTGTAGACAAAGTGTGGTCCCACGCACTGTGTCTAACTCGGAGGGTGCGTACCTCACCGCAAGGGTTTTTAACCCAAAAATTCTCAAAAATGGACCAATCAAAATAATTTCTAGCAATTTGATTTATCCTTATACTTGATGTAGAGAGTACATCATGCTAGATTGGCGTGAACGAGAGCATGAGGACGTGGATGCTGCTGCATGGAATCATCAAACTTCACTTGATGCTTTGAGGGCGTGCGGCTTGTACAAATACTGGGCCATTCCTGGCATGAGGGCTCATGTGGATTTCTTACAGTGGATGGTTGACAGATGGAGCATACAGGACCAGTGTTTCTTCATTGGTGGCCACCAGCTCGAAATCGAGTCGGCGGACATATATTTCTTGACTGGTTTGCCTAAGAGAGGCGAAGACTTGACTCTGTTTGGGGCTAGGGCAGGTGGCCAGTCTGTCGATAGCCTCCGGCTAGAGTACTGCAACAGCCAGGCTAGAGACAAAGGGATAGACATAAAGACCATATCTCGTCCTGAACTCATGGTGATTGCTTTTACTGTCACCAGACTTTGCGGAGCTACCGCATTACATATTGCCACTGGATCCCAGATGCGTATGGCAATTGATTGCTTTCGAGGCACCATCTTCAACTGGTGCGATGCTGTGTTGGCCAATGTGAAAGGCCAACTGACCAGGGCCAAGAGCGGATGACTAAAGACCTTTGGTTATGGGTCTTTGGTCATGAGTTTTGGCCTGGAGAGGGTTCCTATGTTGATCCTGTAGCACCTTACTGTTGGAGTTGGGCTTCCTCGAGAGCCCAAACTGATGTGATGGGTCGCAGTTATGGCCCGTCACCTGGATGAGAGGAAAGAGGTTGCTCGATTCAAACCTGAGTATTTCCAATGGCTGGAAAACCATGTCTTTTCTAATTAGGACTTCCCTTACGCTGGGATAGATTTTCGTGGTGACCCAGACTTGGCTCTTCCACCAGGAGAGCAGTGGGATGACTCAGGTAAAATCCTTTTCAACATTTTTCCTATTTTAATTTTTTTTGTTATTTTCCATCGTCTCAAAACTGATAGCAAAAATTTTAAATGCAGATGTGGGTCCACAGCGACCAACCGCTCTCTAGCCTTACGAGAGGAAGCAACCAGTTGCACCTGCACCAGCCCCACAGGACGAATCAGCAGAGGTTTTGGCCGAGTTGGAGGGTCATCTCGAGTGCTTGACAGGAGATATTCTTGAGACCACTATAGATGACATTCCTCGTCGACTTCAGTGCTTGGTGATTGGAGTCCCGGGACCTTTTAGGAGGTTCCTTTGCAAGGTGGCCCGTGCAGTGGTTTGCTATAGAGATCATCACCAGTGATAGGATGATCGCCTATTGTGGGCACATATGACATTTTTGTTTTTTGTACTTATCATTTTTGCCGATCATAAGGTGTTTTTCAACCTATGATCGAGGACGATGTATTTTTGACACACTCCTATATATATATATATATCACTATTACCGGCTTATCTTGTAAATCATGTTATGGAATGGTTTTAAATTTACATGTATGATTATTGCAAATGTCTATTTAACATTCGAGAAGCAATTGCATCTGCTAATGTATTTAAAGATCTTGGAATATGCTGATATTCAATATAATCAAATTCACGTTCCAAGAGACGCACTCTCAAAAATAATCTTAATAACACTGGATTTCTAATGGCATATACTCTATTAAGCTGTAATACAACGAGTTCAAAATCTAACCTCACTATCAAACTCTGAATCCCAAATGAAATAGATTCAGATAATAACTCAATCACTGCACTATACTCGGCAATGTTGTTCGTTGTTTGACCGAGGCTTACCCCATGCATTGATACCAGCTCGTCAGAGGGTGAATAGATAACCCAAGCTGTGGAAGAAATATTCTGTGTATTACGACAAGCACCATCAGCAAAACCAATGTATGTTTGGAGAGGCGTTGACATCTGCAATAAGAGTAAAACCAAGATAAGCAGGAATAATGACGAAAAAACACTCTCTAAGCTAAGCACACTGTTTAAACTAAAACACACCAGCTAGAAAGAAAAACTATCCTAACTAAAAATCTCCATACCCATCCTTTAAGCATAATACCTCTTCAAGTAAAGACCATTTCTGGGTTTACCCAAAGAGTCCCCATCAAAGTCTAGCAATTCATAGGCCCCTTTGGCTAGCTTGACAACAAAGGGACCATGCCACATAGGAACGAATTTTCCAGCGCCTAATTTATCATTAGCTTGATCGTAAACTAAGACTAGATCACCTTCCGAAAAATTTTGAGGGGTCACATTTCGATCATACTGAGCTTTCATGCATTTTGCATGAGTCTCGATCGCCAATGCAGCATCACGTCGATTCTCATATAATTGAGCCAAGTATAACAAACGCTTTTCCTCTTCGGAAGTGGCTGGAAGTAACTCGATGGCCATTTGCAGTGACAGGATTTCACATTCAATGGGTAACACAACTTCCAAACCATAAACTAGTTGGAAAGGAGTGAACCCTGTTGATGTTTTTACTGAAGTTCGGTATGCCCACAGCGCTGAAAATAGCATGTTGTGCCAATTTGACCGATGAATCCCAATGATTCGTCGGATCATGATAACTAAAACTTTGTTGATGGATTCAACCAGACCATTCGCTTATGGATAATAAGGGTTTGAACTATCGTGACGTAAAACAAGCTGGCCTGTAAGTTCGGTCATCATAACGTTTCGAAAATGATGCCCATGATCAGTAATTATTTCTTGTGGGACACCAAACCTAGCAATTATATGATTAAACATGAAAATTGCAGCTGTTTTGCCATCTGCCTCAAATGTAGGCATCGCCTCGGCCCACTTGGTAAAATAATCTACCGCAAGGATGATATACGCATGCCCCCCGGCCGAGTGAGGGTTACATGTAATAAAATTGATACCCCATTTGGCAAAAGGACCAATGGCAATTATAGGGTGGAGAGGAGCAGGTGGAGCGCGCATCTTTCGATCAAATATTTGGCAGTTGTGGCATTTTCGGACCGCAGTAATACAATCTTTAAACAAAGACGGCCAGAAGTAGCCAGCGCACAATATCTTTTGGGTTGTGGCATACCCAGACATATGACCGCCACACACTCCAGAGTGACAGTCATTTAGAACCCTTTCAGCTTCCTCGTGAGTTAAGAAACGTCGAAAAACAGAGTCTGCCCCACGGCGATAAAGAGCATCTCCAATAATCCTGAATTGTTGGGACTGGAATCGAATTTTTCGACGTTCTGACCTTGAAATTTCTGGCCGAAAGGATTGGGTCTGGAGATAAACGATGATATCCCCATACCACGGATCTAAAATGCTGATTAGAAACAAGGATTCGTCTGCAATGGGCTCTTCCGCCACAGTTTCTGTGTCAGCACACGGGAAGTCACACATTAACTCTGCAAAAACTAAAGATTTCTTAGACTCGTATTTTTCAAATTCCAAGTCGAACTCTTGCAGGATAACAATCCATTTAGAGTACTTGCCCCCTAGCAATTTCTTGGTCAAAATGTAGATCATAGGGTTGCAATCCGAAATTACTATAGTTTTACGTAGTAAAATGTAGTGACGAAAACGTTGGACAGCTTGAACAGCTGCCAATGCCAATTTCTCCACATGTGAGTATTTTAGCTCAGTTGGATTTAAAGTTCGACTAAGGTAATATATCACATGTTCAGTTCCGAATTCATCTTCCTGAACTAAGACCATTCCAATGGTGGAATGAGAGGCGGCGAGATACAAGAAGTAATCCTGGTTGTAGTTGGGAGGATGCAACAACGGTGCATGGGTTAACGCGTGTTTGAGTGCATCAAAAGATTTCTAAGCTATCTCATCCCAAAAGAATGGAGTGTTCTGCTTTAACAACCAGGTAAAACCCTTTGTAACTTCGGCGTAGTTAGGAATGAATCGTCGTAAAAAGTTTGCTTTCCCCTGCAAACTTTGGAATTGGCGAAGACTCGAAGGAGGAGGCAATTTGATGATAGCTTCGACCTTCGAAGGATCAACGTGAATGCCGGCTTTCGAAACTACAAATCCCAGCAATCGACCCGTTTCTATACAGAAGACACATTTGTGTGGGTTCAACCGAATCCGATAATGCCTACACCTCATAACGATTGCTCGTAAATGGATGAGGTGATCAGCTCGATATAATGAATGAGCAAGCAAGTCATCGAGATACGGTTGCACAATGTGCTTGATGTCATGAAACGCATAAGACATCGCCCTTTGAAAAGTTGCTCTGGCATTCTTGAGCCCAAAAGGTAATTTGCAATAAGCAAATGTCCCCCATGGACAAATGAAAGCCATTTTTGGTTGATCGGCAGGTAGAATATTGATTTGATTGTATCCGGAAAAACCATCCATGAAGGAGAATATTTCGCTGCCGGCACAATCATCAATTATTTGATCGATATAGGGAGTTGGGTAATTGTCCTTTGGACAGGCTCGATTAATATCCCTATAATCGACGCATATTCTTATTGTCCCCTGCTTTTTGTTAACCGGAACAATATTCGATACCCAATCCGTTAGCGGGATCGGATAAATGAAACCTGCTTTCAATAATTTTTCAACTTCCGCTTTGATTGCAGTAGCTTTTCTTGGGTGAATCTGACGCAAATGTTGCCGGATGGGTTTAGCGTCCGGGTAAGTCTTGATCTCATGAAAAACAATCGCGGGATCAATTCCTGGCATTTCCTCATAGGACCAGGCAAACACGTCGCAGAATTCTTGAAATAGGGCCTTATATATTTGAATTTCGTCGTCTGTACATGAGGCACCTATATGAATGTTCTCAACAATTCCGGGCTTAACCGAAATGTCAATAGGAACAGTTCGAGAGATGTTTCCCAAATTTAACTCTGAATCAGGATGTTTCATTGGATTCTGAGGTTCCTTGACATATTCAGTCGTAAAAATTGATGAGAAATCATTTTCAAAATGATCATTCTCGGGTAAAAACGAAGATCTGTGATGGAGATCTTCCCATGGTAAATCATCTACACATAGGATTTCACGAATTTGCTCGTCAGAGTGAACAAGTTCAGGAAACGTTGTTAAATCCGAGTTTGATGTGAAAAGTGATTCCTCATGGACCACATTCATTAAGTCGATTTTGGTTGAAGATAGGTCGGAAAACGATTGCACAGCCTCATATGCAATTTCATATGGACTCAAAGGCATAGCATCACCAAATGAGTCTATCTCAGATTCAGAAGGAATGATCCAAGGATCATCATAAACAATGGTGTCTGATGTAATCATATGAATGGTTGCAAAAGAAGATGATGCGTTGATTGGAGGAAAAGGAAAAGTTCCCAGTAAACCGGAATCTTTAACTAGTCCTACTCCAACATCCTTATATGGGATAGTCGTTTTACCGACATGCTGAATGCTTTCAGCAGAGGCTGGGTCGGATGAAAAGTAAGCCAGCTGGTCTATTGTGACGATCTTTCCATTATGTGGGAACTTTATTACTCGAAAGACCGATGAAACGACAGCTGTCATAGCGTAAGACCAACTTCGACCCAAGAGAAGGTTGTAATCTAGAGGGGCATCAACCACCTCCACATCTAGATTAACGATTTTTCCTTCAACCCCTATAGGCAAATCCTGTAGAATGCCAAAAGGATGAAACCCACGGCCATCAAAGGCCTTTAGAATCGTCGGGGATTGATTTAGCGAAGGAGAACCAAGCGATCTCCAACACTGTATCGACATAATACACGTTGAGGCTCCCTCATCAATTACAGTCCGATGAATAGGCCTGTTTTTGACTATCACTGGAATCTGGAAAGCCATTTGATGAGGCAAACGTGGTGTACTATTTTCTAGATCGAAAATTATTAGGTTCGAGTCCTGAACGTCAACAGCTCCTATAGCCAACAAAAGTAATTTACGCTGTGCCGGACATGATTGCAGCACTTCCAAAGCCGACATTGCTGAGGGTGAAACAGCTAAATCCTCAACAATGTTATAATTCTGAGCCGCTCTCGCATGTGGATTGAAAGATGACTTTCGACATACACCCTTGGTGGGCGGTTTGATTACTAAGTCTAGATTAGGTTTCTCGATCTGTAGTGGATCGAAACCGGGAGCTGAGGTTGATGGGTTGGAATGAGAAGATTTTGTTTCTTTACCATCAATAGGACTTTTACTACCATAATCTTGCGATCGAGTCGCAATCCTAACATGGGACATCATCAGTATGGGTTCTTCATTGGCACTCGAGGATGAACCTATCATATTACTGTCTTGAGCTGGAAAAGGATCCTTCAAAACAGCAGGAGTTTGGGAACCTTTGACAATTTTCGCAACCTCTGCACGATGAGGGCAGTCTTTTGTAAAATGTTCTTCATCACAAATGAGACAAGGATAACGAGGTTTGTGCTTTTCATCATTGGATTCTGCCTTTTCAGGTTTCTCCTTTGAACTTTTGTCCATTTTATTCTTCTTCTTTCCTTTCTTCTTCCCACCGGATTTTGATTTAGCTGTAGATGACTCTACAACGTGAATATCGGCGAAAATTTCTGCAGAAGAATCTCCTGTTGGGGAATCAAGCAAGGTTATGATAGGAGAAGAATTCTTGGAAGACTTCTTCTTACTTTTAGTGTTAACTGTACCAATCATACCATCAGTGGCATGAGATCCCAAAGGAGCTGCAGCGATTTGATTTTGCTTGGGAAGATCGGGGATTTTCTCGTGTAATGTACCTGACTGAGTATAAACCAAGTCAAGGTACTATGCTTGAGCAATTACTTGCTCCTCAGTAACTACTCCGGCTTTAGCTACATCTTTAGTGATCTTTGACAACAAAGATTTTACAAACCACTCAGCCAAAATCTGATCCGGAATAAATACCTTCACTAAACGCCGTCGACGTCTCCACTCATGAATATGATCTGAAATGTAAGTGGATGTCGATTGTTTTAACGAAGTTAACAATTCCGTGCCATTGTCATATCAGACTGGCAACTGAAAATGAGTTAAAAACGAGGTAGCTAACTGACTAAAATTATAAAAAGTGCCTCGCGGTAACTCAATGTACCACTTGGCCGCGAGACCAATTAGAGTGCGCTGGAAAAGTCTAAGATGGATTGAATCATCTGAAATGGAGTTAGACGCACACCAGAGGTGGTAAGTCATCACATGGTTCGACGGGTCCTCTCCTGATTTACCTTCAAACTTAGGAATGTCACTGGGCAAATTATTCGGCATTGGCGGCCAAAACGGAAGATAGTTAATGGGATTGTTCGTTAGGCACGACAAGTCAGGCAAGTCCAAAGTTGCGATAAATGGTAACTGCCGATTAGGGTCCCTAAAACTCTGGGTCATGAGACCAGCCCCAGGAGGAGGATATCCAGGATAACTAGGAATAGGAATTGCGTTTGGGATATTGTATCCTCTCGGAAAACCGGGATTAACCGGACCGTACTGGGGTTGTTGAGGTTGTTGATAAATATACCCAGGGTACGGTTGATACCGATAGACTGGCTGCTGCATAGCAGGACCGAATTGGTACTGTCCCTGGTACGGTTGATAAGTGAATTGTGGTTGACTTGTGACAACCGTACTTAAACCAGGTTGTCCTACAGGCATCTGAACCGAAGTTTGAATCGTGGATCCAGATGGTGGTAAAGATGTCTGAGGAGTAGATATAGGAACAGTAGAAACCGGAGTTGTTGATACTCCAGAAGTAGGTGGGGTAGATTGAACAGATGTTGCGGCAGTTGCAGCAGTCGTTTGAGACGGAGTACGAGGCGCACTAGGTCCAGACTGAGAAACTACCGAAGGTACAGAAGTTTGAATGTTAGACTGGACTGGTTGCTGGGGTGTACCAGAAACTAAGGGTTGTCCAGTTTGAGATGACAACTGTACATTTGGCTGCGACACCTGTTGAGTTTGTGATGGATCCCACACTATGTTCATTCCGGGGTACTGACCCATAACAGGTTGAGAATACTGAGGACCATAACCGGGTTGAGGGTAGGATTGATAATTGAAAGGTACATTTCCCGTTCCTTGAACATATGATTGACCGAGAGGTGGCTGGTAACCTTGGGTTGGGTACTGACCTTGGGGTTGATAACCCTGAGGCACGTACTGATACTGGGGTTGACCTTGAGGTATAAATTGATACTGGGGTTGACCTTGGGGTACATATTGAGTCTGGGGTTGACCTTGAGGAACGTACTGTCCCGTAGGTATGTACTGTCCTTGAGGTTGCCCCCCAGATGCAAATTGTGTACCTTGAGGTTGCCCCCTAGGCGTTAATTGAGGCTGCCCCCCAGGCGGTAACTGGCCACCTTGAGGTTGAGGATTGGGAATAGAACCAGACATCATAAGAATGTCTTCTACGCTCAACGGCTTAGTACCATTGTTTCCAGTTAATAACCCTTGCTCAATGGGTTGAGGAGATGCTCCCAAAAAAGTACCAGAAAGAGATTGATACCCAGAGGGAACAGAAGGACCGCCGTACAAAAAAGATTCGGGCGATTGAGTAAACATGGACGACTGTCCTGACATATTTACGGGAGTATAATAACCTCTAGGTGTTGAGTGATAAGGAGCACGAGGTGGTGAAAAACTTAACCCTGAGTTTTCTAAGTAATTAGTCAAAGAAAGATACCAAGTACTGCTCCTAGGTGGACTGTAAAAAATTGATTCACGCTCCCTTAGTTCAATAACAGGTTGATTTTCAGGGATAGGGATGCCTACTTCTTCTTCTTCCGGAGCAAGTTCTTCAATAGCAATAAGTCCAGAAGGAAGATCTTGGGTGATTATTCTTTCTACCCTAGGTGAACCAGGACCACTAGAAGTTGGAGAAACAAACCCCGATGTCGGAGTAGCAGCAAATTCACTTTCAGGCTCGGATATTTCAGGTTCCTCACCTATATCACTAGTAGATGAAAAGCTACCAGTAATTTCGGAAACAGACACTGACTGTGGATTATAATCTGCTACGGATGGTTGAAAATCAGGATGTACTATCAAAGAAGATTCTCCTTCTTCAGGTGACCCAACTCTACTGTCTCTAGGAGTTACGAGGACTTTCAAGCCTTCAAGCTAGCTCGGTACTTCCTCGGGAGGTTGGCCCCGAAGTCTACGAGACTTTCTCAGTAACTCAGCCACGTTTACAAACTCAGGAGACCGGCCCCGAAGTCTACGGGATTGTCTTGGTAATTCAGCCACAGTTAAAAACTTTTAACTACTTCACACGCAAACAAAGTAAAATCTCAATAAAAAGCACCTAAAGTCTCTAAAGAACCAACCAAATTTGAATCACACGCCTAAAGAATCTAGGAGATCAAACACACACAAACAGTAACTTTCCGTACTGAAAACACTAGTTGGTGATGAAGTCCAACGTCGCAGAGTTCAATACAGAAATGGCGGTTGGAACAGTTACCCCGGCAACCTGCTTAATGAATAGACTGGCACAAGTTCCTCCACTTAACCGTCTCGAGTGAAGAGAACCCCCCAGAAAATCCAAGTGATTCTAGCCGACGTCTGCTCCAGGTACAGTGGGATCTTCCCACCACTGTCACCTTAGGATGAATCCTAAATAATATGGTCACTAAGGTTACCAACTGAGACAAATACACCTGAACAGTCTACGATCCGATACGCACACAAGGGCAGAGTAGCAAGCTCAATCCCCTTGAAGGCTCCTTGACATAATCCAAGGTTTACCAACAAGTGACCCCAGGCTCCTCGACAATGGTTAATCCGAGTTTTATCGTTTTTAATACGTGAATATCTGGCGTCGTTCCCAATGAGGAAGGATTGATTCCCACACTGGTTCGGACACGATCTCGTGCTTCTCCTTTAAGAAGAGCTTTCCCAGAGCATAAATGCAACAATTGGATTTCTTCCCTACCACTAGATACAGCTACTTGTTTGTTTTTACTGTCTTGGAGAGTTAATTACTCTCCTACTCCAAGACACTAGCCTAAGCTAAGTTGGTGTATCAGAGCCCTAGAAATAAAAATGTTACTAGGTGAATTTTACTTTAAGCGTTAATTTTCATTGGTTTTTGTTTAAGTCAAAAGGTATGGAGATGAAACTCATGGTATGAAGACTCGACTCAAAATCACTAAAAATGCACCTAAGATGATTTAAACAATCTTTTTCTCTTCGATGAACTTCTAAACTAAGAAAGAGTTGGAGAATGCAAATACTTTGTAAACACAAATCTTTCTCAATCAAACAAATCAAAAGAAGAGCTTTTTCCTTTCCAAAGCACTCAAAACGAGACAACTAATTATTTCACAAAAATTTCCTTTTTCTTTTCAAAGCATTCAATCACTACAAAAAACAAACTTTTTTCCAAAAGAGATTTTTATATTTTTATAAAACACTCAAAACTATGCAAATGACTAACTTTGAGATCTATAAATTATAAAAACCTATTTGAAGTTAAAGCCTACTAGATGTCTTTTTGAGGATGTTTTACTTAGCTAAATGTGAGCTAAGGACTAATTTATGCAGAATCACAATTAGTCAAAAAACAACCAATCTTTCGTTTTTTTTTTTTAAATGAAAATCCAAACTTTTACACACAAGCCTTTCGAAGTTTTGAAATGAGAAAACACAAAGCGGATTCCTCAACAAGGGGAGATTTCATAAATGGTCAGACTCATAAGAAGGCTGGTAGACACTAAGGTAATCTGAAGTCCCTACAGCTTCTAAGCTTAGAGTCACTACACAACCAAAATGAAAAACAAGCCCAACAAGCAAAACTCCTAGGAATTTCACCTAAAACCCTAACACTAATGAAATCAACCTAAGGAAAGCTTCTGACAAGTTATATGCAGGTCTGGGCAGTGGATAACAATTTCTAAACAAAAAACTAAGCTGACTAACAGAGGAAATCTTAGGTTTGTCAAAATTTTGACAGGGTCCGCAGGCCCACAGTTGACACAGGTGCGGTCCCGCTCTGTGCTAAAAGCCAGAGTGCGGATAAGTACGCACTGTGTCAAAAGGTTAGGGTGCGGTCCTCTCCCAAAGCTATGAAAAACGAAAAATAACCCTGGATCTACAGACTCTACCCAATTTTACACACAACAAGTCAAAAACAGAAACAAAAATGCAGTTTCTCAGGTCAAAGTACAAACAAGGAAAACAATCAAGTCCCCAGTGGAGTCGCCATTTTGTCACACGGAATGAGTCGATCTTGTGGACAAGATAGACCTTCCTAGAATCTAAAGAAGACCTAATGACAAGCAAACCAACCAGACACTATCTTTCTCTAAATATGCTTTAATAAACAATGGCAAACAAGTGTTTTTAGGGCCTACCTTAGGTCCAACGCAAGCTTGTGGATGCCCTCGCTTCTTCGATCCAAATGAGCTCCTTTTCGCGAATCTGCAAACACAAACAAGGCAAACAAATTAAATAGCACCTGAAAAGCCACTAGCATAAAACATATTTAACATGAAAGTCAAGGAGTCCATGAAACAAATAACATGAGATACTTGTTGAGAAAAATGAGTTTGATTGCATTAATTCAAAAGAAGAAGAACTTTACAACCTGTGCCTTGATGCTGTACAAGCTCCTCCCAGGGTCCAGCAAGAGTTCTCCCCTACTTTGACAAGCTTCACTCACTTCCAAATGGAACCAAGAGGTGTGTGATCTCTCCTCTCAAGCTCAACAAAGGAAGTCCTAATTTCACCAGCATTTACCCTCAAAAGTTCAGCTTCTAACCTCCCTAGTCCTCACCCCAATGCCTGTATTTATAGTGCAATGGAGGGAAGTTACTAGGTCCTCCTTCAAAGGGATAAAGCCCTCCTTCAAAGGGATAGCTCCTCTCATCAAGGGATTAGCTCCCTCTCTTTTGGGATGCATGAACCACCTCAGAGCGAACAATCCACGTCAAAATTCCTTCTAGAATCCTCTAGAATTAACCCAAAGTGAGTTTTTTAAGATAAAACTTGCGCCTTTTGACTTTCACAGGGGTCCGCACCTACACAGTTAGGGACAGAGCGGGCAGATCCGCAGGTTTTGCAAACAGAAGGTGCGGGACCGCAGGTGACAGTGAGAGAAAGTGTGGAACCAGAGCTTTTATTGATTTTTAATATCTTTCTCTCATTTTCAAAGCTTGACTTGAAGAGCTGAGGTCTGAGACTTGCTTATGAGGACAGTACAAGTGATGAAAGACTCATACTGACTGCAAATAGTCATGGTGATGATATTTTTGTGTAACAATGACTCTAGTCCCCTTCGATTTTTAATGAGCCTGAAGTGACAAGTGCTCAGATGGACATTTTCTTTTAAGCAGTTGAAAAGGAACGAAAGTGACTACTCTAGAAATCTAGACAGAGGGATTACCAAACCAATCGCAAAACTACAAAATAAACCTTGGTGATAAATTAAAGAGAAATTACCAAGGACTTATGTATGGCAGTCAATCTTCCTGAATGTTGTGTTCAGTGCATTGCAATTGATAGGGTGACAGACACAGCTTCTTATGGATAAAGGATATAAGCCTATTGTGGTCTCCCAATATATACTCGACGGTACAGGGAGCACAAGTCCATGCTAGCATTTGTCGTATCAAAGAGGAGGAATCACCCAACCTTCGATGAAAACGATAGTTACTAGATTTTACGACGCCAGAACACGTCTCTAGCCTAGACCTCTAATTGTGTTGCATTAGGTTCCAAAGTGTTGTTAAGTTCATTGAAATTTATTTTAGAGTTGATCTTGTTTAGAATTTTTCCTTTCAAAGGTTCACCGCATGATGTAGATGTAAAATTCCTAAATATGCAATCTAAAATGATAAACAATCGTTGTTTATTTTTAGCAATGAAAATCCTAGCTACTAAGGAAAGAAGATTACGATTCTTTCAAACAAAGAGCAAAGAGCACACACTAAATGCACTTTTCCTAAATCATTTTCCACAAACAGTCTAAATGCAAATGCAAGTGCATGTATTTGTTTTTTGTTCCCTTTAATGTGAAAAATGCCAAAAAGGAAAACTAAGTATAGATCTGAAATATTTTCTTCAAAGCGACATTTCGACAATTTCTTTTTCAAAATGAAAGGAAGACTTTAAATGACACTTTTAAATTTCGAATAAAAGAGGCATTAGACACTTCAAATATCAACAAATCAAATCAAATACATGGCAAAAAGTTCAATCAACTATCTAGAGAAGGAATACTTTACGACACTCCTCTTTTTGACACAAAACGACAGTTACGACACTTTTTGCACCAAAACGAC
Organism: Pinus tabuliformis; assembly: GCA_031772625.1. Lineage (NCBI taxonomy): Eukaryota > Viridiplantae > Streptophyta > Pinopsida > Pinales > Pinaceae > Pinus > Pinus tabuliformis. Next base: position 1,556,076,680 of record CM062819.1, read on the forward strand.
AGATCGATTTAAGCTACTTTTTGACAAAGGATCGTAAATGATGGACAAATACACAAAAACATTTACTAATCCTAATCAATGGAGGCTGGCCTATGTAATGCAAGGAGGCTTCAATAATGAGATACTATTCATAAGCAACAAAAACAATTAAACAGAGCTAAAAACAAGGACAAAAACCCCAAATTTCAAGGAGAGAAATAGGATTACTCAGTCATCACACCTGTGCTTCATAGAAACAGGGATTCATCTCACTTGCTACACTCAGGAAGTGCGATGCATACTGGCCTCCAGCGACAGATAGTGCGATGGGCCAGGGAGCGCAACTGAGATGGGTTTTGGCTCAAATTTGCAGCTGATTTCAGTGAGTTAAGCTGAGCTATTATGGACAGTAAAGAGCAAAGTACAGGGGTATGATCTTGGGAGGTCACTAAGCTACCAAAATGGCATCTAGAATTCTTGTAAGTTAGATGTTATAATCATAAACTAAACCAGAGATTGACTAAAGCAGCATTCATCTACTTTGCAATTGCAGAGCAAGAGCAATTCGAAGGCTATCTGGCTAACTTCAGGCTCCGTCTATAGTTTATAAAACAAACAATCAACAACAAACAAACAAACTATTCGCTCCCTAGTGGAGTCGCCATTTTTTTCTGGGAAAACTAGTGCCCTTTCGAACTACTACTCCCACTAGGATTGGCAGCTATCCTAGAAACAAACAATCAAAGCAATTTGCGATTTCCTCTATGTATGATAGATAAGAGAGAAGAAAAGGGACCAACCTGGATCTTCTGCTTGACTCCTTTCTTGATTTCTCTCCCCCTTGATAGAGCTTGCAACTCCTCTCCTACTTGTCCCGCTTAGAGAATACCTGTAGAAACAAAGTAACAAAACACCATCAAAGCATCTCGATCTACTATATCATAAATAATGTAGGATCAAAAATACATTGAACATACAATAGCATTCACAAATAACAAGATTCACAAATACACGATTGTATGGAGAAAAGCTCAAAGAACTTTATTAAAATATAAGGTGTTATCACGTAAGAAGCGATTACCAAATTGTTCACATCTGTTTGTTTGTGAAGGTTAGGTGTTAGTCCAAGTTCAGTTTTTCCATGTTCAATGTAGTGCCTGGGTCTTTAGAATCTTTGTGGCATGGTTACATAAATGTAAAAAATTCGTTCTCATTCATCACTGGTCCCACAACCTGGATAGATTCCTTATATCAAGTTTGTTTTAAGGTTTTGATGTGTTATAAAGCAGTTTAGGTGTTTTCGTAGCGCGGAAACGAGTCTAGGCGTTTTCGTAGTGCAAAACCCAGATTTTACACTGGCTGTGCTATGAAATCGGGGATTCATGCGGATCCGTAGCAAATCCTGCTTAGCTATCATATCCATCAAGGTCCGTTATGTTTACATCATCAATTGTCAGTTTTTACACTTCGCCTATCATGTCCAGCCACTTATCTTCATCACTAGAGTCGTTAGGTACCTTGGTACGCTCAGATTTCAAGTTTCAAGAAAAGCCAAGCACCCACGGTCATGATTTGTGGTTAGATTCATATGTAAGGAATAAATTGTCAAGTGTTCAATTTGAATTCCTTGGAAATTAGGTGAGCCAGCTATCAGGCGAGGCAGTTTTCAAGCGAGGCAATGATCAAAGTGTGAGACAGTGCCAGTCTTTCAAATTTTCATACTGCTGGAGTTTCGTGGAGGGATCTGCAGAGAAAAAAGAGCATAGGTCAGGCAGATGTTTGAGGAATGAACCTGAAGGTTTAGACAACATCCTAAAGAATGATGGAGTTTCACAAGCCTTCAAACACGTTGGCTGTTGGAGGTTTTGCGAAAAACTTCAAGGAGGCCATATACAAGTCACCAAGGAGTTCGCTTTAAATTTCACAGGATTGAATTCAAAGGTTGGGGTACTTGAGTTGCCAATCTCTCTAGAAGTTATATCGACAGCCACTAAGATTCCAAGGGGACAGGAAAAATGGTTTAAAAACTTCAAGTTTGACATGGCCCCCTGCAAGGAATTTCTGAAACCAGAGTTCATCAATTCAGACTTAAACAAGTCCATGCCCAGAAGTTCTGTCAAAGATTCATATGTTAATTTGCTTACCTGCATACAGAGGTACTTCACCTGCGAAGGGAGGTATCATAAGGTGTATCCTTATCACCTCAAGCTACTTCTTCATTTCACTCAAAAGATCTCTATTTATTTACCCTTCTATTTGTTTCGTAGCCTGGGAAAAATGTGTGATAAGGTCTAGTTAAAGAAAGAAGCCTGTGAGACTTCGTTGTTTCATCACAGCTTAGTTAAGTTGATAATTCTGCATGAGCTCGAGAAGATAAATAAAGAATGGTCAGTATTCATGTTGATGTCTGGTTTCAAGAACAAGACTGGTCTCAGTCCTCAAGCTGCAAAAGAATCTCCAACAACAACCGGCCATCATGGGGAAACAGGATCCAGGAGATTTGTAAAATTGAAGGCTAGGAAGCAGGTAAAAGAACCTACCAAACCACTGATAATCCAAGACACACCCCAACAATCCCAGAAAGAGAAAACTCAGATCAGAGAGGGTGTACATGAATCATCTACAGGTGAAGTAGTTCAGAGAAGAATGACAAGGAGCTAGTTAGCCAAAGAAAAAGGCAAGACAGTGGTTACTGAAGAAAGCCCAGTTTCAAAGGGAAGTCTTAATGACTTACTGCAAGATATTGATATTGAAGAATCTCCCTTGGTTTAAGCAGACTTGATAAAATCACGAAAGGATAAGACCAAAAAGATCAAAGCCTCGAAAAAGCTCAAGTTTGATGCCCCGGTTGCTAAATTTGTCTTTAAGCCAAGAACACCAGTAACGAGGCATTCAAGACAGGTACAAGAGATAATGCTCGAAGCAAGTGAAACAGAGGAGATAGCACAGTCTCATGAAGGAAAAGATAAAGGTAAGGCAGTTATCCCTCAAGAAGAATATAGTGTTGAAGAGTTAAAAAAGAAGTTGAAATTAGCAAACCTGGAAATTGCTAAATTGAAGAAAGCCTCAAGGAAACATGCAATCAAGGAAGCTCATTTCGACAAAATGGAGGCTCTGTGGGGGGACAAAACAATTCAAATACCTGAGGTGGTCAACTGTAATGCTCAATACTACACATGGTCAGTTCCCGTAATAAAAGAAGCAAAGTTCATCAGAAGAGTTAATATGAAACTTAGAGCTGGGATCAGGGTTATGAAGAGACAAATTGAGGAGTTGAAGCTACAACTAAGCCAGCGGGAAAGATCTCCTTGAGGAAACCACACAACAAGTAAGGTTATATTCAAAAGTTTGATGATTTACCTTGTTACAGTTTCTTGAAGAATGATACATATCTACTCAGTTTTGATAGCTTCAGGCCAGTTGAAAGGGATATGTCAAGATAAAAGAGGCTCAAGACAGTCAGATTTTGGTGTTAAACTGTGTTTTGTGATTACACAGCAGTTTCGTAGCGTGCTACGAAACTACTTAAAATGACGCATAATGCACAGCAATTTCGTAGCGTGCTACGAAACTGCTGAAGCTACATAATTAAACTCAGTCGACCAATTTTGAGTAATCAAGGGGAAATTTTTTGAAAGGGGAGTGTCAAAAAGGATCATTCACAATGTGCAAGCAACCGGCAAAAGTAAAAAAAGCAGAGGAAAAGATATATGAACTATAAGTTTTGTCATACAAATAATCACTGCTAGTTTCATCCACGACACTTCAAACGGCTTTGAAGAAGTTTTGTCTCCATACGAGTATATGGGAAGGGTCTACAACACATCAAGAACGTGGCACTCCAACAAACCTGCGTGTAATCAAAGAAAAACATCATGGTTAATTGGTCTCAAATATCCTTGAGGAAATCAAAAGCAGGAAAACAGGGGTAGTTTCCTACTTTGCAGGAGCAGTAAAGGAGATAAGACATTAAAGGCCAGCAAGGAGTTTTAAACATCCATCAAATTTAAATAGAAGGGAACCACTTGTCAGGGAACGAATTTTGATTGCAATAAATGCTATTAACAGCATGATGTGGAGTAAGACTCCTAATTGTCTTTGGTTTCTAAAAACTTCCAGTTAGTAATTGTGGTATTTAATAGTTAGTTAAAGTTTGAATAGGTGTCATAGCAAGCAGAATTCAAGTTCCCCTCATGCTGGAGGAGGAATCTCAGCTTTGTAAAAAATTCTATATATAGGAGAAAGAGCAATGTACTAAGGGTTGGAAATTTATTGAAAAAATCTCAGATATTTGGCTTTATGTAAAAGACTCTATTTTCAGTAATATAGTATTGTCTTTGCTTCTCAGGAATCATAAAGAATTCAATGTGATGAATGTCTTGTGTTGTCTTTTCCTATTATCTACAATGTTATGAATATGTGATTACTTATAAATCACTAACAGTGCTCTAATTTCCTTCATATATTCGTAAACTGTACTCGCCTTCTATGTGTTTAGTGTGTTCTACATATGTTGGATCCTAAATGCCTTGACTTCTATGCAGAGCTAACCTTACTGTTAATACTGAAGCATATCTGACTCCATAAGCCCAATGGATACTTTCTAATTGTGTTTCCACCACTTTCATTTTTCTATCTTTGTTTCACAAGAGTTAGCCATCTTAATCATAATAAAAAATCATTAATCCTTTGAGAGAGCCCTCTCAGGTTGGGGAGGCTAAGCCTCAGCCTAAAGTAGGTTTGAAATAGTTACTTAAGGTATTCCTGGTCAGCAGCATTCCAGCGTCTGATTTTGAGATAACATTTTGGTGCGTCTGCCGGGAATTTGAAGATTATTCATTCCTAGAAACAACAGACTGAACTTCTGAAGGTAGCAGGAGCTCAAAAGACTTTTTGAGGATGCAATCTACCGTGGTGACTCCATATATTTTCAAAAGCTTAAAATGTGGCTTCGAGAGGGAGATATACACGGAGCAATCCTGACCCAGATCCACCTACTCCTGTGGACAATCCAAACACCATTCCAAGGAACAGACAAAGATTTACTGAAACACCAGGTACTCCATCTTTTTCAAAATCTTTGCTCTCTGAATTTTCAAGAAGTCCTGAAGACAAAATAGTTGATGATAAGATTCACGAGGTGTTGTTGAGAACTGAAAAGGAAGAAGAACTCATTGGAATTATTTTAGATTTACAAAAAAGAGGAATTGATACTTCGTCTCTAGTATCACAAAAAGATAAAGAGGAATTTTGGGAGGTTGTTACTTCTAAATTATTGTTAGAAGAGGAAGATTTAAATCAACTTAAAGAACTTGATCCTTTTGAAGTCTTACTCAAATCTAAAACTGGTCTATCCCTTCCAAATTGGAGTACATTTGTCAGTGGTTTGCAAAACCCAAATAGTCCTTTTTGTACCAACACATTATCCTCTGCGTCTACTAGTCGTAGTGGTTCTCAAACATCGGGAAATCCACCTCATATCAGTTCTGTTTTAGTACCTGTCATCATTGTTCCTCCATTAACCATGGCTGTACCTGCTAGGTATGCTCCATTAGCACTCCTTGCTATTTTACATGACCTCACTGGCAAATATGCTACTAGAATTCCAACATGGGGTGGGGATGAAGAAATCACAGCAGAAGAACATGTAGACAGATTCAATGATTTTGTTGAAAGAGAGGAAGTTGATGACGAGGATGTGAAACTAAGATTGTTTGCACAAACCTTCATTGGAGAAGTGAGAAAATGGTTTAAAGCTCTTATAGCCGGAAGCATTCACAGTTGGACAAAATTTGAAGATAGTTTTCTAAGAAAATGGGGAAACAGAACTAATCATGTCCAAGCTCTTACTGAATACAATAATCTTAGAAGAGCACCTAATTAAATTGTCCAAAACTTCTCCAAAAGGTTTAATAAAGTATATAATTCCATCCCAGCCCATTTGAAACCTCCTTAGGCCTTGGCACAACTAAAATATGCTGAATCATTTGATTCTGATTTCTCTCTGTTACTGAGAGAAAGAGACTCTGCTACTCTTGCTGACATGCAAAACGATGCAATCAAAGTAGAGGTGAACATGGTCGCTACTAAGAAGTCAAAGATGGGAAAAGCCAAACTGAAAGAAGAAGAGAAACCTTCCTCTTTAGCTCCAGAAGATAAATTTGATTCAATGATGAAGACCATGGAGAAGCTGATGGATTAGTTGGCTCTTGGGAATACCTCTGCTACTCTAGTGCAGCAGGAACCTCAATTTAGAAATCCTTAGTTCAGAAGACCTCAAAATCAACAAAGGCCAAGAGAAAATAGGAATCAACAACTTGATCCTCCAGTAAGACCTCCTTTCCAGCAGAACTTAGTTGATGAAGAAGATGAGCCTGAAGTCCCTGAAGAATCTATCCATTGTCTTGATGAAGAAGTGTCAGGGATTTTCTTGACTAAAGAAGAACATGACAAATCTAGTATGACTAAGCAAGGAGAGGAACCTTCAGACTATTTAAAAGGTTATCAGCACGTTATCTTTGAAATGCAGAAACAGTACAATCTCAGAAATAGAAATGTACCAATTACAGCCAGCAAAGCACAACCCAAGAAGGATGCTTCAAAGGCTGTTGAAGACAAGAAGGACAACCTAAAGGTTGCTGAGGGTAAAGTCGATTCCCCATCTGGTAAAAGAGACATTCAAATTCCATCTCCTACTAAAGAAACTGAGAAAACTATTTCTATTTTTAACCTTGAGAATGAAATTGCAAAAATCAAAATATCAGTCCCCTTTAGTGAAATCCTCAAGGTAGACAAATACAGAAGTAAGATTGTTGAGATGCTTAATTCACAACCAGGAGTAGCTGATATCTTAAATGTGCAAGAAGATAATCTTGTTATTTAATTGGGTCCAAGACTTGAAGATGAATAGAATGAAGAGTTTCCTCCTTTCTACATAAGCATTAGCATTCATGATATGACCTTACATAATGCTATGTTAGATTCAGGGGCATCTCATAATCTTATGCCCAAGGTAATCATGGAAAGGTTGGGGTTGCAGGTAACCAGACCATATAAGGATTTATTTTCTTTTGATTCAAAAAGAGTTCAATGCATTGGTTTGATTAAAGATGTTGTTGTGGGGCTAACACAAATTCCAGCAAAAACAATTGTCATGGACATTGTTGTCGCCAACATTCCACCAAAGTTTGGGATGCTTCTTTCAAGATTGTGGGTAGAAAAAATCAAAGGCACAATGCAGATGGATCTTACCTATGCTACTATTCCTGTTTTTGGTGAGCAAAGGAGATTGTATCAGGAGACGAGAATGGCTTATATGGTAAGTAGCAAAGACAAACCTCAAAAGTTTCCTATTTATTCATTTGATGTTGGCCTTGGATCAGCTATTCTTTTCAATGAGTCAATTGGAGATGAATCAGAGAAGAAGTTTTCAGAAAATCAATGCCAAAGAGATCAGCAAGAAGATGAAAAAGAGAAAATAGGCTAGTGGTCTTTATACTTTGATGGATCAGCAGGAAGAGAAGGGGCAGGAGTTGGGATTTGGATCACAAGTCCTAATAATGAAAGTAAGTTTCTCTCCTACAAACTAAATTTTGATTGCGCTAATAATATGGCCGAGTACGAATCTCTGATTTTGGGCTTAGAAGCTTTGTTAAAGTTTAAGGCTAGAAACATTGCTGTTTGTGGAGATTTTGAATTGGTAATTAAACAAGTGCAAGGTGCTTATCAAACCAAGGATATAAGGATGAGGGCATATAGAAATTTAGTGTTGGATATGCTGGAAAAGTTTCAGGCTTATTCTTTTACTATCAAAACCAGAGACCAAAACTCTATTGCAGACTCTCTTGCTATTTCTGCCAGTTTGTTTATTATTCCTATGCACTCTTCTGAAAAGTATGAGGTGGAGGTTCGTCATTGACCAGTTATACCAGATAACATCACTAATTGGTAGGTCTTTGAGGATGATCAGCAAGTAAAGAATTTCATCGAATTAAAGGAAGAATTTGAGAGCACTCAAATGGGTCAGCAAAATATGTTTGTGGAATCAAAGGAAAAGTCTGAAGTCTTACAATTAAAAAACAACTTAATTCCAAAGGGTCTCATTCCCCTTGAGAAATTATTTGATCAAAATGATGTGTTCAAAGCTCCAAAATTACAAGATGATGAGGAGGAAGTAGAAAGCTGCAATTTAGGGGATTTAGTTGTACCTAAGATGGTTAAGATTTCGAAATTTCTTTCAGCTGATATGAAGGCTAAATATGTTGAGATGATGAAAAGGTTCATTGATGTTTTTGCATGGAGCTATGTTGATTTGAAACAATATGATTCTTCAATTATACAGCATACCATTCCTATTAAGGAGAATGAAAAACCTTTCAAGTAGAAGTTAAGAAGAATTAATCCTCTCCTTATGCCATTGATTGAAAAGGAAGTGAAAAAACTTTTTGATGCTAAGATTATTGTTCCAATCTGATTCTCAAATTGGCTTGCTAATTTGGTCCCAGTTAGAAAAAAGAATGGAGAGATCAGGATTTGTATAGACTTCAAAAATTTGAATAAAGCTTCATTGAAAGATAATTATCCTCTTCCCAAGATGGATTTAATTCTACAAAACATTGTTGGTTCACAAAGGATGTCTATGCTTGATGGTTTCTCAGGGTACAATCAGATTCTTGTGCATCTAGATGATCAAGAGAAGATAGCCTTCACAATGCCATGGGGAACATTCATGTACGCCAAGATGCCTTTCGGTCTCATGAATGCAGGGGCCACTTTTCCAAGAGCAATGGATATTGCCTTTGCTGAGGAAAAGGAAAAATTAGTGGTTGTCTGTCTTGATGACATCATAGTTTTCTCAAAGAGAGAGGAAGATCATTTGAAGCATCTTGAAAGAATTTTGTTGAAATGTAGGAGGTTTGGTATCTCTCTTAATCCCACTAAAAGTATTTTTTCTCTAACATCAGGCAAACTTCTTGGTCATATCATCTCTGAGGAAGGAATTAGGATTGATCCTAATAGAGTTATTGCAATTCAAAAGTTAGATCTGCCAAGAAGTAGGAAAGAGATTCAATCCTTTCTTGGAAAAGCTAACTTTGTTAGACGTTTCATTCCTAACTTTGCTGAGGTTGTCAAGAATATAACAAAGATGTTGAAGAAGGGAGTGGACTTTAAGTGGACAGCTGAAGCAAAGAAATCTTTTGAGGAGATCAAGAAGGCACTCACACAAGCACCAGTACTTATCAGCCCAGATTTTACCAAGGAATTTCTTATTTTTACATTTGCTTCTGAGGATACAATTGCTGGAGTTTTGCTGCAAAAGGGAAATCAAGGTACTAAGCAACCTATTTCTTTCTTTAGTAAGACATTAGCAAATGCTGAACTGAAGTACAACATCCTAGAGAAGCAAGCTTACGCCTTGGTGAAAGCTATAAAGGATTTCAGAATCTATGTTTTGCATTCTCACATTGTTGCTTATATTCCAAATGCTGTTATAAATGATATCCTAACACAGCCTGATCCGGATGGAAAAAGGGGCAGGTGGATAGCAAAATTGTTAGAGTATGACATTGACATCAAACCCACCAAATTAGTTAAGGATCAAGGATTAGCCAAGCTGCTGACACAGTCCAATTTGGATTGTCTTGACATTAACTTGAATACAGAGATCTTGGAAATTTCTGAAAATGAAGAGGAGTTGGTCCAAATAAATGAAAAATTCTTGGTTTCAGAATGGTACAAGGACGTAGCATTTGTTCTACAGCATAATAAAGCCCCTGCTAATCTTTCAAAGTCCAAAGCTCGGTTTGTCAAGCTGAAATCTTTAAGATATTTTGTGTATGACCAAAATTTGTTTTGGAAAGATGCAGGAGGGATATTGTTAAATTGTCTCCTTGAAGAAGAAGCTGATAAAGTAATCGATGAATTTCATAAAGGAGATTGTGGAGGACATCACTATTGGAAAGCTACTGCAAACAAGGTCCTAAGGGCTGGATATTTTTGGCCAACCATGTTCAGAGACATCTATAAAAAGGTAGCTACATGTCATGAATGTCAAATATTTGAAGGAAAGAGGAAGCTTGTGCCTTTGCCTTTAGTTCCTATATATGTTGAAGCGCCCTTCCAGCAATGGGGATTGGATTTTATAGGAGAAATTCATCCTCCTTCATCAGGTCAGCATCGCTGGATTCTTACAGCCACTGATTACTTTACCAAATGGATTGAAGCAGTTCCAACAAGGCAAGAAAATGATTCAGTGATTATCTCTTTCCTAGAAAATAATATATTATCTAGATTTGGTTGCCCAATGAAGATTATAACTGACAATGCTCAAGCTTTTAAGTCCAAGAAAATGATCAATTTTTGTCACCAATATCACATTACTCTTGGGCATTCTACTGCTTGTTATCCACAAGGAAATGGCCTTGCTGAATCATCAAACAAAAGCATTGTAAGGATCATTAAGAAGCTACTACAAGAAAGAAAGAAAGCTTGGCATTTGAAATTGAAGTATGCTTTGTGGGCTGATAGGATTTGTACAAAGAGATCTATTGGAACATTGCCATATGAGTTAGTATACGGTGCTGAAGCCATATTTCCAACATCACTTGGATTACCTGTAATGAAGCTAATTCAAGGATTAGGGGAGGAACCAAACAATGTACAAAGGAGAATCAATCAGCTGATAGCCTTACAGGAGAAAAGAAGTGAGGTGTATGACAGTCATCAACAAAGTTAGAACAGAATCAAGAGAACATTTGATAAGAAGATCAAGGAAGTTACTTTTTAGATCCATGACAGAGTGCTGAAATGGGAGGCCAAAATCGAAGAGAAAGGTAAGCACGGTAAATTTGAAAATTTGTGAAAAGGCCCATATCAAATCGCTACTTTTCATGGAAACAACACTTACATTTTGCAAGAAATTGATGGAGAACCATATGCTGGAGGACTTGTTAATGGCAGGTTCCTAAAGCATTATCATTGATTGAAATACTATCAGTTTCCCACAACATTGTATATAACCGTTTTTGTCAGTTTTTCTTTTTGTTGTAAATAATGACAAGTTGAAACAGAAGGCTTAAGCTCGAGGTGAAGGCCCAAGAAGCTGTAAAGGGATGCTTGTCAAGCAAATCTATGTTTGTCATAAAATGGATAAAGCACTGGACCTGCGAGTTCTTAGTGTACTACATGAGCACACTATCCCAAGTGGAGCCACTGTTATCACTTAAAAAGTGATTACCAAATTGTTCACGTCTGTTTGTTTGTAAAGGTTAGGTGTTAGTCCAAGTTCAGTTTTTTCATGTTCAATGTAGTGTCTAGGTCTTTAGAATCTTTGTGGCATGGTTACATAAAGGTAAATAATTAGTTCTCATTCATCACTGGTCCCACAAGCCACATAGATTCCTTGTATCAAGTTTGTTTTAAGGTTCTGATGTGTTATAAAGCAGTTTAGGTGTTTTCGTAACGCGGAAACGAGTCTAGGCATTTTCGTAGCGCAAAACCCAGATTTTACACTGGTTGTGCTACGAAATTGGGGATTCGTGCGGATCCATAGCAAATCTTGCTCAGATGTCATATCCATCAAGGTCCGTTATGTTTACATAATAAATTGTCAGTTTTTACACTTCGCCTATCATGTCCAACCACTTATCTTCATCATTAGAGTCGTTAGGTACCTTGGTACGCTCAGATTTCAAGTTTCAAGAAAAGCCAAGCACCCACGGTCATGATTTGTGGTTAGATTCATATGTAAGGAATAAATTGTCAAGTGTTCAATTTGAATTCGTTGGAAATCAAGCGAGCCAGCTATCAGGCGAGGCAGTTTTCAAGCGAGGCAATGATCAAAGTGTGAGATAGTGCCAGTCTTTCAAATTTTCATACTGCTAGAGTTTTGTGGAGGGATCTGCAGAGAAAAAAGAGCATAGGTCAGGCAAATGTTTGAGGAATGTACCTGAAGGTTTAGACAGCATCCTAAAGAATGATGAAGTTGCACAAGCCTTCAAACAGGTTGGCTGTTGGAGGTTTTGTGAAAAACTTCAAGGAGGCCATATACAAGTCACCAAGGAGTTCGCTTTAAATTTCACAGGATTGAATTCAAAGGTTGGGGTACTTGAGTTGCCAATCTCTCCACAAGTTATATCGACAGTCAATGAGATTCCAAGGGGACAAGAAAAATGGTTTAAAAACTGCAAGTTTGACATGGCCTCCTGCAAGGAATTTCTGAAACCGGAGTTCATCAATTTAGACTTAAACAAGTCCATGCCCAGAAGTTCTGTCAAAGATTCATAAGCTAATTTGCTTACCTACATACAGAGGTACTTCACCTGCAAAGGGAGGTATCATAAGGTCATCCTTATCACTTCAAGCTACTTCTTCATTTCACTCGAAAGATCTCTATTGATTTACCATTCTATTTGTTTCGTAGCCTAGGAAAAATGTGTGATAAGGTCCAGTTAAAGAAAGAAGCGTGTGAGACTTCGTTGTTTCATCACAGCTTAGTTAAGTTGATAATTCTGCATGAGTTCCAGAAGATAAATAAAGAATGGTCCGTGTTCATGTTTATGTCTGGTTTCAAGAACGAGACTGGTCTCAATCCTCAAGCTGCAAAAGAATCTCCAACAGCAACCAACCATCATGGGGAAACAAGATCCAGGAGATTTGTAAAATTGAAGGCCAGGAAGCAGGTAAAAGAACCTACCAAACCACTGATAATCCAAGACACACCCCAACAATCCCAGAAAGAGAAAACTCAGATCAGAGAGGGTGTACATGAATCATCTACAGGTGAAGTAGTTCAGAGAAGAATGACAAGGAGCTAGTTAGCCAAAGAAAAAGGCAAGACAGTGGTTACTGAAGAAAGCCCAGTTTCAAAGGGAAGTCTTAATGACTTACTGCAAGCTATTGATATTGAAGAATCTCCCTTGGTTCAAGAAGATTTGATAAAATCACGAAAGGATAAGACCAAAAAGATCAAAGCCTCGAAAAAGCTCAAGTTTGATGACCTGGTTGCTAAATTTGTCTTTAAGCCAAGAAGACCAGTAACGAGGCATTCAAGATAGGTACAAGAGACACTGCTCGAAGCAAGTGAAACAGAGGAGATATCACAGTCTCATGAAGGAAAAGATAAAGGTAAGGCAGTTTTCCCTCAAGAAGAATATAGTGTTGAAGAGTTAAAAAAGAAGTTGAAATTAGCAAACCTGGAAATTGCTAGATTGAAGAAAGCCTCAAGGAAACATGTAATCAAGGAAGCTCATTTCGACAAAATGGAGGCTCTGTGGGAGGACAAAACAATTCAAATACCTGAGGTGGTCGACTGTAACGCTCAATACTACACATGGTCAGTTCCCGCAATAAAAGAAGCAAAGTTCATCAGAAGAGTTAATATGAAACTTAGAGCTGGGATCAGGGTTATGAAGAGACAAATTGAGGAGTTGAAGCTGCAACTAAGCCAGCGGGAAAGATCTCCTTGAGGAAACCACACAGCAAGTAAGGTTATATTCAAAATTTTGATGATTTACCTTGTTATAGTTTCTTGAAGAATGATACATCTCTACTCAGTTTTGATAGCTTCAGGCTAGTTGAAAGGGATATGTCAAGATAAAATTAGAGGCTCAAGGTAGTCAGATTTTGGTGTGAAACTTTGTTTTGTGATTACACAGCAGTTTCTTAGCGTGCTACAAAACTGCTTAAAATGACGCATACTGAAGCTACATAATTAAACTCATTCGACAAATTTTGAGTAATCAAGGGGAAATTTTTTGAAAGGGGAGTGTCAAAAAGGATCATTTACAATGTGCAAGCAACCAAAAAAAGTAAAAAAAGCAGAGGAAAAGATATATGAACTATAAGTTTTGTCATACAAATAATCACTGCTAGTTTCGTCCACGACACTTCAAACGGCTTTGAAGAAGCTTTGTCTCCATACGAGTATATGGGAAGGGTCTACAGCACATCAAGAACGTGGCACTCCAACACACTTGTGTGTAATCAAAGAAAAACATCATGGTTAATTGGTCTCAAATATCCCTGAGGAAATCAAAAGCAGGAAAACAGGGGCAGTTTCCTACTTTGCAGGAGCAGTAAAGGAGATAAGACATTAAGGGCCAGCAATGAGTTTTAAACATCCATCAAAGTTAAAAAGAAGGGAACCACTTGTCAGGGAACGAATTTTGATTGCAATAAATGCTATTAACAGCATGATGTGGAGTAAGACTCCTAATTGTCTTAGGTTTCTAAAAACTTCCAGTTAGTAATTGTGGTATTTAATAGTTAGTTAAAGTTTGAATAGGTGTCATAGCGAGCAGAATTCGAGTTCCCCTCATGCTAGAGGAGGAATCTCAGCTTTGTAAAAAATTCTATATATAGGAGAAAGAGCAATGTACTAAGGGTTGGAAATTTATTGAAAAAAGCTCAGATATTTGGCTTTATGTAAAAGACTCTGTTTTCAGTAATATAGTAATGTCTTTGCTTCTCAAGAATCATAAAGAATTCAATGTGATGAATGTCTTGTGTTGTCTTTTCCTATTATCTACAATGTTATGAATATGTCATTACTTATAAATCACTAACAGTGCTCTAATTTCCTTCATATATTCGTAAACTGTACTGGCCTTCTATGTGTTTGGTGTGTTCTACATATGTTGGATCCTGAATGCCTTGACTTCTATGCAGAGCTAACCTTACTGTTAATACTGAAGCATATCTAACTCCATAAGCCTAATGGATACTTTCTAATTGTGTTTCCACCACTTTCATTTTTCTATCTTTGTTTCACAAGAGTTAGCCATCTTAATCATAATAAAAAATCATTAATCCTTTGAAAGAGCCCCCTCAGGTTGGTGAGGCTAAGCCTCAGCCTAAAGTAGGTTTGAAATAGTTACTTAAGGTATTCCTGGTCAGCAGCCTTCCAGGGTCTGATTTTGAGATAACATTTTGGTGCATCTGCCGGGAATCTGAAGATTATTCATTCCCAGAAACAAGAGACTGAACTTCTGAAGGTAGCAGGAGCTCAGAAGAATCTTCGAGGCTACAATCTACTGTGGTGACTCCATATATTTTCAAAAGCTTAAAAGGTGGCTTCGAGAGGGAGATATACATGGAGCCATCCTGACCCAGATCCACCTACTCCTGTGGACAATCCAAACACCATTTCAAGGAGCAGACAAAGATTTACTGAAACACCAGGTACTCCATCTTTTTCAAAATCTTTGCTCTCTAAATTTTCAAGAAGTCCTGAGGACAAAATAGTTGATGATAAGATTCACGAGGTGTTGTTGAGATCTGAAAACGAAGAAGAACTCATTGGAATTATTTTAGATTTACAAAAAAGAGGAATTGATACTTCGTCTCTAGTATCGCAAAAAGATAAAGAGGAATTTTGGGGGGTTGTTACTTCTGAATTATTGTTAGAAGAGGAAGATTTAAATCAACTCAAAGAACTTGATCCTTTTGAAGTCTTACTCAAATCTAAAACTGGTCTACCCGTTCTAAATTGGAGTACATTTGTCAGTGGTTTGCAAAACCCAAATAGTCCTTCTTGTACCAACACCTTATCCTCTGCGTCTACTAGTCGTAGTGGTTCTCAAACATCGGGAAATCCACCTCATATCAGTTCTATTTCAGTACATGTCATCACTGTTCCTCCATTAACCATGGCTGTACCTGCTAGGTATGCTCGATTAGCACTCCTTGTTGTTTTACATGACCTCACTAGCAAATATGCTACAAGAATTCCAACATGGGGTGGGGATGAAGAAATCACAGCAGAAGAACATGTAGACAGATTCAATGATTTTGTTGAAAGAGAGGAAGTTGATGACGAGGATGTGAAACTAAGATTGTTTGCACAAATCTTCATTGGAGAAGTGAGAAAATGGTTTAAAGCTCTTATAGCCGGAAGCATTCACAGTTGGACAAAATTTGAAGATAGTTTTCTAAGAAAATGGGGAAACAGAACTAATCATGTCCAAGCTCTTACTGAATACAATAATCTTAGAAGAGCACCTAATGAAACTGTCCAAAACTTCTCCAAAAGGTTTAATAAAGTATATAATTCCATCCCAGCCCATTTGAAACCTCCTTAGGCCTTGGCACAACTGAGATATGCTGAATCATTTGATTCTGATTTCTCTCTGTTACTCAGAGAAAGAGACTCTGCTACTCTTGCTGACATGCAAAACGATGCAATCAAAGTAGAGGTGAACATGGTCGCTGCTAAGAAGTCAAAGATGGGAAAAGCCAAACTGAAAGAAGAAGAGAAACCTTCCTCTTTAGCTCCAGAAGATAAATTTGATTCAATGATGAAGACCATGGAGAAGCTGATGGATCGGTTGGCTCTTGGGAATACCTCTGCTACTCTAGTGCACCAGGAACCTCAATTTAGAAATCCTTAGTTCAGAAGACCTCAAAATCAACAAAGGCCAAGAGAAAATAGGAATCAACAGCTTGATCCTCCAGTAAGACCTCCATTCCAGCAGAACTTAGTTGATGAAGAAGATGAGCCTGAAGTCCCTGAAGAATCTATCCATTTTCTTGATGAAGAAGTGTCAGGGATTTTCTTGACTAAAGAAGAACATGATGAATCCAGTATGACTAAGCAAGGAGAGGAACCTTTAGACTATTTAAAAGGTTATCAGCACGTTATCTTTGAAATGCAGAAACAGTACAATCTCAGAAATAGAAATGTACCAATTACAGCCAGCAAAGCACAACCCAAGAAGGATGCTTCAAAGGCTGTTGAAGACAAGAAGGACAACCTAAAGGTTGCTGAGGGTAAAGTCGATTCCCCATCTGGTAAAAGAGACATTCAAACTCCATCTCCTACTAAAGAAACTGAGAAAACTATTTCTATTTTTAACCTTGAGAATGAAATTGCAAAAATCAAAATATCAGTCCCCTTTAGTGAAATCCTCAAGGTAGACAAATACAGAAGTAAGATTGTTGAGATGCTTAATTCACAACCAGGAGTAGTTGATATCTTAAATGTGCAAGAAGATAATCCTGTTATTTACTTGCGTCCAAGACTTGAAGATGAATAGAATGAAGAGTTTCCTCCTTTCTACATAAGCATTAGCATTCATGATATGACCTTACATAATGCTATGTTAGATTCAGGGGCATCTCATAATCTTATGCCCAAGGTAATCATGGAAAGGTTGGGGTTGCAGGTAACCAGACCATATAAGGATTTATTTTCTTTTGATCCAAAAAGAGTTCAATGCATTGGTTTGATTAAAGATGTTGTTGTGGGGCTAACACTAATTCCAGCAAAAACAATTGTCATGGACATTATTGTCGCCAACATTCCACCAAAGTTTGGGATGCTTCTTTCAAGATTGTGGGCAGAAAAAATCGAAGGCACGATGCAGATGGATCTTACCTATGCTACTATTCTTGTTTTTGGTGAACAAAGGAGATTGTATCGGGAGACGAGAATGGCTTATATGGTAAGTAGCAAAGACAAACCTCAAAAGTTTCCTATTTATTCATTTGATACTGGCCTCGGATTAGCTATTCTTTTCAATGAGTCAGCTAGAGATGAATCAGAGAAGAAGTTTTCAGAAAATCAATGCCAAAGAGATCAGCAAGAAGATGAAAAAGAGAAAATAGGCTGGTGGTCTTTATACTTTGATAGATTAGCAGGAAGAGAAGGGGCAGGAGTTGGGATTTGGATCACAAGTCCTAATAATGAAAGTAAGTTTCTCTCCTACAAACTAAATTTTGATTGCACTAATAATATGGCCGAGTACGAATCTCTGATCTTGGGCTTAGAAGCTTTGTTAAAGTTTAAGGCTAGAAACATTGCTGTTTGTGGAGATTCTGAATTGGTAATTAAACAAGTGGAAGGTGCTTATCAAACCAAGGATATAAGGATGAGGGCATATAGAAATTTAGTGTTGGATATGCTAGAAAAGTTTCAGGCTTATTCTTTTACTATCAAAACCAGAGACCAAAGCTCTATTGCAAACTCTCTTGCTATTTCTGCCAGTTTGTTTATTATTCCTGTGCACTCTTCTGAAAAGTATGAGGTGGAGGTTCGTCATTGACCAGTTATACTAGATAACATCACTAATTGGTAGGTCTTTGAGGATGATCAACAGGTAAAGAATTTCATCGAATTAAAGGAAGAATTTGAGAGCACTCAAATGGATCAGCAAAATATGTTTGTGGAATCAAAGGAAAAGTCTGAAGTCTTACAATTAAAAAAACAACTTAATTCCAAAGGGTCTCATTCCCCTTGAGAAATTATTTGATCAAAATGATGTGTTCAAAGCTCCAAAATTACAAGCTGGTGAGGAGGAAGTAGAAAGCTGCAATTTAGGGGATTTAGTTGTACCTAAGATGGTTAAGATTTCGAAATTTCTTTCAGCTGATATGAAGGCTAAATATGTTGAGATGATGAAAAGGTTCATTGATGTTTTTGCATGGAGCTATGTTGATTTGAAACAGTATGATTCTTCAACTATACAGCATACCATTCCTATTAAGGAGAATGAAAAACCTTTCAAGCAAAAGTTAAGAAGAATTAATCCTCTACTTATGCCATTGATTGAAAAGGAAGTGAAAATTTTTTGATGCTAAGATTATTGTTCCAATCTGATTCTCAAATTGGCTTGCTAATTTGGTCCCAGTTAGAAAAAATAATGGAGAGATTAGGATTTGTATAGACTTCAGAAATTTGAATAAAGCTTCATTGAAAGATAATTATCCTCTTCCCAAGATGGATTTAATTCTACAAAACATTGTTGGTTCACAAAGGATGTCTATGCTTGATGGTTTCTCAGGGTACAATCAGATTCTTGTGCATCCAGATGATCAAGAGAAGATAGCCTTCACAACGCCATGGGGAACATTCATGTACGCCAAGATGCCTTTCGGTCTCATGAATGCAGGGGCCACTTTTCAAAGAGCAATGGATATTGCCTTTGCTGAGGAAAAGGAAAAATCAGTGGTTGTCTGTCTTGATGACATCATAGTTTTCTCAAAGAGAGAGGAAGATCATTTGAAGCATCTTGAAAGAATTTTGTTGAAATGTAGGAGGTTTGGTATCTCTCTTAATCCCACTAAAAGCATTTTTTCTCTAACATCAGCGAAACTTCTTGGTCATATCATCTCTGAGGAAGGAATTAGGATTGATCCTAATAGAGTTATTGCAATTCAGAAGTTAGATCTGCCAAGAAGTAGGAAAGAGATTCAATCCTTTCTTGGAAAAGTTAACTTTGTTAGACATTTCATCCTTAACTTTGCTGAGGTTGTCAAGAATATAAAAAAGATGTTGAAGAAGGGAGTGGACTTTAAGTGGACAGCTGAAGCAAAGAAATCTTTTGAGGAGATCAAGAAGGCACTCACACAAGCACCAGTACTTATCAGCTCAGATTTTACCAAGGAATTTCTTATTTTTACATTTGCTTCTGAGGATATAATTGCTGGAGTTTTGCTGCAAAAGGGAAATCAAGGTACTAAACAACCTATTTCTTTCTTTAGTAAGACATTAGCAAATGCTGAACTGAAGTACAACATCCTAGAGAAGCAAGCTTACACCTTGGTGAAAGCTATAAAGGATTTCAGAATCTATGTTTTGCATTCTCACATTGTTGCTTATGTTCCAAATGCTGTTATAAATCATATCCTAACACAGGCTGATCCGGATGGAAAAAGGGGCAAGTGGATAGCAAAATTGTTAGAGTATGACATTGACATCAAACCCACCAAATTAGTTAAGGGTCAAGGATTAGCCAAGCTGCTGACACAGTCCAATTTGGACTGTCTTATTATTAACATGAGTACGGAGATCTTAGAAATTTCTGAAAATGAAGAGGAGTTGGTCCAAATAAATGAAAAATTCTTGGTTTTAGAATGGTACAAGGATGTAGCATTTGTTCTACAGCATAATAAAGCCCTTGCTAATCCTTCAAAGTCCAAAGCTTGGTTTGTCAAGCTAAAATCTTTAAGATATTTTGTGTATGACCAAAATTTGTTTTGGAAAGATGCAGGATGGATATTATTAAATTTTCTCCTTGAAGAAGAAGCTGATAAAGTAATCGATGAATTTCATAAAGGAGATTGTGGAGGGCATCACTATTGGAAAGCTGCTGCAAACAAGGTCCTAAGGGCTGGATATTTTTGGCCAACCATGTTCAGAGACATCTATAAAAAGGTAGCTACATGTCATGAATGTCAAATATTTGAAGGAAAGAGGAAGCTTGTGCCTTTGCCTTTAGTTCCTATATATGTTGAAGCGCCCTTCCAGCAATGGGGATTGGATTTTATAGGAGAAATTCATCCTCCTTCATCAGGTCAGCATCGCTGGATTCTTACAGCCACTGATTACTTTACCAAATGGATTGAAGCATGTTCCAACAAGGCAAGAAAATGATTCAGTGATTATCTCTTTCCTAGAAAATAATATATTATCTAGATTTGGTTGCCCAATGAAGATTATAACTAACAATGCTCAAGCTTTTAAGTCCAAGAAAATGATCAATTTTTGTCACCAATATCACATTACTCTTGGGCATTCTACTGCTTGTTATCCACAAGGAAATGGCCTTGCTGAATCATCAAACAAAAGCATTGTAAGGATCATTAAGAAGCTGCTACAAGAAAGAAAGAAAGCTTGGCATTTGAAATTGAAGTATGCTTTGTGGGATGATAGGATTTGTACAAAGAGGTCTATTGGAACATTGCCATATGAGTTAGTATACGGTGCTGAAGCCATATTTCCAACATCACTTGGAGTACCTGTAATGAAGCTAATTCAAGGATTAGGGGAGGAACCAAACATTGTACAAAGGAGAATCAATCAGTTGATAGCCTTATAGGAGAAAAGAAGTGAGGTGTATGACAGTGATCAACAAAGTCAGAACAGAATCAAGAGAGCATTTGATAAGAAGATCAAGGAAGTTACTTTTCAGATCCATGACAGAGTGCTGAAATGGGAGGCCAAAATCAAAGAGAAAGGTAAGCACGGTAAATTTGAAAATTTGTGGAAAGGCCCATATCAAATCGCTACTTTTCATGGAAAAAACACATACATTTTGCACGAAATTGATGGAGAACCTTATGTTGGAGGACCTATTAATGGCAGGTTCCTAAAGCATTATCATTGATTGAAATACTATCAGTTTCCCACAACATTGTATATAACCGTTTTTGTCAATTTTTCTTTTTGTTGTAAATAATGACAAGCTGAAATAGAAGGCTTAAGCCCGAGGTGAAGGCCCAAGAAGCTGTAAAGGGATGCTTGTCAAGCAAATCTATGTTTGTCATAAAATGGATAAAGCACTGGACCTGCGAGTTCTTAGTGCACTACAGGAGCACACTATCCCAAGTGGAGCCACTGTTATCACTTAAGAAGTGATTACCAAATTGTTCATGTCTGTTTGTTTGTGAAGGTTAGGTGTTAGTCCAAGTTCAGTTTTTTCATGTTCAATGTAGTGTCTAGGTCTTTAGAATCTTTGTGGCATGGCTACATAAAGGTAAATAATTAGTTCTCATTCATCACTGGTCCCACAACCCACTTAGATTCCTTGTATCAAGTTTGTTTTAAGGTTCTGATGTGTTATAAAGAAGTTTATGTGTTATCGTAGCGCGGAAATGAGTCTAGGCATTTTCGTAGCGCAAAGCCCAGATTTTACACTGGCTGTGCTACGAAATCGGGGATTCGTGCGGATCCATAGCAAATCCTGCTCAGTTGTCATATCCATCAAGGTCTGTTATGTTTACATCATCAATTGTCAGTTTTTACACTTCGCCTATCATGTCCAACCACTTATCTTCATCATTAGAGTCGTGAGGTACCTTGGTACGTTCAGATTTCAAGTTTCAAGAAAAGCCAAGCACCTAGGGTCATGATTTGTGGTTAGATTCATATGTAAGGAATAAATTGTCAAGTGTTCAATTTGAATTCCTTGGAAATCAGGCGAGCCAGCTATCAGGTGAGGCAGTTTTCAAGCGAGGCAATGATCAAAGTGTGAGACAGTGCCAGTCTTTCAAATTTTCATACTGCTGGAGTTTCGTGGAGGGATCTGCAGAGAAAAAAGAGCATAGGTCAGGCAAGTGTTTGAGGAATGAACCTGAAGGTTTAGACAGCATCCTAAAGAATGATGAAATTGCACAAGCATTCAAATAGGTTGGTTGTAGGAGGTTTTGCGAAAAACCTCAAGGAGGCCATATACAAGTCACCAAGGAGTTCGCTTTAAATTTCACAGGATTGAATTCAAAGGTTGGGGTACTTGAGTTGCCAATCTCTCCAGAAGTTATATCGACAGTCACTGAGATTCCAAGGGGACAGGAAAAATGGTTTAAAAACTTCAAGTTTGACATGGCCCCCTGCAAGGAATTTCTGAAACTGGAGTTCATCAATTCAGACTTAAACAAGTCCATGCCCAGAAGTTCTGTCAAAGATTCATATGCTAATTTTCTTACCTGCATACAGAGGTACTTCACTTGCAAAGCGAGGTATCATAAGGTCATCCTTATCACTTCAAGCTACTTCTTCATTTCACTCGAAAGATCTCTATTGATTTACCGTTCTATTTGTTTCATAGCCTAGGAAAAATGTGTGATAATGTCCAGTTAAAGAAAGAAGCCTGTGTGACTTCGTTGTTTCATCACGGCTTAGTTAAGTTGATAATTCTGCATGAGTTCCAGAAGATATATAAAGAATGGTCCGTGTTCATGTTTATGTCTGGTTTCAAGAATGAGACTGGTCTCAGTCCTCAAGCTGCAAAAGAATCTCCAACAGCAACCAACCATCATGGGGAAACAAGATCCAGGAGATTTGTAAAATTGAAGGCTAGGAAGCAGGTAAAAGAACCTACCAAACCACTGATAATCCAAGACACACCCCAACTGTCCCAGAAAGAGAAAACTCAGATCAGAGAGGGCGTACATGAATCATCTACAGGTGAAGTAGTTCAGAGAAGAATGACAAGGAGCTAGTTAGCCAAAGAAAAAGGCAAGACAATGGTTATTGAAGAAAGCCCAGTTTCAAAGGGAAGTCTTAATGAATTACTGCAAGCTATTGATATTGAAGAATCTCCCTTGGTTCAAGCAGATTTGATAAAATCATGAAAGGATAAGACCAAAAAGATCAAAGCCTCGAAAAAGCTCAAGTTTGATGACCCAGTTGCTAAATTTGTCTTTAAGCCAAGAAGACCAGTAACGAGGCATTCAAGATAGGTACAAGAGACACTGCTCGAAGCAAGTGAAACAGAGGAGATAGCACAGTCTCATGAAGGAAAAGATAAAGGTAAGGCAGTTATCCCTCAAGAAGAATATAGTGTTGAAGAGTTAAAAAAGAAGTTGAAATTAGCAAACCTGGAAATTGCTAGATTGAAGAAAGCCTCAAGGAAACATGCAATCAAGGAAGCTCATTTCGACAAAATGGAGGCTCTGTGGGAGGACAAAACAATTCAAATACCTGAGGTGGTCGACTGTAACGCTCAATACTACACATGGTCAGTTCCCGCAATAAAAGAAGCAAAGTTCATCAGAAGAATTAATATGAAACTTAGAGCTGGGATCAGGGTTATGAAGAGAGAAATTGAGGAGTTGAAGCTGCGGCTAAGCCAGCAGGAAAGATCTCCTTGAGGAAACCACACAGCAAGTAAGGTTATATTCAAAATTTTGATGATTTACCTTGTTATAGTTTCTTGAAGAATGATACATCTCTACTCAGTTTTGATAGCTTCAGGCCAGTTGAAAGGGATATGTCAAGATAAAAGAGGCTCAAGACAGTCAGATTTTGGTGTTAAACTGTGTTTTGTGATTACACAGCAGTTTCGTAGCGTGCTACGAAACTGCTGAAAATGACGCATAATGCACAGCAGTTTCGTAGCGTGCTACGAAACTGTTGAAGCTACATAATTAAACTCAGTTGACCAATTTTGAGTAATCAAGGGGAAATTTTTTGAAAGGGGAGTGTCAAAAAGGATCATTTACAATGTGCAAGCAACCAGAAAAAGTAAAAGAAGCGGAGGAAAAGATATATGAACTATAAGTTTTGTCATACAAATAATCATTGCTAGTTTCGTCCATGACACTTCAAACGGCTTTGAAGAAGTTTTGTCTCCATACGAGTATATGGGAAGGGTCTACAGCACATCAAGAACGTGGCACTCCAACACACCTACGTGTAATCAAAGAAAAACATCATGGTTAATTGGTCTAAAATATTCCTGAGGAAATCAAAAGCAGGAAAACAGGGGCAGTTTCCTACTTTGCGGGAACAGTAAAGGAGATAAGACATTAAGGTTCAGCAAAGAGTTTTAAACATCCATCAAAGTTAAACAGAAGGAAACCACTTGTCAGGGAACAAATTTTGATTGCAATAAATGCTATTAACAACATGATGTGGAGTAAGACTTCTAATTGTCTTAGGTTTCTAAAAACTTCCAGTTAGTAATTGTGGTATTTAATAGTTAGTTAAAGTTTGAATAGGTGTCATAGCAAGCAGAATTCGAGTTCCCCTCATGCTGGAGGAGGAATCTCAACTTTGTAAAAAATTCTATATATAGGAGAAAGAGCAATGTACTAAGGGTTGGAAATTTGTTGAAAAAAGCTCGGATATTTGGCTTTATGTAAAAGACTCTGTTTTCAGTAATATAGTACTGTCTTTGCTTCTCAAGAATCATAAAGAATTCAATGTGATGAATGTCTTGTGTTGTCTTTTCCTATTATCTACAATGTTATGAATATGTGATTACTTATAAATCACTAACAGTGCTCTAATTTCCTTCATATATTCATAAACTGTACTGGCCTTCTATGTGTTTGGCGTGTTCTACATATGTTGGATCCTGAATGCCTTGACTTCTATGCAGAGCTAACCTTACTATTAATACTGAAGCATATCTGACTCCATAAGCCCAATGGATACTTTCTAATTGTGTTTCCACCACTTTCATTTTTCTATCTTTGTTTCACAAGAGTTAGCCATCTTAATCATAATCAAAAATCATTAATCCTTTGAGAGAGCCCTCTCAGGTTGGGGAGGCTAAGCCTCAGCCTAAAGTAGGTTTGAAATAGTTACTTAAGGTCTTCCTGGTCAGCAGCCTTCCAGGGTCTGATTTTGAGATAACATTTTGGTGCGTCTGCCGGGAGTCTGAAGATTATTCATTCCCAAAAACAAGAGACTGAACTTCTGAAGGTAGCAGGAGCTCAGAAGACTTTTCGAGGCTGCAATCTACCTTGGTGACTCCATATATTTTCAAAAGCTTAAAAGGTGGCTTCGAGAGGGAGATATACATGGAGCAATCCTGACCCAGATCCACCTACTCCTGTGGACAATCCAAACACCATTTCAAGGAGCAGACAAAGATTTACTGAAACACCAGGTACTCCATCTTTTTCAAAATCTTTGCTCTCTGAATTTTCAAGAAGTCCTGAGGACAAAATAGTTAATGATAAGATTCACGAGGTGTTGTTGAGATCTGAAAATGAAGAAGAACTCATTGGAATTATTTTAGATTTACAAAAAAGAGGAATTGATACTTCGTCTCTATTATCACAAAAAGGTAAAGAGGAATTTTGGGAGGTTGTTACTTCTAAATTATTGTTAGAAGAGGAAGATTTAAATCTACTCAAAGAACTTGGTCCTTTTGAAGTCTTACTCAAATCTAAAACTGGTCTACCCCTTCCAAATTGGAGTACATTTGTCAGTGGTTTGCAAAACCCAAATAGTCCTTTTTGTACCAACACCTTATCCTCTTCGTCTACTAGTCATAGTGGTTCTCAAACATCGGGAAATCCACCTCATATCAGTTCTGTTTCAGTACCTGTCATCACTGTTCCTCCATTAACCATGGCTGTACCTACTAGGTATGCTCCATTAGCACTCCTTGCTGTTTCACATGACCTCACTAGCAAATATGCTACTAGAATTCCAACATGGGGTGGGGATGAAGAAATCACAGCAGAAGAACATGTAGACAGATTCAATGATTTTGTTGAAAGAGAGGAAGTTGATGACGAGGATGTGAAACTAAGATTGTTTGCACAAACCTTCATTGGAGAAGTGAGAAAATGGTTTAAAGCTCTTATAGCCAGAAGTATTCACAGTTGGACAAAATTTGAAGATAGTTTTCTAAGAAAATGGGGAAACAGAACTAATCATGTCCAAGCTCTTACTGAATACAATAATCTTAGAAGAGCACCTAATAAAATTGTCCAAAACTTCTCCAAAAGGTTTAATAAAGTATATAATTCCATCCCAGCGCATTTGAAACCTCCTTAGGCCTTGGCACAACTGAGATATGCTGAATCATTTGATTCTGATTTCTCTCTGTTACTCAGAGAAAGAGACTCTGCTACTCTTGCTGACATGCAAAGCGATGCAATCAAGGTAGAGGTGAACATGGTCGCTGCTAAGAAGTCAAAGATGGGAAAAGCCAAACTAAAAGAAGAAGAGAAACCTTCCTCTTTAGCTCCAGAAGATAAATTTGATTCAATAATGAAGACCATGGAGAAGCTGATGGACCGGTTGGCTCTTGGGAATACCTCTGCTACTGTAGTGCAGCAGGAACCTCAATTTAGAAATCCTTAGTTCAGAAGACCTCAAAATCAGCAAAGGCCAAGAGAAAATAGGAATCAACAGCTTGATCCTCCAGTAAGACCTCCTTTCCAGCAGAACTTAGTTGATGAAGAAGATGAGCCTGAAGTCCCTGAAGAATCTATCCATTGTCTTGATGAAGAAGTGTCAGGGATTTTCTTGACTAAAGAAGAACATGACGAATCCAGTATGCCTAAGCAAGGAGAGGAACCTTCAGACTATTTAAAAGGTTATCAGCACGTTATCTTTGAAATGCAGAAACAGTACAATCTCAGAAATAGAAATGTACCAATTACAGCCAGCAAAGCACAACCCAAGAAGGATGCTTCAAAGGCTGTTGAAGACAAGAAGGACAACCTAAAGGTTGCTGAGGGTAAATTCGATTCCCCATCTGGTAAAAGAGACATTCAAACTCCTTCTCCTACTAAAGAAACTGAGAAAACTATTTCTATTTTTAACCTTGAGAATGAAATTGCAAAAATCAAAATATCAGTCCCCTTTAGTGAAATCCTCAAGGTAGACAAATACAGAAGTAAGATTGTTGAGATGCTTAATTCACAACCAGGAGTAGTTGATATCTGAAATGTGCAAGAAGATAATCCTGTTATTTACTTGCGTCCAAGACTTGAAGATGAATAGAATGAAGAGTTTCCTCCTTTCTACATAAGCATTAGCATTCATGATATGACCTTACATAATGCTATGTTAGATTCAGGGGCATCTCATAATCTTATGCCCAAGGTAATCATGGAAAGGTTGGGGTTGCAGGTAACCAGACCATATAAGGATTTATTTTCTTCTGATTCAAAAAGAGTTCAATGCATTGGTTTGATTAAAGATGTTGTTGTGGGGCTAACACAAATTCCAGCAAAAACAATTGTCATGGACATTGTTGTCGCCAACATTCCACCAAAGTTTGGGATGCTTCTTTCAAGATTGTGGGCAGAAAAAATCAAAGGCACGATGCGGATGGATCTTACCTATGCTAGTATTCCTGTTTTTGGTGAGCAAAGGAGATTGTATCGGGAGATGAGAATGGCTTATATGGTAAGTAGCAAAGACAAACCTCAAAATTTTCCTATTTATTCATTTGATACTGGCCTCGGATCAGCTATTCTTTTCAATGAGTCAGCTGGAGATGAATCAGAGAAGAAGTTTTCAGAAAATCAATGCCAAAGAGATCAGCAAGAAGATGAAAAAGAGAAAATAGGCTGGTGGTCTTTATACTTTGATGGATCAGCAGGAAGAGAAGGGGCAGGAGTTGGGATTTGGATCACAAGTCCTAATAATGAAAGTAAGTTTCTCTCCTACAAACTAAATCTTGATTGCACTAATAATATGGCCAAGTACGAATCTCTGATTTTGGGCTTAGAAGCTTTGTTAAAGTTGAAGGCTAGAAACATTGTTGTTTGTGGAGATTCTGAATTGGTAATTAAACAAGTGGAAGGTGCTTATCAAACCAAGGATATAAGGATGAGGGCATATAGAAATTTAGTGTTGGATATGTTGGAAAAGTTTCAGGCTTATTCTTTTACTATCAAAACCAGAGACCAAAACTCTATTGCAGACTCTCTTGCTATTTCTGCCAGTTTGTTTATTATTCCTATGCACTCTTCTGAAAAGTATGAGGTGGAGGTTCGTCATTGACCAGTTATACCAAATAACATCACTAATTGGTAGGTATTTGAGGATGATCAGCAGGTAAAGAATTTCATCGAATTAAAGGAAGAATTTGAGAGCACTCAAATGGATCAGCAAAATATGTTTGTGGAATCAAAGGAAAAGTCTGAAGTCTTACAATTAAAAAACAACTTAATTCCAAAGGGTCTCATTCCCCTTTAGAAATTATTTGATCAAAATGATGTGTTCAAAGCTCCAAAATTACAAGTTGATGAGGAGGAAGTAGAAAGCTGCAATTTAGGGGATTTAGTTATACCTAGATGGTTAAGATTTC
Source organism: Pinus tabuliformis (assembly GCA_031772625.1). Classification (NCBI taxonomy): domain Eukaryota; kingdom Viridiplantae; phylum Streptophyta; class Pinopsida; order Pinales; family Pinaceae; genus Pinus; species Pinus tabuliformis. The sequence continues at coordinate 1,556,105,161 of CM062819.1, forward strand.
GAAATTTCTTTCAGCTGATATGAAGGCTAAATATGTTGAGATGATGAAAAGGTTCATTGATGTTTTTGCATGGAGCTATGTTGATTTGAAACAATATGATTCTTCAATTATACAACATACCATTCCTATTAAGGAGAATGAAAAACCTTTCAAGCAGAAGTTAAGAAGAATTAATCCTCTCCTTATGCCATTGATTGGAAAGGAAGTGAAAAAACTTTTTGATGCTAAGATTATTGTTCCAATCTGATTCTCAAATTGGCTTGCTAATTTGGTCCCAATTAGAATAAAGAATGGAGAGATCAGGATTTGTATAGACTTCAGAAATTTGAATAAAGCTTCATTGAAAGATAATTATCCTCTTCCCAAGATGGATTTAATTCTACAAAACATTGTTGGTTCACAAAGGATGTCTATGATTGATGGTTTCTCAGGGTACAATCAGATTCTTGTGCATCCAGATGATCAAGAGAAGATAGCCTTCACAACGTCATGGGGAACATTCATGTACGCCAAGATGCCTTTTGGTCTCATGAATGCAGGGGCCACTTTTCAAAGAGCAATGGATATTGCCTTTGCTGAGGAAAAGGAAAAATCAGTGGTTGTCTGTCTTGATGACATCATAGTTTTCTCAAAGAGAGAGGAAGATCATTTGAAGCATCTTGAAAGAATTTTGTTGAAATGTAGGAGGTTTGGTATCTCTCTTAATCCAACTAAAAGTATTTTTGCTCTAACATCAGGCAAACTTCTTGGTCATATCATCTCTGAGGAAGGAATTAGGATTGATCCTAATAGAGTTATTGCAATTCAAAAGTTAGATCTTCCAAGAAGTAGGAAAGAGATTCAATCCTTTCTTGGAAAAGTTAACTTTGTTAGACGTTTCATTCCTAACTTTGCTGAGGTTGTCAATAATATAACAAAGATGTTGAAGAAGGGAGTGGACTTTAAGTGGATAGCTGAAGCAAAGAAATCTTTTGAGGAGATCGAGAAGGCACTCACACAAGCACCAGTACTTATCAGCCCAGATTTTACCAAGGAATTTCTTATTTTTACATTTGCTTCTGAGGATACAATTGCTGGAGTTTTGCTGCAAAAGGGAAATCAAGGTACTGAACAACCTATTTCTTTCTTTAGTAAGACATTAGCAAATGCTGAACTGAAGTACAACATCCTAGAGAAGCAAGCTTATGCCTTGGTGAAAGCTATAAAGGATTTCAGAATCTATGTTTTGCATTCTCACATTGTTGCTTATGTTCCAAATGCTGTTATAAATGATATCCTAACACAGACTGATCTGGATTGAAAAAGGGGCAAGCGGATAGCAAAATTGTTAGAGTATGACATTGACATCAAACCCACCAAATTAGTTAAGGATCAAGGATTAGCCAAGCTGCTGACACAGTCCAATTTGGACTGTCTTGACATTAACTTGAGTACAGAGATCTTAGAAATTTCTGAAAATGAAGAGGAGTTGGTCCAAATAAATGAAAAATTCTTGGTTTTAGAATGGTACAAGGATGTAGTGTTTGTTCTACCGCATAATAAAGCCTCTGCTAATCTTTCAAAGTCCAAAGCTCGATTTGTCAAGCTAAAATCTTTAAGATATTTTGTGTATGACCAAAATTTGTTTTGGAAAGATGCAGGAGGGATATTGTTAAATTGTCTCCTTGAAGAAGAAGCTGATAAAGTAATCGATGAATTTCATAAAGGAGATTATGGAGGACATCACTATTGGAAAGCTGCTGCAAACAAGGTCCTAAGGGCTGGATATTTTTGGCCAACCATGTTCAGAGACATCTATAAAAAGGTAGCTACATGTCATGAATGTCAAATATTTGAAGGAAAGAGGAAGCTTTTGCCTTTGCCTTTAGTTCCTATATATGTTGAAGCGCCCTTCCAGCAATGGGGATTGGATTTTATAGGATAAATTCATCCTCCTTCATCAGGTCAGCATCGCTGGATTCTTACAGCCACTGATTACTTTACCAAATGGATTGAAGTAGTTCCAACAAGGCAAGAAAATGATTCAGTGATTATCTCTTTCCTAGAAAATAATATATTATCTAGATTTGATTGCCCAATGAAGATTATAACTGATAATGCTCAAGCTTTTAAGTCCAAGAAAATGATCAATTTTTGTCACCGATATCACATTACTCTTGGGCATTCTACTGCTTGTTATCCACAAGGAAATGGCCTTGCTGAATCATCAAGCAAAAGCATTGTAAGGATCATTAAGAAGCTGCTACAAGAAAGAAAGAAAGCTTGGCATTTGAAATTGAAGTATGCTTTGTGGGCTGATAGGATTTGTACAAAGAGATCTATTGGAACATCGCCATATGAGTTAGTATACGGTGCTGAAGCCATATTTCCAACATCAGTTGGAGTACCTATAATGAAGCTAATTCAAGGATTAGGGGAGGAACCAAACACTGTACAAAGGAGAATCAATCAGCTGATAGCCTTACAGGAGAAAAGAAGTGAGGTTTATGACAGTCATCAACAAAGTCAGAATAGAATCAAGAGAACATTTGATAAGAAGATCAAGGAAGTTACTTTTCAGATCCATGACAGAGTGCTAAAATGGGAAGCCAAAATCGAAGAGAAAGGTAAGCACGGTAAATTTGAAAATTTGTGGAAAGGCCCATATCAAATCGCTACTTTTCATGGAAACAACACTTACATTTTGCAAGAAATTGATGGAGAACCATATGCTGGAGGACCTGTTAATGGCAGGTTCCTAAAGCATTATCATTGATTGAAATACTATCAGTTTCCCACAACATTGTATATAACCGTTTTTGTCAGTTTTTCTTTTTGTTGTAAATAATGACAAGCTAAAACAGAAGGCTTAAGCCCGAGGTGAAGGCCCAAGAAGCTGTAAAGGGATGCTTGTCAAGCAAATCTATGTTTGTCATAAAATGGATAAAGCACTGGACCTGCGAGTTCTTAGTGTACTACAGGAGCACACTATCCCAAGTGGAGCCACTGTTATCACTTAAGAAGTGATTACCAAATTGTTCACGTCTGTTTTTTTGTGAAGGTTAGGTGTTAGTCCAAGTTCAGATTTTTCATGTTCAATGTAATGTCTAGGTCTTTAGAATCTTTGTGGCATGGTTACATAAGGGTAAATAATTAGTTCTCATTCATCACTGGTCCCACAACCCACATAGATTCCTTGTATCAAGTTTGTTTTAAGGTTCTGATTTGTTATAAAGCAGTTTAGGTGTTTTCGTAGCACAGAAACGAGTCTAGGAATTTTCGTAGCGCAAAACCCAGATTTTACACTGGCTGTGCTATGAAATCGGGGATTCGTGCGGATCCATAGCAAATCCTGCTCAGCTGTCATATCCATCAAGGTCTGTTATGTTTACATCATCAATTGTCAGTTTTTACACTTCGCCTATCATGTCCAACCACTTATCTTCATCATTAGAGTCGTTAGGTACCTTGGTACGCTCAGATTTCAAGTTTCAAGAAAAGCCAAGCACCTAGGGTCATGATTTGTGGTTAGATTCATATGTAAGGAATAAATTGTCAAGTGTTCAATTTGAATTCCTTGGAAGTCAGGCGAGCCAGCTATCAAGTGAGGCAGTTTTCAAGCGAGGCAATGATCAAAGTGTGAGACAATGCCAGTCTTTCAAATTTTCATACTGTTGGAGTTTCGCGGAGGGATCTGCAGAGAAAAAAGAGCATAGGTCAGGCAAATGTTTGAGGAATGAACCTGAAGGTTTAGACAGCATCCTAAAGAATGATGAAGTTGCACAAGCCTTCAAACAGGTTTACTGTTGGAGGTTTTGCAAAAAACTTCAAGGAGGCCATATACAAGTCACCAAGGAGTTCGCTTTAAATTTCACAGGATTGAATTCAAAGGTTGGGGTACTTGAGTTGCCAATCTCTCCAGAAGTTATATCGACAATCATTGAGATTCCAAGGGGGCAGGAAAAATGGTTTAAAAACTTCAAGCTTGACATGGCCCCCTGCAAGGCATTTCTGAAACCGAAGTTCATCAATTCAGACTTAAACAAGTCCATGCCCAGAAGTTCTATCAAAGATTCATATGCTAATTTGCTTACCTGCATATAGAGGTACTTCACCTGTAAAGGGAGGTATCATAAGGTCATCCTTATCACTTCAAGCTACTTCTTCATTTCACTCGAAAGATTTCTATTGATTTACCCTTCTATTTGTTTCGTAGCCTAGGAAAAATGTGTGATAAGGTCTAGTTAAAGAAAGAAGCCTGTGAGACTTCGTTGTTTCATCACGGCTTAGTTAAGTTGATAATTCTGCATGATTTCCAGAAGATAAATAAAGAATGGTCCGTGTTCATGTTTATGTTTGGTTTCAAGAATGAGACTGGTCTCAGTCCTCAAGCTGCAAAAGAATCTCCAACAGCAACCAACCATCATGGGGAAACAAGATCCAGGAGAATTGTAAAATTGAAGGCTAGGAAGCAGGTAAAAGAACCTACCAAACCACTGATAATCCAAGACACACCCCAATTGTCCCAGAAAGAGAAAACTCTGATCAGAGAGGGTGTACATGAATCATCTACAGGTGAAGTAGTTCAGAGAAGAATGACAAGGAGTTAGTTAGCCAAAGAAAAAGGCAAGACAGTGGTTACTGAAGAAAGCCAACTTGCCAAGTTTCAAAGGGAAGTCTTAATGACTTACTGCAAGCTATTGATATTGAAGAATCTCCCTTGGTTCAAGTAGATTTGATAAAATCATGAAAGGATAAGACCAAAAAGATCAAAGCCTCAAAAAAACTCAAGTTTGATGACCCGGTTGCTAAATTTGTCTTTAAGCCAAGAAGACCAGTAACGAGGCATTCAAGATAGGTACAAGAGACACTGCTCGAAGCAAGTGAAACAGAGGAGATATCACAGTCTCATGAAGGAAAAGATAAAGGTAAGGCAGTTATCCCTCAAGAAGAATATAGTGTTGAAGAGTTAAAAAAGAAGTTGAAATTAGCAAACCTGGAAATTGCTAGATTGAAGAAAGCCTCAAGGAAACATGCAATCAAGGAAGCTCATTTCAACAAAATGGAGGCTTTGTGGGAGGACAAAACAATTCAAATACCTAAGGTGGTCGACTGTAACGCTCAATACTACACATGGTCAGTTCCCGCAATAAAAGAAGCAAAGTTCATCAGAAGAGTTAATATGAAACTTAGAGCTGGGATCAGGGTTACGAAGAGACAAATTGAGGAGTTGAAGCTGCAGCTAAGCCAGTGGGAAAGATCTCCTTGAGGAAACCACACAGCAAGTACGGTTATATTCAAAATTTTGATGATTTACATTGTTACAGTTTCTTGAAGAATGATACATCTCTACTCAGTTTTGATAGCTTCAGGCCAGTTGAAAGGGATATGTCAAGATAAAAGAGGCTCAAGACAGTCATATTTTGGTGTTAAACTGTGTTTTTTGATTACACACGCTACGAAACTGCTTAAAATGACGCATAATGCACAGCAGTTTCGTAGCGTGCTACGAAACTGCTAAAGCTACATAATTAAACTCAGTCGACCAATTTTGAGTAATCAAGGGGAAATTTTTTGAAAGGGGAGTGTCAAAAAGGATCATTTACAATGTGCAAGCAACCGGAAAAAGTAAAAAAAGTGGAGGAAAAGATATATGAACTGTAAGTTTTGTCATACAAATAATCACTGCTAGTTTCGTCCACGACACTTCAAACGGCTTTGAAGAAGTTTTGTCTCCATACAACTATATGGGAAGGGTCTACAGCACATCAAGAATGTGGCACTCCAACACACCTGCGTGTAATCAAATAAAAACATCATGGTTAATTGGTCTCAAATATCCCTGAGGAAATCAAAAGTAGGAAAACAGGGGCAGTTTCCTACTTTGCAGGAGCAGTAAAGGAGATAAGACATTAAGGGCTAGCAAGGAGTTTTAAACATCCATCAAAGTTAAACAGAAGGGAACCACTTGTTAGGGAACGAATTTTGATTGCAATAAATTCTATTAACAGCATGATGTGGAGTTAGACTCCTAATTGTCTTAGGTTTCTAAAAACTTCCAGTTAGTAATTGTGGTATTTAATAGTTAGTTAAAGTTTGAATAGGTGTCATAGCAAGCAGAATTCGAGTTCCCCTCATGCTGGAGGGGGAATCTCAGCTTTGTAAAAAATTCTATATATAGGAGAAAGATCAATGTACTAAGGGTTGGAAATTTATTGAAAAAAGCTCGGATATTTGGCTTTATGTAAAAGACTCTGTTTTCAGTAATATAGTACTGTCTTTGCTTCTCAAGAATCATAAAGAATTCAATGTGATGAATGTCTTGTGTTGTCTTTTCCTATTGTTGGCTGCTCGAATTGTTTATTAATTAAACATTCGAGTACCACATTAAATTGTCAACCTGAGAAAGTCCTTTTGTTTCAAAGGTGACCTCGTACTGTATGCACTTAATTCTAAAGGAATTAAAGGCTGTAGTATAAACAAATCTACTTTCTATCAAACCCTTACTCTGTTGTTACAGCAGTTATGATCGATTGCAGAAATGAAATGAAAACAGTTAACTAAAGGTAACAAATCTGCAAAAAGAAATGATGGTTGTCTTGTAACAGAGGATCAGGACCCTATCCTCAGGGTAAGGATGTTCAACACCTGCCCCTGTAACCGATTTGCCAATACACACTGCAATTCCTAATCACCAGTGAATCACTCTTTACAATATCAAGCAATTAACAAAACAGAGTATCAGCAAAATGGAATTATCAGAGGTAATGCTATAGAACTCAAACACACTCACACTTAACAGAAACGAAATGGGTGAATCTTGTGAAGAAGGTGGGCCCTGTCCCTCTCACAAGATTCTCCAGGACACAAATGCTAAGTTAAAATGCTCAAAACAGTGCTTTATTCATCTGCCAAAATGTCAAATTACAATAAGGATTCAGACTTGATCTGCACTACAATACTCCTGTTACCACCCTCCTTCTTTCCTCTAATGTAGATGTCTCCTCTTTATAGAGGAGACATCTATTACAATAGATTGTCATTATTCATTCAGTTTGACCCTTTTGTACAAAAATAGGAAATCAATTCCTGTTACAGCATGCTGTTACAACAATGCGTAACTTTGTCATCCTTCGTTAATCGGATCCTCTTGCTGTTGCAAAACTGGTAAACCTCAACCGTCTCCTTGAGATCCTCGTATTATCTTTGGCTGTTTCACCATTGTTGCCAGTTTGGTAAATCTCAACTGTTTCCTTGAAGTTCTCGTGCTGTTCCTGGTGTTCCAGCATCTGCGACTGTGTTTTGCCAGTTTTGGACAGTTGCTGATCATGCTGTGTCAGCATTTGCAAAGTATAGTTCTGCCGGCTTCAGACGGTTACTACTCCCGCTAGGTAATTGCTGTTTCCGGTGTTTCAGCCATTGCAAAATGAGGTTTTACCCGCTTTAGTCAGTTGGTGTTTTTGGTGTTGCAGCAACTGCACAGTTACTGTTTCTGGTGTTTCAGCAACTATGAATTATAATTCTGCAGACTTTGAACAGTTTCAACAATTGTCAACGACTTAGTCAACTTCCAAAGATTAATTATAAAGATAACATGAATATGTGTTGAATAACTAAACATATAGCAATGAGGAGAGTTGCTTCATACCTTGGGAATAATTAGGTCAAAATGTTATCAAGGCTTTCAACTTATGGGCTAAAGAGAGTAACATAATGACAAAATACAAGGTCAAAAGTAGACAATATGGAGTCCTAACATCCCCCCCAACTGAAAGGGTTGCATGTCCCCATGCAACGTTTACTCTGAATCAGAGTCAGAATACTGCGATGAAGAGTGTAAGTTGCTGATACAGTAGCTAAAGAAGGTGTTGTCCAACCTATTTCTGAACCCATAGACACTCTGTAGTTGCTGCCATACTACCACTTCCTCCTTTTTGGTCAGTTTATAATGAGCCTTGTATTGTTGACCAGGTAACCACAAGAGCGGGAAATGAAATCGGTACCCAATCCATTTTTCAGCACATTGTTCCATACATCTAACATAGTAAGGTACCCTTGAAATTGCTGCCTGTAGATTGAGGGGATTGTAGGGATGATACTCCTGTCTTTCCTTGGGACAGTGTTCCCAAAATAGATTGTTGGCTTTAATAGCCAAAGCTCCCTTTGTTTTCACATAGTGTTGGCAGTCTCGCAAGACTGCTGCTTGTAGTTGCCTAATGTGATCAGCCATTCCTGGTTCACTTAAAATTCGTTGATGCTGTGCAATGAAGGTGGCTGCATTTTGAGGTTCAGCCCTAATCCAAAGGAGGCAATTCTGTTCATTGTGTTGTGCTGATATGAAAGCATTTTGCCAAGTGAGTTGGTTAGCTAGAAAGGAAATGAAAGCTCTGATTTGTATGTCACCAACAAGAGGAAGTATGTTCATTTTTCTGTCCTCAGACATAGCTTCATTATGGAGATAAAGCTCACATAGTAAATTCTGATCATTATTGGGTGCTTGTGTGAAAGTTTCAATAAATTGTTCTGAAGTAGTCACCTGGTGAGGTCTGCCATCTTTGATTGCCTTTATCTGTAAGAATGTTAGGCGTTCCTTCAAAAATACTGCATAGTTGAAAGAAGGTTTCCTTGTAGCAAGTATTCTTTGAACCAAATAAAAAATATGGGACAGTCTAGCTTTTAGTTTCTTATTTTCTTTGTATTGGGCTCTAGACTGTTCAAGTGCTTCCCAATTCTTATATGCATAACTGAACCAGATTGCCTTTTGCTATTGGAATGCTTTCCCTTGTGACAGCTCATATTCTGTCCTCCATATGCCCTTTAGTTCCTGAAAACTAGAGGTCTCTATGCAAGCATCGCTGACAGAAGGGGGTTCAGTCTATGCATAGGCATCAATAAGAAGTTTCTTCTCTGTGATAATTTGGGTAGGCCGGGGTGGTTCTTCTTCTCCACTTCCTGCTGGTTCTTATGTAACAGCAGGTTCTTTTTCTTGTTCCACAATTTTTGGAGAGCTTGCTAGTTCTTGTGTAGCAGCAGGTTCTTCTTTTTCTTGTTCTGTAATTTTTGGAGAGCCAGCAGGTTGTCCTGTTTCTTCCTGTATAGTTTTTGGAGAGCCTGCTAGTTCTTGTGTTACAACAGGTTGTTTTGTTTCCTCCTGTACAGTTTTTGGAGAGCCTATTGGTTCTTCTGTTTTGATCATAACAGGGGAAGGCTGTGAACTAGCTGTAGTCATTGGAACTTGGACTATCTTATATCCTGCCTGAGTGTACAGCTCACCACACTTACTGCACATATATTCATTATATTGACTCTTTTCAGTTATAGATGCTACCCGTACTAGGATGTGTAGGTTGTATTCATTTTGATAAGCTTCTTTGATCCTTATTATCTCTTCCTGATAATCCTGAATTTGAGATTTTAGAAATTCAATTTCTTCCTGCGGGGAGGCTATGGTAGGCTGAGCTTGTGTAACTGCAGGCTCCATTGGAGGCGGAGATTGTTTTTCAGCATCCATTTGATCACTTATACCCACAATAGATGGTTCTTGTGTGTCACCTGTTGGGGTAGTGGCTGGTTCTTGTGTAGCAGCCACTTGCCCAATATTACCTTGGGTGTCTATTTTAGATTTTTCGGCAGCTAGTTCTTGTGTAACAGCTGCCTCAGAAAATAATGTCACGAAACTGTGAACACTCTGCATCTCAGCACCAGAGGGTGAGGAAGGGGAATGTTCAGGGCTGGTAGGAATGCGGGTTCTTAAGATGATGCATGGAGAGCTAGGAAGAATGGCGCTAGCGGGTTTAGCTGCTACAAACGACCGAGCCCTTCACCTTGGAAGAGAAGCAGGGAATTCAGATATTTTTCTTTTTCGGTCAGTTTCTTTTAAAATAGGGGTAGTGGCAGAAATAGCAGCTGCTTTGACTGAAGCCCTATTTTTTTTCTTTTTGGCGGGGTTTCAATTTTCTGCTGCTTCTTTCTTTTGAGAATGGTGATAGGAATAATATCATCAGAGTCGTCTGTAGAAATATGAAGTATGGGGGTAGATGGCTCGGGTTTATTGGGGGATGGGGTTCTCTGAAGGGGCGTTTCCACTGCTAATTGTTGATTTTCAGCAACCTGTGGGGGACTTTCTTTGGTTTGCTGGGGAATTTCTTGGGGTATTTGTTCTGTTTGCTCGGAAGTATCCTCTGCTTGCTGAGGAATTTCCTCATCCTGCTAAGGTATGTCCTCAGCTTGGTGAGTAATTTCCTCCTCTTGGTGAGGGATTTCCTCCTCTGGCTGAGGTATGTCCTCAGCTTGGTGAGGAATTTCCTCCTCTTGGTGAGGGATTTCCTCCTCTGGCTGAGGATTTTCTTCTCTTTGCTGGAAGGGATTAATGAGGGGAGGGAGGTTATTTAAAGCAAAGCCTCTATTTATCAATAATTGAGCTAGGCGGTGGTGTTTCAAGGAAAGGAGCGGATGCTTCGCGTTTACAGTATAACGTGACGTATTTCTAAGACATCCCAATAGATAATAAGGCATATTTATCAACTGACCATGCCTCAAGTGATTTAACAAGACGAAGTCGTGCTGGTAAATTACCTGTTAACGGCCTTCGCACGTCAGATATTGCTTAATGAACTCAGCAACTTCTGGCCATGGTTGGGGCAGTGATTGAAGTGCTACGCCTCTGCCCTTGGGTTCCACCTACTCGCCTGGTCAGAGAAAATCTTGCTGTGCATTGAGGATCAGATGCTTCCTACTAAACCAGCGCGTGCCAATAGTTGGCAGCCTGGAAACTTGGGCTATGACTTCTTCTGTGACTGGAATTTGTACTCCCTGAACGATGGAAAATCCCTCTGTTAAGTTGCATGCGAACTCAAGGACTTGCTGCACATTGAAATCTGGGAGTCTCCTAAAATAATCTAGCCATCCCGCTTGCAGGAAGATTTGGTAGGCCTCGGGGTAGAGCTCAAGTAGTGCTGTTGTGTCGGGTTCATAGGTAATCAGATTTCCTCCCATAGCTGCTGTTTCAGTGAGAATACTCAATGCAGAGCCGAGTTTCCGAGTTCAGTCCAGAGTAAACCGTTACAAATGAGAACATGACACGATGAGGTGACTTTTACATATTACCGGGAGAGCTAAGGATGGCGGCGGTTGACGTGTTATACAATTATTACAGTTGTTTTGGTAATCCCCCCCAAAGGCTACGGCTGAGTGATATGATTGGTAGTACAATGATTCGGTAGTCCTATCAGCATCTCCACGTTAACTATTATTTAATATCCACACATACTCATGCGTACCTTTATATTTTACCTTTTTAGTTGCTGTGTCGAAAAGTCTTATCTTGTCTTTTGTTGGATTAATAATGATTAAAGCGGGTCTAAAAGTATGAGAATACCGGCGGTTTTTATTACTGACGGGAAGTAATAGTGGAGGATTGTAATTATCAGAGTGCATGGCTGGTTCTTTTGATAAGAAATGGTATGTTTCATGCAAATAATAATTCATTTCTTGGGAATTGAAATGGAGAAATTGGTGTTTTTTTAGTAAAAATGAGAAAAATTGGTGTTAAGCACTGAAAAAGGTGTTACGGCATCGGGAAGTGGTGTTGTAGCAACGGGGATTGGTGTTGCGGCAACGGGAGTGGTGTTGCAGCGACAGGAAATGGTGTTGCAGCAACGGGAAATGGTGTTGCAGCAACAAGAACTGGTGTTGCAGCATCAGGAAATGGTGTTGCAGCAACGGGAAATGGTGTTGCAGCAACGGGAACTGGTGTTGTAGCATCAGGAAATGGTGTTGCAGCAACGGGAAATGGTGTTGCAGCAACAGGAACTGGTGTTGCAGCAACGGGAATGGTGAAGGATTGATTTATGGTCCAAAAACGTTCCCAAGCTGCAAAGTGATCCTTTTGAAATTTTTGTTCTTCAGCCACTCTCCGAAACTAAGATCTGCAAAAGAATTAATTGTAACATGGCAACCCTTGGCAGGGATTATTAGTTGAAAAGAAAATCTACTCTAAAAATAAATAAATGAACAGAAATTTAAGTGCATTGAGGGATAGCAGGTTCCCCCAAAAAGACATAGTGTATGTCTGCCATGCAGGTAGCTTTGAAATCCTCTTTAGAAACAAGCTTTTGATACAAATGGAGTCGATACCCATTCACTAATAATGGTGTTCTGGAATCATCAATCGTTAGGAGTCTGACTGTTCCATTTGGAAAAACAACATCTACTTCATAAGGTCCTAACCACCTTGTTCTTAATTTACCTTGAAAATTTTCAAAACGGGAGTCATACAGTAAAGCCCAATTACCTTTCTGGAACTGCTTATGCTTAATAGTTTTGTCATGCCACCTGGTTCTTTGCTGTTGTAACATGGTTGTTTGATGGATGGCATCCAACCTCTTTTCATCCAATTCCTGAAGCTGCTGCAACCTAGCTGTCTGTGCATCAGTCAAGTCAAGGTTAACAGCTAAAGCAGTTCTTAAGGTTTGGATTTCAAATTCCACAGGAAAAACAACACTTTTACCATAAACTAATTCATAAGGTGAAAAACCCGTAGTGTTCCTCCAAGTAGTTCTGTAAGCCCATAATGCTTCAGGCAACCTTTGAAACCAGTCCCTTCTATTCTCCTTGATTGTTTTTGTTAAAATGGCTTCTATGACTTTATTTGTACTTTCCACTTGCCCATTTGCCTGGGGGTGATAAGGTAGTCATTTTATGCTTAATGTGATATTTCTGGAGTGTATCTTTGAAGCCATGAGAATTAAAAGGAGGTCCTCCATCTGTGACTAGTTCTCTAGGCAAACCAAACCTAACAAAGATTTCTTCAAATAGAAAAGTTAACACTGATTCTTCATTAGCTTTGATAAGTGCCTTAGCTTCTACCCACTTAGTCATATAATCTGTGCAAACCAGTATATAAACTCTTTGATTGGACGGAGGATTGATGGGACCTATAAAATCTAGTGCCCATCTTTCAAAAGGTTCAAGTATTACCTGGGGGTTAAGTGGCATTTCATCCCTATGATTAGGCTGGCCCATTCTTTGACAGCTATCGCAGGCCCTAACATATTTCTTTGCATCCTTAAAAAGTGAGGGCCAATAGTAACCCATTCTGAGAACTTTGTGTGATGTTCTTTTATCTGCAAAATGCCCTCCACAAGGGCTATCGTGACAAGCCTTCAATATATCATAAATTTCATCTTCACTGATGCATCTTCGAATTTCCTGATCAAGTCCTGTGTGAAAAAGACACCTGCTTATCCAGTTGTACCTAGCACTTTGCTGAATGATCTTTCTTTTTTCTCTGTGCGATAGGTGTGATGGTAGTTTTCCTACAACTAAGTAGTTGGCAATGTCTAAATACCAAGGTGAGTGAGCAGATACTGCAAATAAATACTCGTCAGGAAAAGAATAATCTACTGGAATATTTTCATCAGTTTTTAACCGAGAAAGGAAATCAGCAACTGCATTCTCTTTACCTGGTCGATCTACGATTGTGATATCAAACTCTTGTAATAATAATAACCATCTGGTAACTCAAGCATTTGTAACTAATTTGTTCATTAAATATTTAATGGCCGTGTGATCAGTATGCACAAAAGTAGTGTAACCAGTAATATAATGTCGAAACTTATTGATAGCATAAATAACTGCTAGGAATTCCTTCTCAGTAACTGTATAATTAAGTTCAGCTGAGGTCATGTTTTTACTAATAAAATAGATAACATAGGGAAGATTGTTTTCTTCTTGACCCAAGACAGCTCCAATTGCAGTATCAGAGGCGTCAGAGGATATATGAAAGGGAAGTGCCCAGTCAGGTCCTCTTAAAATGGGGGTTGTAGACAATTGATGTTTAAGTTCATTAAATGTTTTTTCACAATCATTAGTCCACTTAAATTCAGCATTTTTCGTGAGTAACACAAATAGAGGAGAAGCTATTTTAGAAAAATTCTTGATAAATCTTCTATAATATCTAGCATGTCCTAAAAATCTTCTTACATTAGTTTGTGTTTTGGGGATAGGGAGAGTCTGAATTACCTGTACTTTAGCCGGATCAACTTGAATTCCTAGGAATGAGATGAAGTGTCCCAATACAATACCTTGATTCATCATCATATGGCATTTTTCAGTACTTAGGGCGAGGTGTGCTTCTATACATCGCTTAAGTACTTTTTCAAGGTTCTGTAATGCATCTTCAAAAGTCACACCATAAGGAGTAAAGTCATCCATAAATATGTCTAAAGAGTCATTAAGCATATTAGAAAAAATCCCTATTACTGCTCTTTGAAATGTTGCTGGGGCATTACATAGCCCAAATGGTAGAACTCTATAAGCAAAGGTCCCCCATGGGCTAGTGAAAGTGGTCTTGTCCTGATCTTGGGGTGCAATCTTGATCTGATTATATCTACTAAATCCATCCAAAAAAGAAAAGAATTTCTCACCTGCAAGATTATCTAGCACCTGATCAATGAATGGTAAAGGGAAATGGTCTTTCTAGGTGGCTTTATTTAAAGCTCTGTAATCCACACATACTCTCCATTTCCCATTTTTCTTGGGTACAATTACTAATGGGGAAACCCATTCACTATTAGATATAGGGTATATAAATCCTGCATTTAACAGTTTTTGAAGTTCTTCCTTCACAACTTCCCTTAAATTGGGATTCATTCGTCGTTGGGGTTGACAGACTGGCTGGGATCCTTCTTTAATATAAATGCGATGAGTGCATAATTCAGGAGAGATCCCCTTCATATCTGTGTAATCCCATGCGAATGCTTCTTTATGTTCACGGAGTAACTTCATTAATTGTTGTTTTTCATCATCTGTTAGGTTAGGATTTATATTTAATGTTCTGCCAGGCTCAATTTCTAGTGTTATACTTTTGGAGGAGCTGCCAACTGATGTCTGAGATAGATTTTCAGTTCTAAGGTTCTGCTAAGATTCAGATTCCAAGATTTTAGTCAAGTGATCATGCATTTCAGGGCTAACCGAAGAAGGTTCAGAAATAAAATTGCTGATTAATTCATCTTCGGTTGAGTCTTTAAAGGTTAAGGCTTGTCCGACCGTCAAGATGGGTTGGGTTTCCTCATCCTCATAATCTAACCATACAGAATTATTATTATTAATCATGGGTGTAGCATGAGGATAAAGAGTAAGCTGCTTGGTTTCCTGCCCATTAGAGATTGTCATTGATCCTGATCTATAGCTGATGAAGGCATCTGTTGTAGCAAGCCAAGGTCTTCCTAAAATCAGTGGATGACCCCCCAACTTTGTTTTAGTTTGTAACACAACAAAATCGGCTGGGTAGTTCCAAGATTCTACTGAAATTATCAAGTCTTCAATGACTCCTTCAGGTTTGATTGTAGAGCGATTTGCCAGTTCTAAAATGGTAGGGGTTTCCCTAATTGCATTTTTTAACTGCAGTAACTGTGCTGTTTCAAGTGTCATAATGTTTATTGCAACACCCAGATCTACAAGAACTCTAGAGACAAAGGTTTTACCAACCTGCACTGTGACTGTAGGGTGACCAGGGTCACCATATTTCACGGGGGGGTTTTTTTCTGTCATTAAAGCAGTCAGATCACCCATCACATGAACTGTGAGGGGGTCCTTAGCTTTTCTTCCAGGTTTCTTAATACAAATATCTCTAATAGTTCTAGCATAAATTGGTACATCTCTCAGTGCTTGCAAGAGTGGAATTTTAACATATAAATTCTGCATCTCTCCTAACAGATTAAAAGCAGGTGGCTCAAGTGTTTTGGTAAGAGCCAAACGTTCAGGGAATGGTGGCTCTGCTGCTTCAGTAGTCTTTTTAGAGGATGTTTCAATTGTTTCAGCATTGTTATTAGAGGATGATCCAACTGTTTCAGCATTAGAGGACTTTTCTTTTCCGATCTCTTCTTTATCAGAATCGGAAGTAATGTCATCAATAATGGGTTCAACTATTCTTCCAGAGCGTAAATGAATGTCATTACATTGCATAGGGGAAACCAGTTGGTTTTGAACATCAATTACCTGCAGAGCTTTATTGTTATTTGGATTGGGGTTAGGTTGTACAGGCAGCTGGGGTCTCATTGTCTAATTATTTGGTGGAGCATTTGATGGTAAGGAGAGAGATTGTTGATACTGAGGTAATTGGTTTGGAAATGGGGGTTGCGGAGTTGTCCAATTTGGGTTCCATTGATTAAAATAGGTTTGCTGTAAAGCCCAGGGATTCCACATTGTAGGATCAACAAAAGGAGGATTCAGTTGCTGCATGGGTGGGAAATTCATTTGATTAAAGGGTGGGTACTGCATTTGATTGAAGGGTGGGTAATTTGCTTGAAAAGGAGGATGATTATTCCAACGATTAAATGGCATGTTAGAATTTGTACCTTGTCCTCGTGGTTGCCATTGCCTTCTCTGTGTGAGAAGGTACACTGCTTCAACGTCTTCTTCAGTCAGCTGCAGTGCTGCTTTTATTCCTGGCAAAGAAGGGCATTGTTGAGTCTCATGGTCCTTTTCACAGATAGTGCAAATTGGTACCTTGTCTAGGGGGCATTCCCTTAGTGGGTGTTTTTCCCTGCATTTAGAGCAGAAAATAGCCAGAGCAGCTTCTGCTTCTGCCTACTTCTTTTTAACCTGCAAGGTATCAATTTGTGAAGCAAAAGAGCTTAACATTTCAGTTTTAAATTCTTCAAGTAAGTTACCTATTTCAGCCCGTGTTGCTCCTCCACTTGCTGATTTCTGGACTCTTGAGTATGTACTGTCTTTGCTCTTTGGTCTGTTTGCTGCTCCTCTCGAACATCTTTTACAGAGATTGATAATCTCATCAAAGGACTCCTTAGATATGTCTCCTTTTCCAAGCATATTCAACATATCTAAACAATCATCTCGTACCCCTCTTAGCAATATTGACTTGAGAATATCCTTACTCATATCAGGATGATCAGATCGCTGTAAGTTATATTGTAGCCTTTCCATGAAGTCTTCCAGACTTTCGTCCTCCTTCTGAG
The DNA here is from genome assembly GCA_031772625.1 of Pinus tabuliformis. NCBI lineage: Eukaryota > Viridiplantae > Streptophyta > Pinopsida > Pinales > Pinaceae > Pinus > Pinus tabuliformis. The sequence goes on from CM062819.1 coordinate 1,556,122,119, forward strand.
TCATCTTGAATAATTCCTCCTTTCTTTCTCTTGTTCGACAATAATCTTGGTATTTAGCCAAAAATTTCTCCTTCATCTGGTCCCATGTTGTAATCACATGAGCTCCCAGGCTCATGAACCATCTTAATGCATTCCCTTTTAATGTAGCTGGAAAAAAATTTAAATTCTGAGCAGAATTAACATAATCATAGCTTCTGCACAGTATATCAAATTCAAAAAGAAATTCATCAGGATCTTCTGTGGATAACCCATGGAAATTGGGTAATGCTGAAAGTGGGATATTCTTCATAGGAGTTGCTCCTCTGGGGAGATCTCCAATGGGGAATTCCAGGGTGGAGAGAGAATTTTCTCCCCTTCCCTTTATTCTGCAACCTCCATCGGACAGTCCTTCATTGTTTTCCTCCATTGGTTGTTTTCCTGATGCGCTTGCCCGGTCTTCAGAATTTTCTGTTGGGATTTCAATGTCCTGCACTGGTACCTCCACCTTATCTTCTTCTACTGGTCGTTCGTCTTCTTCCATCGGTTCCTCAGTATATTCTGATGGTTCTATAACCCTCTCTGGCCCCACTACTTCCTCTGTTTGAAAATCTGTCTGGGAAGAGTATTGGGTCTGTGGCCTCCGAGAGCTTAACCTCTGGGATGTCTCAGCTTTTGAAATAATAGCGTCAATAAAAGTTTTTCTTCCTCCTCCTTTGCCTTTGCCACCTGAATGGTTAACCTTCTTGCATCCTCTCATGCATCCTGCCTTTCTAAAGAAAAATGTTAATACCTTTAAAATCTCAAGTCGCCTTCCCCGGCAACGGCGCCAAAATGTTGGCTGCTCGAATTGTTTATTAATTAAACAGTCGAGTACCACATTAAATTATCAACCCGGGAAAGTCCTTTTGTTTCAAAGGTGACCTCGTACTGTATGCACTTAATTCTAAAGGCATTAAAGGCTGTAGTATAAACAAATCTACTTTCTATCAAACCCTTACTCTGTTGTTACAACAGTTATGATCGATTGCAGAAATGAAATGAAAACAGTTAACTAAAGGTAACAAATCTGCAAAAAGAAATGATGGTTGTCTTGTAACAGAGGATTAGGACCCTATCCTCAGGGTAAGGATGTTCAGCACCTGCCCCTGTAACCGATTTGCCAATACACACTGCAATTCCTAATCACCGGTGAATCACTCTTTACAATATCAAGCAATTAACAAAACAGAGTATCAGCAAAATGGAATTATCAGAGGTAATGCTACAGAACTCGAACACACTCACACTTAACAGAAAAGAAATGGGTGAATCTTGTGAAGAAGGTGGGCCCTGTCCCTCTCACAAGATTCCCCAGGACACAGATGCTAAGTTAAAATGCTCAGAACAGTGCTTTATTCATCTGCCAAAATGTCAAATTATAATAAGGATTCAGACTTGATCTGCACTACAATACTCCTGTTACCACCCTCCTTCTTTCCTCTAATGTAGATGTCTCCTCTTTATAGAGGAGACATCTATTACAATAGATTGTCATTATTCATTCAGTTAGACCCTTTTGTACAAAAATAGGAAATCAATTCCTGTTACAGCATGCTGTTACAACAATGCGTAACTTTGTCATCCTTCGTTAATCGGATCCTCTTGCTGTTGCAAAACTGGTAAACCTCAACCATCTCCTTGAGATCCTCGTACTATCCTTGGCTGTTTCACCATTGTTGCCGGTTTGGTAAATCTCAACTGTTTCCTTGAAGTTCTCGTGTTGTTCTTGGTGTTCCAGCATCTGCGACTGTGTTTTTCCAGTTTTGGACAGTTGCTGATCGTGCTGCATCAGCATCTGCAAAGTATAGTTCTGCCGGCTTCAGACGGTTACTGCTCCCGCTAGGCAATTGCTATTTCCAGTGTTTCAGCCATTGCAAAATGAGGTTTTACCCGCTTTAGTCAGTTGCTGTTTCTGGTGTTTCAGCAACTGTGAATTATAATTCTGCAGACTTTGAACAGTTTCAACAATTGTCAGCGACTTAGTCAACTTCCAAAGATTAATTATAAAGATAACATGAATATGTGTTGAATAATTAAACATATAGCAATGAGGAGAGTTGCTTCATACCTTGGGAATAATTAGGTCAAAATGTTATCAAGGCTTTCAACTTATGGGCTAAAGAGAGTAACATAATGACAAAATACAAGGTCAAAAGTAGACAATATGGAGTCCTAACACCTATTATCTACAATGTTATGAATATGTGATTACTTATAAATCACTAACAGTGCTCTAATTTCCTTCATATATTCGTAAACTGTACTGGCCTTCTATGTGTTTGGTGTGTTCTACATATGTTGGATCTTGAATGCCTTGACTTCTATGCAGAGCTAACCTTACTGTTAATACTGAAGCATATCTGACTCCATAATCCCAATGGATACTTTCTAATTGTGTTTCCACCACTTTCATTTTCTATCTTTGTTTCACAAGAGTTAGCCATCTTAATCATAATAAAAAATCATTAATCCTTTGAGAGAGCCCTCTCAGGTTGGGGAGGCTAAGCCTCAGCCTAAAGTAGGTTTGAAATAGTTACTTAAGGTATTCCTGGTCAGCAGCCTTCCAGGGTCTGATTTTGAGATAACATAAGGGAGAATTACAACCTAACTGTTTGATCTGACATCAAAGCCCTCTTCACCTCATGAAAAGCAAGATCACCCAACAATACAATGCCTCTTTCTCAAAGACAAACTATCAGCACTTCCTTGCAAATTACAAAAATTCAGCCTCCAGATCTCTCAGATGAGGGATCCATTTATAGATGTCTGTAAGGGCGTGATTCATCTCTGGGTTTTTTATTAGTGTCATTCCACTTATAGTTCTTGGTTGCACTTAGAGATTTCATTGATCTCTTACTCATCCCTGGGCGAATTCAGAGAGGCAAGTGTCATAGGAGAAGTTTCTAGAAGATTCCATGAGCATCCACTTAGCAAACTGCCTCAGACATTTGTCCATTCTCGCTCATCACACCCCATAGAAGGCCTCTCCAGTATGCATTGCACCTGGCTAGTGTAGAAGTTAGTATGCATCGCACCCTAACATTGGACTAGTCAGTATGGTCTAGTTTTGGCCAGTTCTGAGTGGTTTTTCAGGTGGAACTTCTGGGGAATGATGTAATCAGTTGACCATGATCTTTTAGGGTATGAAAGAACACTTTTAGGGGTTAAAGAGCCCTTGGTTTATCGACATATAAGATTGGAGTTGGAGTGCCCAAATATGTCTATAACAGTTGCCCCCTAAAGCATGAAGTCATAAATCTTTTGATGCTGGGTGAAATGCTTTATCATGAGGATCTGAGGTATTCAAACTGGAAGGTGACCTATATAAGATACAATACAATACATCATCATCATATTATTTTCATGATCTACCTGAGGTGGGCATTCCCATGCTCAACTTTATAAATTCATTTTCATGTACATAGGACAGATAATCGTCTGCAGTTGCAGACTGGTGATTCTTCATATGAAGGATCTTCATCCCTGGCTTGGATGACCATCTGTGCAGCTTCTATGTACATTTGATGTCTTTATATTCCTAAATATATTGTAGCCCGGATGGATGAAACTAGATCCAGGGTCTTCAAACTCATTCAATCTTCGCCTGATGTAAAAGTCGATCGATGTGAAAAGATGTCCTGAAGTCAAACATGGAAAGACATCGCCTGATTACTAGCCAATAATATAAGTTGTTAACAAGCGCAAGAGGAATCACCGATAATGATAATGACCCTCAAGGTACTACAGTACAATTCATGTGGTGTGAATATATGATCTGATGTTGAACACCACGCAAAATCTTTCAGTCGAAGGCCATTGATGTAAACCTGTCACCGAAAGTGAGAAACTTGCCATTGAGGCATGCAAGCTTCAAAGTACTGAAAGGGTTGTTTCTAAGTCAACTTCTTGGATAATGTGCTGATGTTGACAAGAAGTGACCTGTCGTAGGAGGGCCTTAATGTTCCCAGATCTACAACACAAAACGAAGCAAATGATTTTCCGGAGGTGAAAACGATCTAATGATATAAGGTTCAGGAATGGCGGTCATGAAAAATGGAGGGTGAAGATATTGCAGTGGATGAGGCATTTACTGGATGGTGAATTCTCTAAATGACTTCTCTTGAACATATCGGTGACACTGAGATGGATTGGTAGCATTAACCCCAAAAGATGGATGGTATGGAGGACCAATGGTGATATGACCAGTGAACAGAATAACCCAACCCGACTCAATCATGGTGATGGAGTGAAAGTGTCATGTTCAAGAGCGACCTGCTACCAATAAAATTCTTCAAGTTTTCTTCCCTTTTTCCCCAGTCATTGCTGACCAGTACCTCTTTATTTTTGTCAAGCTTGAGGAGGATAACATATGCTTGTTCTATAATTTTCCCTTCGGGCAAATCTGTTGCTATGTTTTAGCGAGCTTAGCGACAGTGAAACTCGTTCTTGTCTGGATGGACAAGTTTGTCGCTATTGTTTTAACGAGTTTAACGAAAAGGATAACTCGGTCCTTTTCATGTTTAGAGTGTTTGAAAAGGGATGAAAAGAAAACTCCAACAGTTCTTTTTCATATCATAATCCCTTAAGTCCAAAAAAGGATAAAATAATACAAAAGGGATGAGTTTTCGATAACTTTATCGAGCCGAAAAGACAAGCGCTCGAACTTTTTCATGAGATAATGCCTCAGGTCTGAAAAGTTTAAAATATACAGGAGGGATGGCACTTCCAATCACTTTAGTGAGCTGGAAAGGCCAATAGCTTGACAATCTTTTCATATTTAGCGAGTCTAAAAAGAGTTTAAAGGAGACTCATTTTTTGAGGAACGAGTGGTATTTAGGGTAGCAACTGGTTTCAGGTAAGCTTGGAACTTCTCAAAACATGGTGATGTGAAGAGGGTGGCTAACAGGACCACTCATTGCAGTTGTTCCTCAAAATGGTAAACAATCAAGTGGAAGTGTATGATCGGCCAAAAGGATGGAGGGGATGGAAGGAACACAACCAAGGTTCGAAAGGCTGATATAATTGTGATCACAAGGGTTATTGACCAAAGGTGGGTTCATTTTTTAATGAGCTTGAACTCTGGGGGAACATATGCTCAGTAATAGGTTTATTTTTTATTTTATAGTTTGAATTAGATGCTCACTTTTCTTAATTTAGGTGGTTTTCTTAGTTTTTTTTATGCACAGATTTATCTTTAAGAAAAGTGCACAGTAGAGAAGGGTTCTATATTTTGAGCAGGGGACACACTTCTAGGTAGGAGGTACTCTATTCTAGGAAGCTTTTTCCATGCAGGTTAGGTGCTTTATCCGAGAATCCCAAGAGGCATTATTGTAGCAATAAGAAATTCATTTATTTTGAGTTCTTCATTAGTGCATTGATAGTATATTGTTTATTCCATGTAATACCTCAATATTGTATACAACCATATTTAGTATGCTTTTAGAGTTTGACTTAGATGCTCACTTTTCTTAATTTAGGTGTTTTTCTTAGTTCTGTTTTATGCACAAATTTATCTTTAAAAAAAGTGCACAGTAGAGAAGGGTTCTATATTTTGAGCAGGGGACACACTTCTAGGTAGGAGGTACTCTATTCTAGGAAGCTTTTTCAATGTAGGTTAGGTGCTCTATCCGAGAATCCCAAGAGGTGCTATTGTAGCAATAAGAAATTCATTTATTTTAAGTTCTTCATTAGTGCATTGATAGTATATTGTTTATTCCATGCAATACCTCAATATTGTATGATCAAATTAGAGTTAATATTGTCATAATATTTTGACTTACCCTCTTTTAGAGAGAAACTAGAGTGTGTGTCAATCTTGCACATCACAATTGTATCATGCAGAGTTTACCTGGCACGAGTTTCGTGGATCTAAGCAGCCAAATACCTGTTGGAATTCAAGAGGGAAAAATACTACAAAGTGGGAAAGAGGTTTCGCAGTTAACCTGCCTTTCACATTATAGTTAGAGTCGGTTTGTTGGCAAGATGTTGGATAACCCAACTTCATTTTTATGATTGAGTGCAAGATTGAATCCTTCAACATATTCCTCGCTCAATTGTCATTAAGCGATGTGTTTTCTCAGAAGTGCTTCACATCTATAAACTTTACCAGAGTTGTTATTGAGTCTTTGGATGTGGTTATCTTTTCAAAGAACATATGTACAAGAAGACGAGAAATAATATGCTCGACGAATTTCAAGTTATCTTCCTATGAATAGGGTGTTCCCTTCCATAAACTTGACGACTCACTCTACTTCTTTCTATTGAACAAATTTTAGACTTTTCATGAATTGTGAGACAATTTCAACCCCATAACTATCAATTTCTTATTTAAAGTTATACCCACTAGATTAGAACCCACACAAGGAGAATTCCATTCCCATTTCAAAATAACCTGCAATCGACTTATACCATGCTATTTAATATTTTATGTATTTCTTCGCATCCTTGGCCTGTGACATAAAGACATGACAAGTTACCTTGCATTTTCTATACTAACACTCTTAAACAATAATAAAGTATGCCCAAATATGTCATTTCAAATGATCTATGCATCTCACCTTTTAGTTTTTCAATTATTGAAGTTGTTACCTATATTGATGAGATCATCGAAAACCAAGGCCACAGTGACAATATTTGTTAGAGTTTTATTCGTGTTGCACTAAAGGTGTTTTTCCTTTAGTAGCACTACAATACATTGTAGTTTCCATTCAGCGGAGAAGTGTACCTAGTAACAACCTTGGTCTATGTGCAAATGGGTTAAATTCACAATAGACTTTATCTATTGTTTTGAAGGTGTTTCCCCTTCAATAGTACTTCATCTTAGTAGATCCTTTCAATCTACACCTTCAGCAAATGCATACAGCCTTGGGGTACATGCTATAGATTCCAGTTTTGTTGTGAGGGTATAGAAACGATGAAAGAATCACATCGATTTTAAGCATCTTATTGTTGTTGTATGAAAGAATGCTTGTCTAGTGTTTCCCAAACTTATATAGAGCCATATTTACTATACTTTTATAGTTTGACTTAGATGCTCACTTTTCTTAATTTAGGTGTTTTTCTTAGTACTATTTTATGCACAGATTTATCTTTAAGAAAAGTGCACAGTAGAGAAGGGTTCTATATTTTGATTAGGGGACACTCTTCTAGGTAGGAGGTACTCTATTCTAGGGAGCTTCTATCATACATGTTAGGTACTTTATCCTAGATAGAGTTCCAAGTCCCTAAATTTTCCAAAAACCCACCTGGCCCTAGCTATCTAGCCTAAAATCCTTTACATTCCAGTTATCTCTTCGCTGTGATTTCATAGAGAGAACCCTCTCCAGTTTGGTAGGGCTAGCTACCAAACTAAAATATTGGTTTGTGGTTACCTCTGTCGATCTCTTCATCAGCCTGGGACATTATGGAGGATAACAGAGGGCATGAAAACTAGGGAGTGCCAAGGTTTTCTAGTGAATGTAAGGTTCCCAAGTCATGGAAAAATGCAATGCTAGTTGTGAGGTGATGACTGCCAAGGTGTGTTAGGTAATTCTAGGACATGTTAAGATGTGCCAGATAGTACGAAGACATGTCAAACAAGATAAGATGTTCCAAGTGCTAAGGCATGCCATGATGTAAAGGGTTCCAAGTCCCTACCTCCTCTTCTTCCATATGATATCCACTTATGACATTTCCTTTGGAATATTTGGTGCATTTGATAGTTATAGGTCATTTATATGTTATAAATGTCTTTAGAGTTTCACTTCTAATTGAGTATTCAACTGAACATATTGATTCTCTTATAAATAACTATTTTTCCCTCCAACCAATTTTCATAACTTTAATAACCATTAGGTAGGTACCTACATTCTCAATGTTGCTTTTCTTGTTTAGTAAAATATTGCTGAGACTTTAATTTATTGAAAGTTGTAGAATTTACAATTTATGAAGTTTCAAGGTCTAATTTTAAAAAATATAATTCTTTAAAGGGTGTTATCTCAATGGAAGAGCACCTTCTTTACAAGCAGGAGGTTGGTGGTTCTATTCCATCATGTCCTGACATCCATATGGAATGGAGACAATCAATTTTTTGTGGCGGATGCTCTTTTGACCATCACCAATGAGCTTTGGTGACATTTTTTGACCCTCACCAGAAATATGAAATGGTGACGGTCAACGAACGCCACCATATGTACGCATCAATAATGATGACCCTCAAAGGTCCGTAACCATAAATCGTTGTTGTTGATATGAAATGGCGAAAGTCGTTGTCCGTCATTATAGTCATTATTAGTGATTGACATTGAATGTCACCACAACACCTATACTTCTAGCAATTTGGCTTTTGGTGATGTTCAATGAACATCACCATATATATGCACCAATAGTGACGGCCATTAAAGATCCATCACAATAAATCATTATTATTCATATGAAATGGTGATGGTCACTATCCGTCATTATAATCAATATTCGTGGTGGACCTTGAATGTCACCATAACACCTATACTTTTGGCGACGCCACCTTTGGTGACGTTCAGTTTTTGGTGACCGAGGCTATGGTATGTCACCATTGCTCATATGCAATGGTGACAATTGCTATCCATCATTATAAATAATTATTGGTGACAAACGTTGAATTTCACTACAACATCTATACTTTTGGCGACACTACCTTTGGTGACGGGGGCTATGATCCATCACCATTGCTCATATGAAATGGTGACGATCATTATCCGTAATTATAAATCATTATTTGTGATGGACTTTGTATGTCACTACAACACCTATACTTTTGGCGACGCCACCTTTGTTGACGTTCAGTTTTTAGTGACAAATTCTCTTTTGTCCGTCACCAATGAGCTTATAGTGACATTTTTCGCCCCTCACCAATGTCATTTTTTCTTGTAGTGTTCCACCCTGAGTTTGGAGATGACTCCCAATGGGTCATAGGACCAAGTGAAACTGAGAGAAAATTTCATTTCTTTTAACAGCTTATCAGCTTCCTCCCCTGCTGCCTTGGTATTACAAATGAAGGGACCAACTTGAGATTTAAGCGTAAATTGTGATTTATTTTTGGCAGCTACAAAATGTACTTCATTTGCGTTCAATATTTTCCTCAATTACTCCAGTGCAAAGATTCTAACAGGGAGATACTTTGGCAATTTGTAGGGTGGAAGCTCACAGCCAAAAACCCTGATTTTTGTGTAGTTTTGGTAGCAATACCAATCTCCTATTGTAGCTTGATCTATGAATTGAAGTTCTTTGACAATATCCTCACTGATCCTTGGTAATGGAGTGCTTCTCATAAGGCTGAGGACTGGATGAATAAATAGTTCTATGAACTACTTGTATGTGAATTCTTCTTTCTCCTTCATCCCCATTGAGGTCCTGAAAATCACTGACTGTTGTTGTCCTTCTTCATCAAGTTTCTGCAAAGGAAATGGGAATTTGTCTCTCTGAAAATATATAAAAAGATACACAAGTATTGAAGCATACTTGAATACTTCTTCAATGTTAAATTTGACAAACTTCTCATGTATGGTTTCAGCTATGAAATGACTGAAATCATAAATAACAATAGGCTTGGAATCAGAAGAAAACGTGGATAAGAAACCAAGGATGGCTTCATTGACAGACTGATCAGAGTGATAACCAAAAAAATAGGACATGATAGTAGTAATATGCCTGGTTCTATCAGGAAACATAGATTAATCATAAGGGGAATTTCTCTTTGGTAGAGGACTACCAATTGCTAAAAATAATTCCAGGGTCTAGGATCTCTTCGTAAAGTCTGGTTTGTTATAAGTCTCTATCATGTTTTCATGGGAAAAAGGATGAGTTGGTATAGTGGCAGGGGCCTGCAACATTTTCTCAATTGAATCAGCGTTAATGGGACAAAGGATTTCTCCAGTAGGTGAGATAATTGCTCTCTAGCTGGGATCATAGGATTCATGGCATTTTCTCACAAACTCTAGAGCTTTGTGTATTTGTGGAAAAATATAGTGGGGTAATTGGGATTCCTAGAGCCCAATTTCATCACTCTAGTCAATTAGCTGCTCTTCCCACCAGCAATAAATTTCAAATAAATCAAATTGAGAAGAAGTCTCAATGATTTTCAATCCTTGTCAACTAATGGAGTATGGTGGAAATCAACCTGTGGGTGAATTAGAGGATTTGAAACTTCTGCAATTGTTTTTCCCTTGGGAGGAATTTTGTCAAACGAAACTGCAGACTGTAAATGACAAAATGGTAAAAGGAGTTACCAGAGTGGAGACAGGTAATTGACAAGTGGACCTGGAAGATGTGCTTGCGAACAGGACAAGTGGCTGAGCTGTATAAGCAGGTAGGTTGGCGAATAATCTTGGTCATAGAATTTAACTATGTAACCTTTGAAATGCATGACATAGTGTTTATAAAGAGAAAAATGGAGTGGGAGGGTGGCGTCGAATGTTTGAAAAATCATTAATTATCTAATGGATTAATTAACGGACATTTGGTTATAATTGAGCGGGAGTGGAAATGAATGGGCAACGGATAGGCGGCAGATGATTGGATGAGACATATGAAGTGAAATGTGACATGGGGCGGCGGTAAACAGCTATGAAGGATACTACGTTCAGGGTAAGATGAAGTGGTTTGTGGTTTTGGGATTTCTAGTCCTGAAAGACTAAAAGGTAATTTTTGTGGTTTATGTAGGTGGTATCAAAGACTACCCATTTCGTACCCCCACCCCACCCCACCAATAAACTTCGATTGATGAATGAGGGCCGAAAGGGAGTGTAGGCCATATGATTGCGAAGGAGTGTGTGGGATGAGAGGTGAGGTGGAGGGAACTTAATGTGTGTGGAGGGATTGAAAGGTGGGGTCGCGATATCATAGGCGGACGTGGCAGCTGTGGGTCTGGATGATTTAACGAATGGAGTGATAGCATATGCATGAAATAACATAGGGTCAAAACTTTGGTTATTCGTCACTCAGATTTTCCTTGAAGTTGTCAGAAAAAAGGAAAGGTGTTCGAGGTAACCACAAACCAACTTTTAAGTACAGAATCTAGCCAATATGTACTTAGAGAGGGCTCTCTCTTTAAGATTTAGCTTTGTTTATGAGATATTAGGCTAGTTATGGAAGCTTGAGGGTTTTGATTTTGATTGGTGGTGGAATTCAGGAGCAGATGGATAGAGCAGAGTATCTCAGGCCATTGGGCTATGGAGTCAATTGAAGATGACTTCACTGGATTAGGCTGATTTAGAAAAGAAGGGCTTCATAGGAAAAGATAGCTAAAGAAGGAACAAATGGTAACCTGAAAGGGTGAAATAGTCTTAAAAGGGAAGAAGGGCAGTTAAGAATCGTTCACCAAATTTTAAGAGGAGGGAAAGTCGGTGATCACTAACAAAAAGCAATTGAGAATTTCTTGTTAAATGACCACAATGATAAACTAAGAAACAAGGAGCAGTTAAGAATTCCCTATCTATGATAATTTAGAAGTAAACATTTAGAATATAAATGATTTTAAGGACAGATTGCAATAAAGCACTTTCTGAAATATAATTTTTCGTTTATTATTCAGATATGAAACAAAAGTGAAATATTAAACCAGAAAATAATAAATCACATAAGATATAGAATACTTATTTGTCCAATGTTTGACACATGAATCCTATAAAAGTCCTTTGCTTTATTTCTTCATCCAACCAACCATACAAAAGTTGTTCAACAACACTTTTGTTCCAAAATAATGAGTCTACAGAAATGTCTAAGAATGAGGAAGTACTTATACAAAAATTTACAACAAAATATCTCTTAACTGAGAGAGATATAATCTAGGAAGACTAACTATATTTTACATAAAAGTAGAGACAAATGGTCTCGAAGATAGAAACTAAAAGTGAACTGATGGCTTGTTGTCCCTGTTTTTGTGAATGAGCTAGAGGCAGGCCCTATGATTGAGCATCTTGTTGTCTTGCTCGTAATTTTGTGCTGGCTTCTTTCCTTTCATCTTCTTACTGATACTCTTTGACCTGTTCTGATACTCTTTACCTGCTTTATCCTTATTCACCTTCTTTTACCAAAATTGACTATGGTAAATACTTCAATTTTACCAAGGTAAATCACAAAATTTCTGTCATATCTGACCACCAATCATCCCTTGGTATCTTGGTCCTTTGTAGCTTCCTGAAGATTTCATCAGCCTCAGTGTATTTCACAAAATTGGGCTGTACTGGAAACAAATGTTTCAATTCATGCTCAACATAAAAAAGGTTCTCTAGACTGTCATAGAGAACTCTGCCTGTAGGTAATGCTTTAGGTGCAGATGCACTAGCTGATGAACTAGCTTGATTATTCGCATACTGACCCAATTTGTCAACATAATCTTCATGTCTCATCAATTTATCATTAATAACTAAAGGACTGGGAAGTCCTTTGCTCTATAAAATGCCAAAATTTTCCATAAATTCATCTATGTCCTCTTGCATGTTTTGACATTTTCTTTCTAGGTTCTGCATTAGAGCTATTTTAGTCAATACCTTCTTGATTTCTAGGATAGTCCTAGTTCTATCCTCAATATTTAGCTCTTCTAGCTGGTGCCTGGTCCTGTTGTTCAAAAAGTTTATCAACCTGATAGCTTCCTCAGGCTTCCCTCCTAGCTCTTCCTTAGTTTTCTAAATTTCTTGAAGAGCAACTTTCACCAATTCAATCTATTCAAAAATGATCTATATTGATGCCCAAACATCATTTATTGATTGAGTGATGTTGGTCCATAGAATTTTTCTTATATCTGTTAAAGGCTTTTCAAAGGTGAGATCCTTTTCCAATGTTTTCACCTATTGAGCTAAGCCTTTATTCTTCCTCACTTCTTCAGCAAAATTAATCTTTGAAACATCACACTTCTGCTCTAAGGTGAATTTCTCCTTTACCTTCTGGAGTTCAAAAACTTGGAATTTCATTTTCTCCATTGACTTAATTAATTCTTCTATGCTTTGACCTAAAGTTTCTGCCTGTGTTGTGCCTGTGCTTGTACCTTTAATTGTTTCTGCTGTGGTCAAAGGGACATTTGGTGCAAGAGCTGTTGCAAGTGTTTATGGGACTGCCGTGGAGACCATTGGTATCACATTTTGAGGCTGAGAGGTCGACTCACTCTGCCTGTTCTTTAGCGATTTTTCTAATTCCTGCTCAATCTCCTTCAACTGTTCATTTAGCTTAAGGAGTAAGTCCATAAGCTCTTCTTCAAACTTCTTTTGAATAACTTTAGCAGTTTGTGGATGTCTTAGTGGAGGCAACTTTAACTGTTTTCTCAAGGTAGCTATGTCATCATCTTTCTTCTTTATTAAGGCCTCTGTAGCTTTTACATCTTTTGGGTTATGACCCAATCCAATAATCAATTCCTCCAATGATTTGATTCTATTGTCCTTAGCCTGTGAGGAGGCTCTTTCTCACTGTAGTTGGGCCGTGGTATTATTTAATGAATTCCCTATTCTGTGGGCCATCATGGCTTTGCTTGTCAAGGTGGAATACACCATCTCCCCTGTCTGCTTATGTAATTCAATCTGATATAGGGGGTGAATGTCCTTGGCCAAGACCTCAAAATCAGTTTTGAGGTAGTCTGCAAGTGATTGGGGCTATTGTACTTTGGGTTTGAAAGAGCTCATCTGCATTTTCCCTTCCTTGATGTCATAAGCTGACATCAACCTAGTTTGATTAGTAGGAGCCATCATCAAATATTGATTGTAGACTTGGGCCTTTAACGGTTCATTTTTGGCCTTTATCTCTTTGAATTTCTCTTTGATGTCCAGGGACTTGTTAGCTGAAGACCTAAAAGATGATACTTCAGCTCTTTGTTTTCTTTCCAGCTCCTGTCTTTTTGAGCTAGAAGGTGTCCCACCTACTGGGAAGGTATGCTGACTGTCTGCACCTTCTTTCCTCTGACTCCCTGTAGTTTCTTCAAAAAATTCCTCTTCTGAATGGGGATTTAGCCTATGCCTCTTAGCACTAGGTTGATCTGAAGGACCACTGGTAGGGGTAGCTACTTCCCTGTCTCTCTTTAAGCTCTTTTCCTCATTCAGAGGAGTCTGCAAAATTGGGGGGTCTCCCATGTTAACTTGAGTTGGGTGGGTCTGTGTTTGAGCCTGTTCTTGAGAGGTTTCAGGCTACTTTGACATGTTTGATTGCCCTGTTGCTGGAGTGCTGGTCTCTTGTTCTCTTCCCTGTGATGTCTCTACAAGTGGTGCACTTGTTTCCTGTGAGTGCCTTTGAGAAGTATCTGCTGTTGAGGCACTAGTCCCTGGTGTTGGTTTGTGAGAAGTCCCAACTGGCACCTGTTCAAAAGAATCCAGGTCAAGTGTCTTTTCTAGATCTTTCATTACATTTTCTACATTGACCTGATCACTATCCATTTCTACAAGAGTCCCTTCCCTCCATTCATCCATGTTAGCATATTGCTCAATTTATGGGATTCTGTGATGAAAATATGGTGATAGTCTATTTTTCATTCTCCTATCACAGATGAAACTGTGGGGGTCATATGGAGTCCAACCAAAGCTTTTGTTTAATCTCATGTGATCTTCTAGGATTTTCTCTACAGCTTTTCCTGCTTCTCTATTGTTGCAGACAAATGGGCCTAGGTGATCCTTGATTCTTAATTGTGCTTTCTTCTTGGCCTTGGTAAAGTGGATCTGATCTGAGTTTATCATTTGTCTATAATACTCCAATGCAAACAACCCCATATATCCTGATTTCTGTGTGATTCTAGTACAAGTACCGGTCACCTACGTTGTACTGTTTTGATAGCTGAAGGATCCTTCTGATTTCATCACTAATCCTAGGAGGAGGATTTCCTATTAGCAAGGTGGTCGTTGGGTGGACAAACTGGTCAATGAACTCATTATATGTATAAGGTCAAGCAAAAGATTCATGGAAGATAGAAGTCCAAAAAATGACTGACCTTGGATTACCCTTTGTATCAAGTTTCTTGACAGGAAATGGGAACTTGTCAGATTGATAGTAGAGGATGAGGTGATATATGAATGTGGAATACTTAAAAACCTTTTCATTTTCCAGTCTCATGAATTGGTCATGAATTTTCTCAGCAATAAATGCAGCATAATTGTACTTGACAGTAGGGGGCTGACCAGGGGTAAAGATGGACATCAACACTAGGGTTAATTCATCCACATACTCACTAGTGTTGAATCCTGTGACTACAACTATCATATCAACTATAATTTTCCCTGTGTCTGTGAAGAAAGCTAACATATAAGGAAGGGGATCTTTGGGTTGATGGTTCTTATCCACAAAAGTTTGACAAAGGCGACTGAGTTCAGGTTGGGATAATTTAGTTGAATTCTCAAGCAAATCTCCAAGGGAAATGGGGGTGAGGGCTTAACTAGGATGAAATTGTAGCATCTCATTGATTGAGTCTACAGTAATTGTGAAGAGGACTATTTGATTGGGAGACATCACTACTCTGTGGTTGGGGTCATAATTTGCATGGCACTGATGGATAATGTCAAGAAAACGTGTACAGAGGGGAGAAACTACATTGGGAGATTTGATTCCCACAGTCCTATGGCATCATAGCCATTCAAATGATTATCTCGACATTGGAAAAATACTTTCAGGTGGTATTTATCAGTGGTTAGGTCTTTTATTTGAAAATCCTTATCTGCCAGGGGCAGATAGTCTAAATCACGGTGAGGGGTGGTAATGGGTGCAATATTTAGGGTCACGGGGGTTTCCATTTTGGTTCTTGTGGATTCAGAAAAGAAACTGGGGTTTTTTAAGTGAAATTGATGAAATAGAGGGTCTAGGGAACTTGAATTATAAATGCAGTAACAGAATTATGGTGAATTTCGTACTTATTCAATTAATTACAGGGAAAAAAGTATTCATAGGGTTTTCTTGATGGGAAGCTGGTAAATACCTGTTTCTAGTGAGGGCGATGAAATGCAGGTTTACTGGGTGTAATGGAAGACCTTGAGTGGTGTCGACTGCAAGTATGAGGGCGGTTGATGGTTGAATGCATGAACTAGTTGACCTCGACGTTTAGTTTTTATGGATATATGCCTTTGCAGAATAGGACGACGAACTATTTTCTTTTGTTTTTTATATAAAGTCAAAATTTGGTGTGTTTTGGGATTTGGACAGGTGGCATCAGCGGGTGAATGATTTGATGTTTTGTTGTTTAGTGGAAGGCGGTAAGAGGTATTTGGGCTCGACCGAGCAATTCCATATGATGAGCAACGTGTGGCGAGGGCACTATTCACAAAACTGCTTCACGATCGTGCGCTAACATTTGGTTGCGGAGGGCCGTGCGATATGCACGATAGCCGTTGGATGTGGGGGGCTTGATCGGATGGCTATCAAGGAGGCGAGGTGACGGGAGTTTAATGAGGGTGGACCCAATGCAATTACAGATTTTTTAATCATACCAGGAGCAATGGGATTGGTCGGGAAAGTTATTAATTAACCATGGGGGTTAATTAATCCTTATTTAATATGGCAGGGGTCGAGGTTCTTAATTAGTTACATATTAACTAATTAATCCCCATTAATGATGTATTATGGTTATATTTAACTGAGGGGCGGGATATATAAGTATTTGGGGCTTTTACATAATTAAAATAACACAGGAGTGGGTGAATTTTTATAGGTGAATTACTTAATAACATAAATTAGTAGTTAATATGACATTGAATGTAAAAAGTGATAAGTCTAAAACATTTTCATGTGTATATTAAAACTTAGGCTAAGTGAAAAATGAGGGTTTTATGGAAAATATTTTAATTTCACATTATCAAGGGAATGAATGATGTGTGATCTTTGATGAATGGGCTTAAGTACTTAGGCATTATAAATCATTGGTCTGAGGGTCCGGTCCCTCCAGAAGTCATAGAAATGCTCTGAGCCCCTCTAATTTGATAGATACCTTGGCACTTAGGGGAAATTAGTGAAAATTTAGGGGAAATGAGTAGGGAAGTTAATTATTTTGACTTTTCTTGCTTGATGTGCCTTCAATGTGATGTATGTCATTGCCTTTGTGATGAAAATAAAAATATTTACACATTTAGACATATCATTCACCATATATTATTTCTACAACCATCATCTACTAACCCTATCTACTTAACCTAGCATTTTTACTTCTTTATTAGGGTGCACTTAGACTGGCAAACCCTTATCAAAATTTCTTTTCTTTTACATGGTAATGCCTATCTAAGTCTATACTTATTACATCCAAGGGCTCAGATTAAACTGTTGAGCTCCTTTTTTCACTCTACCTATCTACTTATCTGCCAAGATTAAACTGTTTGGTCAGATCTTTATTCTCTATTTCTACAACATGAAATTGAAATATGAACTAGCCAAGTTTAAACTGTTTGACTATTCATGAATTGTGGCATAGGTGACAAACTACACACAATTGTTTATTATACAAAAGTAAAAAAGTAGTGCCATTTAGACTTGCACACTTTCCTGGTCTTTCTTTTTGTTGGGGTTCATTTTCTTTCATTTTTTGACCATCTTTTTATTTCTTTTTCTTAGGCCAGGCAGTAACTCCTCAAAGAAAAATTGATTCGTATATTTTATTCCTTCAGGTAGGTCTTCATTATATACATGAGGGAGAGACTGTTCACTTCATCTCTCGATGACTGTTCATATTGCTTATTTATTTATTTACATTATATTCACCCAATCCTGATGATTAGGTGTCAACATTCCCCCCTTAATCTGAAGGGATGTTGGTGAGTCCAAGCATCATTCTGAATCATTCAAGCTTTTCTCTTCCAAGCACTTTGGTGAAGATGTCTAGAATTTTCTCATTAGTGGAACAATGACGGAGATGGATTGTTTTGGCCTCAACATGATGTTGAATCAGATGTTATTTAGTATTGATGTGCTTCGTTCGATCATGGAACTTTGGGTTCTTCGCCAACTTTATTACAGAGGTATTGTGAATCATGAGTGGAGTTGATTGTACTTGTTTTACCTGCAAATCTTTAAGAATTTTCTTGAGCCACACAATTTCTTTTGTTGCTTCAGCCGTTGCCACATATTCTGCTTCTGTTATGGAATCTGTTGGAACTGATTGTTTGCATGATCTCTAGGAGACAGCTCCTGATCCAAGACTCATAGCATATCTTGAAGTAGATACCCCAGTTTCTTTGTCTCCATCGAAGTCTAAATCAGAGTATCCAATCAAGCTGAAGTCATCCACTTGTGTATACTTGATTCCAAAGTCTTGAGTTCCCTTCAAGCACCTTAGAACTCTTTTTGCCGTAGACCAATGTCCCTCACAAGGCTTTTGCATAAACCTGGAGAGGATTCCAATAGATAACGAAATGTCTGGTCTGGTAGTAGTTAGGTAGTTGAGACTTCCTACAAGCTGTCTATACTTTGTTGCATCCCTCAAATTCTTTTCCTTCAATAGATGTGGGCTTTAAGTTTTGTTCCATTGGAGTAGTAAGAGGATTGCATTCTGTAATGCCAAACCTGTTCAATAGATCTCCAATGTATTTCTTTTGAGAAAGAAATATGGACTTCAGATGTTGGGTTACTTCAATACCAAGATAGTAATGAACATAGCCCAAATCAGTCATTTCAAAAAAGTTCCCCAATTCCTTCTTTATGGATGCAATGTAGCTTTCATTATTCCCTGTCATTAAAAGATCATCTACATATACCACAAGATATACAACTGTTTTACCAACTTTCTTGACGAATAAAGTTGCATCATCAAGATCATAATGTTTGAAATTGAGTTTCAGAAGATGCTCAGTTAGTTTTTCATACTAGGCTTGCGGTGCTTGTTTGAGGCCATACAAGGACTTCACCAGTTTGCATACTTTATGTTCATGTCCTTTCACAGAAAATCCTTCAGGCTGGGACATAAAAACATTCTCTTTTAGATCTCCATTCAAGAAAGCAGTTTTTACATCCATTTGATGGACTTTCCAACCGTTCTGAGCTACTAGGGCAAAGAGTGTCCGAATGGTAGCCCATTTTGCTATGGGGGAAAAAGTATCCTCATAATCAACCCCTTCCTTTTGTGAAAAACCTTTTGCCACAAGCCTAGCTTTGTGCTTGTCAAGTGAGCCATCAGCTTTATACTTGTTCTTGTAGACCCACTTGAAGCCAATTGGTTTGGTTCCTAATGGAGGATCAGCCAGCTTCCAAGGGTCGTTCTTTATGAGGGAATCATACTCCTTTTGCATCACTTCTTTCCATTCATCATGAGAAGTAGCTTCTTTGAAGGAAGTTGGTTCAAAATCTGTAGACAAGTTCAATTCACAATCATAAGAAACATCCATATCAACAGGTGAATTAGAGTCATCCACATCACCTCCATTTTGTCGGCTTGAATTTCTAGTTCCTGTCTTTCCAACCTCATCAGGATGAACACTTTCAAGTATCTTTGTCAACCACTTTGGGGGACCTGTCTCAGATGGTCCAGGCTGCTCCGTTGATTGAGTTGGGACTGAATCAAGATTGAGTCTCCCAATTCTATCAATCACATCACTTAAAGCATCATCCGTTGTTGGAGTTTCATGTGGGGGAGAGCGTTCTTCAGAAGAAGATTCCACTTGTTGATCTAGTACAGGAATCCCCCCTTCAAGATGTGGAATCTAATTATGAAATTCTTGAAATGATTTTGCTTTTGCAAATCTATCCAAGAGATCAAGTTGTCGCTCAACAACATTGTCAGTTTTGGATGATTCAAGAAAAATTACATCTCTAGATACAACAAACTTTTTATTTACTTCATCATAGAGATGGTATGCTTTGGAGGTGTTTGAATACCCCAGGAAGATACACTTACGACTTCTAGCACCAAGTTTTTTTCTATGTACCTTTGGTATCAAGGCATAACAGGTGGAACCAAAGATCCTGAGATGCTTTACTGAAGGAACATGTCCATACCACATTTCATATGGAGTCTTGTTTCTAATAGCATTAGATGGACATCTATTTTTTATATATGCAACACATAGAAAAACATCAGCCCAAACATTATCTTTACATTTTTTAAGAAGAGCATGGATCGTACCATATTTAAGATTGTCCTATTCATTCTTTCAGCTACATCATTCTGTTGGGGATTATAAGGCATAGTTGTTTGATGTTTGATCCCATGTTGGTGAAGATAGTTTTCAAATTCATTTGATGTGTATTCTTTTCCATTATCAGTGCAAATAGAACCAATATGAGATTGTGCATCATTTTCAATCCATTTATGAAATTTCTTGGATGTTTGAAAAGCATCAGATTTGTTCTTTAATAAATAAACCCAACACATTCTGGTGTAGTCATCAATAAATGTCATCATATATTTATTTCCATTTGCAGAAGGAACAGGCATTGGACCACATATATCTGAATGAATGAGTTCAACGTTTCTATGTTCTCTTGAATGTGAATCATGAAAAGACTATTTGTTATGCTTTCCTAGAATGCAAGCATCACATTGCTTAAGTTTCCTAGGAATTGTAGGCAAACCAGCAATACCATTTTTCTTCAACAAGCGGAGGCTGTCATAGTTCAAATGTCCAAGTCTAGCATGCCATAATAAACTTGATGGAATTGTACCTTCTTCATGATGAGAATTGTATGAGAAATGTTGTGCAGGAGCAGAGGTTCCTTGCAGCTTGAGAAGCCTTTCTTCTTCTATTCCCCTCATGAAAAGTGAGAGGTTAGATGCTTTTCTTACCTCAAGCTTGCCATCAAACATATGAATGGAGTGACCTTGCTGGCAGATGTGGACCAAAGACATCAAGTTTCTCTTGAGCTGTGGGAGATATAGAACGTGATGCAGAAGAAAGTCTGGAAGACCAGGCAGTTTAAGCCTGATTGTGCCAATCCCTGATGGCTTGATTTTTGATTGGTCTGCAAAGTATACTTCTCCATCAACATTCTCAATGAATTCTTCAAAAAAATCTTTTCTATGAGTCGTGTGGCAGGTTGCTCCTGAATCAAGCAACCAATCATTTTTCCAAGAATCAAGTGAAGCATTAAGTAAATCTTCATTTACTCCAATATTACATTGTGCCACAACATAGTGAGAGAATTCAGGTGCTTTACCCTTATCTGTATCATCAGTTTTACCTTTCTATTGGTTTCTTTGCTGCTCAATTTTGTCCCATGGTAACTTGCAAGTAGAGGCATCATGTGATCCATTTCCTTTGCAGCGTATGCAGTGCAAATCTACCTTTTCTCCTTGAGAGTGTTTGCCCTCCCACCTCTGAAATTTCTTCCTCTTCCTCTTTGACCACCTCTTCCTCTAGAAGAATCTTTAGCAAGATTCTTTTCTTTATGAGCAAGGCACACAGCCTCTTCAGAAGATTCAGGGGATGTCTTCTTTCCAAAAGCTTTCTCTCTTTTAGCAAACTTTTTCACAAGAGAGTCAAAGGTGATATCTTTGAGATTTCCATTTGCTTGCAATGACTCAAGATAATTGGAGTAAGTAGGATAAAGTGCCTTGAGAAAAGCGATAAGAGGAATATCCAATTCAACCTTAGTGGATTTGATATCATGCATTATAGACTTTACTTTAGATGCAAGAGCAAGAGGATCATTATTTTGCAGTTCAAGAGTGAAGAGTTTAATCATGAATTGAACAACTTCAAGTGCAGAATGTGAGTCATAGAGTTCTTTTATCTTTTTTAAGGCTTCAAAAGCAGTTGAAAATGGCAAAATATGGTGACTCACCTCTTCATTTACAGATGCTGCGATTAATGCATAAGCTTTGTTGTTCTTGTTTTCCCAAATGACAAGATCTTTGTCTGATGTAGGTTGTTCTGGCTCTTTGTCTCCGTCTCCAACACACACTCCTTTCCACAACTCATTGAAAATGAGTGTGTGTTTTATCATCCGGGACCACTTAGGATAGTTCTCTTTTCCAGTGAGAACTATTCCCACAATGGATATGATTGAATGCATACTGTAACAAAAAAAACTTCTGTTGCAAAAATTTTACTCTTAATGGGAAAAAAATATAGTTATGATATGACCGGACAGCAAACTTTTTCACCCAACTCAACTTGATCACTCAATGCAGCCCTTCAAAAAATTTTAACACACAGCGATGATTTTAAAACATGCACAAAATTAGGGCTCAACTCACATCATAGGACAACGCTTCATAGGCAGCGTACCAAAACAGTTCAAGATACCATGTACATTCAACGCATGGCTCATACAAACCAATTTTCACATCGTTCAAACTCGGAGCCTTGAATTAACAATAAAGATGAGTTGCCATTCAAGATTATTGAAGCCTTATGGGGTTTTTAACATAGGCGTCGACAGCAGGGTTTTTAATATTACTTCACCTGAATCTCATCGAAATAATTTTTCCAAAACCGTTTAACTAAAACATTTTAGATAACCCAATTGCTAACCATGAATCACTTCACCTCGTCAATGTGATGTAACATTGGTACTGGTGCCCACAGAATCTGATACCACGGGATTTTTATGGTCACAAATGTAGATTGTTGGAAATAATACTGAGAGGGGGGGGGTGAATCAGTATTATCAGATCAGTAAAACCTTTTCAATTTCATACTCAGAAACATATACGCTACTTCAATTAAGTGAACCCGTGTGTACACGCTACTGTGTCTAATGCAACTAGCGTATATCCAGAGATCTTATAATTCAGTTAGCTTAATCTTTAGTAAATGCATCAGAACATTATTAAGCATATTAACAGTAAACAGGTGCAGTATAACAGAACAGAACATCACACAAGAGCCACACACATGAACACCATGATATAAGGTGGAAACCCAATGTGGGTGAAAACCACCTGCTGCAATTCGTCTCTTTCTTCTTTAATAAGAAACTTCTTTTACAATGTACTGGTGCAGTCCTTTACCAGCACGCAGGCTGCAACCTGCAGAGGGCTACAATCCTCTCTCGTTTTCCAACTACTTTTGGAAGGGAGCTACAACCCCCTCAGCTCTTGTACTAGCCGATCTATTTACTAGTACGTAGGTGCTGACCCTACAACCTTCAGGGACCACGTTTCATCAATTTTCAGACTGGATCCAAGAGTACACAACAAACATTACTGCAATACAATCATCCACTTATACTTGCATCATAATTCATTAAACAACCCAATACTGAATCACTGAAACCCTGTCATCAAGATCACAGAACCCAAACCAGAGCCAGAACTCTGCAACAACGACTAGAATCAGCAGCAACCTGAAATATCAAATCTTATTATGCATACGCTACTTCACTGTACCAAAACCGCGTGTATACGCGCTTTCACCAAAGGCAACCCGCGTGCAGATCTAGAAATAATTACTTATACCTTCGCTGTCAGATCCGACCCTTGCCAAGCGTCCTGAACAGATAACCAGCAATACCAGATCTTCTCACTTCGTCAGACACCCAATGCATGCTTCTTTGCCTAATGATCTTCTCCTTATATAGCCTTAGGTACTTTACCATACCACGATCCAAAACCTTAGTTACACAATACCATCAACCTCAAAACGAGGGATCGACACGCCCGTCGAGACACCATGGTCTGAAACCATAGGCACAACTTCCAAGGACTAACCGCCACGGACCAAAGGTACTTTTCACATACATGCTCTTTTACTGAAGCCAACCTGTGTGTACACGCGACTTGATATATAGAGAACCTGCGTATACGCGACTTGGTATATAGTGAACCTGCTTGTATACGCGACTTGGGCTTAACGAACCTGCGTGTATGAACTTTCTTGGCATGCTGTACTAAGATCTGTCCTCTGATTAAGTTGCCATCACCTGTACCAACCTCTGAGCACCTGTACCAACCTCTGAGTGAGTTGCCATCAAGGACAACACTTGAATCATAATGCCAACAATCTCCCCCTTTGGACTTGATGGCAACCACCACACCAAGTCACTCTCCCCCTTTGACATCAAGGGCAAAGGGCGGACCGAGATATTTTCTTCTTTGGTATACCTTCTGCTGTCCATACTGCTGTCCATACTCTCCCTGAGTACATGCTAAAGTTTCTGATTTGGCTCCCCCTTTGTTTATGCCAAAGTGTACCAATCTATCCATGCTCCCCCTGAGCAGATGCAGGTTCTAAGACCAGCCATTCAGATCTGTACCATAAGCATCAGCCTGCAATACTATTCCTTTGATCAAACAACAAGATGTATCATTTAGTTTCATCAGCAACTTCTAATGATAATGCCAACAATGAATTATTTGAAGTATATGCTCCCCCTGAGTGTGAGCCAACCATGACTGAACCATTTCCTGAGTCTGTTCTGCTCCCCCTGAGCCTGAGCCAACCATGACTGAACCTGGGTCTGTTCTGCTGCCCTTTCTTCATATACGCGACTTTGCAGCCTGTAACTCGCGTATATACGCGACTTGTCTTCATTATATCAGCGTATGCAGTATGGAATACTGAATTTCATCACTTTCAGATTCCCCTGTGTCTGTTATGTTAGCTGTCTGAGTTATGCCACACCTTTCTGTCTCTGTCTTCTTCAATTCCTGGAACTGTGATGATGTATGGTCCTCTTGTTTTGAATTTTGAAATCTGCTCCTGCATTCCCTTGCTTTATGCCCATAGTTGTTGCATGTATAACACCTTACATTTTTCATGTTCCTTGTATGACAATCAATTGCTTTGTGTCCATATGCATTGCAGGTAAAGCAATATCCTCTGAAATACCTGGGATGCGATGATTTTTCTTGAACCATTCTACTTCTACATCTGGCTGCAACATGTCCAAGATTATGACATACATAACATTCAACATTATTCAGTGGAGGAAATAATCGTCTATCACGTCCATAGTTAGGAGTAAAGGATCTTCCTTGAGGAATTTCTTTCCTTGGTTGTTCCTTGTTGAGCATTTCAGATTTCTCATTAGAGTTTCTTGCCTCACCTTGTGAACTAGATTCACCTTCAACATATTCATGAAAACCAAGACCAGTCTTGATAGCAAGAGACCTTTGACTATTAAGAATATCATCCAAGACTTTAGTACTATCTTGAAATCGTAAAAGCTTATCCTTTTCTTCTATTTTACCTTTCAAGATATTTACCTCAACTTGATGTTGTTCTTCCTTTTTTAGATATTGATTCCTTAGGTCTTCTTCAGCTTTTCTTCCTTCTTCCCCTTGTCGCTTTAGTTTGGTCACTTCATGTTCTTGATCTTCAAAATCTTCTCTGTTCTGTTCTCTTGATTTTTAAAGATCTTCTTTTAGAGAGAGGATCTTTGATTCAAGTCTCTGAATAGTTGTACTCTGATCCTTTACTATATCCTGCAATTGCTCCCTTACCCTGATTTCTGTTTCCAATTGTTCTTTTAATTTGGCAACTTCTTCAGTTTCTGCATTCTTCTCTTCATGTGCCATGAGACTTTTAATATCTTGGCTATTATTGGATGAAGCATTCTTATTCTTATGTGCCATGAGACTTCTAATATCTTCACTATCATTGAATGAACTTTTAATATGGGTATAATAGCTTCTACCATCTTCTTCAGATATCTTTCCTTTGTTATGAGGACATCTAGCAACATAGTGACTAACTCTACCACATAGAAAACATTTGAAAGGTAGCTTACCTTTGAACCGTCCACTTCCCCGTTCAAGATTCTTGACAAAATTTACCTCATCTTCTTCCTCTGACGCTTCGAATGCGGCCTCTGGTGGTACCTCTTGTCGCATTTCAAAAGCAGTTAAGATCCCGTGAAGCTGTGACATGGTGATTTTCTGCACATTCTCCTTTTCTTCTATGGCAGATACTTTAGAATCAAATTTAGTAGACAAAGATCTCAAAACCTTTTCAACTAAGACAACTTCCTCAAATTCTTCACCCAGATCCCTCATACAATTCACAATCTCATCCATACGCAGTAAATAATTAGCTACGCTTTCATTACTACGCATCTTAAGAGTTTCATACCGGATTCTGAGAGTTTGAAGCTTTGCTCTTTTTACCTGATCATCTCCTTCGTAGCTTGTAACGATTTTGTCCCATATTTCCTTAGCTGATTTGAAATGCATGATCTTCATAAATTTTGATTGAGTCAAACTACTCAATAGGACAGTAACAACTTTGGCATTGAGCTCATATTGCTTTTTCTCTGCTGGATCTGTAGGAGTTGCTGATGGGAATTTGTATCCTCCTTCTACGATTCCCCAAACTTCTGCTCCAAGGGATTGTAGATATGCAGTGGTTCTTATCTTCCAGTGAGTAAAATTGTTCTCGTCAAAGACTGGTGGCCTGATGTGTGCCTCTCTTTCTGGATTAGCCATTCTGATGGATCTTTTCCTTCAAGCGATCAAGCTTCCTCTGAAGGACTAGCTCTGATACCAATTGTTGGAAATAATACTGAGAGGGGGGGGGGGGTGAATCAGTATTATCAGATCAGTAAAACCTTTTCAATTTCATACTCAGAAACATATACGCTACTTCAATTAAGTGAACCCGCGTGTACACGCTACTGTGTCTAATGCAACTAGCGTATATCCAGAGATCTTATAATTCAGTTAGCTTAATCTTCAGTAAATGCATCAGAACATTATTAAGCATATTAACAGTAAACAGGTGCAGTATAACAGAACATAACATCACACAAGAGCCACACACATGAACACCAAGATATAAGGTGGAAACCCAATGTGGGTGAAAACCACCTGCTGCAATTCGTCTCTTTCTTCTTTAATAAGAAACTTCTTTTACAATGTATTGGTGCAGTCCTTTACCAGCACGTAGGCTGCAACCTGCAGAGGGCTACAACCCTCTCTCGTTTTCCAACTACTTTTGGAAGGGAGCTACAACCCCCTCAGCTCTTGTACTAGCCGATCTATTTACTAGTACGTAGGTGCTGACCCTACAACCTTCAGGGACCACGTTTCATCAATTTTCAGACTGGATCCAAGAGTACACAACAAAAATTACTGCAATACAATCATCAACTTATACTTGCATCATAATTCATTAAACAACCCAATACTGAATCACTGAAACCCTGTCATCAAGATCACAGAACCCAAACCAAAGCCAGAACTCTGCAACAACCACCAGAATCAGTAGCAACCTGAAATATCAAATCTTATTATGCATACGCTACTTCACTGTACCAAAACCGCGTGTATACGCGCTTTCACCAAAGGCAACCTGCGTGTAGATCTAGAAATAATTACTTATACCTTCGCTGTCAGATCCAACCCTTGCCAAGCGTCCTGAACAGATAACCAGCAATACCAGATCTTCTCACTTCGTCAGACACCCAATGCATGCTTCTTTGCCTAATGATCTTCTCCTTATATAGCCTTAGGTACTTTACCATACCACAATCCAAAACCATAGTTACACAATACCATCAACCTCAAAACGAGGGATCGACACGCCCGTCGAGACACCATGGTCCGAAACCATAGGCACAACTTCCAAGGACTAACCGCCACGGACCAAAGGTACTTTTCACATACACGCTCTTTTACTGAAGCCAACCTGTGTGTACACGCGACTTGATATATAGAGAACCTGCGTATACGCGACTTGGTATATAGTGAACCTGCTTGTATACGCGACTTGGGCTTAACGAACCTGCGTGTATGAACTTTCTTGGCATGCTTTACTAAGATCTGTCCTCTGATTAAGTTGCCATCACCTGTACCAACCTCTGAGCACCTGTACCAACCTCTGAGTGAGTTGCCATCAAGGACAACACTTGAATCATAATGCCAACAATCTCCCCCTTTGGACTTGATGGCAACCACCACACCAAGTCACTCTCCCCCTTTGACATCAAGGGCAAAGGGCGGACCAAGATATTTTCTTCTTTGGTATACCTTCTGCTGTCCATGCTGCTGTCCATACTCTCCCTGAGTACATGCTGAAGTTTCTGATTTGGCTCCCCCTTTGTTTATGCCAAAGTGTACCAATCTATCCACGCTCCCCCTGAGCAGATGCAGGTTCTAAGACTAGCCATTCAGATCTGTACCATAAGCATCAGCCTGCAATACTATTCCTTTGATCAAACAACAAGATGTATCATTTAGTTTCATTAGCAACTTCTAACCATAATGCCAACAATGAATTATTTGAAGTATATGCTCCCCCTAAGTGTGAGCCAACCATGACTGAACCATTTCCTGAGTCTATTCTGCTCCCCCTGAGCCTGAGCCAACCATGACTGAACCTGGGTCTGTTCTGCTGCCCTTTCTTCATATACGCGACTTTGCAGCCTGTAACTCGCGTATATACGCGACTTGTCTTCATTATATCAGCATATGCAGGATGGAATACTGAATTTCATCACTTTCAGATTCCCCTGTGTCTGTTATGTCAGCTGTCTGAGTTATGCCACACCTTTCTGTCTCTGTCTTCTTCAATTCCTGGAACTGTGATGATGTATGGTCCTCTTGTTTTGAGTTTTGAAATCTGCTCCTACATTCCCTTGCTTTATGCCCATAGTTGTTGCATGTATAACACCTTACATTTTTCATGTTCCTTCTATGACAATCAATTGCTTTGTGTCCATATGCATTGCAGGCAAAGCAATATCCTCTAAAATACCTGGGATGCGATGATTTTTCTTGAACCATTCTACTTCTACATCTGGTTGCAACATGTCCAAGATTATGACATACATAACATTCAACATTATTCAGTGGAGGAAATAATCGTCTATCACGTCCATAGTTAGGAGTAAAGGATCTTCCTTGAGGAATTTCTTTCCTTGGTTGTTCCTTGTTGAGCATTTCAGATTTCTCATTAGAGTTTCTTGCCTCACCTTGTGAACTAGATTCACCTTCAACATATTCATGAAAACCAAGACCAGTCTTGATAGCAGGAGACCTTTGACTATTAAGAATATCATCCAAGACTTTAGTACTATCTTGAAATCGTAAAAGATTATCCTTTTCTTCTATTTTACCTTTCAAGATATTTACCTCAACTTGATGTTGTTCTTCCTTTTTCAGATATTGATTCCTTAGGTCTTCTTCAGCTTTTCTTCCTTCTTCCACTTGTCGCTTTAGTTTGGTCACTTCATGTTCTTGATCTTCAAAATCTTCTCTGTTCTGTTCTCTTGATTTTTTAAGATCTTCTTTTAGAGAGAGGATCTTTGATTCAAGTCTCTGAATAGTTGTACTCTGATCCTTTACTATATCCTGCAATTGCTCCCTTACCCTGATTTCTGTTTCCAATTGTTCTTTTAATTTGGCAACTTCTTCAGTTTCTGCATTCTTCTCTTCATGTGCCATGAGACTTTTAATATCTTGGCTATTATTGGATGAAGCATTCTTATTCTTATGTGCCATGAGACTTCTAATATCTTCACTATCATTGAATGAACTTTTAATATGGGTATAATAGCTTCTACCATCTTCTTCAGATATCTTTCCTTTGTTATGAGGACATCTAGCAGCATAGTGACCAACTCTACCACATAGAAAACATTTGAAAGGGAGCTTACCTTTGAACCGTCCACTTCCCTGTTCAAGATTCTTGACAAAATTTACCTCATCTTCTTCCTCTGACACTTCAAATGCGGCCTCTGGTGGTACCTCTTGTCGCATTTCAAAAGCAGTTAAGATCCCGTGAAGCTGTGACATGGTGATTTTCTGCACATTCTCCTTTTCTTCTATGGCAGATACTTTAGAATCAAATTTAGTAGACAAAGATCTCAAAACCTTTTCAACTAAGACAACTTCCTCAAATTCTTCACCCAGATCCCTCATACAATTCACAATCTCATCCATACGCAGGAAATAATTAGCTACGCTTTCATTACTACGCATCTTAAGAGTTTCATACCGGATTCTGAGAGTTTGAAGCTTTGCTCTTTTTACCTGATCATCTCCTTCGTAGCTTGTAACGATTTTGTCCCATATTTCCTTAGTTGATTTGAAATGCATGATCTTCATAAATTCTGATTGAGTCAAACTACTCAATAGGACAGTAACAGCTTTGGCATTGAGCTCATATTGCTTTTTCTCTGTTGGATCTGTAGGAGTTGCTGATGGGAATTTGTATCCTCCTTCTACGATTCCCCAAACTTCTGCTCCAAGAGATTGTAGATATGCAGTGGTTCTTATCTTCCAGTGAGTAAAATTGTTCCCGTCAAAGACTGGTGGCCTGATGTGTGCCTCTCTTTCTGGATTAGCCATTCTGATGGATCTTTTCCTTCAAGCGATCAAGCTTCCTCTGAAGGACCGGCTCTGATACCAATTGTTGGAAATAATACTGAGAGGGGGGGGGTGAATCAGTATTATCAGATCAGTAAAACCTTTTCAATTTCATACTCAGAAACATATACGCTACTTCAATTAAGTGAACCCGCGTGTACACGCTACTGTGTCTAATGCAACTAGCGTATATCCAGAGATCTTATAATTCAGTTAGCTTAATCTTCAGTAAATGCATCAGAACATTATTAAGCATATTAACAGTAAACAGGTGCAGTATAACAGAACAGAACATCACACAAGAGCCACACACATGAACACCATGATATAAGGTGGAAACCCAATGTGGGTGAAAACCACCTGCTGCAATTCGTCTCTTTCTTCTTTAATAAGAAACTTCTTTTACAATGTACTAGTGCAGTCCTTTACCAGCACGCAGGCTGCAACCTGCAGAGGGCTACAACCCTCTCTCGTTTTCCAACTACTTTTGGAAGGGAGCTACAACCCCCTCAGCTCTTGTACTAGCCGATCTATTTACTAGTACGTAGGTGATGACCCTACAACCTTCAGGGACCACGTTTCATCAATTTTCATACTGGATCCAAGAGTACACAACAAACATTACTGCAATACAATCATCAACTTATACTTGCATCATAATTCATTAAACAACCCAATACTGAATCACTGAAACCCTGTCATCAAGATCACAGAACCCAAACCAGAGCCAGAACTCTGCAACAACCACCAGAATCAACAGCAACCTGAAATATCAAATCTTATTATGCATACGCTACTTCACTGTACCAAAACCGCGTGTATACGCGCTTTCACCAAAGGCAACCCGCGTGCAGATCTAGAAATAATTACTTATACCTTCGCTGTCAGATCCGACCCTTGCCAAGCGTCCTGAACAGATAACCAGCAATACCAGATCTTCTCACTTCGTCAGACACCCAATGCATGCTTCTTTGCCTAATGATCTTCTCCTTATATAGCCTTAGGTACTTTACCATACCACGATCCAAAACCATAGTTACACAATACCATCAACCTCAAAACGAGGGATCGACACGCCCGTCGAGACACCATGGTCCGAAACCATAGGCACAACTTCCAAGGACTAACCGCCACGGACCAAAGGTACTTTTCACATACACGCTCTTTTACTGAAGCCAACCTGTGTGTACACGCGACTTGATATATAGAGAACCTGCGTATACGCGACTTGGTATATAGTGAACCTACTTGTATACGCGACTTGGGCTTAACGAACCTGCGTGTATGAACTTTCTTGGCATGCTGTACTAAGATCTGTCCTCTGATTAAGTTGCCATCACCTGTACCAACCTCTGAGCACCTGTACCAACCTCTGAGTGAGTTGCCATCAAGGACAACACTTGAATCATAATGCCAACAATATATTAATAGTGTGGGATGTGGAGACCATGGCAACTTTAGCATTCACGGAAATGTTCTAGACGCTAACATTAACACAAGACAGAGAACTTTGGTTAATACCTCTAGGATCTGAACCATCAGAGAATCAACTGGAATTCATCAACACTCTCTCGTGCAGATAGAGGCTTTGATTCACGCACTAGCAACGTTTCACACACCATTCACACAGTGAACTTGTTCATGGAGACGATTCACGCACTAGCAACGTTTCACTGCTCCTCCGCATAGCTACTCAGATCATTCAACACAGCAACACAGCCTCAAGGGCATTCAACTCAGCGATTCAGAAGATTTTTAGGTCTGAGGCATGGAAGAAATGGCTTAGAATTAATTATGGCAGACAAAGCGTAGAATGGATTAGAATCACTTATGGCAAACAGAGCGCACAGGGGCAGTGGACAGAGAGCTCAGTAGGCAAAAGGGAGTTACAACTAATTTTGGGAGCTGGCTCTGATACCATGTCAGGCTAGGCAGTAACTCCTCAAAGAAAATTGATTCGTATATTTTATTCCTTCAGGTAGGTCTTCATTATATACATGAGGGAGAGACTATTCACTTCATCTCCCGATGACTGTTCATATTACTTATTTATTTATTTACATTATATTCACCCAATCCTAATGATTAGGCATCAACACTTTTCACCCTTTGATTTTTCTTTTAGGGTATACCCTCTTTACATTTTTAAATTTTTTTGATTTCTTTTTCAAATATGGAAAACCTTTGCAACAAGAAAAGGTATGAACATATTACATAGCTCATCAAGTCAATCATGATATATGACACCTATTGGTATAGGGGCATAACAATGGCTCCACTTGGGGATGGCTTTCCCTGGTGGAAAGTCAAGAACAGTAGATCAGAGGCCTCTGAATGACTTTGACTGTGCTCTGCAATCTTCTTTGCTTGTTGCTTTATTATATGTATGACAGTGATACTTCTGAAGCTTAGGGCCTTCTCTTCAGGCTTCAACTCCAAAATTTTACTGTCCAATCAACACTGTGACATTACAAAGGATATAATATGTACATGAAGAACATGGTAACATTAGTAAGTAGGATCAAAGTAATGCTTTAACATCCGACCATTAACTGGTCCTTCTTCTGCTTCTGTACCATCTAACTCTTTAAGAAAATATGCATTGTTTCCCTTGAAAGCATAGATGATGTATGGTCCTTTCCATAGGAAGTCAAACTTCCCATGTTTCCCCTTATCCTCTCTTCTAGAATCCCATCTTAACACTTTATCTCCAAGGTAGAAATCTTCTGCCTTGGTTCTTCTGTCAAATATCTTCTTAAGCTTCTCCTGCAACACTTGGGATCTTTGGTACACCTCCTCTCTGGTTTGCTGTAAATTGATGGTCTGGTTTATCCTTCTTTGAATATAATTAGGTTCCACTTGAGTTTCTTGAAGTATTTTCATGACAGTAACTCCTAATGATGAAGGAAAGACAACCTCCATGCCATATACTAACTCATAAGGACTGGTTCCAATGGAGTTTTTGGTTGTAAGCCTGTCTACCCACAATGCATTTATCAGTTTTTTGTTCCAAGTTTTCTTGTTTTCTTCCAACATTTTTTTGATGATATTAATGAGAATCTTGTTTGAAGATTCAACAATTCCATTCCCTTGAGGGTAATAGGCTGTGGAATGGCCTAGTGTAATGTGATACTTGTTATAGAAACTAATCATTTTCTTTGACTTGAAAGCTACAATATTATTAGTAATGATTTTAGTAGGCCAACCAAACCTGGACAGGATATTGGTCTCTAGGAAACCTATGATCACAATGTCATTGGCCTGTCTGGAGGGGATGACCTCTATCCATTTAGTAAAATAGTCAGTGGCAGTGAGTATCCATTTGTGTTGGCCTAAAGAGGGTGGATGGATTTCTCCAATGAAGTCAAGACCCAATTGTTGAAAAGGTTTCTTGGTGGAAATGGTTTTCAGGGGTAAAGGTAACAACTTTCTCTTGCCTTCAAAAATTTGACATTTATGGCAAGAAGTTACAAATTTCTTCACATCTGCAAACAAGGTTGGCCAATAGAATCCATCCCTTAGGATTTTATCTGTAGTTGACTTCCAATAGAGATGTCCACCATAGTCTCCTGCATGAAATTCCTAGACAGCCTTGTCAGCTTCATCTTTTAATAAAAAATTCAATAAAATTCCTTCATGATTTTTCCAAAAAAGAGTATTATCTAAGATGCAAAACTTTGAAGCTTTCATTTTTAAAAACCTATTCTTGGTTCTGGATAACCCTGGAGGAGCCTGCAGGTTTTGTAAAACATAAATTATATTAGCATACCAAGGTGAGTCTAAAAAGGCCTGGCTGATTTGTGGAGTCACCATCTCCTGTTCGTCATCCAGTTCATTTATGTCCAGGGCTTGACAGTTAGTTTCTGCCATGAGTTTGGCCAATCCTTGACCTTTTATCAGTTTTGTAGGTTTTATCTCTATATCATACTCTAAGATGGTAGCAATCCATTTACCTCTTTTACCCTCAATTCCATCCTGAGTTAGGATGTCTTTGAAAACCGCATTAGGCACATAAGCTATCACATGAGAGTATAATATGTAGACTCTAAAGTATTTAATGACTTTTACCAATGAAAAAGCTTGTTTCTCCATTATTTTGTATTTTAATGATGCATCTCTGAGTGCTTTACTAAAAAAGGCTATAGGTTTCTCACATCCTTGATCATCATTTTGTAATAAAACTGCTACTATGGTGTGTTCTGATGCAAAAGAAAAAATGATGAAGTCTCTATCAAATTGTGGACTGGTGAGGACTAGTGTTCTAGTTAAGGCCATTTTGATTTCTTCAAATGATTGCTTGGCCTCTACTGTCCATTTGATACTTGAATCCTTTTTTAGCATGTTATTTAGTAATCTAATGAGTTCAGCTAAGTTAGAAATGAATCTTCTCAAAAAATTTATCTTCCCTAGGAAAGCTTGAAGTTCTTTAATGCTTCTTAGATGAGGTATCTGTAGAATAGCTTTGATCCTAGAAGGGTCAATTCGAATGCCATCTTTGGAAATGATGTGACCTAAAAGTTTACCCTCCTCCAAACCAAACAAGGACTTCTTTGGATTTAAAGAATGCCATATTCTTTGCATTTTAAGAAAACTTTCCTGAGATGGTCCAAATGTCGCTGATCTGATTTGGAAAAAATAGTTAGATCATCCAGATATATAACAAGAAAATCATGAATTTCTTTGGCAAAGGAAATGTCCATTGCCCTTTGGAAGGTTTCTCCTACGTTTTTTAGTCCAAATGGCATTTTGATGTACATAAAAGTACCCCATGGTGTTGTAAAAGCAGTTTTCTCTTGGTCATCAGGATGAACCAAGATTTGGTTATATCCTAAAAAACCATCTAATAGTGAAATTATAGAAGAACCCACTACCCTTTGCAAAATATGATCCATTTTTGGTAAAGGATAGTTATCTTTAAGAGATACCTTATTCACATTCCTCAGATCAACACATAACCTTATTTCCCCAGTTTTCTTCCTAGTAGGTACCAGGTTGGACACCCACTCTGAAAATTTGATAGGGGCAATAATCCCTACTTCCTAAATGCGTTTAATTTCTTTCTCAATTAGTGGTAATAACACAGGGTTAATTCTTCTGAGTTTTGTTTAA
Source organism: Pinus tabuliformis (assembly GCA_031772625.1). Taxonomy (NCBI): domain Eukaryota; kingdom Viridiplantae; phylum Streptophyta; class Pinopsida; order Pinales; family Pinaceae; genus Pinus; species Pinus tabuliformis. The sequence continues at coordinate 1,556,157,394 of CM062819.1, forward strand.
AGCGCTTTTGATTTTCTTTCAGAGGTATAGTATGTTGAATAATGGCAGTGTCATATGATTTCAAATATTCGTAACTCTGGGCAAAGACATCCTAGAATTCCCTCATAAGTTCAATGTACTTTAACTTCTGATTAAGAGGTAAAGACTTTGAAAGTTTTATCATTTTTGGATTATCTTCAGTTCCTAAGTTGTATTCTTCAATATATGCTTTTAATCGTTCCATTTTAGGTTTCTTGGGAATGTCATTGGAATCAAACAGATCTTCTAGAGGAGTTAATCCTTTGGGTAGATGATTGTCCTTTAGGTTGATAACCTCTATTTCTTCTTCAATTATTTCATCTAGGTCCATTTGTTTTAGGTCTTGAACTTCCTTTTGTGTGAATTTTGTGGGATGAAGCATGTCTATTGAACTTTCTTCTAAAATGCTTGTCTCTACCTCATCTATTTGATTAGAATTAAGAATTGTATCAACATCTATATGACTATTAGAAAACTCTTCATCTAAAGTTAAAAAGTTATTGATCTTCTCATCACTATCAAAAACCTGCCAGTTCTTCAGATTATCAGGGATGGCTGGTCTGTGCCTAATTTCAGCAGTAAACTGGTGATTAGGTTGAAAAGGTAATTTGTAGGTGCTAGAAAACGTGGCTAGGTTGTGGGCTTGCAAGTTTTGTTTTCGAGGGATTGTGGCAAGCTAAGTTTCCAAAAAAGTGTTGAGAATTTCTATGACTGTTCCTCTATAATATCCTAATCTAGGATCCCTAGTTAAGTATTTTCCTTTAATCTGTTTGATTATTAATTCTAAATCTCCTATGACAGACACTCTGATTGCTCCTAATCTTTTAACAAGTTTAAGACCTAGCAAGAGAGCCTCATACTCTGCCATATTATTGGTGCACTTAAAATTTAATCTGTAGGCATGGCCTTCAGCATGGTCATTTTCTAAATTGTACACCCAAACTCCTACCCCTGCCCCTAGTTTATTGACTGAGCCATCAAATTCTAAATGCCAAAGGATCTCATGCTCATAATTGGTGTCTGGGGTAGTAGGAATTTGTTTAACTGTGGGATCCAGTTTTTCATTTCCATCTTATTTTTCTTTGTTATCTGATATTTCCTTAATATGAACACTTGGTTTTTTTTTTAAATTTCTTTCGGTTCTGCTGCTAAAACTTCTAAGGTGTTGAAAGGATTGGTTTCTGCATTGTCAAGATTGAATTAGCCCATATCAGAGTGTACTAAGTAGATGGGGAAATTTTAGGGTCTCTCCAAACTACTTACTACATATTTCATCAATGTTTCTCTGTATAGCTTCTTTGGTTGTCCAAAAACCGAGATAGTAGCATATGACATATCCAATTGAAGAGATCCCTAAAGCTTAGCACCCCAGGATCTGGACAGTAACATGCCATATTTGGGTGGTATATCTGCTACCACTATATCCATTAAAATTGTTTTTGCAGGGTATTGAACCAATGAGACACACAAGTCTTTTATCAATCCTAAACATCTCACCTGACTAGAATCAAAAGAAAACAAATCTTTGTATGGTCTAGTGATGTCTAGGTCTAGCTTTTCCATTACAGACTTGGGCATTAGATTATGAGATGCCCCAGAGTCAAACATGGCATTGTGAAGAATCTTATCATGTATGTTTAAGCTCACATAGAAGGGAGGAATTCCTCCTTCTAATGGTTTTCCATTCACTTCTAGGCCAAAGATTAATTCGGGCTGGTCATCAAAAACATTAACTGAGTCTTCAGTTCCAGTAATTTTCAGTGATCTATTGATTTGAGTTCGGTAGGCATCATGTTTAGCTAATTCAGATAATGGGACAACAATTTTTAGCTTACCTACCTCAGTTTCTAGATTAAAGGGTTTTTCTGTTTGGGCTTTCAGATTTTGAACAATAGTATTCTCTCTATTTTCTGTGTTTTCTATGTTATTCTCCTTTTCAGGAGTAGAATCATGATTTGTTGCTGCTCCTAAATCAACTTCTGGAGGTTATTCCACAGTTCCTTTAGAGGGAAAGGGAGTGGAAGGCTGTTTACTATGTGGTTGATTATCAGAGACATCTTCAATTATGGGGCTAGAAGGATTAGTGTTTGATATAGAAAGAATATGTACAGGTGTAGTGACTGTCTTAGCTTTTATGGGTTGTTTTGGTACCTTTTGCTTGTTTGCTTTAGGGACATCAATTATCGTACTTCTTAGGTTGTATTGCTTGTGCACCTCAAAGATGGCTATGTCATATCCTTCCCTAAATTCGAATGACTCCCCTGATTGAGTTTAAAACTGTTTAAGTACATGTGCCTCTTGATCCTCTTGGGTCAAGAAAACTTCTTCTTCACTACCAAGTCCCATCAGATTAATTTGAGTGTCTTCTACTGGTTCTTCAGAGTTTGAAGCTTCTGCATAATTCTCCTGGAAAGGGGGTCTAATGTTTTGGTCAGGACCATTCTTCCCAGTGTTTGGATTTTGATTTTTCCTGAAATTAGGATTTCTCCCTGTGTTGGTTGGCTGACCATCCCAAGGAGCTTTCCTTTCAATTATTTCCACTCTGTCTCCTAGTCTATCCATCCCCTTAACTATGGCATCTAACTTTTGTTCAAAGGGTGAGGCTTCTTCCTTTAATGGTATTCTCTTTTCACTCCTAGCCTTGGCTCTTTTAAACATCAGGTTGGCTTCAACACTAACTGCTATGCTTTGCATATCTTCCAAAGTGCGAGGGGCTCGTTCTCTTAGCTGGAAGGCCATATCAGAATCAAATCCATCTGGGAATTTGATTAAGGCTAAATCAGGTGGGGGTCTAAGATTTTGAGGGATGGCATTATAGACACTATTGAATCTAGTGCAATAATCTTGCACAGTCTCTTGTGTTCCTCTCTTTAGGTTTTCGTATTCAGATAGAATCTGAAGAGGGTCTTTCTTTTTCTCCCATCGGTTCAGGAATTGTCTATAGAGAGTTGCTAAGCTCTATACTATTTGTTGCTAAACCTCTGAACCATGTTCTAACTTCCCCAGATAAACTCTGAACAAATATTCTCATTTGCACATCATCAGTATCTATTTCATAAATTTCAAAATAATCAGTCATCTTTTTGGTGTGTTGCTAGGTTGTATAGGTACCAATGCCATCAAAAGTAGTGATCTTACTTTGGTAATCCTGGGGCATGGCACCTAAGTTTGCTGGTAGTACCAGGGGGGCATATCTGTTTGCCATTGCTGTGAGTAATGGTGAAACAACAACTGGGGTTGGAGTAACAATGGGTGTTTGTGTTGTGGATGGAGAGCTATAGGGGATGGTCTGATGTGGAGTGGTTTGAGGTTGAGATATCTGAGGAAAATAAGATGAAATTGTAGAAACATTAGTGATTACCAATGGATTAGGTGTTCCTTCAGTGGTAAGATTAGATTGTGGTGAGTTCTGCAAATATCTATCAATTGAAAAATTAGCTGCTTGGAGCTCTAATTCTCGAATGAACTCTGGGTCTTGGACTAGGTCAATTAATTCAGAATCAGATGAAGTCCTAAACAAAGAGGTTTCAAAGTATTCGTCAAAGGGTTGGTCTTCAAGGTAAATCCACCTAACAGGACAAGATGATGATCTGAAGGTGGGCCAAGGACTAACAGAACTTTCTTGTCTCCTAAGAATTCTGGGGATCAAATTGGGGTTCTCAAACACTTGTGGTGGATTGGGATCAGGATTAGCTCTAGTGTAATGAGTCCTTTCTAAAGCCAGGTTTTTAGGTTTTGTTTTTGGTTTTGTTAATTGATATCAAAACAACTTCTATGATTTCTTTAATATGGTTTAGATTTAGGATTTAAACTTTCTTAAAGATTTGTTATGACTAAGGAATTGTCTTCCCCAGTGGAGTCGCCACTATGTTATCAATCATATTTTCCTTGAAGTTGTCAGAAGAAGGAAAGGTGTCCGAGGTAACCATAAACCAACATTTAAGTATAGAATCTAGCCAATCTGTACTCAGAGAGGGCTCTCTCTTTAAGATTTAGCTTTGTTTATGAGATATTAGGCTAGTTATGAAAGTTTGAGGGTTTTGATTTTGATTGGTGGTGGAATTTAGGAGCAGATGGATAGAGTAGAGTATCTCAGGCCATTGTGGTATGGATTCAACTAAAGATGGCTTAACTGGATTAGGCTAATTCAGCAAAGAAGGGCTTCATAGGGAAAGATAGCTAAACAAGGAACAAATGGTAACTTGAAAGGGTGAAATGGTTTTAAAAGGGAAGAAGGGCAGTTAAGAATCCTTCACCAAATTTTAAGAGGGAAAGTGGGTGATCACTAACAAAAAGCAATTAAGAATTTCTTGTTAAATGACCACAATGATAAACTAAGAAACAAGGAGCAGTTAAGAATTCCTTGTCTATGATAATTTAGAAGAAAACATTTAGAATACAAATGATTTTAAGAACAGATTACAATAAAGCACTTTCTGAAATATACTTTTTCGTTTATTATTTAGATATGAAACAAAAGTGAAATATTAAACCAGAAAATAGTAAAACACATAAGATATAGAATACTTATTTGTCCAACGTTTGACACATGAATCCTGTAAAAGTCCTTTGCTTTATTTCTTCATCCAGCCAGCCATACAAAAGTTGTTCAACAACGCTTTTGTTCCAAAATAATGAGTCTACAGAAATGTCTAAGAATCCACCCTAAGTACTTCAAATGAGGAAGTACTTATACAAAAATTTACAACAAAATATCTCTTAACTAAGAGAGATATAATCTAGGAAGACTAACTATATTTTACATAAAAGTAGAGACAGATGGTCTCGAAGATAGAAACTAAAAGTGAACTGATGGCTTGTTGTCCTTGTTTTTGTGAATGAGCTGGAGGCAGGCCCTATGATTGAGCATCTTCCTGTCTTGCTCCTAATTCTATGCTGGCTGCTTGCCTTTCATCTTCTTACTGATACTCTTTGACCTATTCTGATACTCTTTACCTGCTTTATCCTTATTCACCTTCTTTTACCAAAATTGACTATGGTAAATACTTCAATTTTACCAAGGTAAATCACAAAATTTCTATCATATCTGACCACCAATCATCCCTTGGTATCCTGGTCCTTTGTAGTTTCCTAAAGATTTCATCAGCCTCAGTGTATCTCACAAAATTGGGATGTACTGGAAACAAATGTTTCAATTCATGCTCAACATAAAAAAGGTTCTCTAGACTGTCATAAAGAACTCTCCCTATAAGTAAGGCTTTAGGTGTAGATGCACTAGCTGATGAACTGGCTTGATTATTCACATACTGACCCAATTTGTCAACATAATCTTCATGCCTCATCAATTTATCATTAATAACTAAAGGACTGGGAAGTCCTTTGCTTTGTAAAATGCCAAACTTTTCCATAAATTCATTTATGTCCTTCTGCATGTTTTGGCATTTTTCTTTCTAGTTTCTGCATTAGAGCTCTTTTAGTCAATACTTTCTTGATTTCTAGGATAGTCCCAGTTCTATCCTCAATATTTAGCTCTTCTAGCTTGTGCCTAGTCCTGTTGTTCAAAAATTTTATCAGCCTGATAGCTTCCTCAGGCTTCCCTCCTAGCTCTTCCTTAGTTTTCTAAATTTCTTGAAGAGCAACTTTCACCAATTCAAAATGTTCAAAAATGATCTGTATTGATGACCAAACATCATTTATTAACTGAGTGATGTTGGTCCATAGAATTTTTCTTATATCTGTTAAAGGCTTTTCAAAGGTGAGATCCTTTTCTAATGTTTTCACCTGTTGAGCTAAGCCTTTATTCTTCCTCACTTCTTCAGCAAAATTAATCTTTGAAACATCATACTTCTGCTCTAAGGTGACAAATTTCTCCTTTACCTTTTGGAGTTCAGAAACTTGGAGTTTCATTTCCTCCATTGACTTAATTAATTCTTCTGTGCTTTGACCTGAAGTTTTTGCCTGTGTTGTGCCTATGCTTGTACCTGTAATTGTTTCTGCTGTGGTCAAAGGGACATTTGGTGCAAGAGCTATTGCAAGTGTTGATGGGACTACCGTGGAGACCACTGGTATCACATTTTGAGGCTGAGAGGTCGACTCACTCTGCCTGCTCTTTAGTGATTTTTCTAATTCCTGCTCAGTCTCCTTCAACTGTTCATTTAGCTTAAGGAGTAAGTCCATAAGCTCTTCTTCATACTTCTTTTGAATAACTTCAGTAGTTTGTGGATGTCTTAGTGGAGGCAACTTTAACTACTTTCTCAAGGCAGCTATGTCTTCATCTTTCTTCTTTATTAAGGCCTCTGCAGCTTTTACATCTTTTGGGTTATGACCCAATCCAAAAGTCAATCCCTCCAGTGATTTGATTCTATTGTCCTTAGCCTGTGAGGAGGCTCTTTATAACTGTAGTTGGGTAGTGGTATTATTTAATGAATTCTCTAATCTGTGGGCCATCATGGCTTTGCTTGTCAAGGTGGAATACACCCTCTCCCCTATCTGCTTATGTAATTCAATCTAATATAGGGGGTGAATGTCCTTGGCCAAGACCTCAAAATCAGTTTTGAGGTAGTCTGCAAGTGATTGGGGCTGTTGTACTTTGGGTTTGAAAAAGCTCATCTGCATTTTACCTTCCTTGATGTCATAAGCTGACATCAACCTAGTTTGATTAGTAGGAGCCATCTTCAAATATTGATTGTAGACTTGGGCCTTTAACGGTTCATTTTTCGCCTTCATCTCTTTGAATTTATCTTTGATGTCCAAGGACTTGTTAGCTAAAGGCCTGAAAGATGATACTTCAGCACTTTGTTGTCTTTCCAGCTCTTGTCTTTTTGAGCTAGAAGGTGTCCCACCTGCTGGGAAGGTATGCTGACTATCTGCACCTTCTTTCCTCTGACTCCCTGTAGTTTCTTCAAAAAAATCCTCTTTTGAATGGGGATTTAACCTATGCCTCTTAGCACCAGGCTGATCTGAAGGACCACTGGTAGGGGTAGCTACTTCCCTGTCTCTCTTTAAGCTCTTTTCCTCATTCAGAGAAGTCTAAAAGATTGGGGGGTCTCCCATGTTAACTTGAGTTGGGTGTGTCTGTGTTTGAGCCTACTCTTGAGAGGTTTTAGGCTGCTTTGACATGTTTGATTGCCCTATTGCTGGAGTTCTAGTCTCTTGTTCTCTTCCCTATGATGTCTCTGCAAGTGGTGCACTTGTTTCCTGTGAGTGCCTTTGAGAAGTATCTGCTGTTGAGGTACTAGTCCCTGGTGTTGGTTTGTGAGATGTCCCAACTCGCACCTGTTCAAAAGAGTCCAGGTCAAGTGACTTTTCTAGATCTTTCATTACATTTTCTACATTGACCTGATCACTATCCATTTCTACAAGAGTCCCTTCCCTCCATTCATCCATCTTAGCATATTGCTCAATTTCTGGGATTATGTGATGAAAATATGGTGATACTCTATTTTTCATTCTCCTATCACAGATGAAATTGTGGAGGTCATATGGAGTCCAACCAAAGATTTTGTTTAATCTCATGTGATCTTCTAGGATTTTTTCTGTAGCTTTGCCTACTTCTCTATAGACAAATGGGCCTAGGTGATCCTTGATTCTTAATTGTGCTTTCTTCTTGGCCTTGGTAAAGTGGATCTGATATGAGTTTATCATTTGTCTATAATACTCCAATGCAAACAACCTCATTGGAACATATTTTGGTAGTTTGAATGGAGGAAGCTCACAACCATATATCGTGATTTCTGTGTGATTCTAATACAAGTACTAGTCACCTACCTTGTACTGTTTTGAAAGCTGAAGGATCCTTTTGATTTCATCACTAATCCTAGGAGGAGGATTTCTTGTCAGCAAGGTGGTCGCTAGATGGACAAACTGGTTAATGAACTCATTATATGTATAAGGGCAAGCAAAAGATTCATGGAAGATAGCAGTCCAAAAAATGACTGACCCTAGATTACCCTTTGTATCAAGTTTCTTGATAGAAAATGGGAACTTGTCAGACTAATAGTAGAGGATGAGGTGATATATGAATGTGGAATACTTAAAAACCTTTTCATTCTCCAATCTCATGAACTGGTCATGAATTTTCTCAGCAATAAATGTAGCATAATTGTACTTGATAGCAGGGGGCTAACCAGGGGTAAATATGGAAATCAACACTAGGGTTAATTCATCCACATACTCACTAGTGTTGAATCCCATGACTGCAGCTATCATATCAACTATAATTTTGTCTGTGTCTGTGAAGAAAGCTGACATATAAGGAAGGGAATCTTTGGGTTGATGGTTCTTATCCACAAAAATTTGACAAAGGTGACTGAGTTCAAGTTGGGATAATTTAGTTGATTTCTCAAGCAAATCTCCAAGGGAAATGGGGGTGAGGGCTTGACTAGGATGAAATTGCATCATCTCATTGATTGAGTCTGTAGTAATTGTGAAGAGGACTGTTTGATTGGGAGATATCACTGCTCTAAGGTTGGGGTCATAATTTGCATGACACTGATGGATAATGTCAGGAAAAACGTGTACAGAAGGGGAGAAAATACATTGGGAGATTTGATTCCCACAATCCTATGGCATCATAGCCATTCAAATGATTATCTTGGCATTGGAAAAATACTTTCAAGTGGTATTTATCAGTGGTTAGGTCTTTTATTTGAAAATCCTTATCTTCTAGGAGGAGATAGTCTAAATCACGGTGAGGGGTGGTAAAAGGTGCAATATTTTGGGCCACAGAGGTTTCCATTCTAGTTCTTGTGGATTCAGAAAAGAAACTGGGGTTTTTTAAGTGAAATTGATGAAATAGAGGGTCTCGGGAAACAGAATTATGGTGAATTTCAGACTTTTTCAATTAATTACAGGGAAAACAAGTATTCACAGGGTTTTCTTGACGGGAAGCTTGTAAATACCTGTTTCTAGTGAGGGCGATGAAATGTAGGTTTACTGGGTGTAATGGCAGAATCTGAGTGGCGTCGACTGTAAGTCTGAGGGCGGTTGATGGTTGAATGCACAAACTGGTTGACTTTGACATTCAGTTTGCATGGATATATGCCTTTACAGAATAGGATGACGAACTGTTTTCTTTTGGTTTTTATATAAAGTCAAAATTTGGCGAGTTTTTGGATTTGGACATGTAGCGTCAGTGGGCGAATGATCTGATGTTTTGTTGTTTAGTGGAAGGTGGTAAGCGGTTTTTATTGCACTGCTCATGGAGGGGAGGTGGTATTTGAGCTTGACTGAGCAATTCCATACGATGAGCAACGCGTGGTGAGGGCACTATTCACAAAACCGCTTCATGATCGCGCGCCAACGTTCAGTCAAGGAGGGCCGTGCAATATGCACAACAGCCGTTGGATGTGGGGGGCTTGATCAGACGGCTATCGGGGAGGTGAGGTGATGGGAGTTTAATGAGGGTGGGCCCAATGCAATTAAAGATTTTTTAATCATATCAGGAGCAACGGGATTGGTCGGGAAAGTTATTAATTAACCATGGGGGTTAATTAATCCTTATTTAATATGGTGGGGGTTGAGGTTCTTAATTAGTTACAGATTAACTAATTAATCCCCATTAATGATGTATTATGGTTATATTTAACCGAGGGGTGGGATATATAAGTATTTGGGATTTTTACATAGTTAAAATAATACGAGAGCGGGTGAATTTTTATAGGGGAATTACTTAATAACATAAATTAGTAGTTAATATGACATTGAATGTAAAAAGCACTAAGTCTAAAACATTTTCATGTGTATATTAAAACTTAGGCTAAGTGAAAAATGAGGGTTTTATGGAAAATATTTTAATTTCCCTAAGTAAAATAGAATTTTACTTAGGAAAATATTATCAAGGGAATGAATGATGTGTGATCTTTGATGAATGGGCTTAAGTACTTAAGCATTATAAATCATTGGGCTGAGGGTCCAGTCCCTCCAAAAGTTAGAGAAATTCTCTGAGCCCCTCTAATTTGATAGATACCTTGGCACGTATGCAAAATTAGTGAAAATTTAGGGGAAATGAGTAGGGAAGTCAATTATTTTGACTTTGCTTGCTTGATGTGCCTTCCATGTGATGTATGCCTTTGCCTTTGTGATGAAAATAAAAATATTTACACATTTAGACATATCATTGACCATATATTATTTCTGCAACCATCATCTACTAACCCTATCTACTTAACCTAGCATTTTTACTTCTCTATTAGGGTGAACTTAGACTGGCAAACCCTTATCAAACTTTCTTTTCTTTTACATGGTAATGCCTATCTAAGTTTACACTTATTACATCCAAGGGCTCAGATTAAACTGTTGAGCTCCTTTTTTCACTCTACCTATCTACTTATCTGCGAAGATTAAACTATTTGGTCAGATCTTTATTCTCTATTTCTACAACAAGAAATTGAAATATGAACTAGCCAAGTTTAAACTGTTTGACTATTCATGAATTGTGGCATAGGTGACAAACTACACACAATTGTTTATTATACAAAAGTAAAAAAGTAGTGGCATTTAGACTTGCACACTTTCCTGGTCTTTCTTTTTGTTGGGGTTCATTTTCTTTCATTTTTTGACCATCTTTTTATTTATTTTCACCCTTTGATTTTTCTTTTAGGGTATACCCTCTTTACATTTTTTAAATTTTTGATTTTTTTTTCAAATATGGAAAACCTTTGCAACAAGTAAGGGAATGAAAATATTACATAGCTCATCAAGTCAATCATGATATATGACACCTATTGGTATAGGGGCATAACAATTTGAACTCCATCATCAATATGTTTCCTAATGTTCTTATCTTTAGGAAATAACCATTTCAACATCTCAAACTTTAACATTTCTACCTACCCTTCTATTCCTAACATTTTTACTTATCCTTTCAGAGTGCATTTAAACTAGCAACCCAATATTTTCTTTTTATGAACAATCTATCTCTATACCTTATTCCCTTCATTGGTTTAGATTAAATTGTTGAGCCAATTTATTTTCTACCTATGACAATTAATTTAAAACAAATCCAATTATGATGAAACTGTATAATTGGATAAAATAACCTAGTGTGGCATCTAAACAAACTGCACACAACTATTATTTTTCAAACTGAATTTAGAACAAAGTAGTGGCATTTAGATTTGCAACACTTTCAGAGTTGATTTCTTTTTCTTTTCTGTCTAACCTAACATTTTATTTTGCCTTCATTTTTTAGGGCATCTACCCTAACATTTTCTTTGATATGGACATATTTATCAAAATATTTTCCTAACATTCTTTTATTCAATATTCTTTTTGTCCACATCCTATCTTAACATTTTGTAAATATATTTTCATTTTTTGTCTAATTTATTCTAGCTTATCAAAACAAAAAATGCTACAACAACTCCAACTGCTGGGAGTGTTATAACTCCGCCCATATAATGCCTCAAAAGGAATCATCCTTAATGACTCTAGATAGCCGTTGTTGTATGTGAACTCTACCAAAGGGAGATACTCTTCCCATTTCCATTGTTGGTGCATCACATACATTCTCAACATGTCCTCTAATATCATGTTGACCCTCTCTATCTATCCATTGGTCTATAGATGATAAGTTGTGCTAAAGGCCAACTCTGTGCCCAAAACTAGAATAAATCCTTCCAAAACTTGGAAGTGAACTTCACATATCTATTTGACACAACCTTCTTCAAAACACCATGTAGTCTAACCACATCTCTGGTGAATACCTGTGCCACATCGCTAGCTGAGAACGTAGACTTAACCAGAATGAAGTGTGCAACCTTTGTTAACCTGTCCACAATGACCATGATGGAATCATGCTGCTTCTCTATCTTGGGCAACCCTGTGATGAAGTCCATGGAAGTGACCTCCCATTTCTATTCTCGAATCACAATCGACTGTAGAAATCCACCTAGATTTTTACACTCTACCTTCACTCGCTGGCAGTCAAAGCATCTAGCCATAAACTCTGCTACATCCCTCTTCAAATTCGGCCAATAATAATACTTCTTCACCGCTATCAGTGTCTTCTGGTAACCTAGGTGACCTAAATACGGTTTCACATGAATCTCCATCAAGATCATGTTCTTGAGATCATTTTCATCTGGCACATATATCCCATCTCGGAACTTGACCAATCCATCTATTGTAAGACAATAGTAAAAGTCCTACGCACCTGCACCTTACTTGTACCACTACATGTACCTGTACCATCACCTATACCTGTACTTGTACCCGTAATATCACCCTACTCCAACCTGTGCACAATATCCATATACCTGGCATCCTTTTGTCCTTCCTACAAGATCCTATCTTATAAATATGTCCCATAGGAGCTCATAGCAGCTAAGTGATTCACCTGTATCCATCTATGAGAGAATCCGCTACCCTGTTCTCCTTACCTGTGATGTACCTAATCTGAAAATCAAACTCGTTGATCATGGCAAACCATATGGACTTCTGGCAATTCAGATTCGACTAGTCAAACAAATACCTCAACCTAATGTGATCACTCATAAGCACAAACCACCTGCCAAGAAGATAGTGCCTCCACATTTTCAGTGCATATATAATCGTTGCTAGCTCAAAATCATGCGTCAGGTACTTCTGCTCATGCTCGTTTAGTTTCTGGGACTCATAACATACCACTTATTTGTCCTTCATAACGACTCCACCAAGCCCTCTCTTGCAAGCATCTATGCATACCAAAAATTCCTTATCCAGATCTGCAATATGTAGTACTAGTGCATGTGTCAACAACTTCTTAAGTTGCTCAAATCTAGCCTCACACTCCTCAGTCCATTCAAAATTCTTACCTTTCCTCTGCAAGGATGTAATGGGATCAGAAATATGCGATAATTTCCTGATGAACCTCCTGTAATAGCCTGCCAGACCCATGAAAGATCTCACCTCATCCACTTTGTTAAGATCTACCCACTCCATGATGGCCCTTATCTTCTCTGGATCTATGGTAATTCCTTCCTTAGAGACAACATTTCCAAAGTAGTGCACCTTAGTCTAAACGAAACTACACTTACTGAGCATAACATATAACTAATGCTCCCTCAACAACCTCAACATTGCTGCTAAATGCTCGACATGTTCTTCCTAATTTTTAGAATATACCAGTATATCATCAATGAACATAATAAAAAACTTATCCAAATATGGATGCAACACAGTATTCATCAAATACATGAATGTAGTTGGAGAATTAATTAAGCCAAATGGAACAATAACAAACTCATAATGCCCATACCTAGTCCTAAACTCAGTCTTGTAAATGCCCTCCTCTTTGATGCGTACTTGATGATATCCAGATCTCAAATCAATCTTCGAGAACATTGTTTCTCCCTTCAGATGATCAAACAAGTCACCAATCCTTGGAAAAGGATATCTATTCTTGATAGTCACTTTTTTCAACTTCCTGTAGTCAATGCATAATCTAAGAGTACCATCTTTCTTCCTCACAAAAAATACCAATGCAACCCAAGGTGATACACTTGGCCTAATGTACCCCTTGTCCAACATTTCCTTCAACTGCAATTTTAACTCAACCAACTCAGGTGTGCACATCCTGTAAGGTGCTTTAGATGTTGGAGGTGCCCCTGGCACTAGCTCAATAGAAAAATCTACCTCCCTGTGAAGTGGCAACTCTATAATGTGTTCAGGAAATACATCCCATAACTGCTGCAAATTGGTTACTTGTTCAACACATCCGCATCCTCAGCCTTCTTAGCCATATCAATAGAAATGTGTACTGCAAATAGCTTGCACCCCTTCTTCTAGCTACACTTTGATTTCATAGTTGTCACCATCCTAACTGATGTAGCTTTCTTCTTACCTTGTAATACTCTTGGTTCTCCATTGTCATAAACACACTCAATAACTTTGTCATATTATTCAACCTTGGTCCTCTGTAGATACAACCAATCAATGCCCAATAACATATTGTATGAACCTAATGGTAAAACATTCAAATGCGTTGCGGTAGGCATACCATTAAATTAAATTGTGCAAGCTCTTACCCAATGATGCACTCACTTCTTTGTACCTGTAGCCAACTACACTAACCAAGACTCTGCATGCAACTTCTTATTCAAACCACACTTATCCACCAAGTCAGGACTAACATAGCTATAATTAGATTCAGGGTCAATCAAAATAGAAATAACTTGATCACAAATCTTACCGTCCATATCAATGATAGATTCCTTATGCTCTTCTTGTTTGTTATCCAAGGCTGCAAAGATATGTGGAATACTCTTACCAACATCTCCAACAGTCTGTGCCTCCTGTGCACTGTATATCTGAGGTCTACCACCCTAATTTTGTGAACAATCTCTCCTGTGATGATCCTTGCCACAAGTCCAACATTCTATAGGCTTCCAACCTCTATCCTTATTATTTTCTTCAGATCAATGTCCCTTTCCTCTATCTAGTGCATTGAACCTCTTAGGTGCTGCAACATTCTCCTTGTTATCTATACCCTATGGCCTTCCTCACTTTTTATCCCATTTTCTTTTGTTCTTTACATTACCTATCCAACTTGGCTTAGTCTCAGTGGTGCACCTTGATTGTTCATATCAATGATTTAGCTTTCGAATGGCCTCCTCCAATGATCTAGGCTCACCGAATTCAATCCTATCTTTGAATGGAACCAATAGTCCACTGATGAATATCTGAATCTTAGCATTCTCCTCCTTGAGGTAAGGCACATACCTCAATAGTTCCAAGAACTTACTGGTGTACTCATCATCAGTCATGGATCCCATGTTTAGTTCATAGAATTATTTTTCCCTGTCATCAAAGTACCTCTCCGACAGATACTTTTTCTTGAATAGCCATTCAAATTCACGCCAAGTCAGATCTTCCTCATTTATGTCCCTAATATTCTTCACATATTCCCACCAAATGTATGCTTTACCTTTAATATGGAAACTTTTATTACATGGAATTGCTTACCATGGATATTACAGAACCCTCCCCCTTGGGGACACCGTCCTCGATGTTCAACCACATGTATACCTCAACAACTTGCTAAAAGAAGACATATTTCTCATGGAGCTTTATAACATAGCTCGATGCAATATTTACAATGAAAGATCTGCTTGAGATAAAAACATCATGACAACATGACAACATACCGCATAGTGGGGCTTTATAACATAACTCATTACAGTATTTACAATGACCATCCTGTTGAGTGTCAACTCATATAAAATCATAACATCATAACATCATGGTAACATAACCACATGATAGCATAATAACATGACACTCATACCACATAGTAGATCTTTATATCATATCTCGTTACAGTATTTACATCCATACACACGTGTGCATATATCAACATCATCAAAATATATATACCAAAACATATGCCAAATCATATACCAAAACATATATGAAACATATAGTAACATCATATCTAATCATATATCAAAACATCATATAGCATATATCAACCATCATAAAGCATATATCGATCACCAAAAAGCATATAATAAACCAAAATAAAGAAAATACTAAACCACCATAAGCCAATACCAAGCCACCATAAGAAAATACCAAACCACCATAAGCAAGTACCAAACCACCATATCAAGCTACTTTGCCTCAACTGATAAACAAGGAAGGATTCATAGCCCACATATAATCCGCCATCACTAATGTAGCTTCATCAGGCCCAAAGTGCTTCCATTACACTTTAACTTGCTCAATTGCTAAGTTCCAAAGCATGAGCACCTTTTTTTTCAATATACACTGAGGCTCTAGCTAGAATTCTCCATCTGGTTCCACCTGCAATATAGACTAGTCAATTACATTATCAACATCTTTAACATAATTCTTAAGCAATGAGACATGGAAAACATCATGGAATTTCACTATTGAAGGTAGTGCAAGTCAATAGACTATTGGCCCAATCCTTTCAATAATGTTGAAGGGTCCAAAAAACTATGGTGCCAGCTTGGCACGTGATCCAATCCACAAGGATATCTTCTTCGATTTGATGCACAAGTACACTTGTTCCCCAACTTGGCACTCCTTAATCAACTTGTCCTTATTAGCATAAATCTTCTACCTATCTTGTGTTGCCTTAATATTTTTCTTAATCACCTGCATTTCCCGTTCCATGTCTGCCAACATATCTGGTCTAATCAATACTCTGCTAACCAAATCACTCCAATTGATGGGAGTGTTACAACTCCGCCCATATAATGCCTCAAGAGGAATCATCCTTAATGACTCCTGATAACCGTTGTTGTATGCGAACTCTACCAAAGGGAGATACTCTTCCCATTTCCGTTGTTGGTGCATCACATACATTCTCAACATATCCTCTAATATCATGTTGACCCTCTCTATCTATCCATCTGTTTGCAGATGATAAGTTGTTCTGAAGGCCAACTCTATGCCCAAAACTACGAATAACTCCTTCCAAAATTGGAAGTGAACTTCACATCCCTGTCTGACACAACCTTCTTCGGAACACCATGTAGTCTAATCACATCTCTGATGAATACCTATGCCACATCACTAGCTGAGAACGTAGACTTAACCAGAATGAAGTGTGCAACCTTTGTCAACCTGTCCACAATGACCATGATGGAATCATGCAGCTTCGCTATCTTGGGCAACCTTGTGATGAAGTCCATGGAAGTGACCTCCCATTTCTATTCTCGAATCACAATCGGTTGTAGAAATCCACCCAGATTTTACACTCTACCTTCACTCATTGATAGTCAAAGCATCTAGCCATAAACTCTACTACATCCCTCTTCAGATTCAGCCAATAATAATACTTCTTCACCACTATCAGTGTCTTCTGGTAACCTAAGTGACCTAAATATGGTTTCACAAGAAACTCCATCAAGATCACGTTCTTGAGATCATTTTCATCTGGCACATATATCCCATCTCGGAACTTGACCAATCCATCTATTGTAAGACAATAGTCCAAGTCCTCGGCACCTACACCTTACCTATACCACTACCTGTACCCGTACCATCACCTATACCTATACCTGTACCATGACCTATACCTGTACCTGTACTATCACCCTACTGCAACCTGTGCACAATATCCATATACCTAGCATCCTGTTGTCCTTCCTACAAGATCCTATCTTATAAATCTGTGCCATAGGAGCTCATAGCAACTAAGTGATTCACCTGTATCAGTCTACGAGAGAATCTGCCACACTTTTCTCCTTACCTATGATGTACTTGATCTCAAAATCAAACTCATTGATCGTGGCCAACCATATGGACTTCTTGGCATTCAGATTCAACTGGTCAAACAAATACCTCAACCCAATGTGATCACTCATAAGCACAAACCACCTGCCAAGAAGATAGTGCCTCCACATCTTCGGTGCATATATAATCGTTGCTAGCTCAAGATCATGCATCGAGTAGTTCTTCTCATGCTCGTTTAGTTTATGGGACTCATAACATACCACTTGTTTGTCCTTCATAACGACTCCACCAAGCCCTCTCTTGCAAGCATCTGTAAATACCAAAAATTCCTTATCCAGATCTGCAATATGTAGTACTAGTGCATGTGTCAACAACTTCTTAAGTTGCTCAAATCTAGCCTCACACTCCTCAGTCCATTCAAAATTCTTACCTTTCCTCTGCAAGGATGTAATGGGATAAGAAATCTGTGATAATTTCTTGATGAACCTCCTGTAATAGCTTGCCAAACCCATTAAAGATCTCACCTCATCCACATTCTTAGGATCTACCCACTCCATGATGGCCCTTATCTTCTATGGATATATGGTAATGCCTTCCTTGGAGACAACATTTCCCAAGTAGTGCACCTCAGTCTAAAAGAAACTACACTTACTGAGCATAACATATAACTGATGCTACCTCAACAACCTCAACACTGCTGCTAAATGCTCGATATGATCTTCCTCATTTTTAGAATATACCAGTATATCATCAGTGAACATAATAATAAGCTTTTCTAAATATGGATGCAACACACTATTCATCAAACACATGAATGTAGTTGGAGAATAAGTTAAGCCAAATGGAACAACAACAAACTCATAATGCCCATACCTGTTCCTAAATTCAGTCTTGTAAATGCCCTCCTCTTTGATGCGTACCTGATGATATCCAGATCTCAAATCAATCTTCGAGAACATTGTTTCTCCATTCAGCTGATCAAACAAGTCACCAATCCTTGGAAAAGGATATCTATTCTTGACAGTCACTTTTTTCAACTTCCTGTAGTCAATGCATAATCTGAGAGTACAATCTTTCTTCCTCACAAAAAATATCAATGCACCCTAAGGTGATACACTTGGCCTAATGTACCCCTTGTCCAACATTTCCTTCAACTACAATTTTAACTCAACCAACTCAGGTGTGCACATCCTGTAAGGTGATTTAGATGTTGGAGGTGCCCCTGGCACTAGGTCAATAGAAAAATCTACCTCCTTATGAAGTGGCAACTCTATAATGTGTTCAGGAAATACATCCTGTAACTGCTGCAAAATTGGGTACTTGTCCAACACATCCGCATCCTCAGCTTCCTGAGCCTTATCACTATAAATGTGTACTACAAATAGCTTGCACCCCTTCTTGCGGCTACACTTTACTTTCATAATTGTCACCATCCTAACTAATGTAGCTTTCTTCTTACCTTGCAATACTCTTGGTTCTCCATTGTCATAAACACACTCAATAACTTTGTCATAGTAGTCAACCTTGGTCCTATGTAGATACAACCAATCAATGCCCAATAACATATTGTATGAACCCAACGGTAAAACATTCAAAGGTGTTGCGGTAGGCATACCATTCAAATAAAATGTGCAAGCTCTTACCCAATGATGCACTCGCTTCTTTGTACCTATATCCAACTACACTAACCAAGACTCTGCATGCAACTCTTTATTCAAACCACACTTATCCACCAAGTCAGGACTAACATAGCTATAATTAGATCCAAGGTCAATCAAAATAGAAATAACTTGATCACAAATCTTACCATCCATATCAATGATAGATGCCTGATGCTCTTCTTGTTTGTTATTCAAAGCTGCATAGGTATGTGGAATACTCTGACCAACGTTTCCAATAGTCTGTGCCTCCTGTGCACTGTATATCTGAGGTCTACCACCCTAATTCTGCGAACAATCTCTCCTACGATGATCCTTGCCACAAATCCAACATTTTATAGGCTTCCACTCTCTCTCCTTATTATTTTCTTTAGATCGATGTCCTTTCCTCTTTCTGATGCATTGAACCACTTAGGTGCTGCAACATTCTCCTTGTTATCTATACCCTGTGGCCTTCCTCACTTTTTATCCCATTTTCCTTTGTTCTTTACATCACCTCTCCAACTTGGCTTAGTCTCAGTGGTGCACCTTGATTGTTCATATCAATGATTTAGCTTTCGAATGGCCTCCTCCAATGATCTAGGCTCATCAAATTCAAATCTATCTTTGAATGGAACCAATATTCCACTAATGAATATCTAAATCTTAACATTATCCTCCTTGAAGTAAGGCACATACCTCAACAGTTCCAAGAACTTACTGGTGTACTCATCATCTATCATGGATCCCATGTTTAGTTCATAGAATTATATTGCCCTGTCATCAAAGTACCTCTCCGACAGATACTTTTTCTTGAATAGTCGTTCAAATTCACTCCAAGCCAGATCTTCCTCATTCATGTCCCTCACATTCTTCACATATTCCCACCAGATGTCTGCTTTACCTTTAAGATAGCCACTCTAGTTTTAATGTTCTTTGAGTAGTCATGCAACTTGAAGAACTTCTTTATATCAAGTGTTGTCGCTTCAAATCGTACGAGTATCACAAGTGTTGTAAGGGAGATAGAAAGCCTCCTAGAGATAGCCTCTGGGTTGATTGTAGACCAGTGCCTAGGACATCTTAAAGAGAGGAGTGCATGTAAGATTATGAGTGGGGTTTCTTGTGCACTCCAATTGTCATGTAATAAAAATAAGAGGGGCTTGGTTCAATAGGCCTTCATTAAGGTAGACTCAAGCTAATAGATGGATCTAAATGTGGGGGGTATATTGGGGCAATCTCAAAGAGAAATGGCTTCCTCTGGTGGCCGACACACAATAATGAGACAACTCAATATTGAAGTTGTAGTAATGGTGGAGAGGAAGAGAGGAAGGAGGGAAATAGATGCTTAGGGTTGTGGCCAGCAGAATCCTCAACAACAATGTTCCAGCAGAAATATGGAAGAGGAAGGAGGTGGAGTGATAGAAACAACAAAGTAATTATTGAGGTTTCATGCCTATAACATGGGTACCTCTATCACCAAACAATGTGAGAAAGGTTGTGCTCATACAGGTACTGCAGGCTAATCTAATAACACAAGTAAATCTATAGTTACTACATGTACTATAGGTGATTGAACAACACAAGTAAATATGTAATACACATATGCATTGTTCTCTATTTAGCAGCCAGGGAAAATCCATGAATCAAGGAGAAACCAACAATCTCATTACACTATTTCAGAGAAGGAAAAACAACTTATGAAATGAGGTTACAAAAGGGAAAACATACTAAGCATCGATCATGCTTGGAATCACTAGAGAGTTTCATTCATCCAATATGAGTCAAACATACCATTCCTTAACATCCAGCACAACATCAGTCAAATCCCTCATGAATAAGAAAATAGAACCAAAATGGCATCTCAGAATTCAGACCACTCAGGTGAGAAATTTCGGAACCAACCAACCCTTGTTAAAGTGTTTCTTCTCCCTTTTTATAAAAAGAGGAGGAGCTATAATTACAAATTACAAAATATCTGAGCTAGAGCTCTAGTTGTTTGCTAGACTAGCTGTCTTGGCCCATGTAAGGCATTGTTGCCCAAAACAATTACAATTGGGATTCGATCCCTTCCTAGAAATAAACATAAATCAATGAACAAAGAAAGAAAATGGAAAGAGGAAGGAGTAGGTATCCTTCTGCTATCCCTGTGAAATTCTTTGGTCAATCCACATCTTAGCCGTCATGTGCTTCCCCTGCTACTCGACCATTTTCTGTCAATTCTACTTTTAGTGCGTGAATGACTGATTCTATGGAGTAGGGAGTGGGTCAACTGCAAGTGCCTGCCTCAACGGTCCTTTGTTGTGTAGAGGATTGAGGCTCCATGTTGAGTCATTAAGTTTTCGTGAGCCTTCCATATTGGTTTAATGTTTCCCATACTCTATTTAGTATCACAGCTATCGACCCATCCGCCTTAAGAGATCTACATAATCCTTTCAGTGCTCTGATACACCTGGGGTTGTGTTTACAGCGTAACAAATAATCCTTTGGATGTGGGCCTCTATAGCAAAAATATCATGAAACAGGCACGCTTTGATTTCCCCTTGGGCCCTCCTTTGCTTTAGTCCCTTTCTTCTTATTCATATCACCTGACCGTGGGCTGTGACGGAGTGCTTAGCCCTCAGGGGCTAAGGCGCTCAACTGCTGTCCAAGGGGACCCTTCCCTTTGTAACATGGAACACCTTTGATAATTATTTGTACCACATCGACCAATATCACGAACATGAAATCCTTATAAAATATAACCTATGAAACATCACATCCATGGACACTTTTCCTTATTGCAATCACAACCAGGGAGGAGTATCAGTGGAGGAAAGAATCTTACACTTTGTGCGACTGCCGATCACTAATTTGCGGGGTGACATCATCATTGGCACATGTCACCTGGTGAGTGGTGACACATGTCACCTGAAAATGGCCCCATAAGACCCCTAAAAATGCTAAAATTGAGTGACACGTGTCCACACATACTGCCACATCAGCAATGACGTCATCTGCCATGTCAGCTTTGAGGATCAATCATATGCCGCCATGTGGCCCCCTGGAGGAGAGAGAAAATGGCCTACCCGACCTTGTTTTCGCAGGCATTTCCTTTGTAAACTGATTTAGGTCTCCCCCAACACTTTAACACTGAGGGCTCGAATTATCGACGATTTGCGCTATTGGCGTGTTTCACCCCCCACAATTCCTTAAGAATGGCCAATCGTGGGACTGCAACACTGTGAGGTCACCTATATGCAGGATGTGGGTCCACGAGGTAGACGATATGGAGGACATGGGATGCGGGATGTGGGGCCTGCAAGATTGTAGGATATATTGTGCCCGAGGCCCCTAACCTCCGATATGTGATTTGCCTTTGTATTTTGTCCTTTGGTTTTTCCTCTTTGTTTTCCACCTTTCCCAAGGGTAACTTCAACATGATCTAAATTTTTCTCCAGGAGCCCATTTTTGGACTTCCATATACTGTTGCAAAGCTCTTTCTGAGAACTAGGAAATGTAGAGGGTTTGATTTATCTCTGAGAGCTTTTTTGGTGTTCGAAATGGCTTCAAACTTCACTACTTTTCTACACTCTGGGTAACTGATAACCTTATAAAGCAGTGACTGACAAAATTGGCTCCAACTGGGGACAATTCCTTGTTGTTAAGGTGTTGAGAATATGTAGACCAGTATCCTTCTCAATTGGGCATAGAGTCAGAAGTATATGAACTTTGCAACCAAAAAATCTCCATGGGGCTTTCCTCATCCATCTACAATGCAGAAAAATAAATCCTACCAATTAGAAAGTAAATGATCAGCTAGTGTGCTTATTTATATACACTCCTACTTATGCACAGGACTCAATTCACCTAAGTGAGTTCAACCCTCCAATGGAGCCAGGCCAACATTAGAGTATTGGGCCTTGTGCCTTTACATTGCTGAAAAAATAAAAATTAAAACAAGCATGCACCATGAAAAGTATTGCAATAAAGAACCTGATACATGATGTTGATACAACCTTTGTTGCCAACTTAAGGATAGGCTCATGTACTTAGCCACAGGGTCATGGAATTCACAAGGAAAGCTTGCAGCTGCGTCTTTTTATGAGTAGTCTGCTCACTAGTATCCTCTTGGCCAGGGAAGCCACAAACACTGGTTGGCTTTTTTCCTTCTTCACAGATGGGCTAGGAAGGGGATGATAATTTCTCTTCTTTGAGGACTTCAGGCTTAAAGTAATTTGGATCTAAAATTCCCTTTCCCTTGTCAACTGGGCTGGGAGGGTCTTTGGAGGAAGTGCCTTCATTTTGGTCATGTCCCATTGATGTATTTCTAGATGACCTAAGAGCATTTCTATTATGCAACTGAGCCATTATGAAATCAAAGAACTGCTTGTAGCAATCATCCATCTCATCATCATTTAGCGTTACATCAAGCTCATCCTCCTCTTCTTCATGCACCCTGAATTCTTGTTCTTTGTCAGAGAAAGAGGAATATTGTCATCAAAGGTTTATATTTTCTAACTCCATTTTTATTAGTATATATAAGGAGTTCTTTATTGAGCTTTCCATCTCTTCCATTTTCTCTTCCATTTCTTGACAAATGTAGCCACCATATTGTTTACAATTAATATTCAGACAATGGAGTCACCAGGGTGTTTATAATGAAATTGACAGTGGAGTCCCCAAGGTGAGAGATCTTCAACCCACACATCCCTTGCTCACCTAACAGAGGAAATGTAAAATTTTGTCGCACCCAGGGAAAAATATTCTAATCTGTTCCCCATCAACAGCGTCAGAAAGATGTTGTCGCTTGAAATCACACCAGTAGCACAAGTGCTACAAGGGAGATAGAAAGCCTCCTAGAGACAACCTCTGGGTTGATTGTAGACCAGTGCTTAGGACATCTTAAAGAGAGGAGTGCATGTAAGATTATGAGTGGGGTTTCTTGTGCACTCCAATTGTCACGTAATAAAAATAAGAGGGGCTTGGTTCAATAGGACTTCATTAAGGTAGAATCAAGATAATATATGGACCTAAATGTGGGGGGTATATTGGGGCAATCTCAAAGAGAAATGGCTTCCTCTGGTGGCCGACACACAACAATGAGACAACTCAATATTGAAGTTGTAGTAATGGTGGAGAGGAAGAGAGGAAGGAGGGAAATAGATGCTTAGGATTGTGGCCAGTAGAATCCTTAGCAATAATGTTTTGACAGAAATATGGAAGAGGAAGGAGTTGGAGTGATAGAAATAGTGGACTACTTATTGAGCTTTCATGCCTATAACATGGGTACATCTATCACAAAATAGTGTGAGAAAGGTTGTGCTCATACAAGTACTGCAGGCTAATCTAATAACACAAGTAAATCTGTAGTTACTACAGGTACTATAGGCTATTGGGCAACACAAGTAAATCTGTAGTACACACAGGCACTATTCTCTATTTAGCATCTAGGGTAAATCCATGAATAAAGGAGAAACCAAAAATCTCATTACACTATTTCAGAGAAGGAAAAACGACTTATGAGATGAGGTTACAAAAGGGAAAACATATTGCACATTGATCATGCTTAGAATCACCAGAGAGTTTCATTCATCCAATATGAGTCAAACATACCAGTCCTTCACATCTAGTACAACATTAGTCAAGTACCTCATGAATAAGAAAATAGAACCAAAATGGCATCTCAGAATTCAAACCGCTCGGGTGAGAAATTTTGTAACCATCCAACCCTTATTAAAGTGTTGCTTCTCTCTTTTTATAAGAAGAGGAGGAGGTGGAATTACAATTTACAAAATATCTGAGCCAAAGCTCCAGTTGTCTGCTAGACTACCTGTCGTAGCCCATGTAAGGAAATGTTGCCCAAAACTATTACAATTGGGATTCGATCCCTTCTTGGAAATAAACAGAAATCAATGAACAAAGAAAGAAAAAGGAAAGAGGAAGGAGTAGATGTCCTTCTGCTATCCCTGTGAAGGTCTCTGGTCAAGCCACATCTTAGTCGTCATGCACTCCCCCTATTGCTCAGCCGTTTTCTTTCAATTCTGCCTTTACTGCATGAACGCATGATTCTGTGGAGTAGGGAGTGGGTCGACTACAAGTGCTTGCCTCGGTAGTCCTTTGCTGTGTAGAGGAGTAAGGCTCCATGGTGAGTCATTAATTTTTCGTGAGCCTCCCATACTAGTTTAATGCTTCCCATACTCTATTTAATATCACAACTGTCGACCCATCTGCCTTAAGATCTCTGCATAATCATTTTGGCGCTCTGATACACCTGGGGTTGCGTTTACAATGTAACAAGCAGTCCTTTGGATGTGGGCTTCTAACGCTGAAATATCATGAAACGGGTGCTCTTTGATTTCCCCTTGGGCCCCCTTTGCTTTAGCCCCTTTCTGCTTATTCATATCACCTGACATGGGCTGTGACTGAGCGCTTAGTCCTCAGGGGCTAAGGCTCTCAACTACTGTCTGAGGGGACCCTTTCCTTTGTAACATGGAAAACCTTTGATATTTATTTGTACTGCATCGACTGATATCCTGGATGTGAAATCCTTATAAAATATAACCTATGAAACATCACAGCCGAGGAGGAGTATCGGTGGGGGAAAGAATCTTACACTTTGTGCGACCGATGATCGTCAATCTATGGGGTGACGTCATCACTGGAATGTTTCAACCATTGAGTGGTGACACATGTCACCCGAAAATGGCCCCATACAACCCTTGAAAATGCTGGAACTAAGTGACATGTGTCCACTCATACTACCACGTCAGCATCTGTACTGCCACGTCAGCTACCATGTCAAATTTGAGGACCAATCATATGCCACCATGTGGCATCCCTGGAGGAGAGAGAAAATGGCTTGCCTAGCCCTGTTTTCGCAGGCATTTCCTTTGTAAACTGATTTAGGCCTCCCCCGACAATTTAACACTGAGGGCCTGAATTATCAGCGATTTGCACTATTAGCGTATTTCACCCCCCGCAATTCGTTAAGAATGACCCATCGTGGGACTGTGAGATCGCGGGACTATGAGGTCACCGATATGTGGGATGCGTGACCGTAGGGTTGATGATATGTGGGATGTGGGACTGCAGGATCACGGGATTGTAGGACTATGGGACTGCAATACTGTGGGATCATGATATTGCGGGACTGCAGGGTCGGCGATATGTGGGATGCGAGACCTGCAGGATGTGGGATATGAGGCCTACGGGATGCGAGATTGCGGGATATATTGATCCTAGGGCCCCTGACCTCTGATATGTGATTTTCCTTTGTATTTGGTCCTTGTTGGGTGTGGACCCTGATTATCTTCTGTATTCAAAGGTTTCAGCTGGATGTATACCCCAGGAAGACTGTACACCCCTCCACGCGGGGGTCTAGGGGGGCTAATCCCCCTCGGCTGGGGGGTATGGGGACCAGCAGTCCCCTGGCAGGGGTTCGGGGGTAGCGCCCCCAAAGCTAAAAATAGATGTAAAATTGCCTTGTAAAAGTCTAGTAATTTCTAGTCAATCTAGGCCATTCATTAGGCAGATGATCTGATGGTAGAAGTTAAGTTTAATTTATGGTTTTTTGTCGTAGAAGGCAACCCCTCACTATATATGAGGGAATTATATTGCGTCTATATATATCTGGATTCTGAGTGAGGAAGAGAGAGGAGATTGAGAGCGAATAGGGTGTTACAGCGGATTTGCTATAGGTTGTATCTCTTCAGTTTGCTAGATAATATAATAAAATAAGGATTGGCTGTTTCTCTGTGGATGTAGCCCAAACTGGGTGAACCACATATATCTATGTCTCTCTTGTTTTATGCATTTTCTGTGTTTATATTTCTGCAATATTTTATGTGTTCCATTGCTCCGTAATATATAATTTTCTAACAACTGGTATTAGAGCTTAAGGTCTATTTGGCTAATAAACTTGTAGGAGAGAAGGGTTCCTAGTTTGAGTGGGAGCAATGGCGGAAGATGGTAGGTTTAGGGTAGAAAAATTCAATGGCCAAAACTACTAGCTGTGGAAGATGCAGATGGAAGATTATCTATATCAGAGAGATCTGTACCTACCATTGAGCGGAAAGACAAAGAAGCTGACGAGTATGATAGACATAGAATGGGACATTCTGGACAGAAAGGCACTTGGAACAATACAGCTGTGCCTACTAGCATCGGTAGCGTTTAATATTTCAAAGGAAACGACAACACAGGGTTTAATGTCGGCATTGGCCAAACTGTATGAAAAAACCCTCA
This sequence comes from Pinus tabuliformis, assembly GCA_031772625.1. Lineage (NCBI taxonomy): Eukaryota > Viridiplantae > Streptophyta > Pinopsida > Pinales > Pinaceae > Pinus > Pinus tabuliformis. The sequence continues at coordinate 1,556,184,417 of CM062819.1, forward strand.
GCCTCAAATAAGGTATTTCCTATGAATCGTTTATTTAATATGAAGATGTCAGAAGGTGGATCTGTTGCAGATCATTTAAATGATTTTAATACAGTTACAAGTCAGTTAAGTTCTATAGGGGCAAATTTTGATGATGAAGTTAGGGCTCTGTTATTTCTGTGCTCATTTCCAGAAAGTTGGAATGGTTTAGTTATGGCTATTAGTAACTCTGTCTCTGGATCTAATACTTTAAAGTTTGATGATGTTGTTGGTACAATCCTTAGCGACGAAATGTGACGAAAAAGCTCCGGTGAGACATCAGGTAATGTTTTGACTGCAGAGACTAGGGGAAGAACAATGGAAAGAGGAAAGAGCCCAGGATATCGCGGTAAGTCAAGAAAAGGCAGATCCAAGTCCAGATCAGGGATAGTGTGCTAGAAATGTGGGAAGAAAGGACACCTGAAGAAAGACTACAAGTCTCAGAAGGGAAAAGAAGGAGATGCGCAGTAAGAAACTAATCATGAAGCGAATGTAATAGGTGATGTGTTGCAAGATGCTTTGATTCTTTCATTAGAATATATTATTGATGCTTGGGTGATAGATTCAGGGGCCTCATTCCATGCCACACCTGATAAGAAACATTTTCATGATTATGTTCAAGGATATTTTGGACAAGTTCGATTGGGTGATGATAAACCCTATAAAATCGTTGGAATGGGTACAGTTTTCATAAAACAGCAAAATGGAAATCAGTGGTTATTGAAGAAGGTAAGGCATGTTCAAGATCTGAAGAAAAATGCGATTTCAATAGGATAGTTGGGAGGTGAAGGTTGTGTAACTACTTTCACAGATAAAACCTAGAAGGTCACTAAAGGATCCTTGGTAATGGTGAAAGGATAAAAGGTTGGTACATTGTATTTATGCAATGGTATTTCTAATTCTATTAATGCTTTAACCTCTACAAGAGAAGATACAACATTGTGGCATCATAGGCTCGGGCACATGAGTAAGAAGGGGATGCAGATTCTTCACTCAAGAAATTTGTTACCAGGTTTGAAGCATGTTGATTTAAAATTCTGTGGGAATTGTGTTTATGGAAAACAGAAGAGAGTCAGATTCCTTAGAGTTGGGAAAGAAAAGAAGAGTGAAAAATTAGAGCTTGTGCATTCAGATGTATGGGGACCTGCTCAGGTATCATCTCTTGGTGGCTCTCATTATTATGTTACTTTTATTGATGATGCAACCAAAAAAACCTAGATTTATTGTATTCAAAATAAATTTGATGTATTTGATACTTTCAAGAAATGGAAAGCTTTGGTTGAAAATGAGACAGGGAAAAGGTTGAAGTGTCTCAAATCAGATAATGGAGGTGAATATTGCAGCAAAGAGTTTGATAGGTACTATTCAGAGTATGGAATTTGTAGAGAGAAGACAGTTCCAGGAACACCACAAGAAAATCGTGTGTCAGAAAGGATGAACAGGACAATCATGGAGCGTGCAAGGTGGATGAGATTGCATGCAGGATTGCCTTTACAATTTTGGGCAGATGCTGTAGATACTACTGTTTATCTAATAAACAGAGGGCCTTCAAGTTCCTTGGATGGTGGTATTCCAGAAGAGGCATGGACAGGTAAAAAGGTAAACTACTCATTTTTAAAGGCTTTTGGTTGTGAAGCCTTTGTCCACATTAATAAAGAAAATAGAACAAAGCTTGAGGCAAAATAAAAGAAATGTACCTTTATTGGATATGGTGTTAATGATTTTGGTTATCGCTTATATGATTATGAAAATCACAAAATCATTAGGAGTAGAGATGTAATATTCAATGAAAAGGTTTTGTATAAGGATCAGCTGCAGGAAAAGAAACAGGAAAAAGAAAATAGAGAATACACAGTGCTTGATGACATCACAGAAAAAGTGATGGTGCCTGAAAATCATAATGATCAACAGCCAGAACAACAACCACAACAACAACAAACACCTCAAACACCTGAAAGTGGTGTTAGAAGATCTACCAGGATAAGTAGACCCCCTGAACGATACTCTCCTTCATTATATTATGTATTGTTAACTGATTCTGGTGAACCAGAATGTTATGAAGAAGCAATGCAGGTAGAAACCAAGAAGAAGTGGGAGCAAGCCATGAAAGAAGAGATGGACTCCTTAGCATATAACCAAACTTGGGACTTAGTCAGGTTTCCTGCAGGAAAAACAGCATTGCAGAATAAATGGGTTTACAGGCTGAAGGAAGAAGATAGAGGAAAACAAAGGTACAAAGCTAGACTTGTGGTGAAGGGGTTTGCACAGAAGAGAGGTATTGATTTTGATGAAATATTTTCTCCTGTTTTTAAAATGACTTCAATCAGAACTATTTTAAGTCTAGTAGCAGCTGAAGATTTGCATCTTGAGCAGTTAGATGTAAAGACAGCCTTTCTCCATGGGGAAGGAAATTGGCAAACTCATTTGCAATGAAGGATTTGGGTGCTGCAAAACAAATCCTTGGTATGAGAATAACTAGAGATAGGAAGAATCGCAAATTAACATTGTCTCAAAGTGAGTACATAGAAAAGGTGTTGAAAAGGTTTAATATGCAGAATGCAAAACCAGTTAGTATACCTTTGGCTAGCCATTTCAAATTAAGTAAGGAGGCGTGTCCCAAGACTCAGGAAGAAATGGCTCATATGTCTAAAGTTCCATATGCATCAGCAGTTGGAAGCTTAATGTATGCAATGGTCTGCACAAGGCCTGATATTGCACATGTAGTGGGAGTTGTAAGCAGGTACATGAACAATCCAAGAAAAGAACATTGGATGGAAGTGAAGTGGATTCTCAGGTATTTGAGAGGTACCACAAATCAAGCATTATGCTTTGGAGGTTCAAACATTGCTCTACAGGGATATGTTTATGCAAATATGGTAGGTGATAGAGATAAAAGGAGGAGCACAACAGGGTATGTGTTTACTGTAGGTGGAACAACTATCAGTTGGGTTTCAAAAATCCAAAGTGTTTTTGCACTTTCAACAACAGAAGTAGAGTATGTTGCTGCTACAGAGGCTAGTAAAGAAATGATTTGGTTACAAAGGTTTTTGGATGAATTGGGCAAGAAGCAGGAGTTGCGCAGGATATACAGTGATAGCCAGAGTGCCATACATCTTGCAAAGAACTCTACATTTCATTCCAAGACTAAACATATACAACTCAAGTACCATTTCATACGGTTAGCATTGGAAGATGGACAGTTGAAGTTGGAAAAGATACACACTAGCCAGAATCCTGCAGATATGTTAACAAAAGTTGTAACCAGGGAGAAACTGAGAATCTACTCAGTTTCAATTGGTCTTCAAGTATGATGAAGAAGATGAGAAACAACCAGGTCCAAAGTGGAGTTATTGTCTAGCAAATGAAGCAGCGGTGGAGTTGCTATAATCAGTCTCCAAGTAAGAGATTGTTGGGCGTGGAGCCTGATTATCTTCTGTATTCAGAGGTTTCAGTCGGATGTATACCCCAGGAAGACTGTACACCCCTCCATGCAGGTGGGACTTGTCCCACCCATGGGGGTCCAGGGGCGAGCGGTCCCTCGATGGGGGTTCGGGGGCAGCGCCCCCGAAGCTAAAAATAGATGTAAAATTGCCTTGTAAAAGTCTATTAATTTCTAGTCAATCTGGGCCGTTCATTAGGCGGATGATTTGACGGTAGAAGTTATGTTTAATTTAGGGCTTTTTTCCCCTATAAGGCAACCCCTCACTATATATGAGTGAATTGTATTGCATCTATATATATATATGGATTCTGAGTGAGGAAGAGAGAGGAGATTGAGAGCGAAGAGGGTGTTACAGCAGATCTGTTGTAGGTTGTATCTCTTCAGTTTGCTGGATAATATAATAAAAGAAGGACTGGTTGTTTCTCTATGGATGTAGCCCAAACTGGGTGAACCACGTATATCTGTGTCTCTCTTTTTTTATGCGTTTTCTATGTTTATATTTCTGCAATATTTTATGTGTTCCATTGCTCCGTAATATATAATTTTCTAACACTCCTTTGGTGTTTTCTCTTTGTTTTCCATCTTTCCCCAAGGTAACTTCAACATGCTCTAACTTCTGCTCCAGGAGTCCATTTTTGGACTTCCATATACCATTGGAAAGCTCTTTTTGAGCACTAGGAAATGGAGAGGGTTTGATTTATCTCTAAGAGATTTTTATGGGTTTGGAAATGGCTTCAAAGTTCATTGATTTTCTTCACTCTGGGCAACTGATAACCTTATAAAGAAGTGAGTGACAACACTGAGTAACCAAGCCTCTACAACCTATGATCTCTTTACTCTACATCAAAAGTAAGTGGATTTTCTTTCTTAAAATCATCTAAAAAGTATCCCCTATCACTCCTCCTGTAAGGATGATAATGGTGACGATCATAATTCTTATCTAAATTAGAACTAGAGTCATACTTGTGTCTATCCCTTCTCCTCTCTGGAGTGTCCAAAAATATTCTATGTCGAATTGTGTCCTCTCTATACGATTGGTGACTGTCATGCAATATACTATCGTATGCCCCATTAGTTTTATCCTCCTTCTCATGACTGATCTGAAGTGGTCCTTACCACTGCAAACCTGACAAGCTCTATAGTATCACTGCATTTACTTCTGCAAACTTTTCCTTTGTCTATATGATTTTGTCATTATCTGCCTTACAACTCCTTATTTCTTCCTTTAAGATTCTCAATGTCACTTCCAAATTGGAAGAGTTCCCAACATTGTACTACTCTTCGGATTCGTCAGTAGAGTCTCTATAATCAACCATCTTGCTAGCCATTTGATATTTCTTCCTGCAAGGCATAATATGTTAGATAAACCAAATCACAATAAATCAATGCACCTTAGTATAGCTCACGGAGGATACCTTGTCTATAATATCATCAAATCAGCATGATACATGTATAACATAATCATAACAACATATCAACATACACAAGTAAATGTATCAACTCATAAGCATCATTCTAGCTAGGGTCTAGTCATCAATGTAAGGCCATATCAACAGTGCATGCTCTGATCCCATGCATGACAACAACCATTATTCCATTATACACATTACAACATGCAACTGACAATATGCATAAGAAATGCCTAACCAACTACAAATACACATAAATGCATGTAGTCGAACATAATCGATCAGTTCTTGCAATCAACCTACAAGACTGATACATGCAATCCAAATATTCAAGAATGTAACCTAACATACAAGGATGTAAGTAGGCGACACAAAATCAACATATAAATGAAATATAACCATATGCAACTATTCACATGCTCATGATAAATATGTTTCATGAAATCAATATCAAATTCTCCATGATAACCATAATACAACCCTAATCAATCATGAAGAAAATGTAACAAGTATATAAGTGTAAGAGACACACATGCAACTGACATGCATGTATGATTAACACATTCAACCCATCTAGTCTGAGAGTTGAACCATGCTTTGATACCACTCTCTAGCACCTCCGCTTAAGCCTACCCAAAGTAACCATGCCATCTGGGTAAACATGAGACGAGAGGCTACTATGATCATATTCGACCTCCTATGTGACCTCAAGGAAGTGGAATCAACGGAACATCACATAAAGTCATCCAACATAATCAACAGAACCCTCAGGAGACAAGTCAACCACTCAGACAACCTGTCCCTAGGTCCCACTATTGTTTTAGGTCTCTTAGGTTATATTTTTTCTCATTCTATGGGTAAGGGAGTGGCCAACAACACAAAGTCACTCTCATAGGCCTGCCTGCCAGCGACTGTGGACCAAACTCACCAGATCTATGCCAATGATCCTGGGAATTAAGCCACTTTTTTAGGCCCAAAACCCTGGCCACTGCCCAGAATAGAATGAAAGCTCAAAATCAAGTAAAGTATAGGGAAAAAATGATGCAAAAGTAAACAGTTGATCAAGGCCTTAACCAAACCCCTACTATCCATGATAGGAATTTCATCAAACATATCATCGACATGTAATCTGTAGGTGTAAACAAAAAAATTAAGTGTAGGGATCTCATACTTATTTGAGAATATCTATGAACCATTGTTCCCTCATGCCATTTGCTGCATATTCATGTATTAGGTCATAAACACATTATCCATTCATATACAATTTAAAACATGTTGAGAGCCATACATAGCTGCTATCATAAAATGTGCATATAACCAGCATAGTAGGAACATAAATACTATAAACATATCAACCATCAAAATCCATATATACATCAGTACCTTTATGCATCAAAATCAAGGGAATGAATTTCTCATTAATGAATGCAATAAACCAACTAGATATGGGACTACCACATTCCACCTGACTGTAGAATGGCTGAGTCAAATCTCTCTTCATCCATTCATCCCCATGCCATATTCAAAGCATGAATGTGGGATCTCATAAAACATATCAATCAAAACGTATCCAGGGCTTCCAGAGGCCATCTACCTCAACCCATCAAACAGTTAATCCACCTCACAATAGGACATCACAAAACCATCATCCGATTGGTCTCTATCCAAGCCTTCTAGGGCTTCTAGAGCATTTGTCCAACGAAGGCTTCTAGAACTAGTAACTCAACCCACAGCTTATACAGGTCTTCCAGAGCGTTTGTCCAACCAAGGCTTCTATGACTAGTAACTCAACCTACCAAGGGCTTCCAGAGCATTTGTCCAACCAAGGCTTCCAGGACTAGTAACTCAACCCAAGCTGTTACAGGGCTTCTAGAGCATTTGTTCAACCAGGGTTTCTAGGACTAATAACTCAACCCAAGCTAAGGAAACATGAGAACCAACCAAAAACAAACAATGAAAGTAAACCCACAATCATCATGGCTATCCAGGAAATGGCAAGGCTAGGCAATCCATTATCAATCCAGGAAATCCTCCATGCCAATGATAGATCACAACCAAGAAACCACATTCATATGCCATGCAAGCCAAAACTAGTGAAGAAATCATGCATGCAGCTCGGTACCTGCAAGACAATCTGATGTAGTTGCTGATGCCGATGCTGTCTTGTGCTATCCTGCTCTTCCTTTGACTTCTTTCTCAAAGAATCCAAATATTCCACACCCTCCAAGAGCGTTCCAAGAAAACTCTAAGTATCCAAGAGTATGAGAGAGAGAGAGAATAATGAGAGAGAGCTCCAACATTGAATTACAAAAGGTTACCAACTAGTCCTCAAAAGCCTTTTTATGAATGAGGCCTCTATTTTATTCATTTTCAATTATTTTCCTTCATTTTCCTCCTCACATGCAACCTTCCATTATTTTTATAAATAAACATGCCAAAAATACCATTTTTCCTTTCTAAAGCCTTATCCATTGCTTTTGCCAATTTCCTTAGCCATAAACAACCAAATGAATACCCCCTAGGATGTCTTGCCAAACATTCAGCTTGGAATAAGTGTCCCATCGACCGTGGCTATTGTTTTTAACTTTTATTACATGGAATGTTTTACCAGGGTTATTACAAATAAGAGTTAAAGGGTTTTTATATTGGTAGGTATAAAAAATGGAGCTCAAAGTTAGTGGAAAAATATAAAGGGGTATAAAAAATGTTAATGAAAAAATGGATACCTACAATATCTATTGAAAGTAGGGGTTTTTTAAATTGGGAAGGTGCAAGTTCGTATTGGTAGGGGGTTAAATAATGTGATTTTTAAAGGTGTTTTCCAATATGTAGTCAAATTAATGGTATTGTTTATTATGCTATGAACGTACGTGATATGTTAGAGGTTCATTGAATGAAGCTCCTGTGAAAATCATAGAGGTTGGAACAGTATGATCCAGATTATCCATAGTACTATGTTCATTATGTCGACATTTCGAACCCCAAAGGGGGTCCATCATCAGGACAGAAAATGAATGATAGATTATGAATGATAGATTGAGAGAAGAATCTTCCAACCAGAACAGATAAATAAAAACCTAAAGTATAATAAATTCAAGTAGAAGCCGACTAATTTAATTCAAGTAGAAGCCAACTAATTTAAAGACTAACCTACATATACTATTCAATTTTCATTATTTTTAGTTTTAATTATTTTAATTTAATTTTAATTTATTTTAATTTAATTAAATTCCTTATTTTAATTAACCTAATATGAATTAGTGAATAATAAAACTAATTAATTCTAATGAGATAACAGATGAATAAATAGATTTAAATAGATTAAATGTAATAAGTTTATTTTGTATAATTAGTTTTTAATTTTTGTATAATTAGTTTTTAATTTTAATTAGTATATAATTTTAATTTTAATTTTTCTTTCTTTTAATTCAGTAACCTAATTAAATATAATTAGTTTATTTCAATTTAAAATCAAATTTTTATTTTAACCTAATATGGATTACTAAATTATAAATTATAAATTTTTATTTTTATATATAAAAATATAAGTGTAATTTATTTCTTTTTTACTGAAACAAATAAATTAATAAATTAATTAATCCATTAAATACCTAACTAGGAAAGTAATAAATGGTTTGATTTGATTAAGATTAAATTATTTTATTCTTATTTTATTTTTATGATTTATAGATTAATTTCATTGATAGATAATTAAACCCTAAGTACCTAATTAACAAAGAAATAAATTATTTAATTAATTTATAATTTTTATTTTTAATAATGTTAATTTTAAAATCTATTGTCACTAGAATTTTTTTTTATATTTTGTTATATTAGTTACTCAATTTATTTATTAGTTAATAATCATCTATATTATCTTAAAATAATCTTAATAATTATTTATTATTAAGATTTAATAATAAATAATTTTATTTTATTCATAGATAATTAAACCCTAAGTACCTAACTAGCAAAGAAATAAATTATTTATAGATTAATTAATTTAAAAATTTTAATAATGCTAATGCTAGAATATATTGTCACTAGAATAAAAAATTTATTTTTGTTTTATTAGTTATTATTAATAATAATCATTTATTTATCTATTTAAAGATAAATGGTTATTATGTCAAATAAATAATTTTTAATTCCTAAAAAAATTATTATCACTAAGACAGATGCTATTAATTAAGGAACGGGGAGGAAGATACCGGTGATACTACACCTCGAAAGATCTGGAGGGATTTATATGTCTAATCAGGGGAAGCGAGTTTCCACTAATCTCATTTCCACTGTTGAGATTATGAAGAAACTTCATAATTTCGATAGCCTCTTTGATTTTCCTCTTTTGATAATGATCCTCTCTTGCAATAATTCTGGCGTCCTCCAAACACACATGATGTTTGGTTTTGGATGAGTGTTCTACAAGGGCCGATGTATGGTATCTCCCATTCTTAATATTAGCTCCATGCTCTTTAAGTCTTGTTTTCAAAGATCGTCCTGTTTCGCCAATATAACTCTTGCTGCACGAACAATCAATCTTATACACACCCTTAAGTTGTTGATGATCTATGTTATCCTTAACTGACCTCATTTTCTACCTAATCATTCCACATGTTGTAAATTGAGTGTTTATGTCCTTCTTTCTTAAAATTTTAGCGATTTTATCTGTAACCCCTTGAATGAATGGGAGGTACACTTTCCCACAATTTTCTTTCCCGTTTTCTTGGGGACCCCTAGAGAGGACCTTTTCTTGAGCTCTTTTTATATCTTTCTTAATACTAAACTCCATGTATCCTATATCTTTGAAAACAAAGGTTAACTGTTTAATTTCTTCATTTAGGTGATCAGAGTCAAAAATTCTGAGAGCCCTAATAGCCAGAGTGTTTAAGACGCCAAATTTTTGTGATGGATGATGGTATGAGTCAGCATGTAGATAGCTTTCTGTATGTGTTTTCTTCCTAAAGACATGGTGTCCCAAAGTACCATCCTCCTTTCTACTGATCAGGACATATAGAAAAGGAATTTTATCGTTTGCTTCAAGCTCCATAGTAAACTTGATTTCTGATGATATAGAGTTAAGATGATTAAAAAACCTCTCCAACTCAGCCTTGCCATGAGTCCATTTTAAGTTGGTGTCATCAAAAAATATTTTCCACCACATTGGTTTTAAATGGTATGAGTCAAGGGCTTTCCTTTCAAATTACTCCATGTATAAGTTGGCGACAATAGGTGAGAGCGGGCATCCCATGGCGACTCCCGATATTTGTTCATAATAATGGTCTTGAAAACTGAAAAAAGTGGAACGTAAACAAATTTCTGCAAGTTTTGTTGTTTCAGGATCAGTGACTTCTTTTATAACATGAACAACTTCATCTAGAGGAATCTTTGTAAACAAAGAAACCACATCAAAACTTACTAGAATATCATCCTTATCAACCCTCTCATTCTTAATAAGTTTCACAAAATCATTGGAGTCCTTTATAAAAGAGTCTGTGTTACCAACCAAAGGCTTCAAGATCTTAGCCACATATTTAGCTAATTCATAGGTAGGGGAACCAATGGTGTTGACTATTGGTCTAAGAGGGACCCCTTCTTTATGAATTTTTGGTAATCCATAAATTCGAGGTATAACCTCACAGGATGGAATTAGCCTCTTTTTCATTTTATCATCAAGGTTCGATCCCATGATAGCCTTCTTGACCTGTTTTATAACCTTAGGAATGGGGTTGGAGTTAATTCTTCTATAACTACCACAATTTAAATGCTCATTCATTTTATGAATGTAATCCTCCTTATCTAAAACAACAGTTGCTCCTCCTTTATCAGCCTTAAGCACCACTATTTTATCATTATTACAAAGTGATCTAAGAGAAACTTGCCCTTCTTTATTTAAATTACTCTTTGGCTGCTTAGATTTCATCATAATAAGGGAACAATCTCATCTTAATACTTCTTTGTCATCCAATGAAAGGCCTTGAGTCCCATTCTCAATGTTGCAGATGATGCTTTCAAATGGAATGTTCTTGGGAGAGACTGCGAACCCCAAGCCTTTGCTAAGAGTATTAATTTCTTCAGGAGTGAGCAGTAAGGATGAGAGATTAATAACTTTCTTATTAGGTAATAGTTTTGAACCACTTATATTAGGGACACTGTTATTCGGATTCCCCAAGTCTTTACTGAAAACAGACCTATCATTACCGCAATTTTTACTGCCCCCATATTCCTTGGGTTTTGCCCTAAATTGAGTATCTACGCAGGTCACATCGACGTTGTTCATATCAATCTTATTGGGACTGTTGTTGTTATTAATGGTAGAACCTCTGTGCTCACCTATCGAATTAATTCGACATCCTATATTAATTTCAGGAACGTAGCTCTCACCCTCCACGTCATTGTTGTCCTTATCCATTTTTGTTATCGGATTTTTAGTTCTCTTATTGTCATTGTGTGTTATAATATCCACCCCTTCAATGTTTGCTCTATCAATAACGTTGTCATCTACAGTTTCGTCACTAATCCTACCTCTTTCACCATCCACGCTATCAACACCTCCCTTACCACTGTAATTTCCAACATTGAGAGTGCTGGAATCAACGCATGAGACTAATGTGTTTCTTCCTTTAGCATACACTGTGCTCACAACACCCACCATGCTCTCAACATTAATTGGAACTGCTACTACATCACCTATCCTTGATGCTGGAAGTACTCCGTTCCAAACAGTTGAATTGATTATCACTACATTATCAACCTTATCTCTCGGTTAACAACATGCACCTTCATCATTCACTACAGGTTGTTTTCTATTTTCGAGCTGCCAAGTTCATCAGAAGCCTCAACCACTAAAGTTGAAACCATTGAACATCTTCTTAATTTGGAGAGCTTTTTGGAATGTCTCTCACAGGCAACTCTACCTTCTTTCTGAGCCTTCAAGGCAACCTTAGCATCAATTGTTCTCCATAGATTGAAGCTGATTATCCTAGCTAAATTTAAGTGAGCGGAAAGGGCAGAGCGACTGAGCCTATCTAATGCAGCCCGCGTTTTCTCGATTTCACCACAAATGAGAGCCAAACTTAATTTTAAAAATGAATTATTGTTATATCGATTAAAAAGCCTATGTTTTACTTAAGCAAATAGAGGTATGATATTGTTGTCTCTACATTGTTTTAGAAATTGCAGGTCAGCAATTCTTCTTTCAATCTTTATCCTTGAAATTTCCAGAAAACAAATCTCATTCCATGTATCCCCTCCGTACAGGGAAGTTATGTTAGACTTTAAGCTTCTGTGGTAGTTTTTTGGAACAGTATGATCCGAATTATCCACAGTACTATGTTCATTATGTCGATGTTTCGAACCCCAAAGGGGTCCATCATCAAGGCAGAAAATGAAGGATAGATTGAGAGAAGAATCTTCCGACCAAAACAGATAAATTAAAACCTAAAGTGTGATCAATTCAAATAGAAGCCGACTAATTTAATTCAAGTAGAAGCCGACTAATTTAAAGACTAACCTACATATACTATTCAATTTTCATTATTTTTAGTTTTAATTATTTTAATTTTATTTTAATTTATTTTAATTTAATTAAATTCCTTATTTTAATTAACCTAATATGACTTAGTGAATAATAAAACTAATTAATTCTAATGAGATAACAAATGAATAAATAGATTTAAATAGATTAAATGTAATAAGTTTATTTTGTATAATTAGTTTTTAGTTTTTGTATAATTAGTTTTTAATTTTAATTAGTATATAATTTTAATTTTAATTTTTCTTTCTTTTAATTCAGTAATCTAATTAAATATAATTAATTTATTTGAATTTAAAATCAAATTTTTATTTTAACCTAATATAGATTACTAAATTATAAATTATAAATTATTATTTTTATATATAAAAATATAAGTGTAATTTATTTCTTTTTTACTAAAACAAACAAACTAACTAACTAACTAACTAACTAACTAACTAACTAACTAACTAACTAACTAACTAACTAACTAACTAACTAACTAACTAATCAATCCCTTAAATACCTAACTAGCAAAGTAATAAATGATTTGATTTGATAAATGAATAAGTTGTAATATAAATGAAATAAATGAATAAGTTGTAGTAATATTAAATGAATAAGTTGTAGTATAAATGAAATAAATTAGAAGTTAATTAAAGAAAAATTGTTTTCAACATGTAATGGAAAGAATCGTTGATTAAATAAGGGAAAATTGTAGGTTATGCGAAACTTTATGATAGTATTTTGCATAGCTTTAGAAGAAGTTAACAACATTGTTACCTTTCTGCTTTATGTTTTCATGCTTCGGTTGGAAAGAATTACTAGTTTAATAAGTGAAAAAGAGCATGTTATGTCAAAATTTATGTTAGTGGAAATAATTGTTTGTTGAATAAAGGAAAAATCGCAGGTTATGTGAAATTTTATGTTAGTGGAAAGAATTGTTTGTTAAATAAAGGAAAATCGCAAGTTATGTGAAATTTTATGTTAGTCTTTTGCGTAGATTTAAAACAAGATAACAATATTGTTAGTCCTTGCTTGGGACTAATAGCAACAAGATAACAATATTGTTAGTCCTTGCTTGGGACTAATAGCGATCGATAGAGCGTTGACGGCATATTAATCCTTTGTTTGACCAAAAATATTTATGTGTATCACAACTTTAACCAAAGTTTTAATATTAGAAAATAATATAAAATTTATTATGTAATTTCTGATTGGACAACAAAGTTGACGGCCTTATTGCGGGCTTCGCTGTTTTCAAGACATTCATGTTCGTGTAAAAGTAAGATATCCAAAGTTTTCAGATATGGAAAGTTTTTGTTATCCAAAGTTTGGTCATATTGCCGACCTGAACATTTTATCGAAAGGTTTATGCAAACATTTGGTCTACTTTTTATCCAAAGTATTTTAGTTGATACTTTTTATCGAAAGTATTTTAGTTGACAGCACATCGCTTCGTGGTGGCAAGCTAACAGCCCATCGCTTCATGGCAAGATGCATGCACCTGCATTCGCTGAGCCCGTGCCTCTTTTAAAATACAGATCTCTCCTCCTCGGCTCCATTACCTTCGGGAAAAGCTCTTCTAATTTTTTGCTGGAGTCCAGAAGTAACCCTCTGCCGTAGCGGGTTGTAGCCTTCTCAGACTTCATAGCTCGCATGCTTTGCCATGGCTCGACATTCTTCTCCACAGTAGGTTCTTAGTTATTAATCCCCTCGCTAGTTGTAGCCTTCTCAGCTTTCATAGCTCCAATGCTCTAGCATTCTTCTTCAAGGTTCTTCAAGCTGCCATCTTCACGTTTAGGTTGACAATTGAATGAACATTTGGTCTCAAGAGGCAAAAGGGCATACCTAGAGTAAGCATACCTTAGTAGAAGTGCTCTCGTTTACATCTGAATGGGACGTTCACATCTGAATGAGAAGTCGGGCAACATTCTCCCACCTGTATACTTGTTGGGATATTGTTCTCTTATTCGAAATGCTCCCAGCTGAGATGAAATTAGCATTGAAACTCTTTTTTCTGAATGAGAAGTCGGGCAACATTCTCCCACTATACTTGTTGGGATATTGTTCTCTTAATTAGCATTGGAACTCTTTTTTATGTTTGGCTACATAGACTATAAGAAGATTTATAAGTATGAAAGACAGAAAGAAAGAGGTACATACGTTTGTGGCTACGTTAGACAGAATTAAAGCAGTACCAGCAACATAAACAGGAAGAGGTATGTAAAACTCATCCTTAGTGGCTCTGCTACATAGAACTGATAACATTTATTTGATCTAATATCATAGAACTGATAACATTTATTTGAAGCACCTTTGTTTCATGTTCCCATATATAATTGTTTTGTTTTGATATAAAACTGTTTTCATTTTTTTGCATTGTTTTCATTTCCATCCTACGTAACCTGGTCCCATTTATGTATTGAGAGCTTTGTAGTAGGACAAAGGTAGTGGCATAGATGCAGCAACGAATTCCTCAGCAACAGTCTCTCTTCTTTCACAGCTCTGTAGTAGGACAAAGGTAGTGGCATAGATGCAGCAACGAATTCCTCAGCAACAGTCTCTCTCCTTTCACAGCTCTGTAGTAGGACAAAGGTAGTGGCATAGATGCAGCAACGAATTCCTCAGCAACAATCTCTCTCCTTTCACACTCTCATTTAGAGGATGGCATAGGATTAAAAGTTAAAACAATTTTTATGTTCTCCAACATGAAGAATGCATGAGTAAAACAAATTTGGCGGTGTTTGAAATAAAAATTCATTATTGACAGAATAGAGATGTATAACTATAGTTCTGAATAGAGTTAACAACCTTGGTATAATGGAAACAGTGAATTATCAAACCTTAGGGGAGGCGAAACACTTCAGCTTCGAGAACTGTCTTAAATTACTATTAGATGATAATTTATATAAATATTAATGTGTATCTTCGAGGGGAAAGTGAGTCATATGAGATAATGTATCACCTATTGAGCAACATTCTGCCAGCAAATTCTGCGTTTCCATAGCGTGATTGTTTACCTCGTGTGTAGTGCACATCTTTTCTACAAGATTTGGAGAGCTACCATTGCACTCTTGCGTCTTCTGTGATTTGTTGTTATTCTATTAGCTGGCCCTCCATCTTGCTCTGCAAATGGTGCAGGTGCTGAGCTTTCCACAAGTGCAGGATCTTTGTGTAGGCACTGAGTATGGCACTGACATAAATAGATGAAGGTTTAACTAAAGTAGCCATGTATTGGAATTCAAACATCTCCAAAAACGCACTCTGCACATAGGGAAATCGCAAGGAAATCACTTGTCAAATAACTAACATTATATAATTTGTTTGAGAAGACTCAACAATTAAAGAATAACAAAGTATAGTCCATTAATTGCATTTGTAACAAATTTTCAAGAAAAACATTTTCACCTTTTCTACGACTTCCTCTTCCATTCTCTTCCCAACCTCTCCACAAACGCCATTGGAAAACAACTAAAGGCCTCCAGGTTTTAGTAGTCAATCTGCAATGCTGACAGTGGCAAGGCGATCATCATCTGCTGCAAGGAAATGCTGAATGTGCTATACTGAAAACGTAAGTAAACTGAAACTCATCAGGTCTCGTACTCTGCCCTCAGTTTCAGCTATAGTAGTTTGCAGTCTTGTTTGGCCCTAAATGAGAATGGAAAGAAATAGAGCCATTCCCAGAACCCATCAGTTCAGTTACTAGAACCCTCTAGTGGGAGTATGAGGGACAGGGAGAAGGGTCGGATGTCAGTGAGCCCAGTGAACATGTAATGAAGATAGTATGTTGGTATGGACAAGTGGTTAGCAGAGGGGCCCATGCTGTGGTGTGTTTTTTCATGTGTGCATGCCGACAGACCTTTATTAATGTCTTGTGCAAACAGGTGGGCAGACGGGCACACGTAGTGGTTGTGTGTTTTGCATGTTGCTGGATGTCTGGGTGTCTGGCAATGGCGGGTTGAATGAGAATTTTATTTATATTGCTTGAATGAGAATTTT
Source organism: Pinus tabuliformis (assembly GCA_031772625.1). Lineage (NCBI taxonomy): Eukaryota > Viridiplantae > Streptophyta > Pinopsida > Pinales > Pinaceae > Pinus > Pinus tabuliformis. Next base: position 1,556,200,804 of record CM062819.1, read on the forward strand.
ATTTATACCTTTACCTGGCATAAAATCACATACAAAAGACCATTTCCTAATTTATGTCTCTGACAGTTGGAAACAGTTGTATTGCAACAATTCCAAAGGCTGCACTTACCGACAACACTACTGAGTTCCAATCACTTGTTAAATTCTAAGTTCCAATCATAATTAAATTTATCACTTATTGCAATCTAAGTTGCAACTGGTTGAGGTGTAGTTGACAGCTATTTCACCTGGAGCTCCAACAATAGCAATCCCGTTTGGCAAATATTATACAGTTGACCGCATGTGCAAAATATATATTATCTGCAAATATATTTGCTTCCGCCATGACTTCCTCTTGAATTTGGCCACTTCAAAAATATGAATGATTTCCTCTTCAATTTGGCCCCTTTTGAACGTCATCATCGTAATGTTGCAACTTATCAGACAAGTGGACAAGAACTGCACGAAACGAATTCGTGGTTATCACATTTTCAATCGTGACATATTTCTGAATGTGAACAACTGCTTAACCGACTTATTTTAGTCTCCTTTCCCAACTACTAATATAACTGCTGCGTAAATTGGTGTTAAGTGTAATTAAGATCTTATAATGTATGTTAGGTGTGTTTTTATTGTTGTTGTGGCAGACCCCGGCAGGGACTACTGCCACGGCAGTGGCTCTCTTGTTACTTATGTGCTCCAAGTCTATATGTCTTATGTCTATATGTCGTATTCAAACAACATCATGTGTTCCATATCTCACTTTGACAATGTCATTGAGTTCCTTATTGAAAGATGTTGAGCTAATGAATCGAGATTATTTTGAGAAAAATTAAAGTGATGAAGGGACAAGAAGTCATTCCCATGCAAGGACTAACACATCAAGCCAAATAAAGCATCTAGTGTTGAAACAATAATAACTTTGTCATGATATGTGAAATATATCTTAACAGAAAATGTTTAAAAATTAATGTGAATAAAAAGATAACATGAGTTCATTTAATGTTGAAACTCTCTTAATTGCTTGAAATTTAGCTTCATTCTACTCTAATATAAAACCAAACAAAACCTCAAAAATTCTTATTAATTATAATATCTATATATATATATATATATATATATATATATATAATATGTCAAGAAAAATCAATTAATTAAATAAAAGCTTAAAATTTTGACTTAGGTATTTTAATTTATGTACCAAAACACTAGAAAACTGGAAACCATTTACAATAACCCTATTTCTTTTAGGCATAAAATAATAAACAAAATGTGAATGTTTGAAAGGCCGTTAGTGTAATTGAAAATTTTACAGCTCAATCCAAAGCATAAAGTATTGATAGATTATTTCATCATATATCGATAATCATAATGTGATGTGTTTTTATAAATTATTTCATAGAACAAGGTGGGTTGTGAGGCCGCAAGTCTCTTCTTTGAGTGGGTTATCCAGAATTTGCGTGGACGAGCTAGTGATGTTCCTAGCTTGAGAACTGGAAGAAGTATTTTCATTGATTTGATTTTATGTATAAAAATCATATTATGTCTGACACAAAGTTGGATAAGCCAATAACTACAACTAGCAAAATAATTGAGAAACAAGTAGTGTATCTAATTGGTATGACACAACCTCCCAAGGATCACTCAGATTAAGGGTGAGCCCACAGATTGCAATTAGCATGCATGGGAAGGAGTCATGATTAAGAGGAAGGGGTAATACCCAAGTAGAATTAGCATTTACCAAAATGAAAAGGAATGGGAATACAATCTGCAAGTATTTTCCACACATCTTCTTACTATTCATACAACAACTCACTGTTCATACAAAAATAAGAAGAGAGAAATTGCATCTTGCACTAAATATCTAAAAATATTAATATATTTGCAACCTTACTTGAGATGCAAAAGGTGTTGATCAAGGTTGAAATTCCATGATAGTGAACATATCAAAATTCAATGTTGTGGAGAGGCATAGTGTAACAACCCTGGTTAAAAATCCATGTAAAAATACATAAGACCACGGTCATGGGACACGTATTCCAAGTTGAATGGTGGGAAAAACATCCTAATGGGTGTTCATTTGGTTTATTATGGCTAAGAAAATTGGCAAAGGCAATGGCAAAGGCTTCGGAAAGGCAAAGAGACATTATTTGGCATTTATTTATGAAAATAATGGAAAATAGGAGAAAAGAAAGGTGAAAGGTCACATGTTGCATGTGAGGAAGAAATTGAAGGAAAATAATGGAAAATGAAGAAAATAAAGGCCTCATTAATAAAAGGGCTTCCAAGGATCAGTTCAGGGCTTTTTGATCAGTTTAGTTTTAGAGCTCTCATTCTCTCTCTCTCTCTCTCTCTCTCTCTCATACTCTTGGACACTTAGAGTTTTATTGGACCACTCTTGGAGGAGTGTGGCATACTTGGGATTTGGAGAAAGAAGGCAAAGGAATGTTGGGTGTGGAGCCTGATTATCTTCTGTATTCAAAGGTTTCAACCAGATGTATACCCCAAGAAGACTGTACACCCCTCCACGTGGGGGGGGGACTTGTCCCCCCCCACAGGGGTCCGGGGGCCAGTGGTCCCTCGACAGGGGTTTAGGGGCAGCACCCCCGAAGCTAAAAATAGATGTAAATTTGCCTTGTAAAAGTCTAGTAATTTCTAGTCAATCTGGGCCGTTCATTAGGCGGATGATCTGACGGTAGAAGTTATGTTTAATTTAGGGTTTTTTGCCTTAGAAGGAAACCCATCACTATATATGAGGGAATTGTATTGCGTCTATACATATCTGTATTTTGAGTGAAGAAGAGAGAGGATATTGAGAGCAAAGAGGGTGTTACAACGAATCTGCTGTAGGTTTTATCTCTTCAGTTTGCTGGATAATATAAAAGGAAGGACTGGTTGTTTCTTCATGGATGTAGCCCAAACTGGGTGAACCACGTATATCTGTGTCTCTCTTGTTTTATGCGTTTTTTGTGTTTATATTTCTGCAATATTTTATGTGTTCCATTGCTCCATAATATATAATTTTCTAACCAGGTAAAGAAGGAAAGTGCAAGAGGACAATGGGATCATCATCTATAATTGGATTTATTTGCAGGTATCGAGTTGCATGTATGATTTCCTTGCTAGTTTTGGCATGCATGGCATATGCATATGGTTATTTGGTTATGATATGTCATTGGCATGGAGGATTTCCTGGATTGACAATGGTTTTTCCTAGACTTTCCATTCCTTGGATAGCCATGGTGTTATGGGTTTTACTTCTATTTTCTAGTTGGTTTTCTTGTTTCTTTGGTTGTGGGTTGAGTTATTAGTTCCTAGAAGCCTTGGTTGGACAAACACTCTAGAAGCCCTGTAACAACTTGGGTTGAGTTACTAGTCCTAGAAGCCTTGGTTGGACAAACACTCTGGAAGCCCTTGGTGGGTTGAGTTACTAGTCCTGGAATCCCTGGTTGGACAAATTCTCTGGAAGCCCGAAGATAGCTATGGATTGAGGCACTAGTCCTGGAAACCTTGGTTGGAACAAACGCTCTAGAGCCCTAAACAACTTGGGTAGAGACCAATCTGGGGATGGTTAGTGATTTCCAACCGTGAGGTGTAATCACTAGTTTAGGATTGAGGTGGTTTGGCTTCTGGAAGCTCTGGATGGTTTTGATTGATTTGTTTTATGAGATCCCACATTCATGCTTGGCATATGGCATAGGGTTGACTGGCTGAAATAAAGATTTGGTTTAGCCTAGTCTATGGTCAAGTGGTTTGTGGAAGTCCCATACTTGGTTGGCCTATGAAATCACAAATAAAAGCTCTCTTTCTCCTTGGTATTTTATGTGTAAATATACTTTTTTATATGTGGCTTATATGGTTTTTATATCCTTGTTATTTTTGTTGGTTATATGTTGGTCATGATTGAGTGTTATGACAGTGAAAATGCATGGCTCTCATCATGTTTTGGTTAATCAATGAATGTACAATGAGTATATGGATTAATAGATGGTAATGCAATATAGTGATGAGGAAACAATGCTTCTTAGTGATTTTCAGATAAATGTGAGACCCCTATGCTCATATCTATTGTTTAAACCTGTAGAATACATATTTGTGACATGTTTGATGAAATGTCTGTCATGGTTAGTAGGGGTCCAGTCAAGTCCTTGTTCAAGTATTTTAATTTTTATCATTTTGTTGGTGTTACTTTTCATTTCTAGAAGTTTCATGGATTTATAGGCATTGGCTTGAGTCCTGGCCCTGAAAAAGTGACACAAAATCTGGAGTTGTTGGCACAAAACTACCTGGAAAAGTCCCCAGTCGCACACATGCCTTGTTGTGGGAGGGACTGGAGGGTCCCAGTCACATGAATTCCCATTTCAAGGGAGTGACTAAGGATTTAATACAGCAAAAGGTCAATTTGTCCCAAGGTTTGGTCACCTGGATGGGTTGGATGCCTCTTGGGGGTTCTGTTGCATGTGTAGAAGGTCAAGTTGGTTGTGTTCTGTCGGTTCCACTTCCTTAACTATTACATAGGGATTTTGAATCATATCATGGTAACTCTTCATCACATGTTTACCTTAGTTGGTCGATTACTTGCGTATATGTGGGAGGAGGGTGTTACAGAGTGGTATCAGAGCATAGTTCAACACTTGGACTGGATGGGAGGAATGTGGATTGTCATGCATGCGTGAAGGTTGTATATGTGCTTGTTCTGTATGCATGGTGGTGGTCATTGTTATAGTTGTGTTCCCATGTAGGAGTTGATAATGTTTTTGTTGGGATGTGTTTTTCATGAATTTATGTCAGTTGTATATGCATTTGTTATGCATGCATTGTCATGGTTATAGTTATGCATGTATAGTAGGTCAAACATGGATTGTGAGGTCTTTGTATGTAGTTATGTCATCATGATTTTGTTGATAAGATATGATATTGTTATGTTGGCTAAGATAGAGTAGGAGATGCATACTATTAGAGCGATGTTGCAACACTAGAATTTGGGGTAAGAGAAAATCATCATACATGTATTGTATGTTTGGCATACATGTATGATAGTTAATGGATTGTTATATGCATTATGGTTATATACATGTTTTCTATTTTATTGTTGTTGTGGTTACATGCATTGTAGATGCTAATCAATCAGTATGGTCATATGCACATGTGTCAAATAGTCATGAATGATAGTAACTTATTGTTATATGCATTCTTGTTGTTGTTTTATGTTAGTTAACTTGATGATTAGAGTTATTGCATTAAGACCTTTATGTTATATGTATCGTGTTGATTTGGATTGGTTTGTGTAGATGGTTATGGTTGTGACATTCATGTATGAGATGATATAATTGTAATATTGTGTTGTACTAATCTAGACTGACTATGCATATGTGATTGTTATGCATGAACGACAAGTGTTTATGAGTTTATGTTGTGAACATGCTAGCTAGTTATTGTTATGGATATCATGACCTTACTTATGCTTGAGTTCATGTGTTGTGAAGTTATATTGTGCTAATCTAGATTGATTGTGCAGATAAGGTAGGCTCCTTTGAGATCCATTAGGGTATGAGTTTTCTTATGTTGTCTACTTGGTGTTTCAATGTTGGATTATATCATCCATTTGGTGTTTGAGAGTTTGGTGTCTATTATGTTGTCTATCTGTTGTTTGAATGTTTGATTAGTGGAATGATATAAGTTTGTATCTATAATAGTACATGAATAAATTTTCTTCTTTTAAGATGACCGTGTTAACACAATATGTGTTGAGACAATTGGTATATACTTGAATGTAAGTATGTGATAGTTGTATCATCATGTATTATCACTAATGAATATGAGTTGATTGTTGATTATGATACGGTTGTTAGACTTGGTAAAGGTTGATTTTAGATTAATATATATGTTGCATTGATCTTTGGAACATGTGATCAACATGCGTGAGCAGTTGTAGGGAAACATCTTGGTATTAGGGTAACAAGGTAATAGTTGCTTTGTTTATATAACTAACAATTGGTTGATGTGACAATACATAATAAGACTCAACTGTAGTAAGGTAAGAGTAAAAGAAAGGAATTGGGAAATAATTCCTTTGGCTATGTTTGGAAACCCTAATTCCAAACGAATTAGTCCTTTGCATACAAGAAGTCTTCTTAACCTTGATTTTGTCTGACATTATGTGGATATGTGTTATAGTCATGAACATGTATTTGACAGGTATATCAACTAGTTTCTAGTTATAGTTGGATCCGTCAAGGAATTGGAGTCCCTTGAGAGATGGCATGGATGTTTTTGGTTACAAGGAAGCGTGCTTGGTACAACAATATAAGGTAACTTGTGTATTGTTATGTTTATTTATGCACTAGAAGTTATGTGTTTATGGTAGTATGATGCAGGGTATTGCGTGGAAAAAGAGACTGCCATGAAATATTGAAGAAGACTAAGGTTGAGATTTCCTTTGGAAGTATTGGGAACCATAGGATTGAGTCATGGTTTTTATTTCTAGTCTTGTGATTTTGATGTTTTGTGATTTGCTTGCACTTGATTTGCAGTTTTGTTTGTGTCTTTTGCATGGCCATGCCACTTTGTTTTTGGTGTCATATTGTTATTGGTCTTTTATGGTTTGATTCTTGTTTGTTTCTTTTTCTTGCCTTTGATGTTTGAGGGTCTTGGGAATTGGTTTGGGAAAGAGGAAAGTTGATGGCACTCAAAGATAGATGAATGAAGTCCAACAGGTAATGTAAGACCCAGATGAAGCTCTACGCAAGTATAAGGGAAGTTGAAGGCAAGAGTATGACAACCAGTTGGATTGGTTGAGTCCATTGGTGTAAATGGACAGTGGTAGGAAAATCATGAGAAAGGTAAATTAAATGGATTTGAGGCATCATATGCCTTGGCTATGTTGGGAACTGTTGTTCTCAATGTTGTGCATGTTGTGAATGGATAAAGGGAGTTCTATTAACCTTGACCTTATGCTATCTAGAAAGTATGTTGTGATCATGATTATGCTGATGTTTATATATGTATGTATGTATGTCATGTCTAACAGGATCGACATGGATTGTGATTATTTAATGCTAATGTTTATATTTATATATATGTCGTTGTCTGACAGGATCATGATTGTTTTATGCTAATGATTATATATATGTATATATCTATGTATCTATGTCATTGTCTGACAGGGTCATCAGGAATCATTCTTGTGGAGGAATGATTGCTTATGTAGGTGAATGGTATGAATAGGTTCCTAGTCTTATGGGGAATCAAGTGGGAAGAGTAGCCTCGGAAAATTTATGAGGTTAGTATCATGTGGATATGAATAGATATTATATTCTTGTACTATGCCTATGTTTATGTTATTGATAGGTAATGCTGAGGGATACATGACCAGAATGAAAACAACGTGATCCACGACATGCTAAGATAAGCATGGATGGTAGAGAGACACTGGAAACAAGGTTTCTTGGTAGAGACAATGTGGTTTTGGATGTGAAGTGCTACTGCTGTGCATATTGTATATCCGGTGATTGTACCTATGGTGTTGAGTGTTTGTTGCATATGTGGTGTTGTATGTATGTTGTGTATGCAGTGCTGGGTATAGATGGTGCTATGTACATATTGGATATGTGGTGTTGTGTACATATCGTACTGTGCGCATGTTGGATATGTGATGTTGTGTGCATGTTGGATATGAAATGTTGTGTACATATGGTGCTATGCACATAAGGTGTTGTGTGCATGTTGTACATGTGGTGCTATGTACTTATAGTGTTGTGTGCGTGATTGTACAAGTGGTGTTGTGTGTATGTGGTGTCGTGTACATGTTTTACATGTGGTGCTCCATGCAGGTGGTGATGTATACATGTCGTGCATGTGGTGCTCTGTATATGTGGTGTCGTGTACATGTCATGCATGTGGTGTTGTGTACATTTGGTGTTGTGTACAAATTGTACAGGTGGTGCAATGTACATGTGGCGTTTGTACAAATTGTGCAGGTGGTGTCGTGTACATGTGATACTATGTACACATTGTGCAGGTGGTGTTGTGTATAGGTGAAATTGTGTACATGTTGTAAATGTGGTACTATTGTACATGTGGTATTGTGTGCATGTCATACATGTTGTGTTACGATACTACATATGTGCATTGTGTAGTTGTGGCATCATGACAAGTGTTTTCAATATGTTGTACTCAATATGTGTATATGTATTGTGTTGTGATGTACATCTGGTGTAAGTGTATGTATGTTTTTTGTTGTGCGTTGGGTGTAGGTGTATGAGTTGTATGTCAGCTGTAGGTTCATGTATTGTATGGTGTTGTATGTCATGTGTGGTTGTATGTGTGTGATGCACACTATGTGTATGTGTACATGGTTGAAGAGAAGGCATTGGGTGTTTGTCGGGTGTGGCAACTGATTCGATGTGCATATGGAATAAGGACAAAGGTAGAAGCTAAGGATTGATTAAAGGATAATTATTAGTAATTTATTTCAGTTTTAATTATGCACGTGATTTATGGTTCTGGTTTATGATGGTTACATGTGGTTCATGATTCTTGATTTATGATGGTTGTATTTTGAGCTAACCAGATGTGATATGTTTATACATGATGATTTGATCAAACAACTAGTTTGACTTGTTGTGGCGGGAAGTAAACATGATTGCAAGTGTACCTTGTGGACGACCCACTTATGAGGTATGATGTGAATTTATTTCAATTCATTTTGAGTCTAATGGAAATTATGTGCTTGGAACAGAAAAGTATGAAAATGTCCACTTGGGTGGTTGAAACTATTGGTGCTCAAATTGTCCTGGCAACTGATGACAACCTAAGACCACATCAATGAGGATCTTGGATCCCCCCACTCTAGGTGATAAGGGTTGACCTCCCTTTCACCAAAAGGGGTAATCCCTGGTGATAATCAAAATTGAATATTTATTGTAGAAATTCAATAGATTTTCTAATTAACAAATAAATAAGATAAATTATTAAATACAGAGTATTTTAAATAAATAATTCTTTTTAGAAAATAAAGGTGGTAGACATATAACATATGAAAACTTATTAAAAATACAATATAGTTATGACTAAATGAGGTTTCAATCAATATATCATATTTCTCACAAAACATAAAGGTTAGTAAAAGTTAAAAATAAAAATAAAATGAAAAGATAGAAGTTAGGAAAAACTGGTTTAAATGCATTTAATAGAAATATTGTAGTAAAAAGAATATGGCATCAAGTGCCATTATTATTCATTTTGTAACAAAACAATTAAATCATTTGATTTAATTTTTCCAAATAGTAAATATAGGAAAAACTAAACCAATTTTACTGTGTAGGAGATTAACCAATCAAATCATGTCAAAGCATTGCTAATCACCACATATTACCAATAAAATTAAAAAAATGAAAAATGAAAAATAAATTAACAATAAAAAATAAAATATGATTGGTTTTATGATATTTAACTTTACGTGCAAATAAAACCCTAAATAACATGTATTATTAGAGTTTCGTTCTAAATAGCAAGTATTAAAGTATTTAAATAGTTATTGCATACAATATTATTGAATAATCATGTTATATCAATAACATGCATAATGAAACAGTAAATAAAACCTCACGTAAAAATAATGCACAGAAAGAAAAGAAATAAATAGATATTATTAAATAAAAATCCTCACAGCCACAATGAACAACACCATTGTAGCAAGTACATGATGGCCTTAAGAATAAGTCTTCATCTTTTTAATGTATGGAAGTTCATTTTATTTTTAGCTTATGTAAGTTTAGTAAAAATACATTAATAATTATTATTATAACTAAATGAAACGTATATTTATTTTTCTCATTAATCTCCCATTCAAATCTTCAATCAATTAATTATTAAATTTCCCATGGTAAAATTCTTGCATAAGTAAAGAAACATGTATATATATATATATATATATATATATATATATATATATATATATATATATATATATATATATATATATATATATATAATGCATACTTAGCCATTAAATTTCGATTTTGAAATGAAATCCGAAATAAATATATAATAAATTCTAAATTTCTATTTCAATATAAAATTTGAATAATTCCCTTTCAATGTTCTTTCACGTTAAACTTATGCATGCACATTTTCCATTCACCCAACCATCAGTTCCATTTTAATTTAAAATAAACTTAAAAATATAGCCTTAAGTTTAAATTACAATTTCAATTTCAAATGTTCATTACCTTCTAATATAAATTTAAAATGTAATTAAAAATATAATAAAAAATTATATAATTTTAAATATATATATTTTTAAATTTTATAATATCATATATAATAAAATTTCAATTTTTAACTTTTTTTTTTTTCTTGGTAAGACTAATCTAAGTACCCATGGGGGATTTGAACCAGTGACCTATCGCAAGGAGTGCCTTAACAGAACACCCATTCACCGTCAATCCAAAGCCCCGTGGGCCAATTTTTAAATTTTAATAATATAATAAAATTTCAATTTCAAATAATAATATGTATTATATACATATATATTATAGAATTATATAAATTTTAATTACATCGTAAGGCGTTCCCCTTTGAAATCAACTCCCCTCTTGCCCACCTGTCATCATTTTCACCCTAAGATAATATGATAGATGATTCAAAAAAGCTCAACCGTTTGATCAGAGGAAAGTAGTTACTAATTCATTGAAGACTGGTATTTGATTCTAGGGCATAGGTAAAGACACTTTTTGTGAGATCTGACTACTCACCAAATGGGAAAATGATCACTGCATCTGGACACCATCCCACACTATTAATTTTGTATTCTCTATTGTGTATATGTTCAAAGAATGCTGTAAGATGAGCTTGCAGATTGTGCAAGTCGTGGATCACCCAGCTCTAGCACAAATCCTGTGCAAAGAGCAGAGGCCGAGCATCAACAGAAGCACTCTGTACTCCTGGAATGGAGTGTATTTTGGAGAGCAAGGTCTGGGTTCCTATGGGGTCATACTATTCGTGCTCCTTGTGGGATAGTTTGTGCTTCAGAATCAGGTGACTCTCTCTCTGTCTCACAACTTCCTTTGTTTTTAACACATGGAAATTGGTGCCCCCAAATTCCATATGAACTAGACTTGTGATAATAAGAGAAGCTAAGGAATGGGTTGAGGCTCATATATGCATTGTTGCAAGGTAAATAAACAGAAAGTTTGAGGTGTTGTTTAAGTTAATGACCTCCTTTATTTGGTGTGTGAATGCACTTAATGTGTATGTGGCCTCTTATGAGAACAATGACCATATGTGGCCTCATATGCACACTAGGATTCTATCAGCTTTGTTCATCTCCCTGGTTTTCCTCTGAAGTTTGTCATCTGGTTATCCCGCTACTGGACCCTAACCCTCTAACGAAGATCACAGTTCCATAGCTCATGGAGGTTTCTTGGTTTAGGTTTCTTGGTTTCCTTAGGGCTTCAAGTCCCCACAGGCCTATAATGATGTCGATGTCGAACAGCTGGAAAATGTTGAATCGACCTTCCCCGCCCCAAGCTGACCTACCTGAACGCCTTCGACATAATTTCCCTCTTGTCGGGGTTCAATCTCTCGAGGTTGTTCAAGGATGATGTGGTGAAGCAGGAGGAGTCGAGGTTCACTTCAAGTCAGTTGGCATCGAGCATAATGTCGAAGCTGGAGGAGATTGGAAGTCTTTCCTAGTTCAGTTTCAAGAAGTCTAAGGACTGTAAGGTGAAGTTGCAGGGGTGGGGGTAGGGGCGAAAGGGGAATTTCTCCACATAGGCCAAGATTTTCTAAGTCACGCCCTCACTCTTCATGTTGGAGCTTTAGAAGATAAAAGGGGATTTGTTTGAATACAATAAGTTCTACAGTGAAGATATCAAGCCTAACATCAAAGACACCGTCTAGACATGGGATGGAAAAAAACAATAAATATATATTCGTTGTGTATACTACATGATGATTGTTCTATATAAAGTATTTTTGAGTTAAATGATTGGTTGAATCTGCAACCTGCTCTATGTTTATTGTAAATATATTCTTGGTAGAATTGATAGGATTGAGATGGAGCTGCTTCTGTCCTTTCATTGTCAATATATTTGTGGCAGGATTAGTAGGATTTAGATGGTGGTTGATCTAGTAATCTTCTTCAAAAACCCTAAGAAGAAAGATCTCAAGTCCAACTATAACTACAATTCTTGTATTAGCCTGGCCACTTGATTGCAGTCAAACCCCACCCCCTAATGTGTATGTGGCCTCTTATGAGAGTAATGGGCGTATGTGGCCTCATATGCACACTAGGATTCTGTCAGCTTTGTTCATCTCCCATATTACAATGATTGGGTACTTCTCAATCAAGAAATTATATTATTCGCCCTTGCTCCTTCCACTTCCACTTGTAACTCTGGTATTGATGTTGAGAAATTTGAGGATGCTCAATCCATCATTTCCTCAAGGATGACCTCTATTACTATATCCATTGCTTGACCAACCATACCTAATTTTGTTTCTCCAATTCCTTCTGTGTACAAAACCAGATATGAGAGGCAGGTGACTATTGTTGCTTTTCCCATCGTTATAAGAATAATATGTCATTGTATTTTGATTGGAGCATACAAGCGTTCCAATATCCCCAAGACGAGAACAACTCAAGTTCTCTGTTGTAACATAGTTTAGGATGTATCAGAGCCTACAGAGTCATTATTCTCTGTTTGTCTTCTATGTCCTCCGCTTCTTGTTCATTCTATTTATTTTTTATATCACAAATGAATATGATATACTATGGATGCTATCTATTTTCATTTGTTTAGTTGGGCCAACATGAAACATATGTTTGTGGTTCTTCTCTTAACTTGAAATAGTGTATATTTATACCCTTTTTCTGCAATGTTTGTTAGGATTAAGTTAAATTTGTTATGTTCTGAGTTTTCTTCATCAGTTTGAGGCAATGCTAAAGCATTGTTCATAGAAATAAGGTTGAAAGTTTCCTGCAATGTTTATTCAGATTAACTTAAAGTTATGTTGTGAATTTTCTTCATCAGTTTGAGGCAATGCTAATGCATTATTCACAGAAATAAGGTTGAATATTCTTATGGGTTGATTGTTTGCACCATCCTTTAATGGTGGAAAGTATTTCAAACAAATGTTTTTTGAATTGGCTTCCACTTATTTACCTTTAGCACCATTCAATTCAGTGAACTTCTACCTAGAAGTGGTGAGTAGGGGGTGTATATTCTGAAAAAAGTTATGAAGGCACAATTACAATCATAAGCATGTGAGTGATAGGTCTAAGCTAACCATTGATGACCAAGTTAATTTTAGGTGGCAACCTAACTCAATCGTTATGCTGCTTGGCAATTCTCTTCCTCCCAATGCTAATGACCTCTTTTATTTGGTGTGTGTACGTACTTAATGTGTATGTCGTCTTTTATGAGAGAAATGGGCATATGTGACCTCATATGCACACTAGGATTTTGTCAACTTTGTTCATCTCCCAGAGTACAATGATTGGGTACCTCTCAATCAAGAAATTATATTATTCATCCTTGCTCCTTCCACTTCCACTTGTAACTGTCGTATTGATGTTGAGCAATTTGATGATGCTCAGTCCACCATTTCCCCAAGGATGACCTCTACAACTACATCCATTGCTTGACCAACCATACCTAATTTTGTTTCTCCAATTCCTTCTGTGTACAAAACCAGATATGAGAGGCAGGTGACTATTGTTGCTTTTCCCATCGTTATAAGAATAATATGTCATTGTATTTTGATTGGAGCATACAAGCGTTCCAATATCCCCAAGATGAGAAAAACTCAAGTTCTCTGTTGTAACATAGTTTAGGATGTATCGGAGCCTACAGAGTCATTTTTCTCTGTTTATCTTCTATGTCCTCCACTTCTTGTTCATTCTATTTATTTTGTATATACTATGGATGCTAGCTATTTTCATTTGTTTAGTTGGGCCAACATGAAACATCTGTTTGTGGTTCTTCTCTTAACTTGAAATAGTGTATATTTATACCCTTTTTTCTGCAATGTTTATTAGGATTAAGTTAAATTTGTTATGTTCTGAGTTTTCTTCATCAGTTTGTGGAAATGCTAAAGCATTGTTCACAAAAATAAGGTTGAAAGTTTCTTGCAATGTTTATTCAGATTAACTTAAAGTTATGTTGTGAATTTTATTCATTAGTTTGAGGCAATGCTAATGCATTATTTACAGAAATAAGGTTGAATATTCTTATGGGCTGATTGTTTGCACCATCCTTTAATGGTGGAAAGTATTTCAAACAAATGTTTTTTGAATTGGCTTCCACTTATTTACCTTTAGCACCATTCAATTCAGTGAACTTTTGCCTAGAAGTGGTGAGTAGGGGGTGTATATTCTGAAATTTTTTATGAAAGCACAATTACAATCATAAGCATGTGAGTGATAGGTCTGAGCTAACCATTGATGACCAAGTTAATTTTAGGTGGCAACCTAACTCAATCGTTACGCTGCTTGGCAATTCTCTTCCTCCCAATGCTGATGACCTCTTTTATTTGGTGTGTGTAGGTACTTAATGTGTATGTGGTCTTTTATGAGAGAAATGGGCATATGTGACCTCATATGCACACTAGGATTTTGTCAACTTTGTTCATCTCCCAGAGTACAATGATTAGGTACTTCTCAATCAAGAAATTATATTATTCGCCCTTGCTCCTTCCACTTCCACTTGTAACTGTCGTATTGATGTTGAGCAATTTGATGATGCTCAGTCCACCATTTCCTCAAGGATGACCTCTACTACTACATCCATTGCTTGACCAACCATACCTAATTTTGTTTCTCCAATTCCTTATGTGTACAAAACTAGATATGAGAGCCAGGAGACTATTGCTTCTTTTCCCATCATTATAAGAATAATATGTCATTTTATTTTGATAGGACCATACAAGCGTTCCAAGATACCCAAGACGAGCACAACTCAAGTTCTCTATTGTAACATAGTTTAGGATGTATCAGAGCCTACAGAGTCATGATTGTCTGTTTATCTTTTATGTCCTCCACTTCTTGTTCATTCTATTTATTTTGTATATCACAAATGAATATGATATACTATGGCTGCTAGCTATTTTCATTTGTTTAGTTGGGCCAACATGAAACATCTGTTTGTGGTTGCACAGAGAGGGATCAAAATGTTGGTGCTAGAATCTGGGTCCCATTACTGACTATATAGTGTTGTTTCTCAAGGTTTTCCTCTGCCACAATAGCTCACGAAGTCTAGATCCCAGAGAATGGTATCATCTCTGTGTCAACTGTCATCAAGAAGAAGGGAATTGGGAGATGATGAGATTGAACTGCAGCATCAGAAGGATGAGTTAGAGACCATTTATGTGTCTCAGACATGCTTGACATGGGAGGCACTGCATTGGCAATACAAGAAAATTCAACAACTAGCAGCCTCCAATTCAAAACCTTCTCCATGCTATGATAGCTCAGCAGAGCAATTTCAGTACTTTCAAGTTCTGCTGCAGAGATTTATAGAGAACGAGCCCTATGATCAGGGACTCAGAAGCCAAGTCTATGCCAGATGCCAGTACCAATTGCCTAAGTTGCTTCAAGTTCCTGTTGTCAAGGGAGTTCTTGTTGTCAAGGGTAATTAGCATCAATCAAATATTTTATCCTATTATATTCTCAATACTTTGGGCTTGTGCCCATATTCTTTCTTGCTATATCAGATCAAATCCTAATGTCTAATATATGTATATGTAGAAGCAACTTCAGTAGGAGAAGAAGAAGACAAGATCCCAGCAGAACAAGCAACTTTAGTAACTACCTCCCAGTTGGCTGGAATTGTGGAGGGCGCTATCATGACTTTCTGGGATTTCCTTAAGGCAGACAAAGAAAAAATTTCCAAAAAACTGGACATGTTATGGAGACAGCCAAAGAAAATGGATTCCACATACTTGGCTCTCTTGAAGGTCATTAAAAGTTTCTTGAATAAGGTGAGTTTGAATGCAAGAAGAGAGCAAGGTAGGACCCTATATTAACTCTTCTTGTGTGTACCAGGCTAGTGATATGGTTGTATTGAATAAAAGGATAAAATAGGATAAAATATCCAATTAAGGTCCACTAGGGTAGTCTTACATGTGTTTAGTTCTTTTTATGATGGAGAGAAACCCACTTTGAGATCACACAACTTCTCTCACACACAAAGGAAACATGTGTTAAGCTCCTTTGATAATGGAAGGAAATCAACTCAGGAAGTCAAACACCTTCCCTTACACATACACTCAGGAGCATTCAGGTCTAATATGTATACCTCAATGTTGGGAAGAATATCATTGATTCAAACAAATCACTGGTGTATTAAATATTGAATCTTAGTTGTCATGCAACTCTAAATTCAATAAACCAAGTTTGATACACCAGTCATCTAGTCTAACTAGAGATATCCATGGAGTTGCAATATATCAAAGTCAGGTTTATATGAGTCTGTGTTACATTTTGATTATCTTAAAATGAAATTCAGGCTTCCTTCAAATTAATCAAAGCATACAGTAAGAGTGCTTACACTTACATTGTTGTTAATATTATATATTGAGTTTTTTGTTAGTTTCTCTGATTGATTTTGTGTTTTGGGGTGTTGGTCTCTTAATAATATTACCAAAATTGGCTTTGCAGAAAGAGGCTAGACTGCAAGAACTCAAAAGAAGACACAAATGTGTGAGACAAAAGATGAGATCAGACATCAGCCTAAGCAAGGAGGAAGCAACTGAAATCTTGCTTGGTTTTATTGATATCAAGATAATATCCCGAGTGTTGAAGATGTCCAGGATCAGTAAAGACCATTTATGTTGGTGTGAAGAAAAACTCAATAAACTGGTTGTATCCAAGGGCAAGCTACATAGAGATTATTCGCCTGTGTTTTTCCCATCTTAGAAATCAAGCCAATCTTGATTCTTCTTGGATCTCAGATTACCAGTTGTTAACATGGATTTGCTAGTCTAAGGGAAGGCTAAATCTCCTCCCTTCTAGCTCCAAAAATGTACATAGAATAGAATATTTGTATTTACTTAGGACTTAGATCCTATAGGATGTAGGATCATGTCACAAAGTAAGTTGTTTAACTCAATGCCATCTCTACATTGTTGATGCTCATGTTTTGAAGTTTTAAAAATCATCAAGGTAAAAACTTAGTTGTTTAGAGGATGGATCTTTGATGTTTGAAAATATAGCTTCCCTGTATAGAAGCAGAGATGTTGTGTTTTGTTGTCAATTTTGTATTAATATAAGTAGTTTTGTAAGCTCAAATGAACACAAAGATACTACAAATTAATTTTCAAGTTCATTGTTTCTCATATATCATGGGGTGTTAAATTCCACTGCCATTAAATAGAAAACCAGCATATATATGGATAATAATCTCAAAATTTTGGTGCCTTAATAAGAGAAATATTGTTTGAATACAGATTTCGCAAAAAACCAACATCTATATGGATAATAATCTCAAAGTTTTGGTGCCTTAATAAGAGGAATATTCTTTGAATGAAAATTTTTGTAGCTATTCATATTGTAGATAGACTTCTATAGGTGAACTTTCTAAGGAGGACATACAATTTGCCGATTCAAAATGCTTCTTCTGTCCTTGAGGATAGGCAGAGTGTCTACAATAAAAGTCTCGAAAGGTCCAACATTTTAGCCTACTTACACAATTCAACTCTCGAAGTATATATACAAGAAGAATAAATAATGTAATTTATTGTGACAAATTAGTCAGAGGCCAAATTGATAGTCTGTGTTAGTTCATTAAACCAATATCATTAGATCTTATAAATAATAATACTACAGTTCATTATCTATCAGGTTCAAACCAAGCCTGATAAGACTAGGTATGTTCTTAGCGTGCAGTGTACTTTGATAAGATGAATGCTTTTGCCTCATGTATGTTGTTAGATTCTAGTGCATGCTCATTAAGAAGTTGTTACACTGTAATAGCTATGGATAGGAAGCGTGAAAATGAAACTTGTATGGAAGCTTGAAATGCTTTTGGCCCATGTATACTATTAGATTCTCGTGCATTTTCATTGAGAAGATATTGTTACAATGTAACAACTGTGGATAGGAAGTATGAAAATGAAACTTGGCAAGAAGATTGAAATTTACAAAGAATGGATTTCAGATAATTGTATGTGAGAGAATAATGATATTTTTTCATTTTCAAAATTCGATGTACAATCCTAATAAATAATTGGAACTGCGTTAGCTTTATTGATTAAAAGAGTTATCGAGGAATACTATTTGATCCTTTGATTTTGAATTAGCAAACTTCAGAACTCAAACATTAATCATAGAAGGAACTAGCGACTCATTGTCTATTTCGTGTGGTACATGAGAAAAAAATAAACAAGTAGTTGCAAAGTCTAGAGATGTGATTCTAGGAACAATTTTCTTTTTGTTTTAAGATATGGAAAAATAGGTCTATAGGATTTCTATGAGATAAAATAAACTCTATTCTAACATTTAGATTGTGAGGAATTTCTTAAACTGGACCTATTCAAGATTATATATATATATATATATATATATATATATATATATATATATATATATATAGATATATATATATATATATATTGGGCTGAATGCATACATGTACCAACCAAACCAACTCTGTTCTGGATTGCATTATTCACTGAAATTTAGTGTAGGATCGCATATTTGACTAAAGTTTTATCAATTTATTTATCCAACTTTTGTTCAATCTAAATGTATGAAAGGGAAATCAAGATTGCAAACATGACTGAATTTTTAAGTAATTCACAAATTTTTTTCTATTAGCTTTTCTTCAATGAAAGGCATGAAAGGGAAATGTACTAGGGTAGAGAAATAAATGTTTCTTTTACAATTTCTTAATTAAATATGAAGGGGGCGACATAAATCAGTTATAATTTTTTTTTAATTGACAGTGACACCTAACATGAACTTTCTCATCTAATTATTGCTTAAAAATATTGAGTTTTTAATGCTACCAGAACTTTTAATGGACATTTCTGAGAAATAAGCATTGCTCTATGCATAACACATAGAAGGAAAATAATTCCTTTTATATGGTGTAGAGTAAGAGCTTGGCTTAGTGCTTAAGAATGAACACCAAAGAGGGTTTGTCAAATCTCCAAAGGGGGTTTATAAAATATTTTGAGCTGAGGAATCATTCATTAACTCTCAAGATAAAATAGGCAGTAGTCTAAAGAGGTAATTTTTTTCCCTTTTCTTAGGCTGAATTTTCAGTTGATTTCATTTGAAATTTCGTTAGAAATTGGGAAAATTATAGTTGCAAGTTGTTGAATCTATCAATTTCGACATTTGAAAACACAATTTAATTGACAATGTTACAATATTAGTATTTCCTTATTTCGTAAAAAAAAACCAAAAAATTGCCAGCATTTGTGAGCTGAAGACATATATGCTCCAACGTCTAGAGTCACTTTCTTCCAAATGATAGCCTTTTCATTTGAAGATCTTGTTTGACTCTCTTTCTCTGGAAGAGGGAGCAGGTTAGCAGGGCAATTTTGGTTTCAAAGAAAGGCAATTTCTTGGTGTTGATGGTATTCCTCGGGGGGTTTATTTTCTTCCAAAAGATAGTGTTTTCATTTGAAGACCTTTTTGACTCTCTTTCTCTGGAAGATGGAGCAGGTTAGCAGGGCAATTTTGGTTTCAAAGAAAGGAAATTTCCTGGTGTCGATGGTATTCCTCTGGTGGTTTATTTTTGTTCTAATTATAAATGGTCTGCTAGAATTTTATGAAGAGGCTATATTTTGCGATACAGATCTTATAAATTTGTTCTGAAGCCAGCTCATAAATTACTGTGAATTGCATAGCCATTACGTTGCTTCATGTCATCTTATAAAATTTCAGTATTCTATCAAAGAGGATATATTAAAATTCTAGGAAGAGGCTATATTTGGTGGCATTTTGACTAGAGGTATTACTAAATATATTCCCAAGCCATATGATGGATTAGTTAATGTTTCTTACAAATTTCAAATGTATAACCCTTGGTGATTATTTTTTGTCAAAGTGGCTTTGTTTTTATGAGATTATTCTTTTACGAACTCTGATTCCTCATTAATAGGAAATGTATTAGGCGAAGAACTTTGATTAAAATGTTTCTTTGGTATTGATAGATTTTGTCAAGAATTTTGATAGATTTTAAATAAAGTTTTGATGGGATTAAATAAGTTTTTTTTTGTAACAATGTTGGGATACAATATACTTAATATTTGGAGAAAATTTTAGGGTGATCATATTTACTTTAAGGATAGACTTTATTGAATCTAAAATATAAGATTTAAGATTTGAAGAAAGCTTATAAGAATGATTAGTGTTTTGTTCAAATATGTTTCTAATCATTTGGAAGTAATGAAAAGTTATTGATAATGTTTATCTTCAAAGTTCAATCAAACAATGTTGTATTCTTATTTTAGTGTTTTGTTTCATATGTTGAAGCTCCACATTATGTCTCGAGAGATTTATTTTTAGGGCCCAAGTTTATTCTTACCAAATTAGTAAGAGCTCCTCCCCTACTAATTTAGATAGAAATGGATTACCCTTCTATATATTATGCCTATAACTATTTATTTAAGAAATTTGATACAAAACTTATCAAATGGTATTAAAAAGGTTTTTAAGTGCCATAAAGATTTCAAGCATGTCTAGAAGTCACATAAACCTTTTATACCAATTGTGCTTCGTGTTGTTGTTTAACAATTTGTCATTTTAAAAATCAACAATTCTTATTATGGTCATTTTGAAAAAATAATAATGAACTGTTTTATTTAAATTGGGTTTTTTGATCCAATTTTCTGGGTCATGGCCTTTCTCAATAAAGCCTTTTAATGTTTTTTCTCAAGGTTTTCCTCTGCCACAACAGCTCACGAAGTCTAGATCCCAGAGAATGGTATCAACTTTGCATCAACTGTCATCAATAAGAAGGGAATTGATAGATGATGAGATTGAACTGCATCATCAGAAGGATGAGTTAGAGACCATTTATGTGTCTCAGACATGCTTGACATGGGAGGCACTACACTATAAATACAAGAAAATTCAACAACTGGCAGCCTCCAATTCAAAACCTTCTCCATGCTATCATAGCTCAACAGAGAAATTTCAGTACTTTCAAGTTCTGCTACAGAGATTTATAGAGAACAGGCCCTATGATCAGGGACTCAGAAGCCAAGTCTATGCTAAATGTCGGTACCAATTTCCTAAGTTTCTTCAATTTCCTACTATCAAGAGAGTTCCTACTATCAAGCGTAATTAGCATCAATTAAATATTTTGTCCTATTATATTCTCAATACGTTGGGCTTGTGCCCATATTCCTTCTTGCTATATCAAATCAAATCCTAATGTCTAATATATGTATATGCAGAAGTAGCTTTAGTAGGAGAAGAAGAAGACCATATCCCAGAAGAACAAGCAACTTTAGTAACTGCCTCCCAGTTGGCTGGAATCATGGAGGGCGCTATCATGACTTTCTGGGATTTCCTTAAGGTAGACAAAGAAAAAATTTCCAAAAAACTGGACATGTTATGGAGACAACCAAAGCAAATGGATTCCATAGACTTGGCTCTCTTGAAGGTCATTAAAAGTTGCTTGAATAAGGTGAGTTTGATTGCAAGAAGAGAGCTAGGTAGGACCATCTATTAACTCTTCTTGTGTGTACCAGGCTGGTGATATGGTTGTATTGAATAAAAGGATAAAATAGGATAAAATATCCAATTAAGGTCCACTAAGATAGTCTTACATGTGTTTAGTTCTTTTTATGATGGAGAGAAACCCACTTTGAGATTACACAAATTCTCTCATACACAAAGGAAACAGGTGTTAAGATCCTTTGATAATGGAAGGAAATCAACTCAGGAAGTCAAACACCTTCACTTACACATACACTCAGGAGAATTTAGGTCTAATAAGTATATCTCAACGTTGGGAAGAATATCACTGATTCAAACAAATCACTGGTGTCTTAAATATTGAATCTTAGTTGTCATGCAGCTCTAAATTCAATAAACCAAGTTTGATACACCAGTCATCTAGTCTAACTAGAGATATCCATGGAGCTGCAATATATCAAAGTCAGGTTTATATGAGTCTGTGTTACATTTTGATTATCTTAAAATGAAATTCAGGCTTCCTTCAAATTAATCAAAGCATACAGTAAGAGTGCTTACACTTACACTGTTTTTAATATTATATATTGAGTTTTTTTGTTAGTTTCTCTAATTGATTTTGTGTTTTGGGGTGTTGGTCTCTTAATAATATTACCAAAATTGGATTTGCAGAAAGAGGCTAGATTGCAAGAACTCAAAAGAAGACACAAATGTGTGAGACAGAAGATGATATGAGACATCAGCCTGAGCAAGGAGGAAGGAACTAAAATCTTGCTTGGTTTTATTGATATCAAGATAATATCCCGAGTGTTGAAGATGTCCAGGATTAGTAAAGACCATTTACATTGGTCTGAAGAAAAACTCAATAAACTGGTTGTATCCAAGGGCAAGATACACAAATATTATTCGATGTGTTTTTCCCATCTTAGAAATCAAGCCAATCTTGATTCTTCTTGGATCTCAGATTACCAACTGTTAACATGGATTTGCTAGTCTAAGGGAAGGCTAAAGCTCCTCCCTTCTAACTCCAAAAATGTACATAGAATAGAATATTTGTATTTACTGAGGACTTAGATCCTACAGGGTGTAGGATCATGTCACAGAGTAAGTTGTTTACCTCAATGCCATCTCTACATTGTTGATGCTCATGTTTTGAAGTTTTAAAACATCCTCAAGGTAAATACCTAGTTGTTTAGAGGATGGATCTTTGATGTTTGAAAATATAGCTTCCCTGTAATGAAGTAGAGATGTTGCGTTTTGTTGTCAATTTTGTATTAATATAAGTAGTTATGTAATCTCAAATGAACACAGAGATATCACAGATTAATGTTCAAGTTCATTGTTTCTCATATATCATGGGTTGTTAAATTTCACCGCCATTAAATAGAAAACCAGCATCTATATGGATAATATCTCAAAGTTTTGGTGCCTTAATAAGAGAAATATTGTTTGAATGCAGATTTTCGCAAAAAACCAACATCTATATGGATAATAATATCAAAATTTTGGTGCCTTAATAAGAGGAGTATTGTTTGAATGCAGATTTTCGTAGTTGTTCATATTGTAGATAGACTTTTGGAGGTGAACTGTCTAAGTAGGACAAACAATTTGGCCATTCAAAAAGCTTCTTCTATCCTTGAGGATAGGCAGAGTGTCTACACTAAAAGTCCCAAAAGGTCTGACATTTTAGCCTACTTACACAGTTCAGCTCAGAAGTCTATATACAAGAAGAATAAATAATGTAATTTATTGTGATAGATTAGTGAGAGGCCAAATTGATAGTCTGTGTTAGTTCATTAAATCAATATCATGAGATCTTATAAATAATAATACTACAGTTCATTATCTATCAGGTTCAAACCAGGCTTGATAAGATGAATGCTTTTGTCTCATGTATGCTGTTAGATTCTAGTGCATGCTCATTAAGAAGTTGTTACACTGTAACAGTTGTGGATAGGAAGCGTGAAAATGAAACTTGTCTGGAAACTTGAAATGATTTTGGCCCATGTATACTGTTAGATTCTCATGCATTTTCATTGAGAATATATTGTTGCACTGTAACAACGGTGGATAAGAAGCATGAAAATGAAACTTGGCAGGAAGATTGAAATTTACAAAGAATGGATTTCAAATAATTGTATGTGAGAGAATAATGATCTTTTTTCATTTTCAAAATTCGATGTACAATCCTAATAAATAATTGGAACTACGTCAGCTTTATTGATTGAAATAATTGACTGCAGCTTTATTGATTAAAAGAGTTGTCGAGGAATATTATTTGATTCTTTGATTTTGAATTAGAAAACTTCAGAAATCAAACATTAATCACAAAATTAACTACCGACTCATTGTCTATTTTGTGTGGTACACGAGAAAAAACTGAACAAGTAGTTGCAAAGTCTAGATATGCGATTCCAGGAACAATTTTCTTTTCGTTTTAAGATATGGAAAAATAGGTCTATAGGATTTCTATGAGATAAAATAAACTTTTTTCTAACGTTTAGATTGTGAGGTATCTGTTTAACTGAACCTATTCAAGATTATATATATATATATATATATATATATATATATATATATATATATATATATATATATATATATATATATATATATATATATATATATATATATATATATATATATATATATATATAGATATATATATATCAACTTTGGACTGAATGCATACCTGTACCAACCAAACCAACTCTGTTCTGGATTGCATTATTCACTAAACTTTAGTGCAGGATCACATATTTGACTAACGGTTTATCAATTATTTTATCCAAATTTTGTTCAATCTAAATGTATGAAAGGGAAATCAAGATTGCAAACTTGACTCGACTTTTATGTAATTCACAATTTTTTTTCTATTAGCTTTTCTTCAATGAAAGGCATGAAAGGGAAATATACTAGGGTAGAGAAATAAATGTTGCTTTTATAATTTTTTAATTAAATATGAATGGGGCGACATAAATCAGTTATAATTTTTTTTAATTGATAGTGACACCTAATATGAACTTTTTCATCTTATTATAGCTTAAAAATATTGAATTTTTAATGCTACCAAAACTTTTACTAGACATTTCTGAGAAATAAGCATTGCTCATGCATAACGCATAGAAGCAAACCAATTCATTTTATATGGTGTAGAGTAAGAGCTTGGCTTAGTGCTTAAGAATGAGCACCAAAGGGGGTTTATCAAATATTTTGAGCTGAAGAATCATTCATTAACTCTCAAGATAAAATAGGCAGTAGTCTAAAGAGGTAATTTTTTTCCCTTTTCTTAGGCTAGATTTTCAATTGATTTTATTTGAAATTTTGTTAGAAATTGGGAAAATTATAGTTGCAAGTTGTTGAATCTATCAATTTCGACATTTGAAAACACAATTTAATTGACAAAGTTACAAGATTAGTATTTCCTGATTTCGTAAAAAAAAACCAAAAAAGTTCAAGTATTTATTAGCTAAAGACATATATGCTCCAATGTCTAGAGTCAGTTTCTTCCAAATGATAACCTTTTCATTTGAAGACCTTGTTTGACTCTCTTTCTCTGGAAGAGGGAGTAGGTTAGTAGGGAAATTTTGTCATTGACTTAGCAGGTGGCTTGTCGTATTGGCGCAATCGAGTCTAGACGTTGAATTGTGTGGTATTGACCTCATCAAAATTCATGATAAGAATCTGATAATCATGATGACTAGATGGTGGAGATGGTAGAGCTGCCTGACTTGGTGTAGGTTGGACAACAAGATATCCTTGGTCAGCAAAAGGATTGGTAAGTACTGCCAGTTGAGATGAAGCAGGAGGGGGAGGAGGAGCTATGGGTTGTTGTCCTCTAGAGGCAGTTTCTTTAGCTTCCCATACTTGACACATCTGAGGTAAAAGGGGACATTCATGAGTATAGTGTCCATATAGGCCTCAAAAAGCACAATGTTTGTTCATACGAAGACCCTTGTTTTTCTTGGGTTGTCTTCCCTGTTGTTGGGTTGCAGATTTAGGTTGGGGTTCCTGAGGTGCATTGGGTGGTGGACCCTAGCTATCTTGATTACCTTGGGATTTCTAGTTTAAGTTACCTTTCCCATTCTTCCTTTTCTTAGGGTTGGGAGGTTTGGCTGCGTTTTGCTGAGCATACACTTGACCTCGTGGAGGAGGTTTTTGTTGTGGTTGAGGTGGAGCAAGCATGGGGGCTAGTGTCGGAGGGGTTGGAGTGTTAGGCGATACATACAAATAATAAGGAGATGGGGCAGCATTAGGATAAAGAAGTGGAGCAAAATTTGGCCCTGACATCTATTAATGCGGCTAGGGATATGCATATGGGGTGCTAGGACCCAGATAAGAGTCTCCATGCGGAATTTTTGGGGAGGGATAAATGTAAGAGGAACTGGTCCCTCCTTGAGGTTGACCATAAGTCATCAGAGGTGGAGGATATGGTTGAGGGTGTGAAATGGTTCCAACTATGCCATTTGTAGCATGAGATGCCCCGGGTGCATTAGTAACACCAGGCCAAGGCAGATCAAGGATGACAGTATAAATATAACTTGACTGGGCGTAGACCAGATCAAATTTTAATGCTATTTGGAGCGCATCTTCCTTAGAATTGGGGAAGTGCGATGTGACGTATTTAATAATGAGGGCCAAATGTGATCTAAGGAACCACTCCAAATAGATGCGGTCTTCGAAGTCAAGAACTCTACATATGCTCTTCCTTCTACACCATTCCTGAACATGGTCAGATAGGCGAGTGGTAGAAGTTTGACAAAAAGAAGTCAATAGTTCGGTCTCAGTGTCATAATGGAGAGGTAACTGAAAATATGAAAGAAAATCTTCGGCAAGAGTTGCAAAAGTGGAATGAGTGGCTCTGGGTTGATCGGCATACCAGTTGGTAGTAGCTCCAGTAAGATTGTGTTGGAACAGATGAAGACAGATGGAGTCTTCAGTGATAGAATTGGATGAACACCACATATGGAATGAGCGAACATGATCAGTGGGATGTTCTCCGGATTACCTTCAAACTTTTGGATTTTTTAAGGAAGTTTAGTAGGCATAGCTGGCCAATTAGGATCATGGAGAAGAGGATCATTAATGAGTTGGCTAAAATCGGGGAGATTCAAACCAACCATAAAAGGAAGCAATGTAGGAGGGGTGACCACACCGGTGGGGGTTATACTTATGGAGTTTCCCTCGTTGGTACCGGGGATACCACCTTGGTTTCCCACATCCACATTGGTGCCTAACATGGTGGCAGTATAGGGTTGATAAGATTCAGAATCAAAGGAAGAATTAGATGAATCAGTAGAATTAGAATTAGAATGATGACTTGATGGAGGACTGGGAGGATGTACTCTAACTCGACTAGGAGGAGTAATATGTCCTAACGAGAACTGAGGGAGAATACCTCGAATTCTCCACGAGAAACACCTAAGGGCATAATGATGTCAAGAAAATAATGACTCTAAGGACTAACGAGCGATGATAGGAATAAAATAGCAACAACAAAAAAAAAAAACACCTAGTGCAGTGGTGCCAAGTGTAAACTAATTATATTAATGATGTTACTTTAATATAAGAAAACACGTCCTATCAAAGGAAAACACCTCTAACCTAGAGGTGGTATAAATCCCCAAACAATCCTAAATATATTATTTCATATGGCCTTCCAAAGAACTTCTTACTTGATGGAATCTCATTTCCCCAAGTAGATTTGTCTAGAGAAAGGTAGGGTAGAGAACCAACTACTTCCCACAGTCAGTCCTATAAGGTGTTTTCCTAAGATTGATCACTATGTTTACCTTCATCCCATGGGGGTGGTTGAGTCTTGAGCTTCTTGGTGATAATCCAACGCACGGGACTCCTTGCCACAAGTTGTGTAGCCCTAAGGAGAACTGCTTTCATGATGACCTAGCCTAACCCCTTATGAATCAGGTTTCTGATGCACTCCAGCTTTGGAGTGTGGGATGGTGAAGGATTTTAAGCTCCCTAATATGTCAACTTCTATGTCTCAATTAAAGAGATCGATGGGTTTTATTTGAAGTCTATCCCACTGATCCTACACCTATACTACAAATATTGTTTGGCCTTTGTTCCCAAGTGGGCTTAATCTATGTGTGTTGAGTTATTAAGGTGTAGTGTTTCAATTCTTGGCTTGGCGGTGTTAACCAAGCTCACATTCACTTAGGGTGTGAGTGTGTGAAAATAATGTGTCAAGTGGATGAGTTAATTGAGCATGTTTTATGATGCCATGTGCTTCTAAAAATAAAGTGTTGAAATACTATACATGAATCTGAAAATGACAAAAAAATAAACAGCCAATCAAGTACACAAAACCCTAGCCAAAAAGGTTATCAAACAGCTAAGAAAGAGAGGGAAAAAAAGATACTCAAAGACACATAAAATTCCTAAAAGACCTAATGTCAAAGGGATTGAGATCTATAGGCACTAATCTATTGTAAATGGTGTAGACAAACACCAAAATCAAAGGTGAAAATTGTTGCAAAGGAGAGGTATGAAGCTCCAAGACCTAGGATGCTCAAGGGGATCCTAATGGGGAAAAGGAAAAACCAAAAATATAATGGGATAAAAGGTAAAATAAACCTATCCAAAAGTGTTGAAAATTAATGGATTAGATTTTCAAAATCAATGGCTAAAAATGTTGAAACCCTAGACTCCTCACTCAGTCAATCTCTTTCTAACAATGTGGAGATGTACTATAAACCCTAGGGGGATTTTCCTTCCTCAAAGAGAAAAAATAAGAGAATATAGGCCTAGGAAAGACCGAAAATAGAGTTGAAGTACCCTTCCCAGTCTACACACAAAACTCTTGGAAAATCTGAAGAAAAAAAATTCAGAAGAATTTCCGGGAAAATTCCAAAACGCAGGTACAGACTTGGAACAATGAAAAACACAGTTTTTGGGCCAAAAAGTGCACTCTAGAATGCAGATCTAGGGTTGAAAAGTGTGTTTTCCTCTTAGGACTCTCGATCGGCATATCTCGCACAAATGTTTTTCCGTCTCCTGCTCGAGTGGTACATGTGACCCACGGAAAGAACTAAAAAACCACCAGAATTTGAAAATTTGACAAAAAAGGAAATAATACTATAAATAGAAATTGAGAGGCTAAAAATAGTTGTAGAAAACCATGAAATTTACTAAAACTTTAGTCACCCAAGAACATTGTTATTACACCAGTGGAGTCATCATTTGTTAGTGAAAAATGTAGCTTAAAGACCTAGTGGATTCACCATTTGTTAGTATGAAATTTCTTGGAAGGTGTACCAAAAACACTTCACTTAAGTCACTAGGTGACAAGTGACCCTAACAACAATTTGTGGTTGCTTACACTTCAGATCTGCAATAAAAAGTGGAAAAACCTACAATAAAAATAACATATACGATCCAAAACAACAAACAACAATATAGATATCCAATGCAATAACCCAAATGGAAAATGAATAAATATTTTATTGATAACACCAGATTAAGGAGATCTACAAAAAGGGTCTGCAAATCTCCCCCCACCATGTGATGGGTCCTTTGATTTCCTTGATGCTTCAGTAATCGATCTTCTCTCTCAATATGTGAAAAACCTAGAACAATTTGAAGAACTCAAATGGGAGCTCAAAAGAAAAGAGATGATAATAGTGATGATGATAATGATCATGGTGAAGAATGAATGAAAAAACCTCCTATTTATAACGAAGTATTGAGTTAATCTCGAAAATGGAGAATAATAAAATAATATTGACCAAATCAAGATCTAACTATTAGGAATACTTTATTATATTTTTGGATAGGGAAAAGATATTCAAAATGGTCAAATATCTTTATTTAGAAATAATTAACAAATAAAATGATTTATTAATTATTTCGCGAGGATTAATAATGGTGTGAAATTGAAATAATTAGTAAATAATGATTTAACCATTATTCCAATAATGGAAATAAGGAATAATAAATAAATAGGGATTTATTTAATTATTCCTAGGAGATTTAGTCAAATGTGACCGGGAAGAACTATCAAACAATTATTTAATAACTACTCCTAAAGAAAATTAAATAAATAAGTATTTATTCAATTATTCTCATGGGGTTTTTCAATTTTAATAAGAAAATAATTTAATAAAAATGGTTTACTAAATTATTTTCTATGGTGAAATTGATTTTACAATGGTAAAACTAATCCTACATGGTGTATTTTGATCCACCTAGTTAGAAATGGCTATGTTTGATCAGTGGTTGTCATTGATGTCAACCCAAGCAGCACCAGGGGCTACCTCGGTCTTGCATGGGAAATTTGACTTGACAAATTACTCTATTTTGAGTCAAGGATTGACTAGATGGATTCTACTCATTGCGATGTTTTCGTTGATATATGGCACGCCACGTAATTCTTCACGGTTTGAGAGATATTCAAGTTTGAAGTTAGTAACCCTAGTTAGTGGGCTAAAACCATATGGGGTTGTGGCATGTCACTCATAATTGGTTGTGGTCATTGAATAGTAAATAATTAACAATGTTTTTTTTCTCCTAAAATCCCTCCAATATTCACTTGTTGAGGACCCTCTCAACTTAGGACATTCATATAAATAGTGACCCTCATATCCTCCTCTTGTAGGGATTTTGTGGCTTCAAACAGACCGTTGTGGGATTTTCTCTATAAAACATTTTCTGTGAAACTTCTAAAGTTGAAATGAAAACCCATTTGAGCTGAAATATTGATGAAGCTCGTGACCGAATTTTAGATCTTGGTTCTCTATATTTTCGGAGATATGATCTGAGAAAGTTAGGGTTTTTACAGGCTCCTGAATTCCATGTCAAACATAGCCGAAGGTCGAATAGTGACACGTGGCACTTCGTACAAGTTCACTTTATTGAACCAGTCTATAATCAAGTCATCGTGGGAGATTGGGCATAACTCTTTCTTGAAGAACCCAATCTTGATCAGACCTACGGGGTTGGAAAGAGGACTCAGAGGGCTACCATAGGATGAAATATTAGACCCTTGAGATCCAAAATTACATAGATACAACAAATTCAATATAGAGCTCCTAGAAGGCAAGAAAAACCATGCATTAAAGGATCACTACAGTAAGGACCACACATCAAAATTCAAGGGTAGGTTTCCTACAACAAGGTATGTATGATTAGTGTTTACATTTGAATTTTGAGCATCATCTCTGACATATGTTTTTGTAGGACAACATAAGTATATACAGGGTCTCAGTTTATCTCTATGTTTCTATATGTCACAGTTGCTTTTGATACCACATTTCGGATATCTTGTTCTTGATACTACACATTTGATGCTACAAATTCCTTATGCTACACCAAGTCTGCTAAATCTATATGATGTTGTAAGTTCATATTACTTGTCTTGTCACAATTGATAGAATGATCTTTATTGTTGTACTTAGAACTTGGTCCATCACAAGTCTAGGGTATGTCATCAGTTTTTATTGTATATATCTTTAGGTCAGTTTTGGATATAGGCTTGCATAGAGTCTGAGCCTATATCAAGAGTGGGACTCTTTTTCTATTGTTGTAACAATGTAGGTTTTAACCCCGTACATAAATTACCTGCATACGAATTCTAAGAACAAAAAATAAACAATGCGAGAGCATATAAAACACATATACACAGAGATTTTCCCCTGGATCCCAAAACCGGGACTACCAGCTTGATTTTTCATTATGTTCCTTTCAATGTTACAATACATATTTATACATGCCGAAGCATCCAATACCATGGACTGAAAACCATCTCGTCCAAAACCATGGACCAAAAACCATCGCATCCAAAACCATGTGCAAAAACCATGCACAAAACCATAGGTAGGTCCACCCAACCTAATATAGGGTCCAAAAAAATATTTCCCGGGGCACTGCCTCAAACCCCCTGTGACCCCTTGTTGCACAAACAATGCAACGAAGTGGGGGCTTTGTCCCCCCTCTAACCCCCTGGTTAACTACGTAGGCTAGTCGTGGAAAGAATATAAAACAACCCAACATTCTCCCACTTGTTGTTTTCTTTCCACAGGGGGACATAGGGGAGCTTAGTCATTTATCTAGCCCTGAAACACCCATTGCTTCTCTACACCAAGAGAACTTCTCAGAGCTCACAAATTTTGTCAATGCATCTGCAGTATTCTTCAAAGTGTCCACCTTTACCAGCAACACCTTTTTGCCTTCTATCATATCACTCACAAAGTGATACTGGACATCAATGTGCTTTGTCTTTGAATGATAAGAAGGGTTCTTTGCCAAGAAAATTACACTTTGGCTGTCACAGTCTATCCTTATAGCTCCCTGTACTAACCCCATACTTGAACACAATCTCTGTAGCCAAACTGCTTCCTTGCTTGCATGAGTGGCTGCCATGTATTCTACCTCTATAGTTGATAAAGCCACTACAGATTGTTTCTTACTCATCCAACTGACTGCACCTCCAAATAGGCTAAACACATACCCACTTGTAGATCTGCTCTGATCTAGATCTCCAGCCCAGTTTGCATCAACAAAGCCAGGGATATCCAAAACTCTGTCCAATCGTGGTCTTCCTTGGTAGCACAAACCAAAATCACTAGTGCCGCGCAAATACCTCAAAACCTGCTTCATTGTTGTCCAATGTTGCTTTCCTGGTTTTGACATAAACCTGCTCAATACTCCCACTGCATGTGCAATGTCTAGTTTAGTACAGACCATTGCATACATCAAGTTACTGACTGCACTTGTATATGGAACATGGGACATGTCCTCTTCCTCTTCTTGTGTCTTGGGACACTGTTTAGAAGATAACTTCACACCTATAGGAATAGGAACCTTCACCAGTTTACTATCCTGCATATTAAACCTTTGTAGTATTGTCTCGACATACTTCCTCTAGTTTAACCAAAGCTTTATCATTGCCCGATATCTTTTAATTTCCATGCCCAAAATATAGTTTGCAGCACCAAGATCTTTCATGTCGAATTTGGAGGACAATTGGGTCTTCAAATCCTAGATAATTTTTTTGTCATTTCCAACCAGCAACATATCATCCACATACAAGACTAGATAAATAACATGGTCACTGATTAATTTAAAATACACACAGTGATCTGCTTTGCTTCTGGTGAAGCCAAGTCCCCATAAAAATGTATCAAATTTCTGATACCACATTCTTGGTGCCTGTTTTAACCCATACAGAGACTTCTTTAACTTGCATACTAGTTCTTTCTTAACCTTCACCATAAAACCTTCAAGTTGCTTCATGTAGATCTCCTCTTCTAGATCCCCATGAAGAAATGTTGTCTTCACATCCATCTGCTCTACCTCAAAACCTGTTGAAAATGCAACAAGATGATGGAGCTTAGTGAAAAGAAGTCGCCTTCACTAAGTGGGCCCGCGGGATATTTTTGGTGCAAAGTCTATTTTTAGACTATGTCTACTTTTAGACATATGGATCATGGTCTATGAGTTGTAGGATGCTATTTATGGATGATTGGTCATGTTGGTAAAAATAGATGGACCTCTATTTTAGACATATGGGCGGAGTCTATTTTTAGACTGCCAGTCAAAAAATAGAACAATCGAATATTATTAGCTCTTAATAATATTTGGACTATAAACATTATCTTATCCTCTTGTAGCACTTCAGTTCGAGCTACGGATGTGGCACATGCAACTGCCAGAAGGAAATACACTTTTCCTATGGGTTAGTTGAGCTATTGCATGATGGACTTCAGTTAGAACTCAAGTGATTGAGTTTGGTGGAGTTGATTGAGGAGTTAATGGAGTTGTGTTCAGTTTGACGTAGTTGAACTAGTTGTATTTAGTCTAACTACCAAATACACTAGTGATGAGTGATGTGAATTAATTATTAATTAATTCACTAATTATTAACTCATAAATCAACTAAAGAATACATCAGTTAACTCAGTGCATGGACAGTTCAGTGGAGACAAGTGTTAGAGGTGGGTGAAAGGGTGAGACTACTATCAGTTGTGACTATAGTTGTGCATGAGATTTGCACAATCATTGATTGAGATTTCCAATGAGGATTGCGCAGTACAAGCCAAGGGAATTCGAACTTGGATCAGATCTATTCTCAACTTGGATTGCGCAGTAGAGGCAGGCAAATAGTGGAGGAGATTTGAACCCGTGACTTGTTCAGATCTGAGCTAGTTTGTGTGTAGCAGGTGGAGATAGTACTGAGTACTTGTGAGGAGTATTGTACTATGTATTGTTACATGTTCTCTATCATTATAATATATAGATAGTTGGGGGTTTTCAGCTGTATGCTTTCCCCATTACATACTGTGTTGATATGTGTGATTGATGTTTCAATGTGCGCATGTGATTGTTTTTGAATTCCGCAAATTGATGATCAATGGTAGAGGAGGTTATGTATTATGCATGCATTCCAAAAATAGTGTATAATCAGGATAATCTCTGTGAATAAGTGTTATATTATTCAAAATTTCTACATGGTATCGGAGCGAAGTTGATCATCAGATCTATTATTCAGAAAGTGATTACATTTTATTTCTTCAGGCAGAGTCTGTAATCGAGCCAGGTAGCCTATGGATTCATCATTCTTTTGGAAGGTGAGATATCCGGTAAATGCCTACACATTCAATCTCTATATGAGAAATACTTTGTTCTCACGAATTTTAGATCAGAAGCGGTTGAGTTTTGAGCTGGTGGAATTCAAATTTGCAGCAGTGTTTTCTTGGTGTCGAAGTTGAAATGTCTTTCAACAAATTGCGATTGGAGTATGCCCTTGAAGGTAGCTCGAATTATATTGCATGGAAAGATAGGATGGAGGCGGTGTTAGATGACAATGGGTTGAAGGAGTTCATAGATGTTGAGGTCCCAAAGCCTACTGATGCTGCTCAAGTTGAGGCTTGGCAAAAGAAGACAACAAAGTGTCGAAGGATTCTGTTGGAGGCATGAAGGATCGCATTGTATCTAGCCTGCATGGAAAGGCTTCTCCATACTTGATGTGGAAAGCATTGACAGATTTATTCCAAAGCAAGAGTGACCAGAGGAAGTTCGCGCTCAAGGATAAACTTAGAAACATTAAGTGTGAGAAAGGAGACAGTATGCCCAAGTATCTCACGAAGTTCACCCAATGCCAGGATGAGCTCGGAAGTGTGGGGGTGACTGTCGATGATGAGGACTTGGTGAGCTTGGCTCTCCTTGGTCTTCCGAAGAGTTGGCATTCCTATCAGGACTCTGTAAATGGTCGGGAGAAATTTCTAGGATGGGAGAGACTTTGGTCTGATCTTGTGCAAGAGGAGATCAGGCGGAATACCAGGGACGGATCTTCATCAAAGGCATCTGATGAAGAAAATTGCACTTTGGCTGCCAAAGCAAAGAATGGGAAGAACAAGAAAGCTTCTCATTCCAGTGCGAAAGGCAAGAAGTAAGACATGTCCAAGGTGAAGTGCTTTCACTGTCACCAGCAAGGACATTATGCCACAAATTGTCCGCAGAAGAAGAAAAATAAGCAAGTTGCTGGATCTGCAATGGGAGAGGCCTTAGCCTCGCAGTTTGAGCTGGATTTTTCACTGATCGCATGCTTGGTATCAAGTGTGATGGGATCAGTATGGTTCTTGGACAGTGGTGCGTCTTTTCACATGACAGGAGATTGAGATTTGTTTTCTGATCTGGATGAGAAAGATCTTGGAGTGCACATCGAGATGGGCGATGATGGTAGATACAGTGCGATCGGTATCGGTACCATTTCCTTTGAGAGGGAGTCTGGTAAACCCTTCGTATTGAAGGAAGTGATGCATGTTCCAGGATTGAAGAAGAATCTTATCTCTGTGGCGATGTTAGAAGACAAGGGATATGATGTTGTCTTCAGCGAGGGAAAGGCTTTCTTGTGCAGTAAGACAACTGGAGAAACCCAGAAGATAGGGGTTCGAGTCAAGAACCTTTATCAATTGCATGTAGATGGCTGTGTAGCAATGGCATGCAAGGTAGTAGGATTGGTGAGCCGGGATGATGGCAAGCTATGGCAACGGAGATTGGGCCACCTTCACCATGGAGCCTTGAAGATACTGCAGCAGATTTCTACTGGGCTTCCTAAAGGCACTCTTGCACAGTCAGATCAGTGCAAGGGGTGTACTTTGGGAAAATTTGTGAAAGCCACCTTTCACAAGAAGGATAGTCACGCCACAACGATCCTTGAGAGAATTCACACAGAAGTGTGTGGACCTTTCTCAGTAGCTTCGACAGCAAAGCACAAGTACTATGTGATATTTGTTGATGATTTCTCTCGAAAGTGCTGGATCTTCTTCATGCAGAAGAAGAGCGAGACATACTCAAAGTTCTGTAAGTTCAAAGCACTGGTCGAGAACGAATCAGGGAAGATGGTGAAGGCTCTTAGGAGCAACAATGGTGGTGAATTCATCTCTAGCGAGTTCAAGGACTTCTGCAGCGCATAAGGGATTTGAAGAGAGCTCATAGCTCCCCATAACCCACAGCAAAACGGGGTTGCTAAGTGGAAGAATAGAACGATCATGGGTGCTGCATGGGCGTTGTTCCACGATCAAGGCTACCCCTTCACTTGTGGGTGGAGGCATGCAATACTGCAGTATATGTGCAGAACCGTTGTCCTCACAAGATACTTGGCATGAGTACACCCGAGGAGGATTATTCTGGTAAGAGGCTTGATATTTTCCATTTGAGGATTTTTGGTTCTCCTGTTTACATGCATGTGACGAAGGATGCCAGGAAGAAGCTAGAGCTGACCACAGAGGTTGGGATATTTGTGGGGTACACTGATATGCCCCACAACTATCGTGTGTATTTGCCAGATAGTCGCAAGACTGTTGTGTGACAGGATATCAAATTTCAGGAGGAGAAAGCCATGAAGTGTTCACTTGAGAGGGAGCCACACTTGCATGCAGATGAGGAGCTATTAGTTCCTAAGGATGAGCTTCAGGATGTGGATCAGCCACAAGATGAAGTTCATGGAGTGGAAGAGACCACTCATGCAGCGCCAACCATCAGAGGGCGAAAGCGCACTACAGAAGCTGAGCGACTGGCTCAAGATGCAGAGAAGGTTGTAGGACCACCTACAGCACAACGCAGACAGAGACAGTCACCTGATCGGTACACTGGATACATGGCTCTTGTGAGCAAATGTGTCGTGATTGAGCCATCCTCTTTCGAGGAAGCTGTGGAGGATCCCGTATGGGTAGATGCCATGGTGGAAGAGTATGATTCGATTGTCAGAAACAGTGCATGGGAGATTGTCCCAAGACCAGAAGGGAAATCAGTGGTGGGTTCGAGATGGATCTACAAAGTGAAGTAGGCAGCTGACGAGAGTGTGGAGAAGTACAAGGCAAGATTTGTTGCCCGAGGCTTCTCACAGATAGAGGGGATCGATTATGAGGAGACCTTTGCACCTGTCGCAAGGTATTCTTCCATACGGACGATTCTTGCTCTCTCAGTGCAGATGGGGTGGCACGTCCATTAGATGGATGTGAAGACTATGTTCCTCAATGGAGTCATTGAGAAGGAGGTGTACATAGAGCAGCCCAAAGGTTTCGAGATCTTCAGTAGCGAGTCGCATGTGTACAGGCTCAAGAGAGCGTTGTCAGGGTTGAAACAAGCACCTCGTGCTTGGTACACATGGATAGACAATTATTTCACTGGACTTGGATTTTCCAAGAGTGAGGCAGATCCTAACCTATACTAGATTGTGGTGGAGGGTAAGTTGTTGATCATTGTACTTTATGTAGATGATTTTATTTTGACAGGAGATGCGCTGTTAATACTTTCATGCAAGGAGGATCTTGCTAGAGAGTTTGAGATGAAGGACTTGGGCCTCCTTCATTATTTTCTGGGATTGGAAATTTGGCAGCGCAGTGATGGACTATTTGTTTCTTAGGGTAAGTATGCCCGGGAGATACTAGAGAAGTTCAACATGCATGGTTGCAAGCCTGTTGATACTCCTCTTCCTGGAGGTTGGAGGAAGGAGGATGCTACTTCAGCGGAGGTAGTGGATGCCACTGTTTATCGACAGTTGGTGGGGTCGCTTATGTATCTGGTCAATACACGACCCGATATATGCTATGCTGTTAACCAACTTTCACAAGCTATGGTTAAGCCAACCAAGCTCTTCTGGAAGGCAGGCAAGCATGTACTGTGTTATCTCAGAGGCACATTGGGATATGGATTGTGGTACAGATAGGAGGATGAGGTGAAGCTATGTGGCTTCACAGATGCAAATTGGGCAGGGAGCCCAACGGACAGAAAGAGCACATCTGGAGGGATCTTCAGTATCGAGTTGACAGCAGTTTCTTGGTACAGCAGGAAGCAGAGATCCGTGGCACTCAGTTCAGCAGAGGCCGAGTATATGGCAACAAGTTTGGCTACATGCGAGGCTATATGGATGAGGAAGATCCTGGTCGGGTTGTTCGGGTCACACTTGGAGCCTATTGTGATTTATTGTGATAACTAGAGTTGCATTAAATTCTCAACTAATCCAGTATTTCATGATAGATCTAAGCACATTGACATCAGGTACCATCATATCAGAGATTGTGTGCAGCAGAGAATCATGTTACTTTCATACATTCCCATGGAGGATCAGGATGTTGATATCTTGACGAAGACGCTCACCAGGAGAAAATTCGAATACCAAAGAGGCAGGATAGGGGTTGCAGATAATACATATCTTGTTGAGAGGAAGTGTTGAAAATGCAACAAGATGATGGAGCTTAGTGAAAAGAAGTCACCTTCACTAAGTGGGCCCGCGGCTATTTGGCGCAAAGTCTATTTTTAGACTATGTCTATTTTTAGACATATCGATCATGGTCTATGAGTTGCAGGATGCTATTTATGGATGACTGGTCATGTTGATAAAAATAGATGGACCTCTATTTTTAGACATATGGGCGGAGTCTATTTTTAGATTGCCAGTCAAAAAATAGAACAGTCAAATATTATTAGCTCTTAATAATATTTGGTCTATAAACATTATCTTATCCTCTTGCAGCACTTCAGTCGAGCTACAGATGTGGCACATGCAACTGCCAGAAGGAAATATGCTTTTCCTATGGGTTAGTTGAGCTATTGCATGATGGACTTCAGTTAGAACTCAAGTGATTGATTTTGGTGGAGTTGATTGAGGAGTTGATGGAGTTGTGTTCAGTTTGACTTAGTTGAACTAGTTGTATTTAGTCTAACTGCCAAATACACTAGTGATGAGTGATGTGAATTAATTATTAATTAATTCACTAATTATTAACTCATAAATTAACTAAAGAATACATAAGTTAACTCAGTGCATGGACAGTTCAGTGGAGACAAGTGTTAGAGGTGGGTGAAAGGGTGAGACTACTATTAGTTGTGACTATAGCTGTGCATGAGATTTGCACAATCATTGATTGAGATTGCCAATGAGGATTGCACAGTACAAGCCAAGGGAATTCGAACTTGGATCAGATCTACTCTCAACTTCGATTGCACAATAGAGGCAGGAAAACAATGGAGGATATTTGAACCCATGACTTGTTCAGATCTTAGCTAGTTTGTGTGTAGCAGGTGGTGATAGTACTGAGTACTTGTGAGGAGTATTGTACTATGTATTGTTACATGTTCTCTATCATTATAATATATAGATAGTTGGGGGTTTTTAGCTGTATGCTTTCCCCATTACATACTGTGTTGATATGTGTGATTGATGTTTCAATGTGTGCATGCGATTGTTTTTGAATTCCGCAAATTGATGATCAATGGTAGAGGAGGTTATGTATTATGCATGCATTCCGCAAATAGTGTATAATCAGGATAATCTCTGTGAATAAGTGTTATATTATTCAAAATTTCTACAAAATCAAAAGCAGCAGCAACAGATAGAAGTAATCTAATAGAAGCTACCTTGGCAACAGGAGAAAAAATATCACCAAAATCAATTCTCGACACTTGGGAATAACCTTTTGCTACCGACCGAGCTTTGTATTTCTCCACCTTTCCTTTTGTATTTGTCTTCTTCTTGAACACCCATTTGATGCTAATGGGTTTCCTTCCAGCTAACAACTCCACCAGATCCCAAGCCTCATTTTTGTGCAAAGATGCCATTTCATCAACCATGGCCTCTTTACAGAGTTTTTCATCCTCTGAATCTAATGCTTCCTTCACAGTTCTAGGATCATCATCAGTAATAGATAAAGAAAATTTGAACAGAAAGAAAATGGACTATACCTTTCTAGATACCTTCTTTCTCGAACTGATCTTCTCACACCTAGAGTTTGTGGCTCTTCATCTTCTGATTCCTCCTTTGTTGTAGAGTCTGATTCTTCCTCCTTTAGCTCAAACTCTATCTTCTCAGGTTCCTTTGATGCGACTTCATGTTTAATAACATTTTCACCTCTCTGAACACCACATATCAGTTGTACACAACCTTCGTTGTTACTGGGTTCCAAAGCTTATAACCCTTTAAACCATCCTTATACCCAATAAAGATGCACTTTTCAGATTTATTATCCAACTTGGTCCTTTTCTCCATTTGAACATGTACATATTCATCACATTCAGATATGCTCAGATGTGAAAGAGAGGGTTGCTTACTAGTCCATACCTCTTGTGGAGTCTTATCCTCCAACGTTGATGAAGGTTATCTCTTAACCATGTAACATGATGTCTCCATCACCTCTACCCATAATTCTTGTCTTAACCCACCACTAAGCATGCTTCTTTCCCTTTTCATCAACATCTTGTTCATTCTTTTTGTAACTCCATTTTGCTTAGGTGTGTATGGAGTAGTCTTATGTCGTGCCACACTACACTTCTTACAGAATTCTTCAAATTCCTTACTGCAAAACTCTCCACCATTATCTGACCTCAACACCTTTATCTTCTTCTCTGTTTGGTTTTCCACCAGAGCCTTAAATTCTTTAAACCTATCAAAGACTTCATATTTATTATTAAGGAAATATATCCATGTATTCCTTGAGAAGTCATCTATAAATGATACATAGTACATAGACTTACCCAATGATGGAACCTTCACAGCTCCAAACACATCACTGTGCACAAGCTCTAATATTTGTTTCGCCCTCTTACCACCAGAGGGGAAACTCACCCGATTTTGCTTTCCATATACACAATTTTCACAGAAATCAAAATCTAGAGAGCTATTACTCATACCTTCTACCATACCTTTACCATGAAGTATTCGAAGGCCCTTCTCTCCAACATGTCCAAGCCTTTGATGCCACAACATGGTCTTCTCTCCAGAGACCACTAGATTTTCTACTCCACTTTCAGGAACCACAGAACTGTTGCACCCATCAACAATAGTGCTACCTTGCAGCTTGTACAGAGTTCCCATTCGAACTCCCCGTATCAATACCAGTGCTTCCTAAACCATCTTGCAGGTATCCTTCTCGAACACTGTTTTTACACCTACATCATCCAGCTTGCTAACAAAAATTAGATTTCTGGCCAATGCAGGAATATGCAGAACACCTGGAAGTGTTCTAACCCTTCCACCTTTCAACTTCAACATTACTTTTCCGCGACCAACGATTCTAGCCTTCCTATCATCCGCCAAGGAGACATCACCACCATCATGTTTCTCATACTCGTAAAACCACTCTCTATGGAAAGTGAAGTGAAAGGATGCACCTGAGTCAATTAACCATGCCTCATGATCTACATGTGTACTTGAAGAGGCCAAGTACACATTCCCACCTTCAAGAGCTTTATATTTACAGTCCCTTTTGTAGTGCCCTCCCTTTCCGCATTTCCAGCACACCACCTTTACAGGTTTTCCTGGAGATTTAAATTTCCCTCTAGATTTAGATCTCCCACTCGATGACTTATTTTTGTTTCTGTTCTGGGACCGTCCTCATACAAACAAGGCACCACCATTCTGGCTCTCCATATTTTTCCATCTCATCTCCTCCGTTAGCAAGGATGATACTATTTCATCAAATTGTAAGGCAATTGAATT
The DNA here is from genome assembly GCA_031772625.1 of Pinus tabuliformis. Lineage (NCBI taxonomy): Eukaryota > Viridiplantae > Streptophyta > Pinopsida > Pinales > Pinaceae > Pinus > Pinus tabuliformis. Next base: position 1,556,242,392 of record CM062819.1, read on the forward strand.
GCTACCTATTGCAATAACTAGACTATCCCACGAATATGGTAGAGAACACAACAAACTGATGCACTTATCTTCATCTGAAATTTTAATATCAACAGATAATAACTGACTTACCACATTATTAAATTTGTTCAGATGTTCTGTCACAGAGTCTCCATCTTTCATCCTCAGGTTATACAGCGTTTTCTGTAGGAACAATTTATTCCCCAAAGACTTAGATTGGTACAAAGTCCCTAACTTGTCCCACAAAGCCTTCACCATAGCCTCGCCTGATACATTCAGTAATACTAAATCTAAGACACACAATCGTATTGTGCTCTTTGCCTTTCGATCCAACTTCTTTCATTCTTCATTGGACATTCCCGTTGGTTTAGTACCTGGATCTACCACGATCCACTGATCTTTATCCACCAACAGATCCTCTATCTTGAATTTCCATAACTCACAACTCTGACCATTAAATTTCTCAATCTCTATCTTTCTAGTGCTCACCATCTTCTTTCACCACTAGAATCGATCTTGTAGATCTCCCTCTGAACAGGGTCTGCCACAGGCCCGAGCGAAACCCCTCAGTAACAAAGGCATCCCCTTGAAGCCAAAAAAACTCTGATACCAAATGTAGGTTTTAACCCCATACAAAAATTACCTGCATATGAATTCTAATAACATAAAATAAATAATGTGAGAGCATAACACATACAACACATATACACAGAGATTTCCCCTCGATCCCAAAATCGAGACTACTAGCTTGATTTTTCATTATGTTCCTTTCAATGTTACAATACATATTTATACATGCCAAAGAATACCATGGACCGAAAACCATCGCGTCCAAAACCATGTGCGAAAACCATGCACAAAACCATAGGTAGGTCCACCCAACCTAATATAGGGTCCAAAAAAAAAAATTCCCTGGGCGCTGCCCCAAACCCTGTAGAAGGGGGCTACTCGCCCCCCTCAAACCCCCTGTGAACCCCCCGTTGTGCAATCGGCACAACGAAGGGGGAGCTCCACCCCCCCTCTAAGCCCCCGGTTAACTACATAGGCTAGTTGTGGAAAGAATATAACACAACCCAACAAACAAGTCAACAATAAAATTGACAAGCATACTTCAAGTAAGCATTTTGATTTTAATTTATATTTATTCATTCTTATGCACTTACATGTGTTTTGTAGGCAGAGGTAAGTTGAAGGGTATTTTTTTTTGTTTTGGGATTCGTTTCTCTAGGAAAATTTTGCATGTAGGTAGAAGAAGATTCAAGTACAACATCAAGCAAGAATTCAGGATTAGAATTATCAAATCAAAGGAAGCATTACAATGGGACACCCTTGAAGACATGACAACCATCTAGATCTCGTGAAGTGTTGTTAAGGCAAAGGGTCATCATTGTAAATTTGTAAAAGATTCATTTGTAAAAGTGTCGTCATTGTAAATTTGTTAAAGAGTCATCATTGTAAAGATTGTAAAAGAGTCATTTGTGACAGAGTCATTCTACCTAGAGTCGAAGAGGCAGTGTTGGGGGGTATAGGAGTCATTGTTGGGATGATGTCATGGTTTGGTTGGAGGTCATAGAGTGATTGGGTATTTGGTCAAGTACGCGAAAATCATTGTACATCTTATTGTATCGTGGATTGTTGTCCCTAGTTTGGGAATCGGCAGCCTTGTCTTATTTCAGTCATTATAGGGTGGCAGGGAGGTGCTAAGAAGTTGTATGAAGTCGCCTACAAGTTGGGGCCTGTGAACACTTCATTGTGGTAGGGTGGTGCTAGGGCGAGTTGTGGCTCGCTAGGGTGTTGGGGCATACATTCAATTGATTACTTAAGAAACCAGGGCATTGGGGTGTCCTTCCAGTGGGAGCTGGAGAATAATGCTTTTCTAGAATTCTAGGAAGTTGTTGCTTTCATTTTAGTTGGGGCTGAAGATCAAAGAATTTATTAGAAAAGCATTCGGTGGTTTTTGACTCGGAGAGGGTTTTCCACCTAAAATTCTTGTGCCTACAATGTTCTTTTATTTACTGTTATTACTTTATAAACATTAATAATAATTGAAGATTAAATAATGCTCTGAAAAGATCTAAAAGTGTTAATTGCTAAGGAATATTGATTCACCCCCCCCCCCCCCCCCCCCCAGTATTTCCAACAATTGGAATTGGAGCTTGGTTCCTTTAGTAACAGCTTAACCATTGCAAGGAAGTTTTCAGAGAATAGAGATGGGAAAGTTGAAGAAGTAGGTTGCAAGGATTTCAAAGGAAGGTACAGGCACAACAAAATATGAAGAACATGAGTATTGTGTTCCAACCCTTTATTTTGATGAAGATAATTACTGGATATGGGAATCTAGGATGGAAGTACATTTGCAAGCATATGGAGTACGGGAATCAATTGTTTCTAGAGACACATCTACAACGAAGCTAAAAGGTACAATTCAAAGGCCATGAATTTAATTTTGAATGTTTTTCCAAACTCTGTGAAAATAAAAGTTAGTCAATTTTCAACAGCTAAAGCTCTTTGGGAAAAGCTTCATAATCTCTATTCAATAAAGAAATCAGGTCAAAATGTTATTGAAAATTTGGATCCTTCTGATTATGATGAAGAAATGGGAGAAATGAGTAAAACAGAGTTTCAAAATCAAGTGATCAAGGTGATAAGGGAACTCAAAAGTCAAAAGGAAAAGACAAGACTTTTGGAAGCAGAATTGAACACATTAAAATAACTCATCAAAGAAAATGAAGATTCTGAGAAGATGATTAGCAGTCTTAAAACTCAATTAGAAGAAATCAATAATAGAGATACATGAGACCTCAAGAGAGAAGTCCAACAAAAGAAACAAGAACTCAACACAATGTTTACAGAGATTAGCAGGATCACACAACAGATGGAGGAAGTAGAAATTGAAAGGAAGGAATCTGATCAAAGATACATATCAGTAGTTGACCAAAATAAAAATGAATTAGAAACATCTTCAGTAGAAATAAGCAGGCTCGAGATTGAAAGTGAAAAGCACAAGGAACAGATATAGGTTCTCAATAGAGAAGTAGAGAAGACCACCCTTCTCAAGCTACAAGTTGAGGAGGCAGAAAAAAGAAGGGATATCTTGAAAACATGGTTTCAAGAAGATCTTGCTCAAAAGTTGGAATAACTTTATGCAACCCATGATAATATCAACAAACTCAAGGGATTGCTAAAAGAACACTTACAAGATAAGATAGACGAAGAATAAAAAAATAAGGCAATTAAAGATGGTAAATCCCTATTTGATGAAGTTACAAGCTCCACGTCTTCGTAGGATGATTCTAAGAAGGAATTTGATCAAAGTGAAAATAAAAAGAAGAATGTTGCAACTCTAAAGAACAATACCAACGTAATCAAGAACAAAGGATGACAACAAACTACAACACCACCTCCAAAGAAGAATGAAAAATCTTCCACGTATGTTCGTTTATTTAATGGTTATTTCTTTTTATGTGCTAACTATGGACATATGGATAGGGATTGTGAATTTTTTGAGAGGTACAATCATTATCTCCAAAACCCTAGAAACAAGTTTGCAGGATCATGAGATAGGTTCCACGATGATTTTGTCAAAAGAGAATATGTGCAAGATGGGCCAAAAATTGAATGTTTCAAATGCCATAACTATGGCCATAGCACTCGCGGTTGTAGATATAAGATGGAAGCACCTATGGGCAACATTGAATGCTTCAAGTGTCATAACTATGGGCACATGGCTTGAGATTGCAGGAATAAGAAGGTCTGGAAAAGGAAACAGCTACAGGAAGACCACGCAGATAACAAGGTTTAAGCAGTTATGTTTCCAGGATTTGTAAAAGAAAAAGATCATAAGGAATCAGTAGATGCTTGAGATAATGACTCAAGTCAATATGGCCTGTTAGGTGACTCACTATTTTGAAAAATATGGCTTGTTAAATCCTTGATGTTTGTAGAGGAGGAGTCTATGCAGCAGTATATGGCACAAGTCTATAATTGATAGGAAGGTAGTTTGAATAAGATGGCAGTTTCATTAGAAGTTCAAGGGGAGAAAAATAGTTGAAGGATTACATGTTACAAGGAACAAGGAAAGATTAGTTTGCAAAGGATATGCACAGGTTGAAGTAATCGATTTTGAAGAAAAAATTTCTCCCGTTTCCAGAATGGAAGCTATCAAGATGTTTCTCACCTATTCTTGCTCAAGAAAAATCAAGGTCTACCAAATGGATGTTAAGTCAGATTTTCTAAATGGTGAATTGGAGGAAGAAGTTTACATTGAACAACCCGAAGGTGTTCTGCTCTCTGACAAAGAAGACTACGTCTGCAAATTAAAGAAGGCTCTATATGGTCTCAAGAAAGCTCCTAGGGCTTGGTATCCTCGTCTTGATGGATATCTACATCAATAGGGATTCAAGAAACAAAGTGCTGACAACAATCTTTATATGAAGGTGGATTCAGATATCTTAACAATTATTGAAGTATATGTGTATGATATAATCTCTGGAAGCAGTGATGACATATTAAGTAAAGACTTTGCCACAAAAATGCAAAGTGGGTTTGAAATGTCTATGCTTGGCAAATTGACATACTTTTTAGGGCTTCAGATTTCTCAGCAGGATAAAGGAATATTCATATATCAAATCAAGTACATCAAAGAAATGCTCAAGAAATTTCAGATGGAAGATTCCAAGCCAATCCTTACCCCTATGGTAACAAGTTGCAAGTTAAGCTTAGAATACTCATCAAAGGATGTGGGCCAAAGGTTGTATAGATCCATGATTGGTAGTATCCTATATGTGACAGCCTCCCGACCAGATGTGATGTGGGCAGTTGGATAAGTAGCACGATTCCAAGCAGCACCAAAAGAATCTCATATCATTTCCATCAAAATAATTCTTTGTTATATTAAGGGCACAACGGAATATGGTCTTTGGTATCATAAAGAAAATGATCTGGTCATCCAAGCTTACACAAATGCAGATTGGGTAGGAAGTGTTGATGATCATAAGAGTACCAGTAGAGCAACGTTCTACCTAGGTGGTTGCCTTGTATCACAGTTAAGTAAAAATCAGTCTTCAATCTCATTATCCACAGTGGAAGTGGAATACATCACGACATCAACTTGTTGTACTCAAGTTCTCTGGATGAAGAAAACCTTGCAAGATCTTCAAGTTAAGTTTGATGAGCCTATTCCCATCTTATGTGATAACATCAGTGCCATATGTATCTCCAAAAATCATGTGATGCATTCCAAAACAAAGCACATTCCAATCAAATATCATTTCATTAGAGAGCAGGTCACTGAAAAGAATATCAAGCTTGAATATGTTGGCACAAAGGAACAAATTGCTGACATCTTTAGCAAACCATTACCTTGTGAAGAATTTGAGTATCTTCACCAAAAGCTTGGGATTCTGCCAAGTTCTCATTAGACTCTTTCTCTTATCTAACTAAGTAGAAAGGGGGAGTGGAGGTGTGTACAGGTCCACAGGATGACAGTCTATCAGGAGGAGTTACCCTTTACCATTGATGACAAAGGGGGAGTGAAGGTAGTAGGAAGAGGTGTCATGGTCGCAAGGGGAGAACTTTTGTTGCCATTAATGCCAAAGGGGGAGATTGTTGATGAATGGTTGTCATTGATGTCAACCCAAGAAGCACCAAGGGCTACTCTGATCTTACATGGGAATTTTGACTTGACAACTTACTCTATTATGAGTCAAGGATATTCTAGATGGATTCTACTCGTCAATATGTTTCCGTTGATATATGGCATCCACGTAATTATTCACATTTTGAGAGATATTTTTGTTTGAAGTAATTAATAACCTCAGTTAGTGGGCTAAAACCCTATGAGGTTGTGGCATGGCACTCATAATTGGTTGTGTTCATTGAATAGTAAATAATTAATAATGTTTTTTTTGCTCCTAAAATCCTTCCAACATTCACTTGTTGAGGTCCCTCTCAACTCCAGACATTCATATAAATAGTGACCCTCATATTCCCCTCTAGTAGGGATTTTGTGGCTTCAAATAGGTCATCATGGAATTTTCTCTATAACTCCCTTTCTGTGAAGCTTCAGAAGTTGAAATTAAAACCCACTTGATACGAAATCACGATGAATCATGTGACCGAATTTAAAATATTGGTTTCCTATATTTTCGGAGATATGATCTCAGGAAGTTATGGTTTTTGCAGGCTTCCGAATTCCATGTCAAACAGGGCTAAAGGTCACAACAATGACACGTGGCACTTCGTAGAAGTTTGCTCTATTGAACTAGTGTATAATCAGGTCATCGTAGGAGATTGGGCATAAATCTCTCTTGAAGAATCCAATGTTGATCAAACCTTTGGGGTTGGAAAGAGGACTCAGAGGGCTACCATAGGATGAAAGTTCAGTCCCTCAAGATCTGAAATTACATAGATATAACAGATTCAATATCGAGCTCCTAGAAGGCAAGTAAAAGCACGCATTCAAGGATCATTGCAATAAGTACCACACATCAATAGTCAAGGGTACGTCTCCTATAACAAGGTATGTATGATTAGTGTTTACATTTTAATTTGGAGTATCATCTATGACATATCTTTTTGTAGGACAATGTAAGTATATACAAGGTCTTGGTTATATCTCTATGTCTCTATATGTCACAGTTAGTTTTGATCCCACATTTCGGATGTCATGTTCTTGATACTACACATTTGGTACTACATATTCTTGATGCTACACCAAGTTTTCTAAATCTATATTGTAACTTCATGTTACTTGTCTTGTCACAGTTGATAGAATGGTCTCTGTTTTTGTACTTAGAACATGGTCCATCACAAGTCTAGGGTCTGTCATCAATTTTTATTGTATATATCTTTAGGTCAGTTTGGGATATAGTATTGCATAAAGTCCAGACCTATATCAAGAGTGGGAGTCTTTGTCTACTGCTGCAACAAGTCAACAACAAAAATGACAAGCACACTTCATGTACGCATTGTAATTTTATTTTGTATTTATTCATTATTATGTACATACATGTGTTTTGCAGGCAGAGGTAAGTTGAAAGGTATTTTTTTTGTTTTGGAATTGGTTTCGCCAGGTAAATTTTGCATGCAGGTAGAAGAAGATTCAAGTACAAAATGAAGCAAGAATTCAAGAGTAGAAGTATCAAATCAAAGGAATCATTGCAGTGGGACATCCTTGACGACATGACAACCATCTAGATATCATGAAGTATTGTTAAGGCCAAGAGTAGTCATTGTAAAGCTGTAAGAGATTCATTTGTAAAAGAGTCATCATTGTAAATTTGTAAAAGAGTCATTTGTAAAAGAGTCATCATTGTAAAGATTGGAAAAGAGTCATTTTTGACAGAGTCATTCTTCCTAGAGTCAAAGAGGCAGTGTTGGGAGGTATTAGAGTCACTTTTGGAATGATGTCATGGTTCGGTTGCAAGTCATAGAGTGATTGAGTATTTGTTCAAGTACATGAAAATCATTTTACATCTTATTGTACCGTGGATTGTTGTCCCTGGTATGGGAATCCACAATCTTGTCTTACTTTAGTCATTATAGGGTGGCAGGGAGGTGCTAGGTAGGTGTATGAAGCTGCCTACAGGTTGGGGCCTGTGAAAACTTGAGGGTGGTAGGGTGGTGCTAGGGCGAGTTGTGGCTCACTAGGGTGTCTAGGCATCCATTCAGTTGATTACTGAAGAAACTAGGGCATTGGGGCATCCTTCCAGTGGGAGCTAGAGAAGAATTCTTTTCTAGAATTCTAGGAAGTTGTTGCTTTCATTTCAGTTGGGGCTAAAGATTAAAGAATTTATTAAAAAAACGTTCGGTAGGGTTTTCCACCTAGAATTATTGTGCCTACTATGTTTTTTTATTTACTATTATTACTACATAAACATTAATAATAATAGAATATTAACTAATGCTCTAAAAAGATTTAATGGTGTTAATTGCTAAGGAATGATGATTCACCCCCCCCCCCCCCCCCCCCCCCTCTCAGTATTTCCAACAATTGGAATCAGAGCATGGTTCCTTCAGTAACATCTTAACCGTTGGAAGGTAGTTTTCAGAGCATAGAGATGGGAAATTCAAAGAAGCAGGTTGCAAGGATTTCAAAGGAATAACAATGTAAACTTTGAAACGGGAACTATAAACTCAAAACAGGAACATTGGCCAAAAAACCCCGAAAAAACATAAAAAACAATGCTAAAAATGAAAAGTGTGTATACTGGAACGATGGTTTTTTTTTGGGGGTTAATTTTGAACATGTTTTTAAAATGGCAGTGAAAACAAAATTTTTGTGCAAAAAACACCTTGAAAACGAAAAGTGTTGAGACTGGAATGGTGGGTTTTTTTTAGGGTCAATTTTCAACATTTAAAAAAAATGCTAGTAAAACCGAATTTTTATGTGCAAAAAATCGCTGTTTATGAGGAAAAAAACACACTAATGTTTTTGGTAGAATAACATTTTTCTTTCCTAAGTATAAATTCAACATGTTTTAGTAATGACCATAAAGATAAAATAATGGGATCTAAAATACATTAAAATTATATTACTGATCTGATAATGAGATCTTAGACAATTATTAAGGTATTACAAACTCATGTGCATGGATTTTCCTATGTTACTTTGTGCAATGGATCGATAAGATTGTGAAATACATAGACAATGAAGCAGTTAAAGAACATAATAGACAAACACACATAACCACAGCAAGTTTAATAAGGAGTTCACCCAACACTCCTGGGCTATGTCTCCTAGTCCAGCCTTCAGTGGTGACCTCTCTATTATGTCTTCAAAAGCAAAGTTTTTACAAAAGTGAGCTCAATTTGAGTCTCACACAACAGATACAAAAAAACAAGGCTTTACTTGGATCCCCCAAGTCTTTTTGAGTACACAGACTCTCCTCATTGACTCTCTGTCTCTATTTGCTCTCTGTCTCAGCACTACCTGTCTCTGTCTTCTGTCTTCTGTGGCTTTTAAGCCAACCGGCGATGTCTGTTCATTTCCCCTTCTCGGGCTCTCTGGCTCCCGGCCTCTATCTGCTTGAAGTCCCCTCTGAGCGTTAGCAATCCTTGCTCAATGCCTTCAAGGATGGTGGCCACCTGTTCTATAACAGAATAGGCCATCAATGCCTTTGAAATCCCAAAAATGGTCGTTCTCTGTTTACACAGAAAAACACGGGAAAGATCCGCCAAAACACTGTTCATCAGACTTCAAATATTCATAAATCCGCACTATATTTCTATCGGGTCCACCTTTATGTCGTGATCGCATCTCCTCCATTTATCTAAGTGATCTTGATCCAATGGTTGAGGTTCATTTTGGGTGGTGAAGGCGTACAGAGATTACCCGCCCGAAAAGGCAGTTTTCTCATGTCATGTGTCCTTCAGTGGATGGGATCGGGCAGAGCCCTGTCAAAATCACTTATCGCCTACGGCCCACCCAAAATCCCACTTGTTTCGGATCGCAAAACATATACACTTGCATGTATAAACCCTTTCGGATCCAGTTTCATTACTTTATTCACATTTCTTTGGTTTTTCATTTATTTAACAAAAATGTGATTTACATTAAAAAAGCCCTTTTACCGAACTTGAAATATTATCCAATATCATTCATAATTTTATCGGGTCCGGCTATCACAGTCAGAGTTATTATCAGCCCCGCTCCTTTGCATAGCTCCGATGCGATGTTGTGATATCGCAATCGCATATCGTCGATCCTTCAGGCTGCTGTTAAGTCCATATATATACATATATACATATATACATATATACATATATACATACATACATATATATATATATATATATATATATATATATATATATATATATATATATATATATATATATTAGCGATGTGATAGCACGATTGAATCTGGACCATTGATCTGCACACATAGATCAATGGCTCTCATTTGATTGCGCTTCCCATATAGCCGCCTCCGATAGCCTCCGATAGCCTTTGCCGATTGCGATATGCCGATTGGATCTGGACCGCTGATCGGCCAAATCTGATGGCTCTCATGCAAAGTAGTTTTAAACCGTCGATACTCGGTTTTTCCACTATTTCTTCATGTTTTTCACTCCCGATAGTGTTATCCGCCTTTTTTAAAGGTTTTCTCCTTGCGATAGTTTTTAACTATATGAAGACTTAGAGGGTTTTAGGATCCATTTGGATCACACCTTCCCATTGAAAAAAAGCTTTTGGACCACCAAAAGTTGGTTTTTAAGCATCAATCAAGTGAGGATACAACTTCCTCACTTGTCCAATCTCTATCCATCTTGCACTGCTTGGTTTTGAACCTTTGAGTCCGATTCTGAGGTACTCAACATCCCCTCTGCACGTAGTTCTCACCTTCCTGTCCAGAACTGTATCTTCCTGCAACTCATTGAGATATTCAGGCAATAAATCATCAATAGAAGGTAACTGACTTTGCTCTTCGGGATCTTCAATCAATGAAGGTTCAAACAGTCTCAAATTCTTTGCATTAACTAGTGAACAAATGTGCATGTACGCTGGCAAATCAAGGCGAAAAAGCGTTCTCACCAATTTTTTCAAGTATCTTGAAAGGCCCATACCTTATTGGCTTCAACTTTTTACCTTCACCTTGCATTCTGTCTTTGCTGATGTAAAGCCAGACTTGATCACCAACTTGGAAGCTATGCTCAATTCGATGCTTATCATGCCTTGCCTTGTACTTGGCCTGGCTTTTTTCTAGCTGTTCCTGCACTGCGTGGTGAATTTCTTGGATTTGTTCAATGAACTTGGTTTCTTTGTCCACATCACTGTGTCCATCAACTACTATGTATTTACTAAAGACAAAATCCAATGGATACCTTGGTGTAAAACCAAAACAAGTCTCAAAAGGAGATCTTTGTGTAGAAGAGTGCTTAGCACGGTTGTAAGCATGTTGCACATAACATAAATGTTCATCCCAAAGCTTGGGATGCTTGTTGTAATAGCCCCTGAGCAACTGGATCACTGTCCTATTGACCACCTCTGTTTGGACATCTGTTTGTGAATGAAATGTTGTCCTCTTCTTCAATCTGGTGTCCATCAACTCCCATAGACTTGACCAAAACTTCCCAACAAATCAAGAATCTCGATTAGATACAATGGAAGTGGGTAACCCAAAATGAACCCATACATGCTGAAAGAACAACTTCGCTATTTGTTCAGCTGTAATCTGCTTGTTACAAGGTATTAGAATACACATTTTGTTGAACCTGTCCACAATAACATATAAATAGTCATGACCTTTTCTAGATTTTGGCAATCCCCCAACAAAGTCCATGGAAACACATTCCCAAGGATGAGAAGGAACTGGTAGTGGAGTGTACAAGCCTAATTTTCTTATGCTGGGCTTGATTTTAGCACACATGGTACACCCTTTAATATATCTAGAAACTGTTTCACGCATTCTTGGCCAATAACAGAACCTTTGTAGCTGTGCAACTGCTTTACTTACACCAAAATGACCTAATATAAAGAAGTATGTGCTTCTCGGATTATGTTAACTCTTTCAGTTTTTGGAATGCATAAATTTCCCAACTGATACAAGAGTTGGTCCTTAACATAATAATCCAATTCTTCTACTTGTTTGCCATGACTTAAAGTTGCATATACATCTTTAAAATCTACATCTTGAGCATATTGTTCAATGTAGCTTTCATGCATTACTGAGTTATGCTTAAGTATAGTAGATGCATTTATGATTGGTCTAGACAACATATCTGCAACTTTATTGTGTATTCCCTTCTTATATCTGATGACAAGATGAAACTGCTGTAGAAAACCCATCCACCTATAGTGTCTTGATTGCTGCAATTTAGTTTGTGAGTGCAAATACTGAAGTGGTTGATGGTCTGTATGGATGATTGTTTCTTTGCCCATTAAGTAATATTTCCACTTTTTCACACTCTATACTAATGCATACAATTCTTTATCATATGTGGGATAATTAACTATTGCATAATTAAATGTCTCAGAATGATAGCATATGGGTATACCATGTTGCATCAACACTGCTTTCATGGCATAGTCACTGGCATCTGTTTCAATCTCAAATGGTCTTTGAAGATCTGGCAATGCTAGTACTGGTGCTGTACTAATTTTTTCTTTCAAGGTGTCGAAGGCTTTCTGCTGTTTGCCTCCCCACTGAAACACCTTGTTCAATCCTGTCAAATCATGTAAGGGAGATGCAATCAAGGAAAAGTTAGCAATAAACTTTCTCCAATATTGTGCTGCTCCTAGGAAGCTCCTAACTTCTGTAGTAGATTTGGGTTTAGGCCAGTTCACAATGACTTCGACCTTAGAGGGATCTATCTTCAATTCACCACCCCCTACAATATGACCCAAATAATTTAAATATGTTTTTCCAAATTCACATTTTGATAACTTCACATAGAGATTTTCTTTTTTCAAAACATCTAGAGTCTGCTTTACATGCTTCAAATGTTTTACTGAAAACAAGAATGTCATCTAAATATAAAATTACAAAATCATCAATAAAAGGTCGTAGTACATCATTCATAACTCTCATGAAGGTGGCAAGAGCATTAGTTAAGCCAAAAGGCATGACCAGCCATCCATACAGCCCTTGCTTTGTTTTGAAAGCAGTCTTCCATGCATCTTGTTCTGCAACTCTGACCTTATGGTAGCCACTATGCAAGTGTAAATTGGAAAAGTAAACAACTTCTTTTAGCTGGTCTAATAGATCATCAATGCGAGGAAGAGGATAACGATTCTTGATCGTTATTTTATTCAATGCTCTGTAATCAATGCACATCCTCCACGAACCATCTTTCTTTCTCACCAACATGATTGGAGATCTGCATGGTAATGTGCTTGGTCTTATGAACCATTTATCGAGCATCTCCTATACCTGCTTCTTGATCTCTGCATTCTCTAAAGCAGATAACCTGTACATTCCGATGTTAGGCAATGAAGCATCTTGCTACAAATTAATATCATGTACTATTTCCCTTTTGGGTGGCAAACCTTTAGGTACTTGAAATAGGATATCATATTCTGAAACAACTTTTTCTAAATCAACTTTATGTTTAGCATCACAGGCCTCAAATACATTGGTTTTATCAGGGTTCTTTTCCTTTACAACCATTAGTAAAAATTGCTTGCATGAATTTACAATTATTTTCATCTACCCTGAGTTTATGAGAGTGTAATTATTTTTGAGTTGATGAGCTCTTACAATATATTATATTCCATCTTTTGTGAGTTGATACTTATTTTTAGTTCTATAGAAAATGGCTTTTATATCATACACGTAAGGACTTCCTAAAACAATACCACATATATCCAAGGGAACTATATCTAACTCAACCTCATCTACAAATGTTGACCCAAATGCAAACCTAAGTTTACATTGTCTAGTCACTTGTAGCTTTTCTTTATCACATACCCAACCTAATGGATATGGCTTCTTGTGAGGTGTGGTTAGTAATCCCAAATTCTCTACAATTGCTTTAGAAATCAAGTTTACTTGTGAACCACTATCAAATAAAGTATCAATCTTTTGGTGCTTGGAAATAACTCTAATATGAAAAAGCTCATGTCTTTTCCTCTCATTTTCTTCATTATCAATAGATTGTGTAGAATTACTAGTATATGCTTCAGAATTTTTACCTTTTATACATGTAGCTGTGACTGTTGTTTCATCACCTGAGTCTGACCCCAAATCTTTCTGAATAATAGCAGTAGTCTTCTTCTTCTTGCCATCGAATTTCTTGGGTTTCAGCTTTGGATGCAAAGACCAGCAGTGTTCATCATCGTGTCCACCCTTCTTGCAGTGAGTGCATGAAGGTTTGTCTTTTTGTACAGCGTTTTCCTTCCTCTCTTTTCATCTCAGCTTCTTCTTTTCCTTGTTCTTGCTTGCAGTGGGTTTTGATGATCCCCCAATCTTTGGGTTCACATTCTTGCCTCTAGCCTCTATATGTGTAGCCTGAACTGATACCTCATCTATGCTAGTATGGTTAAACATGAGAATGGTGTGCCTCAAATAGCTATGCAAACGACCTATATATTTCAACAAAGTTTCAGGTGAGTCTAGAGAAATGCCTAGAATTAAAGCTCTTTTTCTAGATTCCTAGGTATAGCTTTGTACACTTTGGCCCTTTAATTGGCGAAGAGTTTTCCAACTCATCATCACTTGCTGCATATAAGCAAGTGGATAGAATTGTTTTTTAAGGGCAGAAACAAATTCACTCTAGGTAGAAAGAATTTTACCTTGCTTCTTCAAATCAGGTTGTGTCCTGCCTTCCCACCACACTAGGGCAGTTCCTCCAAGGCGAAGGCTAGCTAGCTGAATCTTACTCCTTTCTGAATCGATGTCCTGCACCCTGCAATACACATCAATCTGTCTAATCCAATTATCTAGCTTTTCTGCGTTTAATTCTCCATCATATATTGGAAAATCAAATTTTACATCTAATTTAATCAAAGATGTTTTCTTATTTTTCTTTTCAGGGCTAGAAGGAGGAGTTGATGGAGGGGACTCTTCCCCTTTCCCTTTGCCTTCTTAATGGGTAAATAGAAGAGGTTCCTCTACTCCTTTGCCTTGTCTGGGTGTTGAGGTGCTTCCACCTCGATCCTTCTTAAATTCCCGATACATTTCTTCCACCATGGCTCTCATGGTCATGAAATTCTCCATGAACTGAGAGTCTGATTCTAATGGAATCTCTTTTGCCATTTCCCTCCGAGGATAGACCCTTCCAATTTCTGGATTGGCCTCAACAAGCTCTCCTTCTCCTAGTTTGAGCTTTGACCTAGTTAGCATTCAATAATCCATCACAAGCTTGTCTAACCTTAGCAAACCTAAATCTCTAACCACTTGATATGATAATGATATCTTAGACAATTATTAAGGTATTACAGACTCATGTGCATTGATTTGCCTATGTTACTTTGTGCAATGGATCGATAAGATTTCGAAATACATAGACAATGAAGTAGTTAAAGAACATAATAGACAAACACACATAACCATAGCAAGTTTAATAAGGAGTTCACCCAACACTCCTGGGCTACGTCTCCTGGTCCAGCCTTCAGTGGTGACCTCTCTATTATGTCTTCAGAAGCAGATTTTTTACAAAAGTGAGCTCAATTTGAGTCTCACACAACAAATACAAAACAACAAGGCTTTACTTGCATCCCACAAGTCTTTCTGAGTACACAGACTCTCCTCACTGACTCTCTGTCTCTCTTTGCTTTCTGTCTCAGCACTGCTTGTCTCTGTGTTCTATCTTTTGTGGCTTTTAAGCCAACAAGCGCTGTCTGTTCGTTTCCAATTTTCGGGCTCTCTGGCTCCCGGCCTCTGTCCGCTTGAATCCCCCTTTGAGCGTTAGCAATCCTTGGTAAACTCCTTCAGGGATGGTGGCCACCTATTTTGTAGCGGAATGGGTCATCGATGCCTTTGAAATCCCAAAAATGGTCGTTCTCTGTTTACAGAGAGAAACATTGCAAAACACGGGAAAAATCCACCAAAACACTATTCATCAAACTTCAAATATTCATAAATCCGTACTATATTTCTATCGGGTCCACCTTTATATCGTGATCACATCTCTACCATTGATCTGAGTGATCTTGATCTGACAGCTGAGGTTCATATCGGGTGGCGAAGGCGTACAGAGATTACCCACCTAAAAAGGTGGTTTTCTCACACCACATGTCGTTCAGTGGATGGGATAGGGCGGACCCCTGTCAAAACCACTTACCACCTATGGCCCGCCCAAAATCCCGCTTGTTTCAGATATCAAAACATATACACCTGCATGTATAAACCATTTCAGGTCCAGTTTCATCGCTTTATTCGCATTTCTTTGGTTTTTCGTTTATTTAACAAAAATTTGATTTACATTGAAAAGGCCCTTTTACTAGACTTGAAATATTATCAAATATCATTCATAATTTTATTGGGTTTGGCTATCACAGTCATAGTTATTATCGACCCCACTCCTTTGCATAGCTCCGATGCGATGTTGTGATATAGCAACCGCATATCCCCGATCCTTCGGGCCATGGTTAAGTCCATATATATATATATATATATATATATATATATATATATATATATATATATATATATATATATATATATATATATATATATATATATATATATATATATATATATATATATATATTAGCGATGTGATAGTGCGATTGAATCTAGACTGTTGATATGCATGCATAGATCAACGACTCTCTTTTGATCGCGCTGATCGCTATCGCACTTCCCACATAGCCACCTTCGATAGCCTTCACTAATTGTGATATGCCAATCAGATCAGGACCGTTGATCGCCTAGATCTGACAGCTCTCATGCAAAGTAGTTTTAAACCACCGATACTTTGTTTTTCCACTATTTCTTCATGTTTTTCACTCCTGATAGTGTTATCCGCCTTTTTAAAAGGTTTTCTCCTTGCGATAGTTTTTACCTATATGAAGAATTAGAGGGTTTTAGGATCCATTTGGATCAATTACCCCAGAATCACCCCACCAACCCCGCGGTCCATTGGGCCGGGTGGGGCGGAGGGCTGCGGACAGCCTCTGCCCCACCCAGGTAGCCCGCTCTGCCCCACCCCGGCAGCTGAACGGCCTGCGGGGGTGGCAAGGTGATTCCCAGAATCACCTTGCCACCCTCGTGGGTCTCCGGGGTGGGGCGGAGGCTATCCACAGCGCTCCGACCCACCCCAGTGACCCAAAGGCTCGCAGGCTGTTGGGCCAAGTTGGTGGGGCGGAGGTTGTCTATAGCCCTCCACCCCACCCTGGCGGCCCAACGGCCTACGTGGTGATCCCCAGAATCACCCCACCATCCCCACGGGCTGTTGGGCTGCCGGGGTGGGGCGGAGGGCTACGGACAGCATTCCACCCCACCCCGGCTGCCCAACAGTCCACGGGGGTTGGCAGGGTGATTCCCAGAATCACCACGCCACGCTCGTGGGCCAATGGGTTGAGTGGGTGGGGCGGATGGTTTCCGCAGCCCTCCGCCCCACCCCGGCGGCCCAACGGCCCGTGGGGATGGCGGGGTGATTCCCAGAATCACCTCACCACCCTCGCGGGCTTTTGGGTCGGGTGTGTGGGGTGGAGGGTTGTCCGCCCCACCCCGGCAGCCCAACAGCCCGCGAGGGTGGCAGGGTGATTCCGGGAATCATCCTGCCACCCCTGCAGGCTGTTCCACCACTGGGGTGCGGCAGAGACTGTCCGCAGCCCTCTGCCCCACCCTGATGGCCCAATGGCTTGCGGGGGTGGTGGGGTGATTCCCGGAATCACCCTACCACCCTCGCTGGTTGTTGGGCCGCCAGGGTGGGGCAGAGGCTGTCTGCTGCCCTCCGCCCCACCCTAGCGGCCCAACGGCCCGCGAAGGTGGCGGGGTGATTCCCGGAATTGCCCCGCCACCCCCGCGGGCCATTGGACCACCGGGGTGGCGTGGAGGTTGTCTGCAACCCTCCACCCCACCCCGATGGCCCAATGGCCCGCAGGGGTGGCGGGGTGATTCCTGGAATTGCCCCGCGACCCCGGTGGGCCATTGGGCCGCCGGGATGGGTCGGAGCTGTCCTCAGCTCTCCGCCCCACCCCAACGGCCTAATGGTCGTTGGGTCGTCGGGGTGGGGCAGCAGATGTCGGTAGCCGTTCGCCCCACCCTGGCGGCCCAACGGCTTGCGGTGGTGGTGGGGTGATTCCCGAAATCACCTCGCCACCCCCACAGGCTGTTGGGTCGCCGAGGTGGGGCAGGGGATATCCGCAGCCCTCCACCCCACCCCGGTGGTAGAACAACCTGTGGGGGTTGCGAGGTGATTCCGGAATCGCCCTGCCACCCCCGCGGACCGCTAGGGTGGGGCAGAGGGTTGCGGACAGCCTCCGCCCCACCCAGGCAGCCCAACGGCTTGCGGGGGTGGCAAAGTGATTCTGGGAATCACCCCGCCACCCCTGCAGGTTGCTAGGTCGTCGTGGTGGGGCGGAGGGCTGCGGACAGCCTCCGCCCCGCCCCGGCAGCCCAACGGCCCGCGGGGGTGGTGAGGTGATCCCGGGACAGCTGCCGCCAGACCCCAATGGCCCAACAACCCACGGGGGTGGTAGAGCGATTCCGGGAATCGCCTTGCCAGCCCCGCAGGCCGTTGGGCCACCGGGGTTATTATTATTGTCAAGCTTCAAGGGGAAAATAAATTCAAGGATGCAACTTACATGGTAAGACGTTTAAAATGTCTATTTGATTAATGTTAAAAAATTAATTTATGTACAAATTAATTGAACTTTTACTATTTCATGTTACAGGCAAAAGTCAAATCTTCTTAACCATGAAGATCAACTATTTATAAATGACTGTGAGTTCATCCATATTGATAGTTGGGAAAAATATGATAGCTATATGTCTATGATTTTTAATCGGGTAGATGGAAAGAGTCATAGCCAAATACTGACTTATGATGTTGTTGTGAGAAAACTAACATATGAAGACAAAGAAGCAAAAGGAGAGATAGTTAACATTTATAAAAAACCACAGCTATTGATTAACTATCTTATAGACATATGTTCAAATGAAGAAGATTGGGTTCTGGATTTATTTTCTGGCTCATGTAAGTTTTATTATATGGAATTGAATTTCAATATGTTATTTCTTAATTTATATGGCATTGTATTAATTTACTTTATTATTTATTTTGTGCTTGATAATTAGGTACAACACTAGCATGTTGCCTTCAAAAAGGAAAAAATTGCATTTCCATTGAAAAAGATCCAATACAATGCAATTTTATTCAGCAAAGAATTAATGCTCTTCAATTTCTTTCAGATGCAATTCAAGAAATTGGGTTGAAGAAAGGGGACTTTAGTGAATCACGTGTGGCAAAAAAGGAAAAGGAACCCCAACCACCATTACATGGAATGATTGGAAAGGCATACATTGGGAGATTTGCAGACATCTAAGATCCATTAGAAGAGGAAAATGAGCAAAATGAAGCAGAAAATATTGTGGAAGAAGACAATGATGAAACTCTAGAGGACGAAGAGCTTGGATTATGTGACATTGTTGATTAAATTTAAGTTATGCTTGGAAATCAAAATCATTTTTTGCAACTATTAATTAGTTATACTTATAATGTTTTGACTTTGACATTTTATGAGAAGAATAAGCACTCAATTAAGGTTGTTATGCGTTCAATATTTGCAATATGTGATTTTCGCATTAATTTTTATGTTAATCATCATTTTTTGAAAAAAACAATGATTATTATTATTTTTTTGACATGAAATTCATAAAAAAAACTATTATTTAACCATTTTTTGGTTTAAATTTTCCTATAAAAATTGTGATTTTGACATGTCATTTCTAGCAAAAAAATTACAAAAAATTATCAAAACGTGTAGCTTTTTAGTTATATTTATGTTAAAAATGGTTATTTTTATGTCAATTGTTAAAAATTATTGTTTTTTAGAGACAATTATTTCATGTGGATTGAAAAAATAATTAACGATGTATAAATATGTAGAATATCGAAAATTCAAAATATCAACCTTCTTCTTTAAATATGCAAAACAATTAAAACCTCACTACAAAGAAAAAAAAAAACAAAAACAAACAAGAAAATATGAAGAAGAAGACCACTTCAAAAATTATTAAATTTAGAAAATAATTATTTACATTTCATACATTAGAAAGTTTAAAGTCAAAAAATAGGTCTTTTAAAAAAAGGGCCTGATGCAAAATTACCACTTTTTTAAATCAGCATGAAAATCGCTACCATTCTAAAACAAAATGTACATAGAAAAAAATAAAGTGCCAAAAACTATGCTATAAAAAAAACATGTGTGTTATGCATCACCCCTTTTCAAAATTGGGTCACTTTTTTGCTATCTCTACGAAACGGGTAATAGTATCAGTTCTCGTTTCAAAGTTTACATTGTTGAATGTACAAATACAACAAAATATGAAGAACGGGAGTATTGTGTACCAACCCCTGATTTTGATGCAGATAATTACTGGATATGGTAATCCATGATGGAAATACATTTGCAAGCACATGGAGTATGGGAATCGATTTTTTCTAGAGACACATCTACCAACAAAGCTAAAAGGCACAATTCAAAGGCCATGAATGTAATTTTGAATGTTTTTCCAAATTCCGTGAAAACAAAAGTTGGTCAATGTTCAATAGCTAAAGCTCTTTGGGAAAAGCTTCATAATATCTATTCAACAAATAAATCAGGTCAAAATGTTATTGAAAATTCAGATCCTTCTGATTATGATGAAGAAATGGGAGAAATGAGTTGAACATAGTTTCAAAATCAAGCGATCAAGTTGATAAAGGAACTCAAAGTCAAAAGGAAAAGACAATACTTTTGGAAGCTGAATTGATGACAGAAAAAGAACTCATCAAATGAAATGAAGAGTCTGAGAAGATGATTAGCATCCTTAAAACTCAATTCGAAGAAATCAAGAATACAGATACATGAGACCTCAAGGGAGGAGTCCAACAGAAGCAACAAGAGCTCGACACAATGCGTGCAAAGATTAGCAGGATCACACAAAAAATGCAAGAAGTAGAAATTGAAAGGAAGGAATCTGATCAAAGATACATATCCGTAGTTGACCAAAAGAAAAAGGAATTAGAAACAACTTTAGTAGAAATAAGCAGGCTCACGATTGAAAATGAGAAGCAGAAGGAACATATACATTTTATCAACAAAGAAGTAGAGAAGACCATTCTTCTCAAGCTACAAGTTGAGGAGGAAGAATAAAGAATGGAGATCTTGGAAAGATGGTTTCAAGAAGATCTTGGTAAAAATCAAGAAGAACTTGATGCAACCCATGATGAGATCCACAAACTCAATGGATCACAAAAAGAACACTTACAAGATAAGATAGATGAAAAAGAAAAAGGAAGGCAATTAAAGATGGTAAAGCTCTAGTTGATGAAGGTACAAGCTCCACATCTTCGCAGGATGATTCTAAGAATGAAGTTGATCAAAGTGAAAACCCAAAGAAGAATGTTGCAACTCCAAAGAACAAGACCAAAGCCATCAAGAACAAAGGAAACAACAAACTACAACACTGCCTCCAAAGAAGAATGAAAAATCTTCTAGGTATGTTCATTTATTTAATGGTTATTGATTTTTATGTGCTAACTATGGACATATGGCTAGGGATTGTGAAGTTTTTGATAGGTACAATAATTATCTCCAAAACCCTAGAAACAAGTTTGTAGGATCACGAGATAGGTTCCACAATGATTTTGTCAGAAGATAATAGGTGAAATATGGGCCAAACATTGAATGTTTCAAATGCCATAACTATAGCCATAGCGTTCGCGATTGCAGATATAAGATGGAATCACCTATGGAAAACATTGAATTATTCAAGTGGCATAACTATGGGCACATGGCTCAAGTTTACAGGAATAATAAGGTCTAGAAAAGGAAATAGGTACAGGAATACCAAGAAGATAACAAGGTTTCAACAGTTATGCTTCTAGGATTTGTAAAAGCAAAAGGTCATGAGGAATTAGCAGTTGCTTCAGATAATGACTCAAGTCAAGATGGCCCATTAGGTGAGTCACTATTTTGAATAATATGGCTTGTTAACTCCTTGATGTTTGTAGAGGAGGATTCTATGCAATAGTATATGGCACAAGTCTACAATTGACAAGAATGTAGTTTGAACAAGATGGCAGTTTCATTACAGGTTCAGGGGGAGAAAAATAATTGAAGGATTGCTTGTTACTAGGAACAAGGCAAGATTAGTCTAAAAAGGATATGCATAGGTTGAAGGAATCAATTTTGAAGAAAAATTTCTCCCATTGCTAGAATGGAAGCTATCAGAATGTTTCTCACTTATGCTTGCTCGAGAAAAATCAAGGTCTACCAAATGGATGTTAAGTCAACTTTTCTAAATGGTGAATTGGAGGAAGAAGTTTACATTGAACAACCTAATGGTTTTCTTCTTTCTGACAAAGAAGACTACGTCTGCAGATTAAAGAAGGCTCTATATGGTCTCAAGAAAGCTCCTGGGCTTGGTATGGTTGTCTTGACAGATATCTACATCAGCGGGGATTCAAAAAAGGAAGTGTTGACAATCATCTTTATCTGAAATTGGATCGTGATAACCTAACAATTATCAAATTATATGTGGATGATATAAACCTTGGAAGCAGTGATCACAGATTAAGTAAAGTCTTTTCCACAAAAATGCAAAGTGAGTTTGAAATGTCTATGTTTGGCGAACTGACATAATTTTTTTAGCTTCTAATTTCTCAGCACGATAAAGGAATATTCATAACTCAAACTAAGTACATCAGAGAAATGCTCAAGAAATTCCAGATGGAAGATTGCAAGTTAGTCCTTACCCCCACAGTAACATGTTGCAATTTAAGCTTAGAATACTCATCAAAGGATGTGGACCAAAGGTTTTATAGATCCATGATTGGTAGTCTCCTATATGGGACAACCTCCCAACCAGATGTGATGTAGGCAATTGGATAAGTAGCATGATTCCAAGCAGCACCAAAAGAATATCATATCATTGTCGTCAAAATAATTCTTCGATATCTTAAGGGCACAACGAAATATGGTCTCTGGTATCCCAAAGGAAATGTTCTGGTCATCCAAGCTTATACAGATGCAGATTAGGAAGGAATTTTTGATGATTGTAAGAGTACCAGTGGAGCAGCATTCTACCTAGGTGGTTGCCTTGTCTCATGGTTAAGTAAAAAGTAGTCTTCAATCTCGTTATCCACAGCGGAAGCAAAATACATCGTGGCATCAACTTGTTGTAGTCAAGTTCTCTGGATGAATCAAACCTTGCAAGATATTAAAGTTAAGTTTGATGAGCCTATTCCCATATTCTACAATAAAATCAGTTCCATCCGTATCTCCAAAAATCCTGTGTTGCATTCCAAAACAAAGCACATTCCAATCAAATATCATTTCGTTAGAGAGTTGGTCACCGAAAAGAATATCAAGCTTGAATATGTTGGCACAAAGGAACACATTGTTGACATATTTACCAAACCATTACCTCGTGAATAATTTGTGTATCTTCACCTAAAGCTTGGGATTCTCCCAAGTTAACATTAGACTCTTTTTCTTATCTAACTAAGTAGAAAGGGGGAGTGGAGGTGTGTCAAGGTCCATGGGATGGAAGTTTGTCAGGGGGAGTTTCCCTTTGCCATTGATGACAAAGGGGGAGAGAAGGCAATAGGAAGAGGTGTCATGATCGCAGGGGGGGTACTTTTTGTTGGCTCAGGCGAGTCATCATGGAAAAGACCTTGGGTTTAAGCACGGAAGGCCAACAATGGTCCATTGTAGTCTAGGACAGCGCTAGCATTTTCACCTCACCCCGAAGGGCAAAAAGTCTCACCCGAAGCGCACCGCAACCAAAAGGGGAGAAGGGATCAGCATGGGATTGAGGGAGTCTAAGCGATACACAGACAATCATACACATATGCGGTCATAAAACATGGAACAGAGATAATGATATCCTCAACTCATACACAGAGACTCATCATATATGCCACAGAACTAATAACATACTAGTGTCGATCTATCAAGCACCAGCCTCATGTAAGAAGGAGACTAATTAAAATGTTGATAAGCCATAATACAAGACGTGCAATACACTTATGGGTCTTAACATTCATCAACTCAAATTACATTAAAGTATCAGAACATATTACATTATAACTCAGCTCTTGGCCTTCAACAATACAGAGAATACCCATCTCAGTACCTCAGGTCAGATCTTCTCTGCAACTCAGTTCCTTAGTTCCTAGCCCTTCCTGCTTCTGCTCTAGTGTCTGTGTACCTCCTCAGTGGCCCAATCCTTCAGTGTCTCAGTAACAACCCTGACGATCCATGAAACTCAAAAACAGTGGCAACACCACCAACAATGGAATATCAACCCCTTCCTTTATGTTCTTCCTCTCTTTATATCCTTCTCAGCTGCCTAGACTACCAGTTCTTGCTTGTCTACTTGATTCCTTAGCTACCTCTATGCTTTCCCATCTCCTTGGCTGCCTTTGCCTTCCATTGCCACATTGCCATCACCTTCCCGCAACTGCTCGTTCCGCCACCCAACCATTGCTTCCATTTGTCCTTTCCCACCCTACGGTTGGTCAAAACTGGTCAAAACTCCTCAAAATTAATGAAGGCTCCAACAGGCCCTGACCACAATTTCTTGACTCGTCCCCAAGTCAAGTCATTTCAACCTTTGGTTGCTCTGTTACTGTCTCCATGGATTCTACAGGTGGCGGCTGTGTTGCTACTGTTGCTATTTCCATTGTCTATTGTGCCGACACCTTTGATGTTGTGATACATTCTTGCGGAATAGGCATTCGTTCCATTTCCAACCTAGCCTGTGGTGTGGCATTTATTTCTCCGCCCCTTTCCTAACCTTGTGACTCCTCCATTCCAAACGAAGCCTCCAACTCGGGAATTGTTGTTTTCGTCTACTGCCTAAACTCGTTGTATCGCTAGATAGCCAAGTTCCAATTTGTGAGGATAGCATCTGCACTTTGTGTAAATGTCTCGGCTAATTGTGATGTCAGGGTTGTTGGTCGTTGGACCTGTAGGTCATCCAGTTGCTGGCTTATTGAGTCGCATGCCTCTTTCAATAGCAAGACTTGCATCCGCACTGGGGGCCGCAAGTCTCAGATTACCCTCTTCGTCCTGGCCGACTCCTCCTCAATTGCGTCAACCTAGGCTTCGAGGACGTCGATTTGTTCATTTAGTTGTTGGAGCTAAACAGGATCTGTGCATGCCCTTGTGCTAGCAAATAGAGACTGAATCTACTCTCACAATGGGTATACTTGGTGATTCTTCAAAGCTATAATGCCTAACTAGTCGTGGAATTTTCCCATTAAGGCGTATCCATCGGTGAGGGTGTCAGCTAATGCTTCTAGCTCTTGCATCTTGCTTTCAACTGAGCATACATATATTTCCACAGGGTCTGGCAGTGCGGAACTTACGGTCTCTAGCTTCTTCTTCATCTTCGCATTTGTGGTTGCCAGGCATACACACGTCATCTGTATGTGATTGTAGCAGTCAATCAAGGAGTAGGTGGACATGTCCACTGGTGCTTCCGTGTTGGCTTCGATGACTGTTGGCCACATGGCTTGGAATCTCTGCATAAGCTGATGCACTTGTGCTTGCAACCCTGTATTTGCCTCTTGTAGGTGATCACATTCTTCCGTTACTGTGAGCAATTGCATCATCTGTTGCTCATGCTCCTTAACCAATTTCTCATGCAGGCCCTCAGCCTTGTGGGCGGCTTGTTGAATGAAAGAAAATAACTGGGCTGATGACCAGTGATACAGTGTATCAGCCCTCATGGTGTCTGGTTCTAGAAACTATTGTTGTAGGGGTAGGCCGCTTGCAATGGATTTATCAGAATGTGAGGCAGGTGAATGCTCTTGTTGGGATGGTTGTTGTGATGGCGGGGTGAACTGTGGTGTGGATCGGGTGATACTAGGATTCGAGGGGACTATGATTTTTATAGGGAGAGTGGGTAGGTATGGGCCAGTCTTTTCTCCATGCCAACTGGAATCTAGGTGTCTTCTAGTCAGTGGGTCTAGTATTAGCATTAGTGTTGTACTCTTAGTGGGTGGCATTTCTAAAGTCAAGGTGGCACCTTCCTTCCAGCCAATTGACTGAACTTTTGCTTCCATAGATATTCTCATGTGGGCGAAGGGGAAGAGCTCAGACACCGTTTCGAAGCTGGAAGCTGTTTGCGGTGATGACTCCCACGACTGATGTATTGCAGTGGTTGCGATGTTGGGGATTTCCTCACCTATGGCAGTTGTGGGAATTTGATGATTAACCTCAACAGTGAGATCGACGACTGAGGATGGGGCAATAACTTTCGGCTTTTTGGTAGTCGTATTTTTGACTTGTGGGGTGCAAATAGCTCACTTCTTTTGTGATTTGGGCATTGGGGTCATGGAGGGGACCTTGGCTACACCCGTGGGAGGTGTCGTTGAGAGGGGTGGCATTATAATTGGGAACAACATAGTTGAACCTTGAAAATGTTCAGGATATTCACCCTCACCTGGCTTGAAGCTTGCGATTGTCCTCCTTACCTCGAACATTTTCTCCTCCATTTGGAGTAGCATTGGTTGGAGTATTTCCATTGTCAACCTTCTGCTGCTGCTTTCTACCCCCTCTCCGTCTTGGTTCTATAGCACCATAGCTCCGAATAGGTTCCTGGGCTTCCCCTCTATTATTTCACAGGCCACTCTTGGCCATGACACTACTTTTCTGCACAAGGCCTCCTCTATCAGACCAAACCTTTGTGGCCTTAACTTAAATGTGGTGGGGTTGACACACCATGGTCTAAGATTAGTATGCATGTGCAAAGCCCCGAACCAGAGGTCACCCAAGAACTCATCCAGGAGAGTCCTGGTTATTCTCTCCATGGACTAAATGTCGTTTCATTGATTCCCTTGATGTTGGGATCCCTCGATGCCGTCCATGGTTCATATCTAAGTGCAATTGGCTAATATTCAGTAATAGTTTCGATCTGCTTCTCTGGGATGGCCTCCACTTCCACATCGCTAGTGTCATTACCAAATATCTGAACACAAATCCAGTGCTCCACCGGTAGACATCTTCGCATGCCTCAAAGAGTTCATTGAGTACAAAGGCTGCCCATTTGAGTATCTCACCCTAGCAGCAGTGTTCTGCTATTGAGACTGTGTCCAGGGTGCACTCATTTCTTGTGAAGTGCCTCATCGTCTTTCCTACAATCAGGTCGCAGGAAAACCAAATTTTATCCTTGTTAATTATGTCTAGCTTTGCACCTCCCCACCCCCCCCACTCAATTCCATAGCGAGTGTAGATGTTGTCCTTTGTGGGTTTCTCGCCCCACTTGGCCCCAACCTAGAATGTTGTGCTGATTGCATTCCCCGTGTTTTCCAACCCAGTCAATCAGTAGATATCCTCGGCATGGGTTGGGTATTCTCTGTCCATCCATAGGGAACCTCCATGCATCATGCTTGCCAACAACTTAGTACACTGCATGGTGACCAACTGGGTGCTGAACACAGGTAGATTTCTCAAGCTGAACAGTGTGGAATTTTGTAGCCCTTTGAAGTCTCCCCTGATTTTGGAGGCCCTGGTGCCATCCTCCCGTTGAAATTCTTTTGCATATACCTCCCTCTTAATTGTTGGGAATTGGAACCCGTTTGTGAAGTCATTGTCGATGAGGTTTGAAAGGTTGTATTTCCCATACAGGTCGTCCATAACTTCAATTCTTGCATCTAGAGAAATTTGTGGAACTGATGTGATTCTCTTGGCCATTGTTCCCCTTCTTCTGTAGACAAATTTCACTGGTGGTCTTCTGTTTCTCTTGTCCTACTCCTGTTCTTCTAAGTGCTTCTGAAATCCTTCTAGGGTTTGAAATTCTACCATTCCCTGCATTATTCTGAGAGTTATGTAGCCGATTCTGACACAACATCCCCTGACTGACGAGGCTTTAATAAACTAATTACTCCAACGACCTTTCCATGTATTCTAGTTATCTTTTTGCTGCTGTCAGCTAACTAGCACGTGCAAACTATGACATGGGCTTGAAAAGTACAGAGTGGGCTACATGGCATCTTTATTTTGCCATGATGGGCTTATTTATTAATTAATTCAATGCTTAACAGGATAGATTTTTCGACGCTATCTTGATAGTTTCCTTATTGATTACTTAATTAGGAAATAACTACTGGTATGGTAGATGGGATGGGTGTGTGTGTGGCTATCAATTTTGGAAAAAGTTCGATCCTACGTGTATTCTAATGACGGTGCTTGACATGCACAGCTACTGTCCCTGCCAACTAGGCCTGCTAACTCTACTAACACTACCCTCCCCCCCAACCACAAATGGGTTGTGGTATCTGTCTATTGACCGCAACCTTATTATGAATACTAATTTTTTTAATTTTTTTTACTTGTGGAAAGGTTTTAGGCATGTGCCATTCACCCATCCTGGCAGTAGGACTCCATCTAGTTGTGCGAGTCTCACTACACCTAATTCTTTTATATGTGAAATTATGAACGGGCCTAACCAATGCATCTGTAGTTTTCCTAGGAACTTGAGGAACTTACTATCATAGAGGAGCACTTGGTCGCCAATGCCGAACGATTTCTTCTTGATGTGCCTATCGTGCCAAGCCTTCTATCTTCGTTGCTCGATAGATTGATGGAACTCCACCAGGAACCGCGTTTCATCGAGCTCTAACAGCTGGCTCAGTCTATCCCGCAAGGCACTGCTATCTGTCATTCCTGTTGCTTCTGAAATAAACATGTTGGGTAGTACAAACTCTGTTGGCACCACTGCCTCTCTACCATATACCAGCTGAAATGGAGTTTGTTTGTGGAGTCTTTTAACTGTTTTTCTATATGCCTAGAGCATCACTGGAATTCTTTCATCCCAATCATCTCTGTTGGCTGATACGATTTTGGTTAGCCCTTTTTCCAATATCTCGTTGAATGCTTCTACTGCACCATTTTCTTGTGGATGGTAAGGGTTGCTCATGTGATGTTGAACCATAAAAGTTGTTAATAGGACCTAGATTGTCTCATTCAAGAAGTGTATACCTTGGTTGCTTGTGAGACTCCTTGGGCATCCGAATCTTGAGATGATGTTTCCAAAAATGAAGCGCGATGCGGTTTCTACTGTGCAGCCTTTCACTGGTGCAGCTTCTACCCATCTTGGCAAGTACTCTGTGGCAGTAATTATGTATCGAGCTTTGGAGTGACGTGATGGTGGCGATATTGGACCAATGAAGTCTACCACCCAGTTATCAAATATTTGTACTGTATGGACTGGGTGTAGTGGTAGCTCCTCGCGTCGGGAAGGCATTCCAACTCTTTGACAGATATCGCATTCATTGGTGAATGCCTTTGAATCCCTACGTACCGTAGGCCACCACAGTCTCTCTTGTAGTATTTTCCTTGCCGTTTCCTTACCCCCTACATGTCCTCCCACAACCCCTACGAGGCACTCCCATAAAATATATTCTCTTTCATGCTGTAGGACACAATGTCTGAGTATCTAGTATAAACCCATTTTGTAAAGGTGTCCTGCTATGAGTTGGTAGTCCACTGCTCTGACCACCAGGTGCCTTTTCTGCGTTGTGTTGTAGTCCTATGGACAATTTCTTGTTGTGAGCAGAGTAGAAATTTCTTGCAGGTGGTCGGGTATAGCTTCTATCCTAAACAAATCAGCATTGGGTAATCGGTCGTCTATTGCTCCATCGCTCTCCCCTGTCTCTAGACGAGAAAGGTGATCCGGGCCTACATTCAATTTGCCCAACTTAACTATTACTTCAAATGTGAACTCTTGAAACAATAATAGGCATCTGCATATCCTTCCCTTAAGTACGGGCTTGTTTACTAGGTATTTCAGTGCCGAATGGTCTGTGAAAAATTTGAATGGCACTCCCAACAGGTAGTTCCTAAACTTTTTGAGAGAGTAGACCATTGCTAGAGCCTCTCATTCTGTTGTTGTATAATTCTTTTCTGCCATGGAGAGCTTTCTTCTTACGTAGTACACTGGATGATACATCTTCTCTCCTGGTTGCACTAGGACTTCTCCTAGTGCTATTCCAGGTGCATCAATATGTACATGGAACATTTTGTTCTAGTCAGGGTATACTAAGATGGGCACACTTACTAACCTTTCTTTTAGTTTGTTAAGTGCTTCTTGACAATCTGTTGTCCAAATAAATTCCTCTGTCTTCTTTAGCAGTCTCTCCATTGGGGTTGTTATGGTTGCATAGTTTCTGATGAACCTTCTGTAGTACCCCGTATGGCCTAGAGTTTCTCTTAATTGCTTTATGTTGTGGGGTGGTTCCATGTGGATGATTGCTGCTATTTTAGTAGGGTCCACGCAGACTCCATCTTTGCACACAATATGGCCTAGTAGGGTTCCAAAGGGAACCACGAAAATGCACTTCTTCAAATTTAAAGAGATCTGTAATTATCTACATCTTTCAAACTTTACTCTCAATAGGCTGGTGTGCTTTTTTAGTAGGTTGTACATTGTCCAGTCGTCCATGTAGACTTCTAGTAACTTATGAATATAATCTTGGAAAGCTGCTATTACAATCATTGAAAAAATTGTTGGCACATTCTTTAATCCAAATGGCATTACATTGTATGCGTACGACCCCCACTCCATCGTGAATGTTGTTTTCCTTTTATCTTCTTCGGCTATTCGGACCTGGTGATAGCCTGAGAAGCCATCTGTGAAT
The DNA here is from genome assembly GCA_031772625.1 of Pinus tabuliformis. Lineage (NCBI taxonomy): Eukaryota > Viridiplantae > Streptophyta > Pinopsida > Pinales > Pinaceae > Pinus > Pinus tabuliformis. Next base: position 1,556,272,638 of record CM062819.1, read on the forward strand.
GAGTAAGCCTCATTCTCCACAACATTATCTAGGACTTCGTCACTGAAGGGTGTGGGGAACGGGTCGTGCACACATGCATTGTTCAGGCTTCTATAGTTGACGCATACTCTAATCTCGGTCGCATCCTTCTTGATTTGCATCACTATAGGGCTTACCCAATCAGCTTCGTTGATTGGAAAAATGATTCCTACATCCAACATTTTATCAATCTCCCTTTTAACTTTTTCTTTGACCCTTGGGATTAGTCGGTATGGTCTGTGCTTCACTGGTCAGACTCCTGGTTTCAGAACAATTTTCATTTCTCCCAAATTACCTTTTATCCCCTTGATCTCAGCTACTAAAGCTGGGAACAGGTCTTGGTATTCTTGTAGCAAGTCAAAAAATTCTTTAGTGGTCTATTCATCCTAGTAGTCTCGTACTAATGCTATCTTGGGTTTATCCTCTGACCCTACATTCTTCTTTATTAGTTTTACTGGGAGGAGATGAGCGCCTTCTGTCGAAGGACTCTAGCAGATCCCCCTTTCTCCCTCTATTTCTTCAAAGGCTAGATGTGTAAGCCCTTCCAATCCGTCTTCTTTTGGTTCTGCATCGACTTTGTCGCAGGTTACCAGTCCTGGAGCTTCCATGTCAAATAAGTATTGTAGGAAGTTTTCTTCATGCTCCCCATCCACTTGCATCTCCAGAGTGAACAAAACTCCTTTCACCGATTGAAGCACTTCTCTTATTTTGTCTTCACTATCCTTGAATGAGAAATCACCGATGAACTGTGTTTTCAAGGCATCCCAAGCAGTTTTTTATCATCATAGTTCTTCATGGATGTACCACTCCTACGGGATGGTGCTGAGGGTGTTTATAAAGGCATGCACCCACAAATTCCTTGGTAGTCCTTGGCTTTCCCAATTAGTCATGCATATTTTGATGTGTTCCTTGGGACTTGAATTCCCTGTGTATTCTTTTTGGTCTAGTGGTTGCTCTTCCTTCTTACTAAACCTTTCCTTTAATGCTCGCTTTGCATCCGTCCAGTCTTTCAATACTTGGCAGTGTGCTTTCCACCATCTTGTCGGTGTTGCCATGAGCACAATGTCCAAAAAGGGAATTCTCTGGTCTTCTAGTACATCCTAGTCCATCCTGTCCAGGAATTGATCTATCAGTTCAAGGCCATAGTACTTCGGGATGTCATCCTTTCCTATATCTCCCCCATTTACTCGGCTTATCATTGCACATCGTCAGGTTGTTAGTTCATATCCCCCCTGCTGCCATGCATCCCATGCAACTTCTGAACCAGCTTCAGAACTTTGGATGCTCCTCCAGCTAACTGATCCTCCGGCTGTAGGATTTATGTAATCTTCCCTCTTTCCTACCGTGAGAGTATACAACTGGTCTAACATCCCTGGTTCTTCCCTGTCATCTGTTGGTTCTGTGAACCTAGGTCCTTGATAAGGGTCCAGCGGCTGAATCACCCTTAGGCCTTCTGCTTCAAATATCATCAGTTCCTTTTTCAAATCTATGATGGCATAGTTTTTGTATTCCCAGTTAATCCCTAGGAGTGCTGGATATGGGTCTTTATCCCCCATAATGTCTATTACATCGAACTCAGTGTGTGTTTTTACTCGTGCTACATCAACCTCTACATTCTCCAATCTTTTGATGGGCAGCATACAGTATTGATTTACCATTCTCAATTGAATTGGCAAATACTTTAGTTGTGGTTTCCCCATTGCCTCCTAGGTTTTCCAGGGTAGGATGTTTACATCCGATCCCAGATCTAGCATGGTGTCGTTTATCTAGAATCCTGGCACCTGCGCATTGATTTAGAATTCCTTCCCGCTTCTCTTCTTATTCCTCTTTACCCTCCTGGAGGCTTTCTCTGGCCAAACTTCACAAGGTGGTCCCACATCCTCTCGCTCTATGGATACCGCAGCTTTCAAGCTTTTCTATAATTCCCTTAGCATGGTCTCATCTTCAACAATTTTTAAGAATAGTTTAAACCATTCCCTAATGGGTTGGGTAGGACTGGGTCCATAGACTTGCGAACCTCGGGTGTCCCTATCTTCAGTCATCCCTTCGAACAATTTGGTTGCTTCTTGGTAATATTGATTATGGCGCTCAGGTTGATAAGGCTTTTGTGGTGATGCCTCTTTGATAATCATGGGGGTTCCCTCAGTGTAGCGATCTCCTCCTGTCTTCTTCCCTCCTCGGGTGACTATATTGATATTTGTGGTGGGGATACCTTCATCGGTCAGAGGCTCGACATTCACTAGGTTAGCCCCTTGTTGCCTCGTCCTCTCTTCCCATTTCACGATGAGCTCCGGGTAGTCTTCTGTCGCATGGGTGTTAACTCTACATTGTGAACACCATGGTCTTGTTGGGAGCGGGCATTCCCTTGCGACATGTCCTTCTTGATCGTAGTTGTAGCATCTTAGGGGCCCTCTACCCCCCGATCTTCCTCCACGTCCATTTCCTCCTTGCCCCCCTCAATTTGCTTCATTGACTCAGAAAATGGATCTATCCAATCTTTCTGCCAGAGCATCTAGCACCCGGCATGGATCGATGTGATGAGAAGTTGATGCACAGAACTCACAGTAGTTGTTATTAGGGATGCTGGAGTACTTTTACAGCACTGGAAACATCCACGGTAGGTGTTCATACATTCTACAGATTTCGTAGAAATCTGCGTTATTCCTTCCTTGGAAGGGTCCTTGCGCCCCGATGGCCGCAACCCCTACTGTTGGAGTGGTTCCCAATGACCGCACCACCCCTCCTGCTTGGTTAAGACCTTGCAGTCGCAGGCATTCCGTCACAACGTGCCCGTCCACCAGGCAATGGGTGCACCAAACATTGGGCTTGGCCAGTCGTATGGGCTGAAGATCCCTCACCTCTCGATCAGGTTTGCGATTTGGATTTGCAAGCCCATTATTGCTGTGTATTGCAATTTGTGCCTTCCTGGTATTCATGGGGATATCCTGCCATTGCTTCTATCCACAATGCTTGCTCCAAACCTGCAAAGTTCCTATCTTCTATTGTATCGGCGGTGTCCCGGTCAGGGGAAAGAGCGCCTTGATGAACCAGTCCCGCTGGTGGTTTGGGTCCAAAGTATAACTTAGCTTGGAAATGGTGTCCTTAAACCTTTGCATGAGCTCCCATGCAGTCTCTCCCTCCCTCTGCTTAATTTCCCACAACTCCGACAGCCCTTGCTGATCGCTTTGCGGTACTTTGAATTCTTGCACAAATCCCCTCTTAATGTCGTCTATATTTGGGTTCTGGTTTTGCTCTGCCCACTTTATGAACTAGCATAGAGCCCATTCCCTAAGTGTGGTTTGGAATTCCACCGCTTGAATGTTATTTGGAGTCTGTCGAGCTCTCTAGATGGCTTCACAGAGGTACCAGTGTTGCTCCACATCCTCATTCCCCTTGCTTGCAAACTCTGGATATCTTGTAAATGTCCCTCCATACTGTTCTGAATATTAGCTAACAATATAAAATTGTTGGTTCCCGGCTGTAGCAACCCTTGTAGTCCCAAGTTATTGTTGTAGCCAATTCTGGTATCACCCCCAGTATTGAGACTCGTCCTGTATTTTTCTTGCACCCTGTATACTCACGCTACTTATTTTAGGTTAAAGATGAATTCTTCTAGCTTGTGATAAGGTACGAAGGGAAGGTCGGGGAAAACATTGTGCTTTAGGGTTGGGGCTGCTAAACTTTGGTGGATGCTAGTTCTTCATCGAATAACTTCCTCTTTCTATCACCCATGTTGTCGTCGTCCTCTTGCCAACATGGGTGTCGATCCTACTGTTATAGACATTTTTGTGCCTTGTAGCTCCAAGCATGAAATGTCCATAAACCAAGGGATCCTAAGTCCCTAAAAGTGTTGTTCCGACCCCTAAAGGAACAAGGTCAACAAATTACAGCTTCTCCCAGAAGTTCTCTACCAGAAACTGCTCAGAATCAGTCAAATCAGGATCATTTCAGCTGCTCCACTGACTAGCTGCGTTGCATAGCACCCAAATACACTAGCTAGGTGCATTGCAACGCACCTAAATGCACTACCAGGGTGCGTTGAGCAGGAAATGACAAATGGCAGTGCCATTCCGTGAGGTGGAAAGACAACGGAAGCTTCCAGAATCTTCTCCAATGACACTTGCCTCACTGAGTTCGACAAAGGATGAGTAAGAGGCTCTCAGTCTCCAAGTGGAAGCAAGAACTGACAGAGAGAAGCCACTAATCAAATCATAAGCTGACTCATCCTCTTTGCATACATCTATATATGGATCCCTCATACCAGAGATCCAGAGGCTGGAATTTTGTACATTGCAGAGAATTGTTGTTGGTTTTGAGATAGATATCAGAGTATTGGGTGATTTATGCTTTGTTGGAGGTGAAGAGGGGGCTTCTTTGCTGGGAGGTTGATGCTGGATCAGGAATCATCGGTTGTAACTCCTCCTAGATCTTCTTGTTATATCAATAAAACTATTTGAGTTTCTCCTACATGCTTGTGTATCATTGATGTTTGTTACATTTGTATGTTTAGCTTAAATCTGATCCTAAGCTTTTTATGAATATAAACCCATGTCTTTGTATAGTTTCCTTCTTCTGTGATCTTGCAGGTACTTGGTGAAGCTGGGAAAGTAAGGGAGCAGGTAGCTGGAAGCTGTCAAAGAGGAGAGAGATTGGATCAAAGGACTAGCGCAAGACACAGGTTGGTTCATCCTATTTCTCTTTGTTTATAGTTCATAAAGAAGAATACGAAAGTAGTTTTCTCTGTTTGTTTCTAAGGTCACTGTCACACCTTAGTGGGATAGGGTCATTCTGAATAGACACTTTTCCCGTTAACAAAATGGCGACTCCGCTGAGGACGATTGTCTAGTTAGTTTGTTTGTGTTTCTCTTGTTGTTTGTTTCATAAACTTAGAAGTAGCAAATCGAACTGCATTTTCCATTAACAAATGCAAAGTAGACATCTGTTGCTTCAATCCATTCACTGGATCTGTTTATGATTTGAACAGCTGATTCACAAATGATCTGATTGCCCTTTGTGATAGCTCTTAGACCTTCTTTAAATCTACCCTCTGATTGTGCATTACTGATTGCTTTTACTCGGCTAAAAACCATAGATTAAACTGCAAACCGTGACCCAGAACCCAGATAGAATTCTCGTTTCTGCCCCAGTGCAGGTTCTGTGAAGAGGTTCTGCATTTCAACACAGTTCCCGAGAGGGCTACCTGCGTTGCAATCCAGTTTCTCTGTGTAACAGGTGCGCTGATCAGCCTAGCCTTGTGCAGCTGAGGTTCTTTGCTCAATTTTTTCAATTTTGTCTCTGATTTTTGCAGCCTGTGATCAGTGTATGTGTCTGTTTAAAAACCCCTTTTCCTTGCTGTAATTCCACCTCAGTTGTATAAAAGAAAATGTAGATGTTTTTGTGTCTTTGTTACGTCATTTACTGTTTTCCATTGCAAAAGTAGAATAGTCATACTGTCGTCCTTTGATTCAGATCTGTCGCAAGTGTCAATTTTAATCATAGGAGAAAGTTTATTTGCTGTTGACAGTCGATTATGCTTTTACTTTTGCCTCTGGTTTGAATTTGTGACTTTCTAGTGTCGAAACGAGTATTTATTTCAAAATCATAAAGTGTCGTAATCATCTCTACCTTTTGATTTCGAAAAGAAGCTTGTTTGTGTTTGTTACTTGAAAGCAAATTCAAATTTGTACAACAACTTTCTTTTTAGGCATCAATATTAAGAAAGTGAAAAACAAAACACATGCATGTGCATTTGCATATTGGCAGTCTGTTTGGCTTGATTTAGGAAAAGTGCATTTACAGTGTGCTCTTTGCTCTTTGCGAAAAGATTGTGTCTTTCTTTTCCCTTGTAGCTAGGGTTTTCATTGCTGAAAAGAGATAAAAGTTTGTTTATCATCTTTAGATTGCATTTTAGGAATTACATCTACATCTCGTGGTGATCCCAAAAGGCAAACTTCATAAGAAAGATCAACTTAAAATAAACTCAATGAACTTAACAACACTTTGGAACTTAACGCACAACATTTAGAGGTCTAGGCTAGAGACGTATTCTGGCGTCGTAAAGCCTGGTAACTGTTGTCCTCACTGATGGTTGGGTGATTCCTCCACTTTGAGATGATAAGTGCCAGTACGGACTTGTGCTCCCACGTACCGTCGAGTATATATTGGGAGACCCCTATAGGCTTAAAACCTTTTATCCATAGGAATCTGTGTTGGCCGCCCTACTGATCGCAATGCACTGAACACAGCATTCAGGAAGATTGACTACCGTACCATAAAAAGTATTCTACAGTTTTGCGATTGGTTTGGTACTCCCTCTACGTAGACCTCCAGAGCAGTCCCTTTCGTTCCTTTTCAGACTCCTTAACGGAAAAGGTCCATCTGAGCACTTGTCACTTCAGGCTCATTAAAAATCGAAGGAGACTAGAGTCATCTTTTGTTTTTTCTCGACTCTTAAAAACTGAAAAAACAAGTTGTGTCAAAGCGTGTTAAAATTTATTTTAAATGGAATATTCATACCCTTTTCCTACGTTGATCTTGGGTTTAGAAAATGGAGCCTGCCAACCAAGGAATTCCCCTTGGTGGAAATCCTAGTCCCTTCTCCTCTTGGGGAGATGTTGGTGCGCCCCATATGGCCACATTGTCGCTTCCAGGACTGACAATTGGCTTGCCAGTATGGCTCTTCTCAACCAATGTCGTTCAGAACACCACTATTCCTGAACAATCGAATCAGCAATTAGATGAGTCCAGAGTTACCCACCAGCCTTCTACTTCCTCTAATTCTTCCTCTCCTCCTTCCTCTTCGCTTGATGGAACTGGTAAAGCTAAAAGCCAAGTTCCTAAGGAGAAGAAGGAAAAGAAGAAGAAAGAGAAAAAGAAGAAGGAGACAAAGGCGAATGGGGGAAAACGAGTGTCGTCTAACGAAAATCCACACACTGCACTGACTAGGCCTAAATCGCCATGTGTCATTTGCAAAGGAGACCACCTTCACAGAGATTGTCCTTGCATCCCTCGGATACTAAGGGACTGGTCTCCTCGTTTGCACAACCCAGTGTCGTCAACCTCTGGTGATCATGTTGAAAGCACACCGTCAACTAGTGAAAGTGAAGCCCCAGGACAAAAAGGGAAAGCTAGATTTCCTTGTAAAATGTGCGAAGGCAACCATGCCCTCCACCGTTGTCCCTTCTTAGACGAAGCTAAAAGAGTTTTGGATGATCGTCCGGTTTCACCGTTACGACTTCCTCCTGGATATAAAAAACTCTTGCTGAGTCCGTCACTAGTTGAGAATCCGGCTGGCCCGCTCTGGTGGTCAGCTGAAGCACCTATCATTGAAGATAAACCATCTGAATCCATACCAGACGAAAGTCAAAAGGTCGAGGCGGCAGTTGACCCAGTCTTGCCTTCAGAGGTTTCATCTTCAGATGATACAGTCACTAAAGAGAACAAGGATGACACCGTCCAAATTCTCTTCATAAACACAGACTCCGACGAACATGGGGGAAATTTACCCATTCCTTTACCGCAGGAAGGAAGTTCGTCAGAGCCGTACCCGGTCGTCTATTCGGTCCCACCTCCAAGCAACCTAGTTGTCTCCTTCGACTGGAATCAACTAGGCAGACCCCGTTTACCAGCAAGCGTACCATTCCAAATTATCGTTCAAATATATAGAATGGTCATGGCTGGTACCATCATAGATGAGGGGGCTTCTGTGAGTATCCTTTCCTCTACTACTTGGAAAGCGCTTGGTTCGCCATCGCTTTTGCCTGAGATGAGAAATCTGACAGCCTTTGATAAAGGAACCAGTCGACCTTTAGGGATCCTTCCCGATGTGCCCATAACATTGAGAGGGAAGACAGTTCGCATGAACATAATGGTAGTTCAAGGACCCTTGGATTATAACCTACTCCTTGGACGAGACTATATTTATTGCATGGGAGCCATCGTCTTCTCACTCTTTAGAGTAATGTGTTTTCTGCATGAAGAAAGAGTGGTCAAGCTCGTGGACCAGCTTTCATTTCCCGGATCATGCATAGCAAATAGTCATATACCGTCCCTAAATGGTCTCTTCACACAAGAAATGTCTCAATCCCCAGTCCGTCCTCCCGATGAGAGCGAGTAATTCGAAGGGATATGACTGAAACCCAGGGGGCATGCGTCCTGGTCTGCTTCGGCAGAAAAACTTCAGGTATAGGGTAGGTTTCCGCGGGAGAATATGACTAGTCTGTACCCCGTCCGTGGTTGGAAGAGGGGTTATTCTAGAATAAGATTCTCTTGTCAAAGTTATGTGAGTTGGTGGGCATCGTCACTCACCTTTGTTTATTTCGAGCAACATCGCCGAAGAAGTGTTTTGTTTACGCCGTAAATAGAACAATCTTTGGGTAACCTGTAAGAGGTAGGCCTCTCCCGATAGAACAAATGTTTTGTCTGCAAATTGAGGGGTAACCTTGAAACCATATTTTATACCTGGGGGCATGCAAACCTTTTGGAGTGCAAGCGAAGAGCGACTATTTATTTTTTTAAATTTATAGGACCTCTAACCCTTTAAACTCATAGGATTGGTCGTTTCCTAACTTGCATAAAGAAAGGATGTGAGGCAACACTCGAAAGCTTGTCGTTTTTATATGAGACATTCTTATCATATGACTGGATTATTCGAGCAGTTTTAGCGCATAGTTCAAGCTCATTAAAAAATAAACATAAGACATGAGCAAATGTTTCCACACGCGTTTAAGCTCGTTAAAAAATGAACTATTCCCTAGTAAATAACCACCGTGAATGAAGTACTTCAGCCATTAAAGCCTTGGTCGTGTTTGCACCGTCACCTCCACTTTTCCATTGGCCAATCATTCACCTCCATTCGATTGTTTACCCATTTTGAGGAACAGCTGCGAAGAGTGATTTCACTAGCCATCCTTGTAACACTGCCATGATTGGAAAATTCCAAACCTTACCTGGAATCAGCTGCTACCCATTTTATCACTCGTTCCTCAAAAGACGAGTCTTCTTTAAGCTCTTTTCAACTGACTCGTAAAATATGAAAAGATTGCCGAGTTTTGGCCTTCCAGCTTGTTAAAGCGACAGGAAGTGCCATCCCTCCTCTAGATTTTAATCTTTTTGGACCTGAGGGATTATTGCACAAAAAGATCGAGCGCTTGTTTTGTTCGGCTCGTTAAAACTATCGAAAATTCATCCCTTCTGTATTGTTTTATACTTTTTTGGACTTAAGGGATTAGATGACGAAAAATGAATTTTGGAGTTACCTTTATGTACCTTTTCAGACTCTCTAAAAATGAAAAGGACCGAGTTATCTTTGTCGTTAAACTCATTAAAAAAGATTAATAGCGACAAACTTGTCTTTAGACGAGAACGAGTTTCACTATTGCTAGGCTCGTTAAAACATAGCGATGGGTTTGCCCGAAGGGCAAATTATAGAACAAGCATATGCTATCCTCCTCAAGCTTGACAAAAATAAAGAGGTACTGGTCAGCAATGACTGGGGAAAAATTGGGAAGAAAACTCAAAGAATCTTTATTGGTAGCAAGTCGCTCCTGAACATGACACTTCCATTCTGTGTCCGAAATGGGTTGGGTTGTTTCATTCACTGGTCACATCACCATGGTCGCCATACCATCCACATTTGGGATAAATGCTACCAATCCATCACATAAGTGTCGCCGACATGTTCAAGAGAAGTCATCCAGAGAAGTCACCTGTGTCCCATCCACTACCATACATTATACTTCATTCTTTCATGACCGCCATCCTGAACCATATATCATCAGATCGTTTTCACCTCCATCAAAATCATTTGCTCCGTTCCGTGTCATTGATGTGGGATTCATTAAGGCCCTCCTTTGACGGATCGCTTCTTGTCGACATCAGCTCATTATCCAAGAAGTTGATCTAGGAACACCCCATTCAGTACTTTGAAGCTTGCATGCCTCAATGGCAAGTTTCTCACTTCCGGCGACAGGTATACATCAATGACATTCGACCGAAAGATTTTGCATGGTGTTCGACACCAAGTCCTTTATTCACACCGCGTGAATTGTACTGCAGTACCTTGAGGGTCATCATCATTATCGGTGATTCCTCTCGCGCTCATTGAAAGAACTTCGGATCCTCCTAATAAAGCATTTCACCCGATAAACGGCCTCATACTTTAGGGGACAACTGTTATAGACATTTTTGTGCCTTGCAGCTCCAAGCATGAAATGTCCATAAACCAAGGGATCCTTGTCACACGGAATCTGTCAAGGGTGCGGACACGACTGACCTTCCTAGAAGTCTAAGACATTCTAATGACAAACAAGACAAAATGGAGTGATCTTTCTCTAAATACACCTTTTACAACATGAAAACTACAAGTGTTTAGGCTTACCTTATTCCAAAACGCTGTTGTTGAAGTCCGTTCTTGACGATCCGGATGAGCTCCTCCTTCAAGTCAATTCCTGCAACCACAAACAATCAAACAATTACCAAGCACTTGCATTTCATATAATAAAACATATATTCAACATGCAGACCAAGGAACACATGAAATAACTCATTAACATAAGCTATTGAGAAAAATAAACCAGTTTGTATTAATAACGAAACAAAGAAACTCTTACAACCTGGCCTTGGTGTTGTGCAAGTTCCTCCCAGGGTCCATCAAGGGTTTTCCTCTACTTTGACAAAGCTCACCCTCTCCCAAGTAGAATCAAGTGAAGACAATCTCTCCTCACAAAGGCTCTAATGGAAGACCTAAATCCTGCAGCATTTACCCAAAGAAAATGTATAGCTCCAACCTCCTCTCCTTCTGGCTCAATGCCTTTATTTATAGTGCTGTAAAGAGGTTATTCAGGTCCACTATCAATGGGATCATCCCCCTCTATGGGTGGGATAGCTCCCTTATTGATGGGATAAGTTCCCCCTTAATAGAGATACATGAACCAACTGGAGGCGCATCCATTTCATCAAACCGACCTCTAGAATGTTCTAGAAGTAACCACAAGTAACTTTTTCAAGATAAAACTCGCGCATTTTGCCTTTTACAGAGGGACGCACCTGTCCCTTAACATACAGAGCGTCCATGGACGCATATTTTGTGAATAAGGTCAGCGTCCCCGCAGGTAAGGCTAGAGAGAACCTGCGACCCCAGAGATAAACATAGTTTTTACAAGACTTTCTCTCTTCTTTGAGTTTGAGATGGATAACAGAGGCATGAGACTTGCCTAAGAGGGTAGCATGACTGTTGATTTGAGCCATACTAACTGTAAGTAGTCAAGGTGACATTTTTTAGTGTAACAGATTGCCCCCTAAAGTGCGAAGCCTGGAATAGAATAGGGTTTTGTAATTCTAGGAAGGGTGAAGCGCTTTATCATTTCAAGGATTGTCTTGTGGATGGCCTGGTTGGAACCTGCAATTTTCAACAAAAAATACATGGATAAGATTATATCATCACTGAGGTAGGCATTCCCATACTCAGATTCAAAATTTTAACTAATGGACTAACTATTCTGATACAGGAATGATCTTGCAGTACATCATTTTTATAGACTTTTGTAGATACAGTATGGACGCAGCCATCTGTTTATGATTAGTCTACATAGATAATGAATACAAAACTCCTCGCAGCCTGGATGGTAGAAACTAGATCCAGGGTCTTCACTTCTACTTCCCGAATTGGTACGATTCTAGCCATGTGATTAAATGATTCGATGTCGAACATGGTAGAAACCACTTGATTACCAGTCAATGATGTAAACTGTTAACAAGCATGAGAGAAACCACCAGTAATGTCAATGGTTCTCAAAGTACCAAGCACAACCCGTGAAATGTGAATAGATGTTTTGATGTCGAACACTTCACGGAATCCTTTGATCGAAAGTCAATGATGTAAACTGACGTCAAAGGCGAGAAACCTGCCATTGATGCATGCAGATTTCAAGGTACTGTCGATTCCTAAGTCATCTTTCTAGATAATGTGTCGATGTCGATAGAAAGCGACCTGTTGCAGGCAAGCCCACAACACGAAATCATTGTTCAAGTTGAAGAAATGTTGCTGTGAGGACTGACTCAGGGATGGTCAAATGGATGACAAGTATTTTGCAGATGAAAGTTTTGCTTGTAGACCTCTTGAACACATAACGACACAACAGATGGCTTGGTGACGAATAACTCAAAGTTAATCCCCGAAACCCGGTTAAAGACTTTCAAAGTGATTTGATCAACTGTGAGGTAAAAGATTTCCCAACCCAGGTGAATGAAAAGTGTCGTGTTCAAGAGTGGTAATAAAGTTTCTTTTGAGACAAAAGGTAACAAACAGGTTCATTCTTCTCTCTTTTCCCCCACCATTTCTGGCAAGTACTTCTTTATTTTTAACAAGCTTGAGGAGGATAACATATGCTTGATTATAAGCTCATCCTTCGGACGAGTCCAACCTAGTTTAAATTCGAACCCTAGGAAGGAGTGGTTCGTTCCTGTTTGTAATTGAACAGGTCCTCTACTGTAAAAGTTTAACGAGCCCAGTATAGGAGAAACTCGGCGTTTTTCAATTTTAGAGAGTCTGAAAAAACTAAAGGAGACTCCACGTTGAACTTTTTCGTACATTTGTGTCCCTCAAGCCCGAAAAAGTATAAAATAATACCTGGGGGAACCGCTTGATCTTGCGACCAAGGAGTACTTTCATAATTAGTGCCACTGACCTGAAAAGTAAAAAGCGATCAAGGACACGTCGTTTTATTTCCTTATCGAGTTTGAAACGACAAAAACCCGGCAATCTTTTCCTGATTTTACGGTCAGAAAAGAGCTATAAGGGGACCGTCTTTTAATTCCATTTTAAAGAGTGTAAAAGAAACACTCGGCAATCTTTTTAGGAGTCAGAAAAGGGCTTAAAAGATAACTCCAAGGTTTCACTTTTTCGTAAATTTTAACGAGTTCGAAAAAGGGATAAAAATGTACTCATGGTTTTCACTTTTTCGTAAGTTTTAATGAGTTCGAAAAAATGATAAAAATGTACTCATATGGCCAACTTTCAATTTAATTTACGAGCAGGAAAAGACGGAAAGAACTCGGCATTTTCATTTGTTTTACGAGAATGAAAAATAGCAAAATAATCTCGGTATTTTCATGAGTTTAATGAGTCTTGAAAATAACTGAAATTGACTCGAGCTAGGTTTCATTTTTACAAAAGCTTGAAACAGAGAAAAACTATGCTTCAGAGTAGTTTCATTTTTACACAAGCTTGAAACAGAGAGAAAACTGTGCTTGATGCCCCCTAAGCATAACTGCTAGAGCGCATGCCCCCCAGCTTCATTTCATTCAACTAAGGTGGATGAAATGAAGGTTCAAGAACGAGATCATTTAAAAGACTTTGACCTAAAACTGTAAGAAAATTATGCAAAACACCGAAACAACTAACCTAAATATACAACTTAACATTTACGAGATCTAGTCAATCTCTCGACTCAAGTAGAGGAGGATTTGTTTCATTTTTTAAACGAGCTTGACACAGAAAAAGAACTATGCTCGGATTCGGTTTCATGTTTACACAAGCTTGAAACGAAAAACTATGCTTGTTACAAGTTCACATGCCCTCGACATAATGATGCAAAACGAGGTACATGCCCCCCAAGCTTCATTGCATTCAATGAGGTGGATGGAATGAAGCTTTACTTTCAAGATCTTGGAAAGACTTGAGGGAGTTGTTTCATTTTTTAGTGAGCTTGACACATGACAAGGAACTATGCTCATAACTACTTTCTACAATCTACTTAACAAAAACTCTACTCTAAAAACCTTGATTCATTTTTTAACGAGCTTGACACAAGACAAGGAACTATGCTCTAAAAACCTTGATTCATTTTTTAACGAGCTTGACACAAGACAAGGAACTATGCTCTAAAAACCTTGATTCATTTTTTAATGAGCTTGACACAAGACAAGGAACTATGCTCATGACTAATCTACCTACTTAACCTACCCTTGTTTCATTTTTTAACGAGCTTGACACAAGACAAGGAACTATGCTCAAAAAGTTCGCATGCCCCCAGCATAATGATGCAAAGCGAGGTACATGCCCCCCAGGCTTCATTGCATTCAACTGGCTGGATGAAATGAAGGTTTACTTTCAATATTTAACTTGAAAAGGGAGTTGTTTCATTTTTATGGAGGTTGACACAAGAAAAGAACTATCCTCATACCTGATTCATTTTTTAATGAGGTTGACTCAGTAACAGGAACTGTCCTCAAACCTGATTCATTTTTTAACGAGGTTGACTCAGTAATAGGAATTGTCCTCAAAATCCTACTTTCTACAATCTACCTACATATCCTAAAATCTAGCTGATTCATTTTTTAATGAGGTTGACTCAGTAAAAGAACTGTCCTCATGCTAGCCTATTTCATTTTTTAACGAGGTTGATACAGGAAAAAACTATCCTCGTACACACTGATTCATTTTTTAACGAGGTTGACTCAGTAAAAGGAACTTTCCTCACACACACTGATTCATTTTTTAATGAGGTTGACACAGTAAAAGGAACTTTCCTCACACACACTGATTCATTTTTTAATGAGGTTGACACAGTAAAAGGAACTTTCCTCACACACACTGATTCATTTTTTAATGAGGTTGACACAGTAAAAGGAACTTTCCTCACGACATCCAATTTCATTTTTTAACGAGGTTGAGAGAGGAACAAACTATCCTCGTACACACTGATTCATTTTTTAACGAGGTTGACTCAGTAAAAGGAACTTTCCTCACTCTCCTTGTTTCATTTTTTAACGAGGTTGATACAAGAAAAAACTATCCTCGCACCATTGATCATGGCTTCCAACTGGAAGAAAGACATGTCAATGGACACACCTTGATCATGGCTTCCAAGAGGTCTTCATCAGAAGGAAGAATAGTTCTCTGGAAGGAACACATGTCAAGGGACTCAAAAGGGATAAGAACATCGTGTTCAAGTAATCCCATAGAGTTTTCCATGTCAATTACCGGATCTAAATCAACAGTGAAAGGCTCACTTACATCGGTAACTGAAAACATGGGACCGGTTACCACATAATTAACCCGTGGCAGGGTAGATACCACTTTAGAATCAGGAACATTTAGGGGTGTCATATTATTGGTAGTTGAAAAAAAACTAGGGAACGAAAGCTGGTCTACAGTCACAATACTGCCATTGTGAGGGAAAGACATCACGCGAAAGAGTGTCGATACGACAGCTTTCATTGCATAAACATAGTCTCGCCCAAGGAGTAAATTGAAATCCAAGGGACCTCGAACTACCATAAGATCAACACAAACAGTTTTACCTTCCAAGGTAATAGAAAACTTAGGAAGGATCCCTAAAGGTTCACTAATTGTTCTGTTAAAAGCTTTCAGATTCTGCGTAATAGGCGCAAGCTGAGGGGAACCCAAAGCTTTCCAAACAGCTGAGGATAAAATACTAACAGAAGTACCTTCATCTACCTGAGTACGATGTATGTCCCTACCACCAGCCTTGACAATGATTTGGAAAGGGATGGAGGAAGGAAGACGAGGTTCTGTCAGTCTATTCCAATCAAAGGAAAAGACCTCAGTACTTGGAGGGGGTTCTGTAGAAACAGGTGAAATGCCCCCCGGCATAGAAGAATCTGATGTAACAAGAAGAACATCAGCGGTATAAAATTTACTCTCGAAAGGGAGAGTGTGATCGACCGAATGTGAAATTGAATCGACCACTTCATCAACTAAAGGATCATCAACCTGAGTGACATGAGTTTCACTCTCCAATGGAAGAGTGTGATCGACTGTACTTGAATTTAGATCAATCACTCCGTCAGTTGACGGTAGGTTGGGAGAAAGTTTACGGTAACCAGTTGGAAATTCTTGCTGTGGAACAGTAAGGTTTTCCAACAATGTTGAGGCTTCATCCATGTGAGGGCAAATGTGAGTTTGATGACTCCCTTTGCATAACTTACAAGGAAACCTAACTTTACCCTTTTTCCCAGGAACCTGACTATCACTGGTTGATGGATCAACGGAAAGTTGATGAGATTTTTCTGACCATACTTCCAAGACCTTTGGAATACCAGGACAATTGACAAGGAAGTGGTCACCCTTACAAAGCCTGCAAGGGTATTTGGGTTTACGATGCATGTCGGAATTTTCCTCAACACAACTAACACTTACAGCCATGGTTGGTTGGTTGACTTCTTTCTTATCTTGCTTCTTCTTCTTCTTCTTCTTCTTCCCTTTCTTCTTCTTCTTAGCCTCCTGGTTACTAACATCAAGGCTTTTACCAGGCGAAGAGGAAGAAATGGAGGAAGAAAAATTAGGCGAAGAAGGTAAAGGGTCAACAGAAGGTTGGTGATGTTGAGATGGTGAACTCTGTTGAGGTGAAGCATCCGGTTGAGATGGAACAATTGGAGTATTTTGGGCCAACGAAGTTGAAAATAACCATATCGGTAAACCTATTGTAAATCCAGGTAATGACAAAGTAGCCATATAAGGAGGACCAACATTTCCAAAGTAAGGAAAAGTACTAGGATTCTCATTAGGAGGAGTTCCTAGGTTGATAAATTCCAGAACATTTGCCATTATATTCAACTTCAGTGAATTTTATTAACAATTTAAAACTAAAATTAACAATTCACAATTCACACTTAACAACTAAAATTCACAATTCACACCTATGGTCTCTAAAAGTAAAAACAAACAAATTAACACGCGCTATCAAATCTAGGAGTCAAACCACACACAAACAGTAAGCTCTCCGGACCGAAAACACTAGTTGGTGATGAAGCCCAACCTCGCAGAATTCAGTACAGAAATGGTGGGTGGAACAGTTACCCCGGCAACCTGCTTAATGAATAGACCGGCACAAGTTCCTCCACTTTAACCGTCTCGAAGTGAAGTGAACCCCCCGGAAAATCCAAGTGAGTATAACCGACGTCTGCTCCAGGTACAGTGGGACCTTCCCTCCACCGTCACCTCGGTAGAACCCTAAAGATTATGGTCACTAAGGTCACCAACAGTAACAAATACACCTGGGGGAACAGTCTAAACTCCGACAGCACGCAAGGGCAGAGTATCAAGCTCAATCCCCTTACCATCTCCTTGACAACAATCCAAGGTTTACCGATAAGTGACCCCTGGCTCCTCGACAATGGTTAATCCGAGGTTTACCGTTTGTAATACGTACTGTCTGGCGTCGTTCCCAACGAGGGGGGAATGATCCCCTCACTGGTTCGGACACGAGCTCGTGCTTCTCCTTTAAGAGGAGCTTTCCCAGAGTGCAATTGAAACAATTGGATTTATTCTACTCAAGATAAACTATCTGTTTGGTTTTGTAGTCTTGGAGAGTTAAGTACTCACCTACTCCAAGACCCTAGCCTAAGCTATGTTGGTGTTTCAGAGCCCTAGAAATGTAAAAATTACTAGATGAATTTTAATTAAGCGCTGTGTTATTAACGCTGTTATTACTCAAATGGGTAAATGGAGATGAAACCAATGGTGTTATGACCCGACTCAACTGAATGCAATCGAATATGATAATGCAATCCTTTCAATTCGATGAATCCTAACTAGAGTAAGGAGAGAGTTTCCATTCACTTCCAACAATGCAAAAAAGTGATCATTAAGAGAAAATTTAACAAATTCTCTAATGCACTAATTTCATCAAGAAAAACTAATGCAAATCAATTCCAAACCAATTTTTATTTTTATTTTTGTGTAAATTCAAATCAAAGAAAGCTGATCTAAATCTACGATTGATTTTTCAGAATGTAAACTATGCAATTGTAATCTATGCACAATTCACATGAAAAGTATGCAAATGTAATCTATGCACATTTTTCAATAATATTCTGAAAATGAGAATTCTAATTGTGCAAATGTGATCTATGCAAGAGAATTCTCAAACACAAGACGATTCTAATGTGATCTAAGAACCAATCAAGTGCAAATTGAGAAAATTGGGTGAGAGTTCCAAAGATCAAAAATAAAAACACTCAAAGGCGATTAACACTCATACACAATTTAGCCCCCCCCGGCGAATGAGGGGGAAATTTTTTTTGCAAAAACAAAAGCAAAAAGATGCAAAATTGTGAAAAGACTGAGACAAACCGCCAAGTAATGACCAATGGAAATCAAATCAAGAATTTCTCAAAAAGAGACTCAAAACACCCAATTGATGAAAGCTAAGAGCAGGAACAAGCTTAGGTGAAGATTCTGGACAAGGGACTAATGAATCTGGGCAGAAAAAACTAAGAAAAAACAAAATCTAAGAGCAAAAAAGGCAAAAAATGGAATTTTCTCAAATTTTGGCAGGGGACGCAGGCAACCCGTTAGCACAGGTGCGGGCCCGCTCTGTGCACGCAGCAAAAGTGCGTCCAGGGACGCACTGTGCAGCACTCAGAGGGTGCGTCCGTCTGAAAAACTCAAGAAAAACCAAAATAAAACTAATCCTAAGCTAACCCACCCAGAGACAGAATCACAGAGCCAAAACCAGAAAAATAAACCAATTTTCTCAAAGCAAAGTTCACATAAAGGAAAAGACTCTCTCATTAATGGATTCCCCAGCGGAGTCGCCAATTTGTCACACGGAATCTGTCAAGGGTGCGGACACGACTGACCTTCCTAGAAGTCTAAGACATTCTAATGACAAACAAGACAAAATGGAGTGATCTTTCTCTAAATACACCTTTTACAACATGAAAACTACAAGTGTTTAGGCTTACCTTATTCCAAAACGCTGTTGTTGAAGTCCGTTCTTGACGATCCGGATGAGCTCCTCCTTCAAGTCAATTCCTGCAACCACAAACAATCAAACAATTACCAAGCACTTGCATTTCATATAATAAAACATATATTCAACATGCAGACCAAGGAACACATGAAATAACTCATTAACATAAGCTATTGAGAAAAATAAACCAGTTTGTATTAATAACGAAACAAAGAAACTCTTACAACCTGGCCTTGGTGTTGTGCAAGTTCCTCCCAGGGTCCATCAAGGGTTTTCCTCTACTTTGACAAAGCTCACCCTCTCCCAAGTAGAATCAAGTGAAGACAATCTCTCCTCACAAAGGCTCTAATGGAAGACCTAAATCCTGCAGCATTTACCCAAAGAAAATGTATAGCTCCAACCTCCTCTCCTTCTGGCTCAATGCCTTTATTTATAGTGCTGTAAAGAGGTTATTCAGGTCCACTATCAATGGGATCATCCCCCTCTATGGGTGGGATAGCTCCCTTATTGATGGGATAAGTTCCCCCTTAATAGAGATACATGAACCAACTGGAGGCGCATCCATTTCATCAAACCGACCTCTAGAATGTTCTAGAAGTAACCACAAGTAACTTTTTCAAGATAAAACTCGCGCATTTTGCCTTTTACAGAGGGACGCACCTGTCCCTTAACATACAGAGCGTCCATGGACGCATATTTTGTGAACAAGGTCAGCGTCCCCGCAGGTAAGGCTAGAGAGAACCTGCGACCCCAGAGATAAACATAGTTTTTACAAGACTTTCTCTCTTCTTTGAGTTTGAGATGGATAACAGAGGCATGAGACTTGCCTAAGAGGGTAGCATGACTGTTGATTTGAGCCATACTAACTGTAAGTAGTCAAGGTGACATTTTTTAGTGTAACAATCCTAAGTCCCTAAAAGTGTTGTTCCGACCCCTAAAGGAACAAGGTCAACAAATTACAGCTTCTCCCAGAAGTTCTCTACTAGAAACTGCTCAGAATCGGTCAAATCAGGATCATTTCAGCTGCTCCACTGACTAGCTACGTTGCATAGCACCCAAATACACTAGCTAGGTGCGTTGCAACGCACCTAAATGCACTACCAGGGTGCGTTGAGCGGGAAATGAAAAATGGCAGTGCCATTCCGCGAGGTGGAAAGACAATGGAAGCTTCCAGAATCTTCTCCAATGACACTTGCCTCACTGAGTTCAACCAAGGATGAGTAAGAGGCTCTCAGTCTCCAAGTGGAAGCAAGAACTGACAGAGAGAAGCCACTAATCAAATCATAAGCTGACTCATCCTCTTTGCATACATCTATATATGGATCCCTCATACCAGAAATCCAGAGGCTGGAATTTTGTACATTGCAGAGAATTGTTGTTGGTTTTGAGATAGATATCAGAGTATTGGGTGATTTATGCTTTGTTGGAGGTGAAGAGGGGGCTTCTTTGCTGGGAGGTTGATGCTGGATTAGGAATCATCGGTTGTAACTCCTCCTAGATCTTCTTGTTATATCAATAAAACTATTTGAGTTTCTCCTACATGCTTGTGTATCATTGATGTTTGTTACATTTGTATGTTTAGCTTAAATCTGATCCTAAGCTTTTTATGAATATAAACCCATGTCTTTGTATAGTTTCCTTCTTCTGTGATCTTGCAGGTACTTGGTGAAGTTGGGCAAGTAAGGGAGTAGGTAGCTGGAAGCTGTCAAAGAGGAGAGAGATTGGATCAAAGGACTAGCGCAAGACACAGGTTGGTTCATCCTATTTCTCTTTGTTTATAGTTCATAAAGAAGAATACGAAAGTAGTTTTCTCTGTTTGTTTCTAAGGTCACTGTCACACCTTAGTGGGATAGGGTCGTTCTGAATAGACACTTTTCCCGTTAACACCTACAGTTCTTCTTCCGTAGCCTTCGGGGAGAACTCCCCGTAGGGTCCCGGTTGCGATCTAACATCCGTCACATTCAGGGATAGTCCTCCTCCAGTTCCCTGTTGCGATCCTATTTCCACAACTTGCAGAGAATTTCCTTCCTCCTCTTCCCAATTCTGACATCCTTTTGTCCCATCTTCTGGTGCCCTAGCGTCCTCTTCCCCCTTCATCTCAGCTTGGGGTTTTTCCATCGCCACTCCTATCGGGCAGGACCCTCTCCTTCTTTTCCCTAGGGCCTGAGCTACTCTTACCTGCCACTTATTCGCTAACAATTCCCTCCTCTGTGCTCTACCATCCCTTGCTTTCTTTAATCCTTCTGCATCCATCCCCCTGCAACACCCTTATCCCCTTGTGGGTAGCATTTTCCCCTTTAGTTCCTTCCCCCAATACTGGGGTTTTACGCTTCCATCCCGACAGTGGCTAGAGATAACATTCCCTCTTCTACCAAAAACATCTTAATCCACATCGGTATTTCTCCTATCAATTCCCCCCTTAGCTCAGAGTTGAACACCGCCTCCACCTTTGAGTAGGACTGATAGCTTTCCGCAACAAACTCCACTATGTACCCTTCTATCATAGTTCTCACCCAGAAGTCAACTACTCTCATCCGCTCGTTATCTAGTTGTTGTAATAGTTCAGTCTCGGACGAAGTCCAACTATGGTAGGCTATCACCGGTCCACTCAAAGGAGTTTGCTGCTTTAGTTCCCTCAACCAATCGTACAGGTCCTCAGAGAATTTGCACCAGAAAATCTCATATCGGTCATCTAAGCTATCAACGTATAGGATCTGCTTACGCACCCTGTCGATTGGCTGATTCTTGCAGGGCAGCTCTTTCTACCACAAATTGGTCTATTTTGTGATTCCACTAGTTTTCGCTCTCTCCCTTAAACACCCTCGACACCATATTTTGAACCAGTTCTCCTAATTTTAGGTCCCGGCAACAGAGCCATTTGTTGGCTCGGGCAAGTCATCAAGGAAAAGACCCCGGGTTCAAGCATAGAAGGCCAACAATGGTCCGCTGTAGTCTAAGACAGTGCTTGCATTTTCACCTCACCCCGAAGGGCAAAGAGTCTCACCAGAAGCACATCGCGACCAAAAGGGGAGAAGGGCTTAGCATGGGATTGAGGGGGTCTAAGCTATACATAAGCGGTCATACACATATGTGGTCATAAAACATGGAATAGAGATAATGATATCCTCAACTCATACATAGAGACTCATCATATATGCCATAGAACTAACAACATACTAGTGTCGATCTATCAAGCACCAGCGTCATGTAACAAGGAGACTAATTAAAAATTTGATAAGCCATAATACAAGATGTGCAATACACTTATGGCTCTTAACATTCATCGACTCAAATTACATTAAAGTATCATAACATATTACATTATAACTCCACTCTTGGCCTTCAACAATACAGAGAATACCCGGCCCAGTAGCTCGGGTCAGATCTGCTTCGCAAATCAATTCCATAGTTCCTAGCCCTTCCTACTTCTGATCTGGTGTCTGCATACCTCCTTAGTAGCTAAATCCTTCAGTGTCTCAACAACAGCCCTGACGATCCCCGAAACTCAACAACAGTGGCAACACCACCAACAACTAAATATCAACCCCTTCCTTTTTGTTCTTCCTCTCTTTATATCCTTCTCAGCTACCTGGACTGCCAATTCTTGCTCGGCTACTTACTTCCTTGGTTGCCTCTGTGATTTCCCATCTCCTCAGCTACCTTTGCCTTCCACTGCCACCTTGCCATCACCTTCCCGCAACTGCTTGTTTCGCCACCCAACCGTTGCTGCCATTTGTCCTTTCCCACTCTACGGTTGGTCAAAACTAGTCAAAACTCCTCAAAATTAATGAAGGCTCCAACACTTGTGTTTCTATCAATGCCAATGGCAGAGATTGTTGATAAGTGGTTGTCATTGATGTTAACCCAAGCAACACCAGGGGCTACCCCGATCTTGCATGGGAATTTTGACTTGACAAATTACTCTATTCTAAGTAAAAGGTCAACTAGATGGATTCTACTTTTCAATATGTTTCCGTTGATATATGGCATGCCACACAATTCTTCATGGTTTGAGAGATATTCATGTTTGAAGTTAGTAACCCCTATTAGTGGGCTAAAACCCTATGGGGTTGTGGGATGGGAGTCATAATTGGTTATGGTCATTGAATATTCAATAATTAATAATGTTTTTTTTGCTCCTAAATCCCTCAACATTCACTTTTTAAGGACCCTCTCAACTCAATACATTGATATAAATAGTGACCCTCATATCCTCTAGAAAGGATTTTGTGCCTTCAAACATGTCATAGTGGAATTTTCACTATAATGTTTTTTCTATGAAGCTTCAGAAGCGGAAATTAAAACCTGTTTGAGCAAACATCGTGAAAAACCTTGTGACCAAATTTTAGACCTTGGTTTGCTATATTTTCGAAGATATTAACTCTGGAAGTTAGGGTTTTTGCAGGCTCCTGAATTCCATGTCAAACAGGGTCGAAGGTCGCAACAATGGCACGTGGAACTTCGTACAAGTTCGCTCTACTAAACCAGTCTATAATACGATCATCGTGGGAGATTGGGCATAAATATTTCTTGAAGAATCCAATCTTGATCAGACCTATAGGGTTGGAAAGAGGACTCAGAGGGCTACCACAGGACAAAATTTCAAACCCTGGAGATCCAAAATTACATAGATACAATAGATTCAATATCAAGCTCCTAGAAGGCAAGAAAAAGCATGCATTCAAGGATCACTGTAGTAAGGACCACACATCAATAGTCAAGGGTAAGTCTCCTACATCAAGGTATGTATGATTAGTGTTTACAGTTGAATTTTGAGTATCATCTCTAACATATGTTTTTCCAGGACAACGTAAGTATATACAGGGCCTCGGTTATATCTCTATGTCTCTATATGTCACAGTTAGTTTTGATACCACATTTCGGATGTCCTGTTCTTGATACTACACATTTGATGCTACATATTCTTGATGTTATACCAAGTCTGCTAAATCTATATGATGTTGTAAGTTCACGTTACTTGTCTTGTCATAGTTGATAGAATGGTCTCTGTTGTTGTACTTAGAACTTGGTCCATCACAAGTCTAGGGTCTATCATCAGTTTTTATTTTATATATCTTTAGGTCAGTTTTGGATATAGTCTTGCATAGATTCCAGACCTATATCAAGAATGGGAGTCTTTGTCTACTTCTACAACATGTCAACAACAAAAGTGAGAAGCACACTTCAGGTACGCATTGTAATTTTAATTTGTATTTATTCATTATTATGCACTTACATGTGTTTTGTAGGAAGAGGTAAGTTGAAGGGTATTTTGTTTTGTTTTGGGATTGGTTTTGCTAGGTAAAATTTTCCTGCAGGTAGAAGAAGATTCAAGTACATCATCAAGCAAGAATTCAAGAGAAGAAGTATCAAATCAAAGGAAGCATTTTAGTAGGACATGCTTGAAGACATGACAACTATCTAGATATCATGAAGTATTGTTAAGGCCAAGAGTCATCATTGTAAAGTTGTAAAAAAGTCATTTGTAAAAGTTTCATCATTGTAAAGTTGTAAAAGAGTCATTTGTAAAAGATTTCATCATTGTAAATATTGTAAAAGAGTCATTTGTGAAAGATTCATCCAGCCTAGAGTTGAAGAGGTAGTGTTGGGAGGTATAGGAGTCATTGTTGGGACGATGTCATGGTTGGGTATTTGGTCAATTACACGAAAATCATTGTAAATCTTATTGTATCGTGGATTGTTGTCCTTGGTTTGGGAATCCATAGTCTTGTCTTATTTCAGTCATTATAGGGTGGCGGGGAGGTGCTAGGCCGATGTATGAAGTTGCCTGCAAGTTGAGGCCCATGAACACTTCAGGGTGGTATGGTGGTGCTAGGGCGAGTTGTGGCTTGCTAGGGTGTCGGGGCATCCATTCAGTTGATTACTGAAGAAACCAAGGCATTGGGGCATCCTTCCAATGGGAGCTGGAGAAGAATGATTTTCTAGAATTATAGGAAGTTGTTGCTTTCATTTCAGTTGGTGCTGAAGATTAAATAATTTATTAGAAAAGCATTCAGTGGTTTTTCACCCGAAGGGGGTTTTCCACCTAAAATTCTTGTGCCTACTATGTTCTTTTATTTATTGTTATTACTGCATAAACATTAATGATAATTGAAAACTAACTAATGTTCTGAAAAGATTTAAAAGTGCTAAGTTCTAGGGAATATTGATTCACCCCCCTCTTAGTATTTCCAATAGGCTAGGTGATCATTTTTTGGTCATAACAACAATTGTCGATTTATATTCTGCAGGATTTTGCTAGGGTATTTTGCTAGCGCTGGTGAGAGAGATATAAGTGGTGGAAGGAATAGAAGTAGTTGATGCAGTGTCAGGAGTGGTCGGTGAAGCCATTCCATACCCAAGAGTAAGAAAATAAAGGCATAACTATCGAGGTATTCTAGAAACTCAAAGAAAGGCGCAACTCTAGAGATATTGGAAGTCAAGAGCACTAGATCTTTCTGGTTATTTATCTGAATAGATCTATTTTAATGTTATGAACAGAGCTATTGTAGTGTGTAGAGGCAGGGATAAGGAGAATCATGATGAGACTCCAACACGTAGAGGGAGGGACAAGGAGAATCATGACGAGACTCCAAATACAGGTTCATTCAACAAAGACAGGTTCATTTAGTGAAGACAAGAAATAGATAGTAGAAGAAAGAGCTACTGACATGTGGTCAACATGAAAATAGCTACTAGCCATGTGATGGAGCAAGCGAAAATAGATATTTCTAAACCAACAACCAAACATACATACATTTTTATAATTGTTGTTTCGTATAATAAGATAACATTTAATACTTATTAACTAATACTATCATTAGTTTGTAGTTATAAAATTACGAATGAAAAATATGCAATATTGTATGAGGAGAATTATGTTTATAGCCTCTCCACCCAGGGAAGAGGCCTAAGACGATGAATTATCCTATTGGTCCTCAGAAATCACTACGAAAATTTGATATGTTGCATGATGGTTAGTAAACGGTAGGGACTAAAAATGTGCCAAGACCTTTGGATTAATTCTCACAGGAACTAATTCTAATAAAAAAATTCGATTACTATAGTCCCATACGAGACGACAAAGACTAATAAGACATAAATTTGACTTTCATTTTATTTAATTGAAAATATTTAAAAATATATTAATTTTAAGAAAGTATAAATAAATATGAATATTATATCATATTATAAAAATATTATGGCGCATACATTAAATGTTTTTTTTTTCCAAGAATAAAATATATGTTTGACTTTCATCTTATTTTATTGAAAGCATTTAAAGAAATATTAAATTTAATATAGTATAAATGAATACAAATATTATATCTTAGAAATGTTATGACATATTATTAATTTTATTATCTTCGTTATAGTGATAGAAATAAGGATATTATTAATTATTAAGAAACAAAAAAAAATTAAGATGATTTTTTTTGAAATTTTTTTAGATGTGCATTATATTTCTAATTAAAATGAATTTACATTAATGTAAATATATAGATTAATTAATATTTTATATAATTGTATTAAAATGAATTTATATTGACATTTATATCATAAATATTTGATATTATTTTTTGATAATTGATTATTTTTTATTATTATTTTTTAATTTTATGTAGATTTTCACAGTTGTTCATATTGTAAGATGAATTTGGAGAATAACTATATTTGAAATTTAGTTTGTTCGACATTTCAAGTGGATACTCCAACCATTATCGGGGACTCCAACCATTATCGGGGACATAATAAATTTAAATGAATATTACACATTTCATTAGTATTAAGATGTTATTAAAAAAATAAAAAATAAAAGTAATATATTGTATCAATTGTAATGTATTTAAGAAGAAAAAATGACAGAACATGAAAAATATCAATGAAAAATAA
Source organism: Pinus tabuliformis (assembly GCA_031772625.1). NCBI lineage: Eukaryota > Viridiplantae > Streptophyta > Pinopsida > Pinales > Pinaceae > Pinus > Pinus tabuliformis. Next base: position 1,556,299,268 of record CM062819.1, read on the forward strand.
ATGCAAGAAAGAAAATAAAAAAGAAGATGAGATTAAAATTTATAATATAAGCCTTGTATTAATAAACAAAAAAACAAAGCAATGTTCATTAGCCTCTTTAAGTGTGAAGCCTCTTTGAAGCAAAGCCCCAACACAATAACAATCCTTTTCAAAAGACTACATAGCTTTCTAGTTCTATAAACAATTTATTATTAGCAAAATGCTAACTACTTATGGTCTCATCATTAATGTGTACCAACTACATGATGACCCTTATTTGATAAGGATGACCCTTTTATATTAAGTAAATTCCCACTAACTATTTAGTGAGCCTTGTTTAAAGAATATGGCCTTGTAAATGAATTGACTAAGTATCATGAAGTAGGGGGGATAGGATATCACCCTAGCATGTCCCCCACCTTGAAAAGTAACAGTGTACTTAAGGTTGGAGGTGTTGAAAATATTGTAAAAATCATTGTTAATTCCAAAGTGAAATCTTCAAGTACTGCATCCTTCCACTATATTACAACTTCCCAAGCAATGATTTGGCACAATTAGCACAATCTATGGCTAGTTCTACTTCTATTTGTAATGAAATGGATCATTGTTAGGACTCAGAATTGACCAATTTTGACCTTATATTTTTGCCATAATATTATCCTTTTCAGTCATAAGTTGTAAGCTTTGATTACATAATGACTTAATCACCCCAAGGTACGAAGTAACTTTCCGCATATCTATATGTTTAATTGTTCATTGCATATTCGTGAGTATCTTTATATTTATCTTTGGAAAAGCTGACTAAGTTGCCAAGTAATTGTCTTAAGCCTGCAGGAATTATAATTTATAGTTGCTGTAACACCAGAAACAGCAACTACGCAGTTGCCGCAACACCAGAAACAGCAACTACGCAGTTGCTGCAACACCAGAAGCAGCAACTACGCAGTTGCTACAGTCAGCAACAACAACCATCTAAAGTAGGCTATTTTGCAACAGCTGGGAATAACAAACGGCAACTATCTGAAGAACGCTGACGCGGCATGATCAAGCAGCTGTCTAAAGCGGGTAGAACACAGTTACCATTGCCTAAATCAGGAACAACATGGGGAAACGATAAAGGAATGCGAGGATCCCAAGAAGACGGTCGAAGTTGGTTACCAGCTGTGTAACAGCCAGAACCTAAGAAAGAATATATTATTATACTGTTGTAACAGCGTTCTGTAATTTTTATTTTTGATAGAATGGGTTAACTGAATGAACTGTAATAATCTATTGTAATAGATGTCTCCTCTATAAAGAGGAGACATCTACATTAGAAGAGGGGGATGGTGGTCTGTAAGTGAGATTTTGAGAGACATCAGCAAGTCTGAACTTTATTGTACTTGAATCTTTTGGCAGATGAATAGAAGATTATTCTGAGCACTTAATCTAGCCTTTGTGTTCTGGGGAATCTTGTGAGAGGGACTGGGCCCACCTTCCTCACAAGATTCACCCATTTACTTTTCTGTCAAGTGTGTAAGTGTGTGATAATTTCTTTCTGCTGGTACTCTGTTTGGATTCTGTAGCATTACCTCTGGTATTTCCGTTTTGCTAGTACTCTGTTTCATTAAATTGCTTGAAGTTGTGCAAGGATATTTCACCGGTGAATTAGAGTGCAGTGTGTATTAGCAATCTGGTTACAGGGGCAGGTGCTGAACGTCCTCACCTGGAGGATAGGGTCCTGATCCTCTACCAACAGAGCATCCATCACTTTGCTTTTCAGATTTGTAATCTTAATTAATTACTTTCATTTTATCGGTACTGTGATAACTTAGCGTAAGAATCACGTATACTATAGCTTTTTAATGCTTTTAGAATTAAGTACATACAGTAGGCGGTAGCCTTTGGAATAAAAAGACTTTCCCAGGTTGACAATTAATGTGGTACTTGATTGTTTAATCAATAAACAATTCAACTAGCAAACATTTTGGTGCCGTTGCCGGGGAAGGCAACTAGAGATTTCTAAAGGCATTAATGATTTCTTTTCGAGAATAACAGATGCATGAGAGGATGCAAGAAACCTAATTTCACAGGCGGCAAAGGAGGAAGAAAAACTTATATTGACGAAATCATCTCAAAGGCTGAAACATCACAGAGGACAAGTTCCCGGAGACCTCAGATCCAGTATTCCTCACAAACAGATCGACAGACGGAGGAAGTACTAGGACCTGAAAGGAAGCTGGAAGTACCAGAATACACCGAGGAACCGGTAGAAGAACCTGAAGAAACAGAAGACACAGAAGATAAAGCAAGTGATTCAGGAAAAAGACCAATGGAGGATAACAGAACAGAAGGAAGAGGGGAAAATTCGCTCTCTACCCTGGAATTCCCTATTGGGGAGCTCCCAAGAGGAACAACCCCCATGAAAAACATTCCACTCTCAGAATTACCCAACTTTCATGGGTTATCCTCTGAAGACCCGGATGAATTCCTCTTCGAATTCGACATACTATGTAGGAGTTATGATTATGTGAGTGCTAATCAGAAACTAAAACTATTTCCAGCAACACTGAAAGGGAATGCGTTAAGATGGTTTATGAGCCTAGGAGCTCAGGCAATCACTACCTGGGATCAGATGAAAGAGAGCTTTCTGGCTAAGTATCAAGATTACTGCCGGACGAGAGAAAGGAAGGAAGAATTGTTTAAAATGGTTCAGAAAGAGGACAAGAAGTTGGAAGATTTTGTGGAAAGATTACAGTATAATCTGCAGCGGTCTGACCATCCTAATATGAGTAAAGATATTCTGAAGACTATATTGCTGAAAGGAGTACGAGATGATTGCCTGGACATGTTAAACATGCTGGGAAAAGGGGACATTTCCAAAGAACCCTTTGATGAAATTATCAATCTCTGCATGAGATGTTCAAGGGGAGCAGTAGGCAGATCAAAAAGTAGAGATAATGTATATTCAAGAGTTCAGAAGTCAGCAAGCGGAGGAGCAACAAGGGCTGAAATAGGTAATTTATTAGAAGAATTTAAAACTGAGATGTTAAGCTCTTTTGCTTCACAAATTGATGCTCTGCAGGTAAAGAAGAAACAGGCAGAAGCAGAAGCTGCCCTAGCTATTTTTTGTTCCAAATGCAGAGAAAAACACCCACTCAGGGAATGCCCACTGGATAAGATACCTATCTGCACAATCTGCGAGAAGGACCATGAAACCCAGCAATGCCCCTCTCTGCCTGGAATCAAAGCAGCATTGCAGTCAACTGAAGAAGAGGCTGAAGCAGTGTACCTGATGACACAGAGGAGGCAATGGCCACAAAGACAAGGTATGAGCTCTAACACAACATTCAGTCGTTGGAATAATAATTCTCCTTTTCAAACAAACTACCCACCCATGAACCAAATGCAGTACCCACCCTTTAATACAATGAATTTTCCACTTATGCAGCAAACAAATCTTCCTTTTCCTGATCCTACTATATGGAATCTTTGGGCTCCCCAGCAACCGTATTTTAATCAATGGAATCCAAACTGGGCAGCCCAACAGATACCATTTCCTCAATAACAACAGTCTCTTTCCTTACCATCCAATACTCCTCCAAATAACCAGGCAATTAGACCACGGCTGCCTGTACAACCTAACCCCAATCCAAATAACAATAAAGCCCTGCAAGTAATTGACATTCAAAATCAGCCTGTCTCTCCCCTGCAATGTAACGATATCCATCTTCGCTTAGGGAGAATTGTTGAACCCATTATAGATGATATCACTGACTCTGACAAAGAAGAAGTTACAAAAGAAAAACCAGCTAACAATAATGCTGAAACAGCAGAATCAGCACCTAATAATAATGATCAAACAATAGATCTGCCATTCCCTGAACGGCTGGCTCTCACTAAAACACTTGAACAACCTACCTTTAACCTTTTAGGAGAGCTACAGAATTTGTATGTTAAAATCCCATTATTGCAAGCATTAAGAGATGTTCCTATTTATGCTAGAACTATTAGAGACATTTGTATAAAAAAACCGGGAAGAAAGGCTAAGGATCCCCTCACAGTCCATGTGATGGGAGAATTAACTGCTTTAATGACCGAAAAAGATTATCCTGTGAAGTATGGTGACCCTCGTCACCCTACAGTAACAGTCCAGGTTGGAAAAACCTTTATCTCTAAAGTTCTAGTAGATTTAGGAGCTGCAATAAATATTATGACACTCGAAACAACACAATTGCTTCAGTTAAAAAACTTTATTAGGGAAACTCCAACTATCTTAGAGGTGGCTGACCGCTCTACAATTAAACCTGAAGGGGTCATTGAAGATCTTATAATTTCTGTAGAATCCTAGAATTACCCGGCTGACTTTGTGGTGTTACAAACTAAAACAAAGTTGGGGGGTCATCCGTTGATTCTAGGGAGACCTTGGCTGGCTACAGCAGATGCTTTCATCAGCTGTAGATCAGGATCAATGACCATCTCTAATGGGCAGGAAACTAAACAGCTTACCCTCTATCCTCATGCTACACCCATGATTAATAATGACAATTATGTATGGGTAGACTATGAGGATGAAGAAACCCAACCTATATTGACTATTGGACAAGCCTTGACTTTTAAGGACTCCACCGAAGATGAATTAATCAGCAGCTTTATTTTTGAACCCTCTTTGGTCAGCCCTGAAACATATAATCACTTCACTGCAATCTTAGAATCTGAATCCCAGCAGAACATGAGAGATGAAAACTTATTTCAGACAGCGGTAGGCAGCCCTTCCAAAAGTACAACAATTGAAATTGAGCCTGGCAAAACATTAAATATAAATCCTGACTTGACTGATAATGAAAAACAGCAATTAATAAAGTTACTCCAAGAAAATAAAGAGGCATTTGCATGGGACTACACAGACATGAAAGGGATCTCCCCTAAACTATGCACTCATCGTATTTATATTAAGGAGGGATCCCGGCCAGTCTGTCAACCCCAACGAAGAATGAACCCCAACCTTAGAGAAATTGTGAAGGAGGAAGTCCAAAAACTCTTGAATGCAGGATTTATATACCCTATATCTGATAGTGAGTGGGTTTCCCCACTTGTAATTGTACCCAAGAAAAATGGGAAATGGAGAGTATGCGTGGATTACAGAGCATTGAATAAAGCCACCCAAAAAGACCATTTCCCTTTACCATTTATTGATCAGGTATTGGATAATTTAGCAGGTAAGAAATTCTTTTCATTCTTGGATGGGTTTAGTGGATATAATCAGATTAAGATTGCACCCCAGGACCAGGACAAGACCACATTTACTAGCCCATGGGGGACCTTTGCTTACAGAGTACTTCCATTTGGGCTATGTAACGCTCCAGCAACATTCCAAAGAGTGGTGATAGGGATCTTTTCTGATATGTTAAATGATTCATTAGAAATATTTATGGATGACTTTACTCCTTATGGAGTGACCTTTGAGGATGCACTGCAAAATCTTGAAAAAGTACTTAAGCGGTGTATAGAAGCACACCTTGCTTTAAGCACTGAAAAGTGCCATATGATGATGAATCAAGGTATTGTATTGGGTCATTTCATTTCATTTTTAGGAATTCAAGTCGATCCAGCTAAAATACAGGTAATTCAAAACCTTCCTATTCCCAAAACACAAACTGATGTAAGAAGCTTTTTAGGACATGCCGGATACTATAGAAGATTCATTAAGGATTTTTCCAAAATAGCTTCTCCTCTATTTGTGTTGTTAACGAAAAATGCTGAATTTAAGTGGACTGATGACTGTGAAAATGCATTCAATAAACTTAAACATCAGTTGACCGCAGCTCCCATTTTGAGAGGACCTGATTGGGCATTACCCTTTCATATCTCCTCTAATGCCTCAGACACGGCAATTGGAGCTGTCCTGGGTCAGGAAGAAAACAGTCTCCCCTATGCCATCTATTTTATTAGCAAGAACATGACACCAGCTGAGCTTAATTACACAGTTACTGAGAAGGAATTTTTAGCAGTCATTTATGCTATTAATAAATTTCGACATTATATTACTGGCTACACTACTTTTGTGCATACGGATCACTCGGCCATTAAGTATTTAATGAATAAATCAGTTACAAATGCCCGAGTCACCAGATGGTTATTACTATTACAAGAATTTGATATCACAATTGTAGATAGGCCAGGAAAAGAAAATGTAGTTGTTGATTTCCTTTCTCGTTTAAAAACTGATGAAAATGCTCCAGTAGATGATTCTTTTCCTGATGAGTATTTATTTGCAGTCTCTGCTCACTCACCTTGGTATGCAGACATTGCCAATTATCTAGTTGCAAGAAAATTACCATCACACCTATCACACAGGGAAAGAAGAAAGATCATCCAGCAAAGTGCTAGGTACAGCTGGATAAGCGGGTGTCTGTTCCACAAAGGAATAGATCAAGAAATCCGGAGATGCATTGGGGAAGACGAGATTTATGATATACTAAAAGCTTGTCATGATGGCCCTTGTGGAGGACATTTTGTAGACAAAAGAACAGCACACAAGGTACTTAGAATGGGTTATTATTGGCCATCACTTTTTAAAGATGCCAGAAAATATGTGAAGGCTTGCGACAGCTGTCAAAGAATGGGCCAGCCTAACCATAGGGATGAAATGCCACTTAATCCCCAGGTAACTCTTGAACCTTTTGAGAAATGGGCATTAGATTTTATAGGTCCCATTAATCCTCCATCTAATCAAAGAGTGTACATATTAGTATGCACGGATTATATGGCTAAATGGGTAGAGGCCAAAGCACTCATTAAAGCTAATGAAGAAGCAGTACTAACATTGTTATTTGAAGAAATCTTTGTTAGATTTGGACTACCCAGAGAATTAGTCACTGATGGAGGACCTCCTTTTAATTCTCATGGCTTCAAAAATACGCTCCAAAAATATCATATCAAGCACAAAATGACTACACCGTACCACCCCCAAGCAAATGGGCAGGTGGAAAATACCAACAAGGTCATAGAAGCCATTTTAACAAAAACGATAAAGGAGAATAGAAGGGACTGGTTTCAGAGGTTGCCCGAGGCTCTATGGGCCTATATAACCACTTGGAGGAATACAACAGGCTTTTCACCCTATGAATTAGTTTTTGGAAAGAATGTTATTTTCCCTGTAGAGTTTGAGATTAAAACCTTAAGAACTGCCTTAGCTGTTAACCTTGATTTAACTGATGCACAGACAGCCAGGTTGCAACAGCTTCAGGAATTGGATGAGAAAAGACTGGATGTCGTCCATCAAACAACTATGATACAGCAACAAAGAAGCAGATGGCATGACAGAACCATCAAGCAAAAGCAGTTCCAGAAAGGTAACTGGGCTCTACTTTATGATTCCCGTTTCGAGAATTTCCAAGGGAAGCTAAGAACAAGGTGGTTAGGGCCGTATGAAGTGGATGTTGTTTTTCCAAATGGAACAGTTAGACTTTTAACAATTGATGGGAGCAGAACACCACTGTTAGTGAATGGCTACCGACTTCGGTTATATCAGCGGCCGGTCTCCAAAGAAGATTTTAAAGCCACTTGCATGGCAATAAAACAGTATTCTTTTCCAGGGGAACTTGCTGTCCCTCAAAGCACTTGAGTTTCTATTATTTATGTAATTTTTTTTAGGTTAGATATTCTTTTTTTTAAGAAACTAATAAATCCTGCCAAGGATTGCGATATTACATTTCAGTATTTTGCAGATTTTAGCTTGGGAAGTAGCTGAGAACAAAAGTTTCAAAGGAATTACTTTGCGGACTCGGAACTCCTGTTGCTGCAACACCATTCCCTGTTGCTGCAACACCATTTCCTTGTTGCTGCAACACCATCTCCTGTTGCTGCAATGCCATTCCCTGTTGCTGCAACACCATTCCCCGTTGCTGCAACACCACTCCTGTTGCTGCAACACCATTCCCTGTTGCTGCAACACCATTTCCATTGCTCCGACACCATTCCTGTTGCTGCAACACCATTCCCCGTTGCTGCAACACCACTCCTGTTGCTGCAACACCATTCCCTGTTGCTGCAACACCATTCCTATTGCTCCAGCACATTTCCCGTTTTTACAAACGTCTTTTTCTCGATGATATAACATCATTCCCTGTTGCCACAACAACAATTTTCCGTTGCTGCAACACCAATTCCGGTGCTACAACATCGCTTCCCGATCACGGAATACCCTTCCCAGCAAATTCCCTCACGTACGAAAACACCAGTCTTACCACTTCAGCCCCCAAGGAACAAATTTTGATAAAATATACCACTTCTTGTGATGATTACAACACCCTACTATTACTTCCCATCATTATCATTACAAATCGCCGGTATTCCCATGCTTTTAGATCCGCAGTAATCATTATGATCCAGCAGAAGACAAGACAAGACTTTTTGACGCAGCAATCAAAAAGGTAAAATACGAAGGTACGCATGATTATGTATGGACATTAAATAATAGATAATGCGGAGAAGTTGATAGGACTATCAAATAATTGTACTTCCAATCATATCACTTACACGTAGGAGGGGGGGGATTACCAAAGCAACTCTCATAATGACATACTACGCCAACTACCGCCACCCTTAACTCTCCCGGTAATATGTAAAAGCCACCCTATCACGGCATGTCACCATTTGCGACGTTTTACTCTGAACTGAAATTGGAAGCTCGGCTCTGAACTCTGAAAACTTACTGAAACAACAGCTATGGGAGGAACCCTCATTACACATGAACCTGGCACGACAGCAGTCCTTGAACTCTATCCGGAGATTTATCAAATTTTCTTGCAAGCGGGATGGATAGAGTACTTCAGGAGACTTCCGGACTTTGACGCGCAGCAAGTCCTTGAATTTGCATGCAATTTAACAGAAGGATTCTCTGTCGTCCAGGGAGTTCAAATCCCAGTCATGGAGGAAATTATAGCCCAAGTTACCGGGCTACCAGCTAATGGCACACGGTGGTTCAGCAGAAAGCACCTGATTCTTAATGCGCAGCAGGATTTTCTCCGACCAGGCGAGCAGGTAGAGCCCAAAGGCAGAGGCATAGCACTTCGGTCGTTACCTCAACCGTGGCCGAAAGTCGGTGAATTTGTCAAGCAATATCTGACGTGCGAAGGCCGCTACCAGGTAATTTACCAGCACAATTTCGTCCTGTTGAATCATTTGAGAAATGGTCAGTTAATAAACATGCCATATTATCTATTAGGTTGTCTCAAAAACATGTCACGTTATGCTGTTAACGCAAAGCGTCCACTTCTTTCCTTAAAACACCACCGCTTAGCCCAATTGCTGATTAATAGAGCCCTCACTCTAAATAACCCTCCATCCCCCATTAATCCCCATCAGGAGGCAGAAATTCCACAGCCAGAACATGAAATTCCTCATCAAGAAGAGGGAATTCTTCACCAAGCTGAGGACACACCTCAGCAAGATGAAGAACTTCCTCAGCAAACGGAGGACATGCCTGAACAAATCCCTCTAGAAAACCCTCAGCAAGCAGAGCACATTCCTGAACAACTCCAGCAAACACCCCCGCAAGTTGCTGAGAATGAACAAGCAGCAGTAGAAATAACCACGAGAACAACCCCATCTCCCAAAAGAACCAATCCTTCCATTCCCATACTTGGTATTTCTACTGATGACTCTGATGACAATATCCCTATTACCCTGCTTAAACGAAAAAGGCAGCAGGGAAAGAAAACCCCATCGAAAAGAAGAAGAACTAGGGTTTCAGCTAAGGCACCTGCTACTCCGGCTACTGTCCCTATCCTAAAGAAAGCTAGCCTGAAGAGAAAAACGCCTGAATTCCCTGCTTCTCTACCAAAGCGAAGAACTCGATCATCGGTAGCAGCTGAATCTCCTAATTCCCCCAGTTCACCGCCCATCACTATAAGGATCCGCACTCCCACCAGTCCTCAAAACTCCTCTCCCTCACCCTCGGAAGCTGAGATGCAGAGTGTTCATAGCTTCATGACATCATATTTTAAGACAGCTGACACACAAGAACCAACTGCCGACACCCAAGGTAATAGTGACCAAATGGCTACAACACAAGAAACAGCCACTACCCCAGGTGACACACAAGAACCACCTGTGGGGAATACTGATCAAAATGATGAAACACAACCTCTGCCTCCACTGGAATCTACCGCTCCACAAGACCAGCCTACCATACCTGCCCTGCAGGAAGAAATTGAATTTCTGAAATCTCAGATTCAGGACTATCAGGAGGAAATAATAAGGGTCAAGGAAGCATACCAGAATGAATTCAGCCTGCATGTTTTAGCACGAGTAGTGTCTGCAGCAGAGAAAAGTAAGGATAATGAATATGTGTGTACCAATTGTGGTGAAATATATACTCAAGCAGGATATAAGGTAGTGGCAGAACCAATGAAGGAAGCCTCCGCTGTTGTAGATGAAACAAAAGAGCCTGCTGTTACACAGACGGAAATGCCACAATCCTCTGCTGAAATAAAAGAACCTGTTGACACACAAGAACCAATAGGCTCTCCAGAAAAGGTGCAGGCAGAAGAACCTGTTGTCACACAAGAACCAACAGGCTCTCCAGAAAAAGTGCAGACAGAAGAACCTGTTGACACACAAGAACCAACAGGCTCTCCAGAGAAGATGCAGGACCAAACTGAAGAGCTTACTGACACACAAGAACCAGTAAGTTCCCCAGAAACTGCACAAGACCAAACTGAAGAGCTTACTGACACACAAGAACCAGTAAGTTCCCCAGAAACTGCACAAGATCAAACAGAAGAGCTTGCTGACACGCAAGAACCAGCAAGTTCTCCAGAGATTGCGCAAGAACAAACAGAAGAGCTTGCTGACACACAAGAACCAGCAAGTTCCCCAGAAACTATGCAGGAAGAAACAAGGAATAAGAAAGAGGAGAATACAGATTCACTCCGGCCTACCCAAATTACTATGGAAGAAGTAGTTACACAAGAATCAGGAAATGAAGAAGAAAACACAGACTCATCTCGGCCCACTCAAAGTGTCATGGAACGAGAGGAAGAAATAGAAGAAAATAAGGAAAAAGGTATAGACTCACCCCGACCTACTCAAACTGTTATGGAGAAAGAAGAAATAGTTTCAGGAGGAAATGAAGAAAAATTGGACTCACCCAGCCCTATTCAAATTGCCAAGGAACGAGAAGAAGAAGAAGGAAATGAGGAAAAAGGCACAGACTCACCCCGGCCCACCCAAATCACCATGGAACAAAATGAATCAGTACAACAGGAAGAAGAGACACTAGCCAGAAATGAAGAAAAAGATGTTGGATCATCCCAGCCTACTCCAACAGAGCAGATTATCCTTGTTGATGCCTTTACACAGACAGAGCCTCCCTCTGTTAGTGATGTGTGCACAGAAACAGATAGTTTTCAAGCATTAAAAGGAAAGTGGTGGAGAGAATATGAGCAGTCACAAGGCAAAGCATTCCAACAGCAAAAAGGGACCTGGTTCAATCATGCATATAGGAACTGGGAAGCACTTGAGCAATGTAGAGCTCAATACAAAGAAATTACGGAATTAAAAGCCAGATTGACCCAGATGTTTGAGTTATTCCAAAGAATACTTGCCACAAGGAAACCCTCTTTTAATTATGCAACATTTTTTAGGGAAAGACTCACATTTTTACAGATAAAGGCTGTCAAAGAAGGTAGACCTCATCAGGTAGTCACATCAGAGCAGTTTATGCAAACCTTTGCAGAGGCACCTAAAAATGATCAAAATTTGTTATGCGAGCTCTATCTCCATAATGAAGCCATGTCCGAAGAAAGAAATATGAATATGATACCTGTAGTTGGCGACATACAGCTGAGAGCCTTTATCTCCTTTTTAGCTAACCAACTTACATGGCAGAACGCCTTTGCTTCAGCTCAACATAATGAACAGAATTGTCTTCTGTGGATTAGAGCTGAACCGCAGAACGCAGCCACCTTCATTGCACAACACCTGAGAATGGTAAGTGATCCTGAAATGAAGGACCACGTTAGGCAACTGCAAGCAATGGTCCTGAGAGACTGTCAGCATTATGTAAAGACTAAGGCATCCTTGGCTGTCAAGGCAAACAAACTGTTTTGGGAAAACTGCCCCAAGGAGAGGCAGGAATATCACCCTTATAATCCACCTAATTTGCAGGTAGCACTCTCAAGGGTACCTCATTATGTTAAATGCATGCAACACTGTGCTGAAAATTGGATGGGTTACAGATTTAAATTTCCACTTTTATGGCTATCTGGTGAACAATACAAGGGCCAGTTTGGATTATCCAACAGGGAAGAAGCAGCAGCATGGAGGCAAATACAGACTGTTTGTGGATTCAGGAAGAAGTTTGATGCCACTTCCTATAACTATTGTCTCAGTAATCTACATTGTTCATCCCAGTACTCTGACTCAGACTCAGAGTAGGCATTGCATAGGGACATGCAATCTCTTCAGTTGGGGGGATGTTAGGACTCAGAATTGACCAATTTTGACCTTATATTTTTGCCATAATATTATCCTTTTCAGTCATAAGTTGTAAGCTTTGATTACATAATGACTTAATCACCCCAAGGTACGAAGTAACTTTCCGCATATCTATATGTTTAATTGTTCATTGCATATTCATGAGTATCTTTATATTTATCTTTGGAAAAGCTGACTAAGTTGCCAAGTAATTGTCTTAAGCCTGCAGGAATTATGATTTATAGTTGTTGTAACACCAGAAATAGCAACTACGCAGTTTCCGCAACACCAGAAACAGCAACTACGCAGTTGCTGCAACACCAGAAGCAGCAACTACGCAGTTGCTACAGTCAGCAACAGCAACCATCTAAAGCAGGCTATTTTGCAACAACTGGGAATAACAAACGGCAACTATCTGAAGAATGCTGACGCGGCATGATCAAGCAGTTGACTAAAGCAGGTAGAACACAGTTACCATTGCCTAAATCAGGAACAGCATGGGGAAACGATAAAGGAATGCGAGGATCCCAAGAAGACGGTCGAAGTTGGTTACCAGCTGTGTAACAGCCAGAACCTAAGAAAGAATATATTATTATACTGTTGTAACAGCGTTCTGTAATTTTTATTTTTGATAGAATGGGTTAACTGAATGAACTGTAATAATCTATTGTAATAGATGTCTCCTCTATAAAGAGGAGACATCTACATTAGAAGAGGGGGATGGCGATCTGTAAGTGATATTTTGAGAGACATCAGCAAGTCTGAACTTTATTGTACTTGAATCTTTTGGCAGATGAATAGAAGATTATTCTGAGCACTTAATCTAGCCTTTGTGTTCTGGGGAATCTTGTGAGAGGGACTGGGCCCACCTTCCTCACAAGATTCACCCATTTACTTTTCTGTCAAGTGTGTAAGTGTGTGATAATTTCTTTCTGTTGGTACTCTGTTTGGATTCTGTAGCATTACCTCTGGTATTTCCGTTTTGCTAGTACTCTATTTCATTAAATTGCTTGAAGTTGTGCAAGGATATTTCACCGGTGAATTAGAGTGCAGTGTGTATTAGCAATCTGGTTACAGGGGCAGGTGCTGAACGTCCTCACCTGGAGGATAGGGTCCTGATCCTCTGCCAACAGAGCATCCATCACTTTGCTTTTCAGATTTGTAATCTTAATTAATTACTTTCATTTTATCGGTACTGTGATAACTTAGCGTAAGAATCACGTATACTACAGCTTTTTAATGCTTTTAGAATTAAGTACATATAGTACGCGGTAGCCTTTGGAATAAAAAGACTTTCCCAGGTTGACAATTAATGTGGTACTTGATTGTTTAATCAATAAACAATTCAACTAGCCAACAATCATTCTTCATCAAGTTATGGAATTTTTCGTATGAATATAGAAATATTTCCTTGCAACATCCTTTAAATATGACACATGAAAGTCTAGATGGATCTTAAAGTGGATAGGAAGATACAATCTATAGGAAAAATCCACTAGATTATTGGATAAAGCCTATATAATTTTGGAGCTATTTTTTGGTGGTATTAGTTTGTGAGAGAGGTTTTTTTTTTATAATGTTTAATATCAAGGAACAGTTATCCCCTTTACAAAAATAATACTTGGTGTAATGATGGTAAGCCTCTTACTCCATTCTATTTTAAGCCAAAGCTAGATTTTCTTTAAGTGTGTGGAGACTCACAATCATTATGATGCTAAGAATGTGATCCACTTGAATCTTAGATTTATATGGTAAATATGAAGTCAGTAAGGGAGGTTTTGGGCCATATATAAATTTCATGTAATGACATGTTGGTAGCACCATGATAAGTGGTATTATACCACCATCATATAAGGGGTAACCATTTCACCCATTGGCACTATTAGTCTAAGGAAAAGAAACTCAAATAAGTTTCCAAAAAATTGTTGACCACTTCTATTTGACCATCAATTTAGGGATGATAAGTTGTACTAATTTTTAATTGTGTTCCTTATAGGTTACACATCTATTATAATTTATTGGCGAATTTGGGACCATAACCTAACATGATAGAAATGGCCATAACACATAAATTAAAAGTCCAATCCATGAAAATAAGGGTAATTATGGAGGGTATAAAGTGAGTTTAAGGCATAAAAGTGAGCATATCTAGAAAGTTGGTCAATATGACCAAGATGACCAATCTGTTGTCAAATTATATGAGACCAATTATAAAATTCATGAAAAAGTTTGTCCATATAGTGAATAGTATGAATATTCATTGCATGCAATACCCTACATGTCTTCACCACCTAACCTTTGTTCTTTTAAGAAGTGTGACATTCAACTAAAAAAGTTATAGATGCCCCTTTTCATGATTTCCCAAAAGAAATAACACATTCATAATTTCTTCAAAACTCAACAAGACCCACTACAGGGGGCAAATGCAAATCCTGTAACACCCTTTTTTTAAAGAATAATTCTACAATAGAAAAAATTTCTTTTTGATCAAAGGAATCCAACTACCAAGTATATTCCTTAGGGGGGTTGGGTCCTCCTAAAGTGTTTGGATGATGTAAACAACTATGTCATTTTCTAACCTTTCTTATCATTCTTTAACAAACCAATATGGTACATATGATGGTAAAAGAAAGGACGATCCTTCCTCATATTTGTATAAATTATTGTGTAGATTCAAAACTGCTCATGAAATTTACTAAATCAGAAGACTTGAAGCTACTCTATTGATCTACAGAAGTTAAATCACCATCTAGAATACAAATCATAGACACGTAAAAGGAAACATCATGCATGCACAAAGATTTATCTAGGGAAAATAAACTACTCAAAACCCCTTACTATATATATTGCATTAATTATAGAATAGAGATGAAATTCATATGCTTGCTCAAGCTTGAGCACACCTTTCCAATGTATAGTCTATACCTCTACCTGACTGATTGACTCTCGACAACACTTAGCCAATTTTAAAGCCCTCCAAGCTCATATTTCCTTGCTTTGTTCCTTTGGGAAATTGGCCCCTATTATTTAGGAATTTCCCACTATTGAATTTCACATTAATCTAGGTCCTTCCTCTGATTGCATGCACCACTTGCACATATTGGAATATGCTACAACTAATAGTACACTACCTTTGAATCTCCATCTCAACTAGGTAACACAAATTCTCTGCATGCAACTATTATTTTGGGTTAATCGATCAATTAAATGGTTGATCACTGAGTGTGGTTGAAATTCCACTTCCACAACTTGACCTCCACTAGTTCTTCTAACAATTAGAACTAGTTTAACGAACAATAACTCAAATTCACTAAAATACATTGCTACAAATTAGCAATCAAACATACTGAACTGAAACCAAGCTTCCCCAACTCGAATTAACTGAGTGACAAGTGCCATGTCACCTCAGTCAACTACCTCCAAGATTTTTGTTGAAATAGAAATTTGAATTTTCTCTAGTTTGACCAAGGCAAAATCAAACTAAAATTTTCTTACTGCATTTTCAAAACGCCCTCTCAGCAAGAAATGGATTATCAACCACCCCTATCATGCACTTGTGAAACTCTAACTTCCCTCTTGACAAGGCCTTTGTCAAAATATCAACATCTTATTCCTCTATTGGAATGTACTACAACAACATAATCTGCCTCTGCATGCAATCTCCTAGATGGTGATACCAAATATCAATATGCTTGGATCGATCATGAAAAATAAGATTTTTAGAGAGTTTGATGCAACATTTATTATCACCACAAATCACAGTTAGATCCATCATCTGACCAAACAAGCCAACAAGTATCTTTCTCATCTAGATCGCCTCACATGTTGCTTGACTTGCAACTTGTTGGAAATAATACTTAGGGGGGGGGGGGGTGAATCAGTATTGTCAAATCAATAATTTAATTTTCCAAATAGATTTGTATACGTTACTTCAGCTAAGTGAACTAGCATGTATACATGACTGTACTTAAGGCAACCAACGTATATGTAGAGAACTTTTGATTTACCCAATTTATCATGCATTGAAATTTAACCAGTATATCAGAAATTCATTAGATAGTGCAGTAAAAGAAGAATAAAGAATCACACATAAGTAACACACATGAACACCAAGATATAAGGTGGAAACCCAATGTGGGTGAAAAACAACCTGCTGTTGTTGTCTCTATCTTCTTTTAATAATAAGAAAATCTATTTACAATTTTGTACTGGTGCAAACTTATACCAGTACGCAGGCTTCTACCTACAAAAGGTTACAACCTTCTCTTGTTCTCCAGCTTCTCCTGGAAGGGAGCTACAACCCCCTAGCTCTTGTACTAGCCGATATGTTTACTAGTACATAGGCGCCGACCTACAGAAGGCTATGACCTTCTCTCTTCCTTCAGGGACCACGTTTCATAAATTTTCAGACTGGATCCATCAACAACATCATAACTGTAATTCAATCATCAAATACATCTGCATCAACCAATCACTTTCTAAACCAAACACAATCGAATAAATCAATCACTTTGACAACCCATCAATCTAATCATTCGAATACTATCACCAGAATACAGTAACCAGAACCCAAACCAAAACCTAGAACTCTGCAACAGTAAACAGAAATAACTGAAACATATTTTATAAGGTATATGCTACTTCCATGTGTCAAACCTACATGTATACGCATTTTTCTCAAATCCAACTAGTGTATACATCTACAAATATTAATTCATAATTATGCAGCTATTCCAGACTTCAGTTATACCCAGATCATAATATTTACAGAACAACACATGTGTCAGTATATAGATCTAGAATAAACATGATCAAACCATATAAATATAGTTCATTTCAAGCCTTAAGATCTTGATCCATCATTAGATCTTATCCTCCATCAACTACTAAAGTTCATCCCTGGTTCAGATCAAGCACAACACCATAAGCCAATAACCTGCATACTAGATCTCACACTTCATCAGATATTCGATACTTGCACCCCTTGGCCTAATGATCTTCTCCTCCTTTTATAGTTTTAGGCCTTTCTCAATACCATGGACCAAAACCACTTAGGACCAATACCTTGGACCAAATACCTAGGGTCAATACCTCGGACCAGATACCTTGGACCAATACCATGGATCAAAATACCATGGAACAAATACTTTGGACCAAAAACTTAGTTTTCCAAGGTATACGTGCTTTTCCTTCTGTGAAAGTGCATGTGTGCGTATATGCTACTTATGGTCAGTGAACCTGTGTGTATACGTAGCTTGGTCAAGGTGAACTTGCATATACCTCTCTTTCTTCATTCTGTGAATACTGATCTGTAATTCTTTGTTGTTAACCTGCTATATTGTGATCTTTCATCTGAGTGAGTTGCCATCAAGGACAATACCTGTATCATAATGTCAACAATCCACCCCTTTGGACTTGATGGCAACAACAACACCAAGTCACTCTCCCCCTTTGACATCAAGGGCAAAGGGTCATTCTCCCCTGAGTACATGCTAAATTCTCTGATATGTTGAAGTGTGTTGATTGAGCTCCCATGATTGAGTCCATGCTCCCCCTGAGCACAAGAAAAGTCTGAAAAAAGATTTTCTAAAAGAATAAAATGACTCTATACAAACCTTCCTATCACCAATGACTCATACATACATCCATCTCCCAACCAAGTGGAGATATACCAAATTTGACTCATCCACCCAACCAAGTGGGGATATACCAATTGTTTATACAAGAAACATTACATCATCCATCCCATACATAGTGGGGTTACAAATTAGGTCATTTCATGACCTTTACATTAAATGATATGCATGACATATATAGAAGAGACAAAATATCTAAGACAAGACCATGATAGTCATCAACAACTATCATATGATCTACACCATCAATAGCATCTGTCAACAGCATCCAGACTGGCAACTTGTATATGTCCATCATTAGTTCTCAAAATATCATCAACCTGTGTCAAAGAATGTCGGCATATATCAACTCATCCTTTTGATCTCATCAAGATCAACTTGCTTCGTTCCCTTATCATAACCTTCCATGAATCAACTAAGCATATGTCATATCTCCAAGCGGTAGCACAAAATCATTCACATCATATCATATGTATGTGAAAACACCATAGACATCATTATCAAGAACTGCATGATCTTTCCACAAGAACCTTCATTATATCATCACTAGGGAACATCCCACATCATCAACCATGATAATCAACATATGTGAGTATCAACCTATCATCATAAAGTAAGAACTCATCATCATTGATTAGGTACCAAAGACTTCTAAACATAATGCCAACAATGCTTTATTAGAAGCATAGCATGTTCTCCCCCTGAACCTGTTCCACTTGTTCACTGTCAGATCTGATCACTGCATATGTCAGAAAGAGATATCAAAACATCATCATCAATCAGATATACATCAAGTTATCAACAACTTTATGAGGACCAATATATTTCCACATGTTATCAACAGATTGTAACCATCATCAAACAGAGTGGATAATTGACAGAACCATAGTAGACCCCTTTTTTCTGAGTCTGACCCACTGCTTTTCGTCAAACCCACATATACTTGATTGTTCCCACAGAAACCCGCGTATGTACGCGACTACGCTTCATGAAACTCGTGTATGACAACCTTTCTCTACAAAATAGGATTTAACAACAGGATGATGCAGCAACTACTCCCAGCTTTTGTCTAAGATATTCAAATGTCTCTCTGGGTAGTGGTTTAGTGAATATATTAGCAACCTGCTCTTTGGAGGGAACATACTCCAATTTGACCTTTTTTTCAGGCATTTGTTCACGTAGAAAATGATATTTGATGGGTATGTGCTTAGTCTTGGAGTGCATGACTGGATTCTTTAAAATACCGATGGCACTTGTATTATCATATAGGATGGAGATGGGTGGAGTACATGTGATTTGAATGTCTTGCAAGGTTTCTTTCATCCAAAGTAGTTGTGTGCAGCAAGGTGCAGCAGCCACGTATTCTACTTCAGCTGTAGATAATGCAATTGAACTTTGTTTCTTGTTGAACCAAGACACTAACCTGGAACCCATATAGAATGCACCACCACTAGTGCTTTTTCTGTCATCAACACTTCCTGCCCAATCTACATCTGTATATGCATAAAGAGTAAGATCTGTATCTCTAAGATACCATAAACCAAAGTTTTATGTTCCTTGAAGATATTTGAAAATCCTTTTGACTGCTTAAAGGTGTGATTCCTTTGGATTTGTTTGGAATCTTCCAACTATTCCTACTGCATGCATGATGTCAGGTCGGGTACCTGTTAGATAAAGCAAACTGCCAATCATGGATCTGTAAATTGGTTGATGTACTACTGTTGATTCATCATTTGAGCTGAGACTGCATCCTGTTACCATTGGGGTACATACTGATTTAGAATCTTCCATGCTGTACTTTTTCAAGATATGTTTAAGACATTTGGTTTGTAAGGGAAAAATACCATCTTTATTTTGTTGAACTTGTAGACCAAGAAAATAGGTAAGCTCACCAAGCAAGGACATTTCAAATTCTTGTTGCATTACTAAGGCAAAATTTTGACTCATGGATTCTTCATTACTACCAAAGATGATATCATCAACATAAACAACAATTATTAGCAATTTACTAGTGTTAATCTTTGTATATAGATTGCTATCTGCTGACCCCTTTGAAAAACCCTGTTGGTGGAGATATTTGTCAAGACGGTAATACCAGGCCCTTGGAACCTATTTGAGACCATAAAGAGCCTTTCTAAGTCTGCATACAAGTTTTGGATCATTTCCAAGAATGAATCCTTCTGGTTGTTCAATATAGACTTCTTCTTCTAAGTCTCCATTAAGGAAGGCAGATTTTACATCCATTTGGTATATTTTGAATTTTTGAAAACTAGAAAGAGCAAGAAACATCCTTATGGCTTCAATTCTAGCAACAGGTGCAAAAGTTTCTTCAAAATCTATACCTTCTTGTTGAGCATATCCTTTACAAACAAGTCTGGCCTTCTTTTGAATAACTCCTCCATTTTTGTTCAGCTTGTTTTTGAATATCCATTTAGTTCCTATGATATTCTTATCATGAGGTCTAGGAACTAATTCCCAAGTATTATTCTTTTCAATTTGCTCAAGTTCTTCATTCATGGCCTTGACCCAACATTCATCTTTGCATGCTTCATTTACATTTTGAGGTTTGGTGGAAGATAGTAATGCTAGATAACTTGAGGTTTCTGTAATAGTTCTTCTTGTCTGTACACCTGCCTCTTTTTCCCCTAAAATTTGAGTTTCTGGATGATTTTTCTGAACATACCTAGACAGAGCCTTTTCTTCTACCTTTATCTCTTATTCTGGTGCTTCATTGGTTTCTTCTTCAGAATTAGTGTGATTTGATGTGGGAAAATAATCCCCATCTTCTTCATTGTCATAAACTTTGGTTTTTACCTGTTTTGGATTTTTGCATGCTTCATCAACCACAACATCAATACTTTAAATAATTTTCCCAAGTCTTTTATTATAACATTTATATCCTTTACTTCGGGAAGAGTAACCAAGAAGAATACCTTCATCTGCTATGGGTTCAAAATTACCAAGTTTTTCATCAGTCCTTTTGATGTAACATTTGCTTCCAAAAACTTTAAAGTATTTTACAGTAGGAGTCTTACCACACCAAAGTTCATGTGGAGTTTGAGTGCTATTTACCCGAACATTTTCTTGGTTGAGAATAGTGACGACGGCGAATGCAGCTTCAACCTAGAAAGTTGCAGGAGTTCCAGGTTCATCTAGCATAGCTCGAGCCATTTGTTGAAGAGGTCTGTTCATTCTTTCTACCACTCCATTTTGCTAAGGAGTCCTTGCAGTGGAGAATTGCCTTTTTATTCCATGTTGTTCACAAAAGTCAAAGAATTCATCCGAGGTAAATTCCCCTCCTCAATCAGATCTGAGGCATTTGATTTTGCGATCTGATTCATTTTCAACCAAAGCTTTAAAGGCTTTGAACTTTTCAAATGATTCATATTTATGATTTAGAAGACCTATCCAACACATTCTGGAAAAATCATCAATGAACAATATAAAGTATTCTTCTCCATGAGGTGACCTTTTCCTTGATGGTCCACATAAATCAGTGTGAACAAGTTCAAGAGGCTTACTAGCTGGCCCTTCTTTTTCAATGAAGTGAGATCTGGTTTGCTTACCGAATTGACATGGTTTGCATATTGTATTTTCAGGAATGATGATATCTGGAAGATCACAAACAGCCTGGAATCTACATGCTTTTCTTATTTGAGAAAAGCTTAGATGTCCCAATCTTCTGTGCCATAGCCAGTTTTCATCATTTTTGCTTAGATAGCACTGTTGTTGTCCTCCCTTGAGTATGTATAAGTTGTTTGGAGTTCTTGTACCTTTGATCACGATTTCTCCTATATCAATCTCATGAACAACACATCTGTTTGATCGAAACACCACTTCATTTCCTTGATCACACATTTGACTGACACTCAACAGGTTATGTTTTAGACCATCAACATACATAACATTCCCAGCTTTAACCTTTTCTTTCAAGAAAACAGAGCCTTTACCTTTTATGACAGTAGGAGTGTCATTTCCAAATGAGACATTCTTTTCATTTTCTAAGGCATTATATGAGTGAAGTTTTTCTTTGTCACCTATCATGTGTTTTGAGCATCCACTGTTGATGTACCACTGATTTTCTTGTCCTTCTACATATAAGGCTATACCACATTTTTTTGTTTGTGGTTCTTTCTTTCTCCATATTTTGGGATTTAATAGAGTTTTCTCCATTTGAGATATTTGCCAAAATTTACTCCTGCATTCAGATTCTTCATGGCCAAAGTTGTTACAAATTGAGCATTCTATTTCATTTTCAAGAAAAGAAAAGTTATTGTAGGAACTTTTCTTGATCCCTGTCACATTCCTTTGATTTTGTGCTTCTCTAGTCATGATGGTCTTGTAAGCAACATATTGAACAGCTTTTTGCCCAAAATTTTGACATGAGAAATATTAGCCATTAAAGAAGTTCCTGCGATTATCAAATCTATTGACCTGGTGATTGTAGTTTCTATTGATATTCATCTTTGAAGCAAATTGAGTATGATTTACCTGAGGTTGGTTGTGGCTTCTGTTCATCCTTGAAGTAAATTGAGCCTGATTTACCTGGTGATCTGCTTTATGCCTTTGCTGACAATTGTCATACTATTCACTATTCTTTGTTGCATCAAGATAGCTTTTAGTGGAGGTTGACGGCTTCTGTGATTGAGATGCTTCTTTAGTATATCCAAGACCTATCTTTATCAGAGGAGAACGCTGCACTTTGATAATTTCATTTAAGGTTTCTAATCCTTTAACAAATCTAAGATTGAGAGCTTTTGTTTTCTCAAGATCCTTTCTTAGACTCACAATTTCACATTCTAGTTTTTCATTGTGTTTTTCTCTTTCAGCAAGTTGGTATGTCAAGGTATCTATAATCATATTCTTTTCTTCTAAACAGATTTTGAGTTTAGAGATTTCTTCATGAAGGTCATCTTCTTCTAAAGCATCCCAAAAATTATCATCTTCATAAGCCATTAGAAGTCTATAGTCATTACTATTTTCATCTTCATCACTATTTGATAAACCATCACTATCTTCATGAGTATAGTAGCTCTTTTTACTTACATTTTGTTTTCTATTCCATTTTGCAGATTCCTTCCCTTTATCATATTTATCTTTATGAGGACATTTGGCAGCATAATGACCGACTCTACCATAGGCAAAAAATTTGAAAGGTAGTTTACCTCTAAATCTTCCGGAACCCCGTTGAAGCTTCTTGACAAAGTTTACTTCATCTTCTTCTTCTGAAATATGCCCTGATTCATTGATTTCTTCCTTTCCTTTTGTTTAAGCTTTAAATGTAGCTTCTCTCATATCTGATGGGCCTCCTTTTCTCATTTCAAAGGTAGTTAAGATTCCGTGAAGCTATGTCAGAGTGATAGTCTGTAGATCATGTTTTTCTTCTATGGCAGATACTTTTGATTCAAATTTAGCAGACAAGGATCTTAAAACTTTCTCAACTAAGGTAACTTCCTTCATCTCTTCACCCGGATTCTTCATGCAATTAACAACCTCATCTATACGTAAGAAGTAACTGGCCATACATTCATCATTGTGCATCTTAAGAGTTTCATATTGAATTCTGAGAGTTTGCATTTTAGCACGTTTTACCTGAGAGTCTCCTTCGTAGCTTAGAACGATTTTGTCCCATATTTCTCTAGTTGATTTGAGTTGCATAACTTTAACAAACTCTGATGGCGACAGACTTCTCAATAATGTATTGACAGCCCTGGCATTGGTTTCATATTGATTTTTACCTATCGTATCTATAGGAATTGCTAATGGAAATGCATATCCTCCTTCCACGATTTCCCAGACGTCTGTTCCAAGTGGTTGTAGATAGGTTGTGGTTCTTATCTTCCAATAAACAAAGTTGCTCCCATCAAAGATTGGTAGTCTGATGGATCCCATGCTTTCTTGATTACTCATGATGATGGATCTCCCTTCAAGCGATCAAGCTTCTTCTGAAGGACCTGCTCTGATACCAATTGTTGGAAATAATACTGAGAGGGGGGTTGAATCAATGTTGTCAAATCAATAATTTAATTTTCAAAACAGATTTGTATACGCTACTTCAGCTAAGTGAACTTGTGTGTATACGCGACTGTACTTAAGGCAACCAGTGTATATGCAGAGAACTTTTGATTTACCCAATTTATCACGCATTGAACTTTAACCAGTATATTAGAAATTCATTAGACAGTGCAGCAAAAGCATAATAAAGCATCACACATAAGAAACACACATGAACACCAAGATATAAGGTGGAAACCTAACATCGGTGAAAAACCACCTGCTGTTGTCGTCTTTGTCTTCTTTTAATAATAAGAAAATCTGTTTACAATTTTGTACTGGTGCAGACTTATACCAGTATGCAGGCTTCTACCTATAGAAGGTTACAACCTTCTCTTGTTCTCCAGCTTCTCCTGGAAGGGAGCTACAACCCCCTAGCTCTTACACTAGCCGATATGTTTACTAGTACGTAGGCACTGACCTACAGAAGGCTACGACCTTCTCTCTTCCTTCAGAGACCACATTTCATAAATTTTCAGACTAGATCCATCAACAACATCATAACTGTAATTCAATCATCAAATACATCTGCATCAACCAATCACTTTCTGAACCAAACACAACCAAATCAATCAATCACTTTGACAACCCATCAATCTGATCATTCAGAATACTGTCACCAGAATACAGTAACCAAAACCCAAACTAGAACCCATAACTCTACAACAGTAAATAGAAACAACTGAAACATATTTTATAAGGTATATGCTACTTCCATGTGTCGAACTTGCATGTATACGCGTTTTTCTCAAAGCCAACCAGCGTATACATCTGCAAATATTAATTCATAATTCTGCAGCTATTCCAGACTTCAGTTATACCCAGATCATAATATTTACAGAACAACACATGCGTCAGTATATAGATCTATAATAAACATGATCAAACCATATAAAGATAGTTCATTTCAAGCCTTAAGATCTTGATCCATCATTAGATCTTATCCTCCATCAACTGCTAAAGTTCATCCCTGGTTCAGATCAAGCACAACACCATAAGCCAATAACCTGCATACTAGATCTCACACTTCATCAGATATTCGATACTTGCACCCCTTGGCCTAATGATCTTCTCCTCCTTTTATAGTTTTATGCCTTTCTCAATACCATGGACCAAAACCACTTAGGACCAATACCTTGGACCAAATACCTAGGGTCAATACCTCGAACCAAATACCTTGGACCAATACCATGGACCAAATACTTTGGACCAAAAACTTAGTTTTCCAAGGTATACATGATTTTCCTTCTGTGAAAGTGTGTGTGTATGTATACGCTACTTGTGGTTAGTGAACCTGTGTGTATACGTAGCTTGGTCAAGGTGAACCTGCGTATACCTCTCTTTCTTCATTCTATGAAGACTGATCTGTAATTCTTTGTTGTTAACCTACTATACTGTGATCTTTCATCTGAGTGAGTTGCCATCAAGGACAATACATGTATCATAATGCCAACACAACCATGTACTCTGCTTTTGTTGAGATGAGTGCCACAAATCTTTTCCTCCTACTGAACTAAGAAACCATTGTGGACCCAACACTAAAAATTACACCTGGTGTACTCTTTCATTCTGATGGACTCCCCACTCAATCTGCATCTTTGAAGCCACACAACTTCACTCCATTTGTCCATCTCTACCAAAGTCCAAACTAGGTAGTTCCTCAGAGGTATTGTAGAACATGCTTAGCTTCCCTCCAAAATAATTTGGTTGGCCTAACCATAGCTTAGCTCAGCTTCTTGACTTCAAAACACATGTTTGGTCATGTTTTCACAAGGTACATGAGTGAACCCACAAACTGTCGGTAAATAGTCACATCCACTTCCTCACCTGAAGTGGCATCCTCTTTCTTCCATTTGCTTACTAGAGGAGTCTCCATGGGTTTGCACCTATCCATGTAGAACCTATTAATTATCTCATTATCTCATTCGCATACTTGCCCTGAGAGACAAATAGTTCCCCATCACCTTGCCATACTTCCAATCCAAGGAAGTAATGCATGAGGCCCATGTCCTTCATATCAAACTCTCTTGCAAGGTTATCCTTGCAAGATATGATCATCTGCCCCTCACCAGTCAAAATAAAGTCATCAACATATAAAATAATAATCAACAATTTACCTTATGTCAAAATATGATAGAAGTTTGCATCCGTTTCACTTTTGTGGAACCCCAAACCGGTGAGATAGCTATTGATCCCGATGTACCAAGCATGGGGTTCTTGCTTCAGACCGTACAATGCTCACTTGATTCTACACACATGAGACTCTCGATCAAAAGTCTCGAAGCCTTCTGGTTGCTCGATATACACCTCTTTCTCAATAACTCCATTGAGGAATGCTATTTTGACATCCATCTGGTGGATCTTCCACCCCTTCTGTTTAGCCAGAGCAAGGATTGACATGATTGATGAGTACCTTGCTATAGGATCAAAGGTCTCCTTATAGTCAATCCCCTCAACCTAAGAGTACCCCTTGGCCACAGATATGACCTTGTACTTTTCTATGCTTATGTTTGTTCCCTGCTTCACCTTGAAGATTCATCTCAAACCCACAACTGATTTGTCTATTGGTCTTGGGACCACTTCCCAAACACTATTCATACTGCCCCATTGTTGCATCAACCCATTCTAGTTTCTCTATTTCTTCTTCTAAAGAGGATAGCTAAATTTCTACTAGATCAGTCGTTAGAGCCATGTAGCCATTGTACCGATCTGGTGACCTTCTCTTCCTGCACTGATTTGAAGGAGCACCAACATTCTTCCTCTCATCCTACTGATGAGCCCCATAAATGGGTAATTATATGGGCTCATTTTTCCTCCTAACTTAGCTTAATCCACCATTCTCATTAGTTTAGTGCATGTTTTTTATTATATTTATGCTAATAGAGTGAGTTGGGTTGGTCATTATTCCTTGAAGTCTAATGTGTGCTTAATGCAGATTTTTGGTCAATTTTGGAGACAAAGTCAAAGATTTAATGAACATTTGGCAGTAAATATTCGAAGAAAACAAGGGAGAGGATTTATAGGAGGGTGTTCCCCTCATTTATGACTCCCTACTTCGAATTCTCCTTCAGAAAGCTCGTAGCACAAGCAGCCACATCAATGCAACAAAGAGGTAGCCAAGCAAGTGGAGTATAATTGCTATCTATCTCAAGTTTTGAGAGCCAAGCCTCCCTAATTTTAAGGGAGTTGTTTGAAGCTCTAGTTGTATAAGTAGAGAGGCCTAGGGCCTCACTAGGTGGTTGGATGTTAACCAAATTTTCACACTTTTTTTTGCAGCTTTGCTCTGCTCAACTTCGAGCTTACTTTTGTAGACAGTTTCATGTAACCTTACTGTTATTTTGATAATGAAGATGAGATTGTTTCTGAGCTAGCACTGAGTTACCTTAGAGGCCTGAAGCTCTTGGGTTAGGACCCAATCCAAGAAGCCAAGCACCTCCTGTTTTGTATTTATATGATTTGTTTCAGTTTATGAATGAGTTGCTGATAGATAGATTTCTTTCTTAGGTAAGAATAGGTTGCTTTTGGTGATTTGAAAGGTTGTTTTCATTTTAGTTTGCTGTAGCAGGTTGAATAGTGATATAAGAAGATAGAAAAAGGCCATCAACAGAGCCTTGGCCTCCTTTATCCCCTTTGGGACCATGAACTGAGGCCAAGACCCTCTTGCTGCCACAAAAAACACAGATTTGCCTTTGCCATAGGATTTCTAGTGTTGCAGCTTGTTAGAATGTTAATGATTTGCTGTAGATCTATTTCAGTTATGCTCATTTCTATCTATGCAATAAATTTCCTTCCATGTATTCTTTCCATATAGCATTGTTCAGCATTTACTTTCCTAGATTAGAATTTAGATTAGCTTGATGAACAGTTCTATTTTTTTAGTGTAGCTAGTTTATTTGCTTGTTTAGTCTCGGTGTCAATTTTCAGTCCTCGTGCAATACATCTCAGCTCACAATAAGTCAACCAATCAGCCATCACCATCTCTCTTTGATCCATGTTCCACAAGTCATCCAAAGTCCCTCACAAATCTTCCCTAATTTTCTGCACTTTTCTCATGAACTTTCGTCTCTTTCCTTGAACAAGTCCAACCATCTTTCTCTTCCCTAATCCTCCTTGATGAACCTTAGACACCTGAACACATAATTCTAGCCATCAGCTACCCTTTCCACCCATTTTTCCACCTTCAAAACCTCTAAAACAGCTCTCGGCATCCTCTTGTAGACCTCCTGTAGACCTCCTGTAGATCCCCTACAGCCTCCTGTAGATTTTCCTGTAGGTGTCTTTTTGAAGTCTGATTGTAGGGAAAGCCTCTAGGAGGCCACCTGGGACCTCCTAGGACCCCTCCACACCTTCCTACACCTCTGAAAACTCCAAAGTTGCCCTCCATCACCACCTAATCGTTGCCACATTCATAAACAAATAAATTACATGCATGACAATTTCACCTAAAAGTACATAAAAATCCAAAAAGATGTTTTTTCTCATTTCATTCTAGAAATAGCTTGAGTAGATGTTGTTTACTTCCTAAGTAGGTAATGGCATTCATTTTATGTTTTTTCATCTCTCTTTCTGCAAAAGTAGGATTAGCTAGTTAATTAGGGTTTGCTAGGTTTACTTCACATTTCAGTCTTCTTTTCATTTCTGCAAGTAGAGTAGCCTCTGTAGAGTAAGCTTTCCTTCTTTCATCACATATAGAGCTTCTTCTGGAATCCATAGTAGTTGGCTTGAGCTCCTAGCGATCTTGCGCCAGCTGACCAAGTGACAGCCTGCAGTAAGAACTAATACTTGTGCACACAGCACCGTCGCTTCCAAGTTTGTTACAAACTACCGGGTTGATAAAAAGTAAAGTAGGAAGCCTAGGAGTTGCAGCATTATTGCTGCAATACTGGTGCTCACCACTTTTTGGCGCCGTTGCCGGGGAAGCGTCAAAGTATTGTGTGATTACTGCTTTTCTTCTATTTCCTACTGCAACATTCTGCTAAGTAGTTTATTTCAGCAAAAGTAGAGTAGTTGTTTCTTTCAATTTCTGCATTTCCTTGCTTTCATTTCAATTCTGCAATTTCCATTCCAGCAAAATTAGATTAGCCATTTCCTTGCTTTCATTTCAATTCTGCAATTTCCATTCCAGCAAAAGTAGATTAGCTCTTTCCTTGCTTTCATTTCAATTCTGCAATTTCCATTCCAGCAAAAGTAGATTAGTCATTTCCTTTCTGCATTTCATTTGCTTTCCTTTTTCAGTTCTACAATTTCATTTCAGCAAGTTCATTTCAGTTAGTTGCAATTTGTTTGTTCAATCAATTTGGTTTTGCAGGTACAAGCAGAAAAAAAAAAAAAAAAACCAACCAAAAAATATTTCCTTTCATGCCTCATAGGAATAGAGATAATTCAGGAAAATTCTTACCCAACACCCCCACCACATCACATAGCCACCCCTCTCTCTTCTTTGGTGGCAGTGATCCAAAAGAACCTTTAGGTGAACTACCAAAGATATTTGAAGAACCTATAGCGGAAGAAGAAGAAGAAAACATCCCTCCTAAGACAATGGCTGAAAACAGAAATGTTAGGGGGAATGGAGAAAGAGTATAGGGTACCTTTTCCATCTGAGAAACCAATGGGGACAGTAAAATGAAAAACATAAGCCCTTCAGCCCTACCTCACTTCCATGGATTGACTACAAAAAATCATGACACCTTCTTGTTTGAGTTTTTTATTATCTGTTGAAACTATTCCCTTCTACCCTCAAGGATGAAACATTGCACTGGTTCATGGGGTTACCTGGCAATAACATCACACCTTCGGCTCAGATGCAGCAAACCTTCAATAAAAAATATTGAGACTACTGTAGGTCAAAAGACACCAAGGAATAAATCTTCCGAATGACCATGGGAAGTGATGAATCATTGGAAGATTATGAAGAAAGGCTCCAGCTTAGTTGTAAAAGGGCCAGGTGCACACTTGACCCGAAATCACTAAAGTTGGTCCTGCTCAGGGGAATTCCTGAAGACCTTCTAGACACCCTCCATCTGCTGGCTGGGGGAGGCATCTACCAACTACCTTATGAAGACATAAAGACTGTTTTTAGAAACCATTCTAGGGTAGCCAGAAAGAGAGGTATGGGGAGTCAACCCATAGCCAGTACCTCCTCATCCATTTCATCCATAAAAGGTGAGCTTGGACACATGTTGGAAGACTTCAAGAGTGAGATGCTGCAAACTCTTGCCATGCAAATGGATACCTTTCATATCAAAAGGAAACAAGAGGAAGTAGAGAGGGCTTTGGCCATTTTTTGTCCTAGGTGCACCAGAAGGCATCCTAGGAACGAATGTCCATTGAACTCCATAGAGGTTTGTTTAGTCTGTGAAGAAGATCATTCTACAGATAAGTACCCTTCCTTTCCCAAACTTAAAGTTGTATACCAAGGGGCCGAAGGAGCCACTGCACCACTCTATTTCATAAACCAAAGGAGACCACATGGACCTAGACCATACCAACAGGGAATGCAAGGGACATCTCAGGCATACTACAACCCAAACCAAGCCACTTCCATACCTTCTTGGGGCCCTCCTGCCCATCCTTCCTAGTCCACACCTCCTCCTTGGTCCTATCCATCTCAATATCATTCCCAACAAACTGCTCATGCATTTCAATCCTATGCTCAGCCACAACCTCAGTGGAATGCATTTCATCAAGGGTGGAGGCCCCAGTACAAATCTCCTCCTATTCTTTTGCCTCCACCACTTGCTCAACCACAACCATTGCCTCCTACTCCACCAAGGCAACCTACGATCTGGGAAGGTTCTCTCAGATAGACAACCTCCCCCTTAGGAGGTTGAGGAAGATAAAGAGGAAAGTGAACCAAAAGAAATTCCACCCTTTCCTGAGAGACTATCTGGGACAACACAACCCACCCCAGAAGAAACTGAACTTCTGGGAGAATTGAAACAATTATGTGTAAAGATACCACTTCTCCAAGCCATAAAGGATGTGCCTATATACAATAAGATGATCAAAGAGAAGTGCTTCATGCATCCAGGCAGGCACAAAAGAGATGCCCCAACCATAAATGTCAATCTGTCTGAAATATCTAGACCCTGGAAGCCCAGTAGTTGATGTCCACATCAATGGCACCATGATCCCACATACCTTGATTGATCTGGGAGCTGCCATTAATGTGATGACAAAGGACACCATGCTCAAGCTCAAACTCTAGGGCTCCTTGAGAAAGACCACGACAATACTGCAGCTAGCAGACCACTCCACCGTGACCCCTGAAGGGATTGTGGAGGATGTGATGGTCTCCATTGATTCTTGGGAGTACCCTACTGATTTCTTGGTTCTCCAGCCAAAGGCAAAGCTCACTGGGTATCCTCTCATCCTAGGAAGACCCTGGTTGGCCACTGTCGATGCTTACATCAGTTGTCGAGCTGGGAACATGACCATCAAGAATGGGCATATGTCCAAGTAGCTAATCCTATACCCTCCTGCCCAACCCCTACTAGAACATGATCTACCTCTCGAGTTGGAGGAGAAGGATGACGAAGAAGCCTATTCTGCACTACTGTGTGTAGTAGAAACTTTCATGGGGGGAAACCACAAAATGAGGATGATATCATTGGAAATTTAATTCAGAATCCACCCCCCAGTATTTTTCCATTAGAAGATCTAGTGAAAGAAACCCAAGACAATCCCCTAACTGATCTCTGTGTGGCCGACCCGACCTCTCTCCATGTTAAGAATATAGAGTTCAGCCCAGAAAGAACCTTGAAAATCAACTCATCCCTATCCACCTCCCAGGAGAAGGAACTGTGCAGCTTATTAAGAAAACATTTAGATGCCTTCGCCTAGAGTTATAAGGAGATGAAGGGAGTGCACCCTTCAATATGTACTCATCATATATACATTAAGGAGGATTGCAAACCAATCAGGCAGTCTCAAAGGAGGATGAATCCAGCCCTTAAAGACATTGTTAAGGAAGAATTGCAAAAACTACTTTATACAAGATTCATCTACCCCATTTCTGATAGTGAATGAGTCTCTCCTTTGGTGCTAGTGCCAAAGAAAAATGGTAAGTGGAGAATCTGTGTCGATTATCAGGAACTGAACAAGGCCACTAAAAAGGACCATTTTCCTTTGCCTTTCATAGATCAAGTGTTAGATGGTTTGGCGGGGAAAAAGTTTTTCTCCTTCCTAGATGGGTTTAGCGGGTACAATCAGATTCAAATCAGCCTGGAAGACCAAGATAAGACCACTTTCACTTGTCCTTGGGGTACCTTTGCATATCGGGTCCTTCCTTTTGGTTTGTGCAACGCTCTAGCCACTTTCCAGAGAGCAGTATTGAGTATATTTTCTGAACTAGTTCATGATGCGGTGGAAATATATATGGATGGCTTACTCCTTATGGTTCTAACTTTCAAGAAGCTTTATCTAACCTAGGGAAAGTTTTGGACAATTGTATTGAAATGAACCTGTCCCTCAGTACAATAAAATGTGAATTTTTTATGACTGAAGGGACCGTGCTAGGTCATGCAATATCTCAACAAGGATTGCAGGTGGACCCCAACAAAATTGCCATCATCCAAAGGGTCCCACCTCCTCAAAAGGTGAGAGATGTCTAAAGTTTCCTAGGCTTAGCAGGATATTACAGAAGATTCATTAAAGATTCTAGTAAGTTAGCCTCTCTGTTGTTTGGTCTTTTGGGAGAAGATGTCGAGTTCATATGGACTAAAAATTGTCAAGAAGCCCTAGATACCTTAAAAAGCAAACTTGTGACTGCCATAATTTTGAGAGGCCCAAACTAGACCCTACCTTTCCACATTCACACAGATGCCTCAAACAAAGCAATAGGAGTAGCCTTGGGGCAGATTGATGAAAATTTACCTTATGCCATATACTTTATAAGTAAAAATTTGTCAAAGGCAGAGTTAAACTACACGGTCAACGAGAAGGAACTCCTAGCTGTAGTGCATTCCTTAAATAAGTTCAGACATTACATCACAGGCTATCAAACCTTTGTACACACTGATCATGCTACAATTAGGTATTTAATGAATAAACCAGATGTAAATGCTCGCATTATTAGATGGTTGCTTTTACTGCAGCAGTTTGATTTAACCATTGTTGATAAGCCGGGTAAAGAAAATGTTGTTGCTGACTTTTTGTCTAGAGTAAATTTGCATGCAAGTGAGGAAGGAATGGTGGACAATCAAATGCCAGATGAGCACCTATTTTCTATCTCAGTACTCCCTCCATGGTTTACTGATATAGCAAATTACTTGGTTTCAGCACAGTTCCCACGACACCTGTCCTCGGAAGAGAAGAGCAAGATCGTGAGGAAAAGTGCCCCTTTCACTTGGATTGGTGGCAATCTCTTCAAACTTGGCCCAGATCAGATCTTGAGAAGATGTGTCAGGGAGGAGGAATTTTTCGACATTCTCCTAACCTGTCATGACAGGCCTTGTGGAGGCCATTTTGCAGCAAAAAGGACTGCCTTCAAAATCTTGCAAGCAAGTTACCATTGGCCCACTCTTCATCAAGATGTGAATAGATATGCCAACCAATGCGATCAGTGCCAAAGGATGGGGAAACCTACTCCATAGGATGAGATGCCCATGCAACCTCAAGTGACTTTTGAGCCATTTGAGAATTGGGGCATGGACTTTGTGGGTCCTATCAACCCTCTTTCAAAAAAAAGGCAATACATCATTATGTGCACTAATTCTCTGACAGAATGGGTAGAGACAAAAGCAATCAAGGCAGCAACAAAGGAAAAAGTAGCTGAGTTTTTAAGACAGAACATCTTCTATAAGCTCAAGTATCCAAGAGAACTGGTTACAGATCAAGGCAGTCAATTCACTTCCAGTTTGATTGAAGACCTGCTCACACATCATAAAATCAAGCACAGGACTTCCACCCCTTACCATCCACAAGCCAATGGGCAAGTGGAAGTCACTAATAGAGCTTTGGAAGGAATTCTGACCAAGCTAGTGAGCAGAAATAGGAAAGATTGGGCAGATAGACTAGTTGAGACCACCTGGGCCTACAACACAACATGGAAGACCACCACAGGGTTCACACCCTATGAAATCGTCTATGGGAAGAAGGCTTTGCTGTCAATAGAATTTGAATACAATACACTAAGGATGGCAGCTCAGCTGGACCTAGACCTTAGCCATGCAAAGAGGGAAAGGCTACTCCATTTCCATGGATTGGATGAACAAAGACTATAGGCCCTTCTCCACACAGAGGTAGTCCAACTTCAAAGGAAAATATGGCATGATCAAAATATCAGGGAGAAGCAATTCCAAGAGGGAGATTGGGCACTGCTCTATGACTCAAGGTATAAATACTTCAAAGGCAAGCTGAGGACAAGGTGGTTGGGACCCTCCACTATGGAAAAATACAATGACAATGGTTCAGTTCTGATCAGAACCATTGATGAAGAAGCCATCCCCACGCTTGTCAATGGACATAGGTTGAAACTTTACAAGAATCCCCTCTCCAAGCAAGAGTTCATTGAAGATCTGAATAAGACAGTGTTGGTAGTGGAGCAAGTCTCAGCCTCCACTCCACCCACTTACTAAAGAAGCAGAAAGAAAAAAAGAAAAATAATAAGGGCTCAAGTGAAAACCTCCATGAGGCACTTGAGTCCCATCATTGGGTTGAAAACCTCTTTTGAGGCAGCCCAGTGATGACAAAAACAAGAAAAAAAGAGAGAATAAGATCCCTGGGTGAAAACCTCCCTTGGAGGTGCCCAGGGCAGGCAATTAGGGTGAAAACCTCCTGGAGGTGCCCTAGTTGTCTTTCAAAAAAAAAAAAACAAAAACAAAAACAAAAAAAAAAAAGAGAAAAAAGGAAGAGGAAATTGACTTTTAACATGCATTGCAGGTTACAGGTGGACCACAAGAAGCAAGAGAGGATGCCACAGAGCTTATTTCACCTCCTCCATACTCTTCTCAATCATTTCTGACCTTTCTTCCACCTCACTGTGTGTTTTTTCTGAACACTGTGTATCCTACAGGAGGCCCTGTGTGTTCTACAAGAGGCTCCTGTAGAAATCACAGAGAGCTCGAAATGGATTTTAAAAATAGTTTGAGAAGTTGGGAAGTTTCATGAAGAGCTTGTAGGCCCTCCTATAGCTATCCACCCTCCTGGCCATCCATCCCACACCTGCACCACCTCATTATCATGGATTTCTTCCCTTCCTGTAGAAAAAAACACAGAAACCAGTTTTTAGAAAAAAACAAAGAAATAAAAGGAATAGCACCTCCAAAGCTCACCTGCAGCTTACCAAATACCTCTCCATCACCATCAGCATCTCTGGTAGCATCCTCATAGCTCCCAGCACAAAAATTAGCTAAAAATTTTAAAGGGAGAAGCAGCTACAGGAGCTCCTATAGGATTTCCTGTAGCAGTCGATCCCCTTAAAATCAAGCCACAACAACAAAATAGGTGCAACCATAGGATTGAAGAGGATGTCTGAAGCAGATCCAGCCAAAGGGTACCTGCACAAAGCAAACAAGCCACACATCAGAGATCAGAAAGCATATAGTAGAGGAGATACAGGCATGCAGCAACTGAAATTCGAGCATGCAGCAGCAAAGGAACCAAAATGCACCACAGCACGAACATTCGACTTGCAGGTAAGTGTCTAACCCTCTCCTTTGTTGCATCTGTGTAATTAAAAATATGCATAAGTGAATGAGATGGTTAGGGTTGAATGATAAAGGTAACCAATTAACTGGCCACCCTCATCCAGTTGACTACGCTCATTCGGAGATGCCACCACACGTGTGCCTAGTCAACTCACAGAAAATCCAAAGGACAGGTAGTGGAGGTTATACAAACTCCGATGGACTCCGAAGCAATGATGGGAAGTGACTGCAGAAAAGAGTCATGAAGAGCCATGATGACAGAGTAGTGGGGACCAACGGTCCAAATCTGACAACGTACCTTTTTGCCAGCTCACCCCATCACTGGAAATATCTCAAAGAAGACATAAGTATTCCTCCTCGAAACTCCTTCACCACCTTTTCTTCTATTTTGTCCTTGTCCACTTAGCTGTAGCAAGCTTCACACCACCTCTGAAAAAATCATTCTCTATCGATTTCAGCCATCCTTTTGCTATCGGAGTCCTACAGGAGCAGTAACAGATTCTACAGGAGCAGTAACAGGTTCTATAGGAGCACCTACAGCCGGTTCTACAGGAGGGGCAGTACGCAGTTTTTAATGAGGAAACACAGGGTTTTTGCTCAAATTCTAGCTTGAGGTAGGTTCTGTACAGACCCACCTTGTATATTAATATGTGTAAGAAATGATACAATTTTAAGGAGAAATTAAGCCTGTAGAAGGAGAGGAATTCCATAAAAACATTTTTCCCTGTTTTCTTAAAAAAAACAAAGTTTTTCCCTGTTTCCTGTGTCTTCAAATTTTTTTTGTCTCCATCTCTACTTGGGGTGTTCCAAAAGGGTATAAGAAAAATGACAGGGGGATTCATGAGGAAGGAACCCACAAATTTAGTCAGGCTCCATGAACATCCCGAGGTGGTAGCCATTTTCACTAGAGCAAATTGGATGCCATTTTTCGAAAAACTTCAAGGGTTTGATGAAGAAGTGGCTTAGGAATTTTCCCTTGCTTTAGTACCTTGCTCAAAGACCCATGCCACTATTACTTTCAAAGGTCTCACCATGGAAATCACCCCAGAATATATCAGTAGAGTTACCAGCCTTCCCCTTGGATTACCTTGGAGCAAAGATGAAAAGCCAATGGGACAAGTTGCCAAGAAAACCTTCTTCCAACCAAATGAACATCCTATAGAAGAAAAAAGTGGCATTAGAAGAACAAGCATGCCTTACCCTTGGGATGAGGTCAGTTACCAAATCATCAAGTATATTTCCTA
Source organism: Pinus tabuliformis (assembly GCA_031772625.1). NCBI lineage: Eukaryota > Viridiplantae > Streptophyta > Pinopsida > Pinales > Pinaceae > Pinus > Pinus tabuliformis. Next base: position 1,556,336,291 of record CM062819.1, read on the forward strand.
TGAAGGGAGGTATAGCATAGTTTATGGCTACCATTTTAGACTTCTCCATGAGCTGAGATATGGCATGGACACTCCCACACCCCAAAAACTTAGCATCCCCTATTTTCTCCTGCAGTCCCTTATAGACTCCAGCATGAAGTTAAAGGCAGAAGGTCCAGATCAGTTGGCTCACCATGGGCTAATTAAACTATTAGTGGAAGAAGCCCTCCACACCTTCATAATCCCCATAGCATGGGAAATCTTCATAAATATGACAAGAGAAGATGATATAAAGGCCCTCACATATGACCACAGTCCTTCTGAAAGTGAGGGGGAGGAACAACAAGAAGAAGAAGGGGAGGAAACTGAGGAGCAAACAGAGGAGGAAGACACTAAAACAGAGGAGGAAACTAAACCAGAGGAGGAAGAACACAAAACAGAGCAAGAGGAAACAAAACTAGTAGAGACAGAGAAGACAAAAGGAGAGGAACAAGGGGCAGAAAAGATAGAAGTGTCTCCTGAGACCCTAGAAAGGGAGGCAGCAACTGCTCTTGCTGCCCTCAGCACCCTTGTTAAACCCAAACAAAAGAGGAAGAGGCGAACATCAATGTACTTCAGGGCTCGGAAAAGCACAAGGATAAAAATGGGAAAACCACAGCCATCTTCAACAGTGCCTATTGTAATTGAAGATTCACCCACTGTCAAAGGGGAAGAATCTCCCTCTAAAACCCCCATCACATATGAAAGAGGAAGTCCCAGATCTTCCACTTGGAAGGAAAGAGTGCAACTACAAGACTCAAAAACAGCTCTACAGGAAGCACAGACTGTTCTACAGGAGACCCTAACTAAGCTACAGGAGACTGAAAAAATGGAACAAAGGGTAGAAGAACAGCCAAAGGGGAAGGAGGAAACAATAGAGACCCAAGAACCTGACCCCTAGCCTAGTTTGGTCTCTTATTGCAATCTCCTTGAGGGGGGAAAAATCATTCCATAGAAATTTATAGTCCCACTTTTCTTTGAGCTGGAGAAAGAAAGAATAAGGAGCCATAGATGGATGCAAATTGCCAAATCCAAGGGGGTAGAGGATATTGGCCACATGGAGAACAAGCTTAGAGAGATGGGCAGGGAATTAAGTGATGTAAGACATAGAGAGGCAATCATAAGAACTCACTTGGAAACAGAAAATGAGTTTCTAAGAAAACAGTTGCAAGAAAAGGAGACACAATTGGCATGCATGGCCAGCTGGTCTATGGAGGTGCTACAGTGCAGGACACCAGCAAAATCATATGGAGTATACCTCAAAGACCAATGGTTGCAGTTTCAGATCAAGACTTTGGCACAGAGAGGCACCATGCCTCTCCAGGATTATAAATAGTTTACAGACCTATGTGACCAAATTTCAGCAGAAGACAAGGCAAATATAGCAGAGTTTTATTTGCATAACATGGCCCTCACTGATATGAACCTATGGGACCCCAATGCTAGGCTAGGGGACTTGCAATTGATGGCCATGGAATCATGGATGAATCATGAGGAGAAAAGGGCAACAGAAATAAAAAAGTTGATGGAAAAAGAGAAAAATGAACCCTTAATGATCAAAGCTGAGCCATCAGACCCCATGGCTCTCATCAGTGTCCACCAGCTACTTGCAAATAATCCTCAAAGTTCCCCTAAGTATATCAATGAGCAGGCTCAGGCCATTGCACATTTTGAGGACATGGAAAGATTACTTGGGGAACACTATATTCATGCTTGTATGAGGAGGTGGAACACTCTTCCACACAGTCTGTAAATCAGGGAGTATCACTCCCCAAAAAGGATGAAAGAAGCATTAAGGAGAGTGCCACTGTACAAGCGCTCTATGCAGAGTTTGAAGGCTAATTGGATTGGCCTCAAATTGAGTCCCCCACTACTGCTAGGCCTACTGGAAGGTGGAAAAGAGGAAGAAGAACAACAACAGTGGGAAGAGGTGGACAGAAAGGCAGGATTCCATGACAAAGAAGAGGACCTCACATCAGAAGCATGGGATGTTAGGGAGGCCATCAGGGCCATCAAAGATGAGGAGATGGACTAGTTGCTTAGAGGATGAGCAACACATTCAGTAGGGGGGTGATGATGAGCCCCATAAATGGGTAATTATATGGGCTCATTTTTCCTCCTAACTTAGCTTAATCCACCATTCTCATTAGTTTATTGCATGTTTTTTATTATATTTATGCTAATAGAGTGAGTTGGGTTGGTCATTACGCCATGAAGTCTAATGTGTGCTTAATGCAGATTTTTGGTCAATTTTGGAGAAAAAGTCAAAGATTTAATGAACATTTGACAACAAATATTCAAAGAAAACAAGGAAGAGGATTTATAGGAGGGTGTTCCCCTCATTTATGACTCCCTACTTTGAATTCTCCTTTAGAAAGCTCGGAGCACAAGCAGCCACATCAATGCACCAAAGAGGCAGCCAAGCAAGTGGAGTATAATTGTTGTCTATCTCAAGTTTTGGGAGCCAAGCCTCCCTAATTTTAAGGGAGTTGTTGGAAGCTCCAGTTGTATAAGTAGAGAGGCCTAGGGCCTCATTAGGTTGTTGGATGTTAGTCAAATTTTCACACTTTTGTTGCAGCTTTGCTCTGCTCAACTTCGAGCTTACTTTTGTAGATAGTTTCATGTAACCTTATTGTTATTTTGATAATGAAGATGAGATTGTTTCTGAGCTAGAACTGAGTTACCTCAGAGGCTTGAAGCTCTTGGGTTAGAGCCCAATCCAAGCAGCCAAGCACCTCTTGTTTTGTATTTATATGCTTTGTTTCAATTTATGAATGAGTTGTTGATAGATAGATTTCTTTCTTAAGTAAGAATAGGTTGCTTTTGGTGATTTGAAAGGTTGTTTTCATTTCAGTTTGTTGTAGCAGGTTGAATGTGATTGAAGAAGATACATAAAGGCCATCAACAAAGCCTTGGCCTCCTTTCTCCCCTATGGGACCATGAACTGAGGCCAAGACCTTCTTGTTGCCACAAAAAACATAGATTTGCCTTTGTTGTAGGATTTCTAGTGTTGCAACTTGTTAGAAGGTTAATGCTTTGCTATAGATCTATTTTAGTTATGCTCATTTCTGTCTATGTAATAAATTTCCTTCCATGTTTTCTTTCCATATAGCATTGTTCAACATTTACTTTCCTAGATCAGAATTTAGATTAGCTTGATGAACAGTTCTGGTTTTTTAGTGTAGCTAGTTTCTTTGCTTGTTTAGTCTTGGTGTTGATTTTCAGTTCTCCTGTAGTACATCTCTGCTCATATTAAGTCAACCAATTAGCCATCACCATCTCTCTTTGATCCATGTTCCACAGGTTATCCAAAGTCCCTCACAAATCTTCCCTAATTTTTTGCACTTTTCTCATGAACTTTCCTCTCTTTCCTTGAACAAGTCCAACCATATTTCTCTTCCCTAATCCTCCTTAATGAACCTTAGACACCTTAACACATCATCCTAGCCATCAGCTACCCTTTCCACCCATTTTTCCACCTTCAAAACCTCTAAAACAGCTCTCAGCATCCTCCTGTAGACCTCCTGTAGACCTCCTGTAGATCCCCTGCAACCTCCTGTAGATTTTCCTGTAGGTGTCTTTTTGAAGTCTGATTGTAGGGAAAGCCTCCTGGAGGTCACCTGGGACCTCCTAGGACCCCTCCACACCTTCCTACACCTCTACAAACTCCAAAGTCGCCCTCCATCGTCACCTAATCGCTGCCACATTCACAAACAAATAAATTACATGCATGATAATTTCAGCTAAAAGTACATAAAAATCCAAAAAGATGTTTTTCTCTCATTTCCTTCTAGAAATAGCTTGAGTAGATGTTTTTTACTTCCTAAGTAGGTAATGGCATTCATTTTATGGTTTTTCATCTCTCTTTCTGCAAAAGTAGGATTAGCTGGTTAATTAGGGTTTTCTAGGTTTACTTCACATTTCAGTCTTCTTTTCATTTCTGCAAGTAGAGTAGCCTTTGTAGAGTAAGCTTTCCTTCTTTAATCACATATAGAGCTTCTTCTGGAATCCATAGAAGTTGGCTTGAGCTCCTAGTGATCTTGCGCCAGCTAACCAAGTGACAACCTACAGTAAGAACTAGTACTTGTGCATACAGCACCGTCGCTTCCAAGTTTGTTATGATCTACCGGGTTGATAAAAAGTAAAGTAGGAAGACCAGGAGTTGCAGCATTATTGCTGCAATACTTTTTCTCACCACCTACACAAGTATCTCAACTTCTCTAGTCCTTTTCCTGCCTTCTATGGATGGTTTTGATTGAGTAGTTGTCTCCGATCACTGCTCCTCAACTTGTGGTTGCTCCACAACATCCTGAGGCTCCTCCTATTGAGATAAAATCTCCTCCTCTTGTGGAATCTAAAGCTCCTTCTCAAGAGAGCACTACATGGCTTTGTCTTCATCAAATTTTATATCCCTTTACACAATTATCATTCTGAGGGATGGAAAGTACACAAGATAGTTATGGTGATTTTCTGTGTAACCCACAAATACCCCCAGTTTTTCTATCAACTCTAGATTCTTCCTTGATTCTTTGGAGACATGGAAATAAATAGAGGCTCCAAAAATATTGAATTGTGACACATACAGTTTCCTCCCTGAGAAATCCTCCTTCGATATGATCATGGAAAGAATCCAATGATGATTCATGTTTGTAAATAAACTATTGTGTTGCATGCTTCATCCCATAAGTAGAGAGGTATGATTTGGTCATGTAACATCGCCCGTGCTTCTCACACAATGATATAGTTCTTCCTCTCAGCCACCCCATTCTACTGTGGGTTGTGGGGTGCTATCAACTCTTGTTGAATGCCTTCTTTTTCATATAAATTCTTAAACTAATCTAACACATACTCACCTCCCTTATCTCTCTTGATAGACTTCACCTTCTTTCCCATTCATTTCTCCACCATTCTTGAACTCTAATAACTTGGAGAAAGTACCATCCTTCTTCCAAATGAAAAAGATATATCACTTCCATGAGAAGCCATCAATGAAGATAATAAAATATTTGTGCCTGGCATAGAAGGTTGTCGAGAAAGATCCATAGACATCAGAGTGCATCCTTTCAAGGACTGCATGTGCTCTGATATCCCAATCATGGAAAGTGGTTTTTGTGTACTTCCCCAAGGTACACCCTTTGAATGTATCATGCTACTCGAGAGATCCTTTGGGGAGGCATGTGGTTATCTGATACATGATCTTCAAAGTGTCATGATGTAAATGGCCAAGTCTTTTATGCCCAATTTCACCGACATCACGGCTCTGCACCTTCTCCACCTTTATGATCAATGCATCACAATCCTCCACATGAACCCCAATCTTCTTCACCTGTCTTGTGGCTATATGTCTCAAGAATTCATTTCCTTTTCTGAATATCACATCATAACCACAGTCATCCAAAACTACAATGAAGACATTATTCTTCTTTAGACCCGAAACAAACATCACATCCTTGAGTCTGAGAGGGGAGACCAACTCGCTCTAAAAGGTGATTGTACCAATATTTGTTGTGCTACACCTTCCGTCATATCCCATGTTGATGTGAATATTGAGATCTCCAAATCACTAAAAACAATCTTTATTCCTCGTCATATGGAATAAGGCACCGTTGTCCATGTACCACACGATTCCCGTCACTGTGTTAGCCATGCATGTAATGAGAGTGAAGTCAAGCTCTAACTGTGAAGCTAAGGCTTCACATGATTCTCCTCTTGAGGTCTTCTTTCTTGTCTTCTTGTGTGGACACTTCATGGCATAGTGCCTGAATTCATGACAGTGAAAGCACTTGGTTCTGGACAAGTCTTTCTTCTTGCCCCCCTTGACTAGATTTTTCTTTGGATTGGGATTGCTTCCCTTTCCCTTTATTTTCCTTCCTAGACAAGGCATAATTATCCTCATCCTCACCCTTAGATGAAGTCTCATCTTTGGTATTCCACCTTATTTCCTCCTATACTAGGTCGAACCATAAGTGCTCCCAACTTGGTATTTTCTCCCTACCATTTATTGAATCTTGATAGATATGTCAGCTCTTGGGACAGCCCAGAAGGCATAGAGCCACTAAGTCTTCTTCAGGGAAATTAACACTGACCCCACCATGTACATCATGAAATTTTGTAAACTTGCTCAGATACTACGAATTTGTGGCATTCTTCTACATCTTGATACTTTGAATCTAGTCCTTTAGTGACAACTTCTTATGGTCACTACTATTCTCGAACAATTTTGTCATTGCTTTCCACATCACAAATGGAGTCTATTTTCCATGGAGATTTGAGACAATATGATCCCATACTCCTTCCAATATGATTATTCTCACCTTGGCCACATATTTCTTCCACTAAGCAAGATTCTGCTCATCAGATGCTTGGAGTTTTTCTACATGTGTATTGATGTATTATAGCAACCCATTGTCATCCAATACTACATCCATGCAATCCTTCCATGCAACAAACTTTGAGGTGCCTTCCAAGGCATACTCTCGCTTGAGTCCATTGAAATCCATCTTCTCGTTCGTGGAGAAAAACTACATAAATGATCTCAAATTCGAGCCTCCTTCAATGACAACTTTGAAATCTCTGCTCTACAATGATTCTAGCTCTAATACCATGTAGAACTTAATGTGTAGATTCGAAATTGCTCATGCAATTTACTAAATCACAAGACTTGAAGCTACTCTATTGAACTGTGGATGTTACTTCACCATCTAGAACAGAAGGCATAGACATGTAAAAGGAAACATCACTCATGCACATAGATTTATCTAGGGGAAAGCAACTTCTCAAAACCCCTTACTATCTACGTTGCATTAATCAGAGAATAGAAGTGAAATACATATGATTCCTTAAGCTTGAGCACACCTTGCAAGTGTATAGTTTATCCCTCTACCTGACTGACTGACTCTGGCCAACACTTAGCCAATTTTCAAGCCCTCCAAGCTCCTATTTCCTTGCGTTGTTCCTCTAGGAAATTGGCCCCTATTATTTAGGAATTTCCCACTATTGAATTGTGCAATTCCTCTAGGTCCTTCCTCTGACTGCATGCACCACCTGTACACATTGGAATATGTTATAACTGATAGTACACTTCCTTGGAATCTCCATCTCAACTGGGTAATGTGAATACTCTGCATGCAACAATTATTTTGGGTTGATTGATGAGTTAACTGGTCGATCACTGAGTGTGGTTGAAGTTCCACTTCCACAACTTGAACTCCACTAGTTCTTCTGACAGTTAGAACTATTTTAACTGCCAATAACTCAAATTAACTGAAATAGATTGCTACAAATTAGAAATCAAACATACTGAATTGAAATCAACCTTACCCAACTCGAATTAACTAAGTTAATTGAGTGCAAGTACATGTCACCTTAGTTAACTAAATCCAAGATTTCTGTTGAAATGGAAATTTGAATTTTCTCTAGTTTGACCAAGGCAGAGTCAAATTGATATTTTCTTGCTGCATTTTCAACAAGATTTCCAAGGTAAATTATCAACTACCACATTCTCTTTTCCCATATTGTATATAATATCATAATCATACCAAAGCTCTTATGGACCCACTTGTGCTTATACACTATGGATGAACACCATTATTTTGAAAAATAGTTCTAACTATGGTGGCTTGTATTGATCTATAAGTGCCTCCCAATGGCATATGTGTGCTCATTATCAATTGCCTAAAGCAGAGGCATCATGTATTTCATAGAGGTGGAATTTCCTAAAATTTTGAGCTCTATTAGATCATAATATTATTTTTGATCTATGTCAATACATTTAAAGTGGAAGATTTGGAGGAATTGGCTTATAGGTCCCATTTTAGTCGTGAGTCTCGGTTTGGAAAATTGGGGTTCAAAAACTTTTGGAGCCATTTAAGGCATCAAATGACATTTTTTTGAGTTTTAAGGTTTAGAACTTGTTTCCATTTCTTTAAATTTAAAATGCACTTTGATAAATATCCAATATTTCAAGGATTAACGCAATTGGAGGTCATATTTAGAAGTTGTGCCTCCCATAAGTTTACCTACGTAATTGACCATACAAGTGGGTACGCCATTATCCCCCATTACTCAAATATATGGGGTTATCTATGTTAATCAATTCAAAAATATTTTAGAAGGTCCAAAGTCTTATCACATTGAGAGTTGATCAATTCAAATCCCTAACCCTAAATGGATTGTGGTCTATGTTAAATAGTAGGTTCCTAAGAGGAAAAGAGGTTCCATTCTTTTGCATTGTACTTGTTCCATGGCTAAGAGAAACGTATGCGAGTGGTATTTAAGAGCTTAATAGAGGAGGAATATTATGTGGTATTCATTTAGCTCACAGTGTTAAACACAACTCCATAGGAGTGTCCATTTCTTTATATGTTCATTTTTATAACTGCAATAAAAACAAAAGAGAATAGGCCACACCTTACCACTAGTTTTATCCCATATTGGGTTTCCTAGGGTAAAGCTTGTTCTCATTGTGTGGATGGTGCTTTTATGTCTGTTCTCTTTCAATTTATTATTTTAGTCATTTCATGAATTTGAAGAAAGCTAGTAAATAACTAATCTAGGATTTAAGGAAATAAATTTAATATTTCACAATATTGTAAAATTTGTTATGACAAATTGTTCCAATGGTATATCAGAAATAGTTTATAAACACTTTTAGTCACACAATTGTTTACTGGTAAATTACAAGGGGCACTCTTCTTCCATTCGCATGGTTACAACACCTTTTCCTTTTCCTAAAGTGTCACAATCCAAGCTAAAATTTGTAGTGAAATCATGCATTTCCAAGACTTGAGTAGTATAGATGGATTTATTTAAAGATGAAAAGGCCTTCTCAACGTTTTCATACCATATAAAGGAATTCCTTTTTGTAGGGTGGTTAAGAGGGCTATCATTTACCAGTAACCCTTCACAAATTTCCCATAGTATCTTATAAGCCCTAAGAGACCACGTAATTTTTTCAAGGCCCAGGGTGTAGCCAATATTTCATATCCTTAATTTTTTGGGGATATCAACCCACATCCCTTCCCCACTAGCACTCTGACCAATGTATTAAACCTCTGAAGTTCAAAAAGCGCATTTGAAACATTTAACTAAGAACCATTTGTTGACACAGAGTTTTAGGGATTTGTCAACATGCTCCACATGTGCTTCCCACAATTGTTTATAGATTAAAATATCATCAAAGAGTATAGGCACAAAATTGTGTCAGAAGGGAAAAAAAGCATATTCATGAGGCTTTGGAAGGTGGATGGGGTATTGCAAAGTCTAAAGGAAATCACTAAAAACTCATAATATCCTTCATGCATGTCAAAGGCTATCATAGGAATGTCCACCACTGTCATCAAATTTTGGGGTTATCCTGAGCAAAGGTCAAATTTAGTGAAGAACTTGGAATCATGGAGAAACTTATAAAATATATCATCCATGGTAACCAATTCAAAAGTGTGTAATGATTATTCTCTAAGAACTACATCACACCCACTTATTTCAATATAAAAACGTATGAGATTTGAGTTGATAATCCCTAACTTTAAGTTTTACATTCTCACACTTGCCACTACATTTCATCATATTTCCATTGGCTATCATGATTTGAAAATATTGAACTACATGGTGTTACAGATACATATGATCTATCTTCCAATTAGGGTGAAATCACAATAGAATGAAATTCAAAGATAATAGTTTACTTTCTCATAGATTGGATTACAACAACTCAACTATAACTACTAGGTAATTAGAGGACTTACTTGGTTAAATTGATGGTTGGAGGTGAGATGCGGGATCTATCCTCACTCTAATCCTCCTGCTCCTCCTTAGGTTTGATAAGCCTACCCAAACAAAACAAGATGCCTTCCTCAAAAAAATTTACAATAAAAAATCAAACTGTGAATTAACCAACTAACTAATTATAGTTACGTGAACTAGTGTCAACATTAGAAAGTGAAAGATGACAGTTAAATGCAAACATGCAGTATGTTGTAAGTTGGTGGGATTGTTGGGGGGGCGGGGGGGTGGTGATGGGGGGAGAGATATCTCCATATTTGTTAAGAAATAACAATAGTAAAACATGTATACCTATATTCTACTATTAACATTCCTTGTAACCACCATATAAATTCCTCTTGTCCCATGCCCCTTAGGATGTCTTCACCTTTAATACTTTGTTATGCATGAAGAAGAGGAATAAAAGTGTGCCATAAGCCTCTCTTTTAGGAAATGGGAGAAAAAATAAACTAAGAAGTGGGATACTTAGGGATATTCTAATCATAAAAATGACAAGGACAAAATTCTATTACTAACTAGGATTGGATGGCAACTCTAGTATCAAAGGGCATGGTGTATTTTTTCCTTTATTGAGGTCTTACTTATACCATTTCTATAACATATCCATTTGCCAAAATTTAAAATTATACTAATATAACCAAATACATGAAAATAAAATATATTTCTCAACATGATATATAATTTATTGATCATGTCTCATTGTTCTATTTTCATCCCAAAACTTTAATCAAGTCTTAGAATTGATCAGGTGATCAGTATTTAGCTCAAAAATAAAATTACTCATAATCGCTCAAAACCTGAACGACTGCATCCGTCTCGGTAATATGATCGCAACGCAACTTGTTTCACCGAAAATGAAGCTCGTATCAGAAAGATATCGCAATCTGTTTGCTTTGTCAAACAAAAGAATTTTAAAAAAAAGGTATAGTCACTGCACAATCAGTAGTCCATACTACTGACGTGGCAGGTGACTGTGCAGGTCAAAGGTTGGTCAACAGCCAGTGGGGTCTCGCCAAGTGGCGCAATTTGGTTGGTCGACAGTTTTGTGAGTTGGTGTGATTTCATTGGATAGATGATCCGGATTTAAACAGGAACGCAACAAATTACAGAGATAACCATATACACAAAGATGCAGCAGAAATAATACTTCATTTCATTAATGGAAAATACTGAAATATGCTGACAACCAGAAATGGAAATAAACCAGCTAGGGCGATGGTAGCTTATCTCTGAGAAGAGATGTGGTGGCTACATGCCTCTGAACTGTGTTACAATGAGGCTCGAAGGCCTATTTATTGTTGAGAAACAATGGAAAACCCTTAACATTCCAAAACCTAACCCTAGGAGATGAAATGCCAAGCTGTGGGCCCCGTTTGGGGGTAAATTGGTACACCAACTTCCCGGGGTCGTAACTTTGGCATATGATCTCCGTTTGACGCATACAATAGCTCATTAGAAAGATCTATCCGAGCACTATCATTGTTGGAACGGGCAACATCAGTCCATTCCATGGACCCATGTTGCCCCTGGATTCCCCAAAAAACGTCGTTTAGGGCCTCAAAACGGCTCCGGAAGTTCAGGACCCGAAAAACTGCTAAAAATTGTAAGTTGTGCTACAATTAAGGAAACTGAAAATGCTGAGAAAGACAATGGTGGGGGTCCAGGTGGACTTGGCAGGTGGCCACCAATATCCACCTGGATCATTCCTCCCCCCTTAGGAAGCAATGGTCCCCATTGCGTTGAGCTCCTCCATGAGATGAGGAAACTTCTGCTGAACTTGTTCCCTGGTGAGCCACTTGCCCTGTTGAAGGAGTTGTCCTGCTTTGACAACTCGATACAGTTGGATATTCTGTTGGCGAGTGTTCTTGATCTGTGTGTCCATGATTCGATCAGTTGCAGCTTGTTCTATGCAATCTGGATTTAATTCTGTGGGTTTGAGCTGTTCTGCAATGTCGGATGTGTCTAGCAATGGTGGAAAGTATGGCCGAAGGCGGTCCACATTGAACACTGGGTGCAGGCCAAGGAATGGGGGAATGCTGAGCTCAAATGCATTGTCTCCCATCGCCTTAGTAATGGTGTAAGGACCATATCAGAGTGGTCTCAATTTCCGATAGGCTCCAGTAAGGCGTTCCTTTTGAAAATGCAACCAGACTTTGTCGCCCACCTGAAACTTGTGTGGCACCCGGTGTTGATCATGTCGCTGCTTGTACTTGGCATTTGATTTCTCAAGAATGTCATGGACCTGCTGGCGAATATGTTGGATGCGCTCAATGAAGCTGTTGGCCTTATCTGTTTCGGACTGGACATGAGCTGAATTCATGTGAGTAGCTGCAAGGGGCATGGCCACATCAATGGGGCATAGTGGCTGGAATCCCAAACCCACCTAAAAAGGGCTATGGCCAGTGGAGCTGTGAAGAGCTCGGTTGTAGCTATGCTGAACATAGGGGAGGCTCTCGTCCCATGTGCGTGGATGCTTTGAGTTGTACATGCGCAGAATGTGCACAATCATCCTGTTGACAACCTTTGTCTGGCCATCAGTTTGAGGATGGAAGGTTGTGGACTTCGTGAGTTTGGTGTCCAGCATTGACCAGAGACTGGACCAAAATGTGCTGAGAAACCGACTGTCCCGATCTGAGATGATAGACTATGGGATCCCAAAGTGCACCCACACTCGCTCAAAGAAGAGTTTAGCAGTGGCTTCTGCTATGATATTCTTCTTGCAGGCCATCATAATGGCCATCTTCGAGAACCTGTCGACGACCACAAAAACACAGTCATTTCCATGCTTGGTGGAAGGAAGGCCTGACATGTAATCCATGGAGATGGATTCCCAAGGTCGACTAGGGGTAGGCAACGGGGTATAGAGGCCGTGCTTCTTAATGGTCGGTTTGGCAATGGCACAGGCAGTACATGATCGGATGTACTTCCCAACATCCTGTCGAAGATTTGGCCAATAGAAATAATTTTGCAGTACTGCCACTATTTTCTCGACCCCGAAATGCCCAGCAGCCCGACTGTAGTGTGCTTCCCAAATCATCTTGGCACGCTCGCTTGAAGGAACACAAAGGTGACCGAGGTGGCATAATAGGGCGTCCTGGAGGTGAAAATCTGCAACATGCCAACCTTCCAAAAGTGTCTGGTATGTGTGGCCGAATTCTGGGTCGCTTTTGTAGAGAAGTGGCCAATCAGAAGTCTCGTGCCCACAAGAGTTGAGCACGGTGGTCAGCGCCATGATCGGTGGCCGACTGAGGCAATCTGCAACATTATTGGTGCTGCCCTTTTTATACTTGATATTCAAGTGAAACTGTTGCAGGTATGTAGACCACTTCTGATGGCGATCATTCTGCAATTTCCCTTGGGTCTGTATGAACTACAGAGGTCGGTGGTCTGTGTGGATGACCGTTTCCTTCCCCAAAATGTAATGCTTCCATTGTCGGCAGGCCTGTACAATGGAATACATCTCTTTATCATAAGTGGGGTACTTCCGGACTGTGTCTGAAAGTGTTTCACTGTGATATGCCACTGGATGTCCATGTTGAGTAAGGACTGCCCTAATAGCATAGTCAGAGGCATCTGTCTCGACCTCAAATGGTTGTTGTAAATCTGGTAACGCGAGCACTGGTGCTGTGCAGAGGCGATCCTTCAATTCCCTGAATGCCTTCTGTTGAGATTCAGACCAAAAGAATTTTGCTTTCGCCCCGCCCTTGGTGACTTGACTCAAGGGCCAAGAAATATGAGAAAACCCCAACACAAACCTGCGGTAGAAGTTGGCAAGACCTAGAAAGCTGCGGAGCTCTGTTAGAGTGGTTGGAGAGGGCCAATCCCGAATGACTTGGATCTTGGCTGGATCGACATGCACCCCCTGTTCATCAATGATGTATCCCAGATACTAAACCTGGGTCATGCCAAAAGTGCATTTCTCCAAATTGGCACATAGCTTGTGTTGCCGCAGTGTTTGGAGAACCTGTCAGATGTGGTGGAGGTGCTCTTCCCAACTCTGGCTGAAGATCAGAATGTCATCCAAGTATACTACTACAAAGGAGTTGGTGAATGGCCGCAAGATGTCATCCATTAGCCTCATAAAGGTTGCAGGAGCATTCGTCAATCCGAAAGGCATGACCAACCATTCGAAGAGGCCCTCCTTGGATTTGAAGGCAGTCTTCCACACATCGGAGGGTTCGATTGGTACCTGGTGATATCCTGACTTCAGATCGATCTTGCTGAAATATTTCGCCCCCTTTAGTTGGTCTAGGAGGTCATCAATCCGCGGGATCGGGTACCTATTACGGACAGTGATCTTGTTCAGCGCCCGATAGTCAATACAGAGTCTCCACGTCCCATCCTTCTTCTGTACCAACACGATCAGGCTCCCACAAGGCGATGAACTCGGATGGATGTGACCTTTCTGCAGGAGCTCCTGAATCTGCCTCTTGATTTCATTGTTCTCCAGAACGGAGCGCCGATAAATTGGTCCATTGGGTAGCGGCGCACCTGGGGTCAGATCGATGGAGTGCTTGACTTGACAGTGCAGAGGAACCCCTGCCAGGGAGGTGAAGATGTCCTCGTACTCCTCCACAACCTTGTCCATCTGTAGTTGTCGTGCAGAGGGACCCCGTTTGGAGGCCGTGGCCACTGTCTTCTTCTTTCCTTGAGGGCGTATCATCAGGAAAACAAATTTCCTGGTTTTGGAAATGATCTTACTGCATTGTTTTGCAGTAATCAAAGAGAGGGCGGCAGGTGGTGCTACCTCTGGTATCCTGAACAACTTATTTCCCAATGTAATAATAACAGCACGGGGCCTTGATTCATACACAGCATGTCGCTTCCACAAGTATGGTTGTCCTAGTAATACATCACAAACTTCAAGGGGAGCAATGTCACACAATACCTCATCCGTGAAGGGCTTGATGTTGTATGGAAGGTGACACTGCTGGCTCACGCGAAGATCTCGTCCTTGGTGAAGCCACCCAATGGTGTATGGTTGTGGATGTGCTGTGGTCAGTAAGCCCAACCGCTTCACGACCTCTGCCGAAATGAGGTTCTTTTGACTCCCGCTATCAACAATGAACTGTATCGGGGAGCCCTTTACCCACATCTGAGAGTGGAAGAGACGCTCCTCCTCCTCTGGATCTTCGGGTTCATTTTTCTGGATCTTTGCGGTAGCAACAGTGGCGCTGGGATCCGCATCAATGATCTGCTTCCCTTTTTCATACCCCTTATCGGGTTCTGACTCAGAGTCGGAACATGCATCTGATTCTGAAACCTTTAGCTCAGCCACCAGTGACTGCTTGGCCCGACACTCACTTGTGTTGTGAGTGGAGCTCTTATGGAACTCACACCATTTTCCAGTGTCCTTTTTCGGCTTCGCGGCGCTGTTCTTTGCTTGCGGCTTCGGCTGGTTGTCTTGGGCTGTCCCGCCTTGGCTTTGTCCTTTGTTCTGTGGTTTAGGGGCACCTTTCCCCTGCTTCGGATTCGCAGATCCAAAGTCTCGCTTCTTTTGTTTAAACTTCTGCTCGACCTTGACGGCATATCGGTATGTTGCGCCGAGCGAGGGGATGTTTAGGAATTGTATTTCTTCCTGGATGTACTTGTGCAGGCAGCCACGGTATTTGAGTATCAAATGTTGCTCCGAGTCCTTGATACCCAACTTTGTGCGAAGGGTATGGAAAAGATTGGTGAACTCCGGCACATCTTGGTCCCTTCCCTGCCGCAGCGTGGTCCACTTTATGTATTCATCCTCATAGCTTCTGACAGGGTAGTACTGCTCCTTGATGGCATCCCGGAACGAATCCCAGGTGGGTGCGGCTGAGAATAGTGAGCCAGTACTTTCATCCTTCTGCTCGCAGTAGGTTTCCCACCAGTCCATGACGTGGGGGGCTGCTTTGAGAAGAGCAAAAACAATCTTTTCCCGACTCGAAAATTCATGAACAGAAAAATAACCCTCTAGCAGATTTAACCATTTATCTACGGCATCTGCATCTATCTGACCCTCGAATATGGGGATTTCAAAATTAACTTGTACCTTAAAGGGTGTGGCGTTTCCAGAGTAGCTGCTGGAAGCCGATGCGTTGCTTCTGGGTAGCCGCTGAAGGATCTGGGCAAAGTTGTCCATCATCGCGTTCCGTTGTCGCTCGAGTGCTTCTTCGAGCAAGATTTTGATGGGATCTCCTGCCCCCTCATCTTTCTTCTCGTCCGCCATGGGAGGCCGTCGGGATTTGCGAGGCTCGTCTTGCAAAGGTTCAACCAGTTCAAGCCCTAACTCCTTATATCCCAACCTTGTTGGGGACATGCAAAGAAAAACAGAGAAAAAGTAGACCGCTCCGATACCACTGAGCTGGATTTAAACAGGAACGCAACAAATTACAGAGATAACCATATACACAAAGATGCAGCGGAAATAATACTTCATTTCATTAATGGAAAATACTGAAATATGCTTACAACCAGAAATGGAAATAAACCAGTTAGGGCGATGGTAGATTATCTCTGAGAAGAGATGTGGTGGCTACATGCCTCTGAACTGTGTTACAGTGAGGCTTGAAGGCCTATTTATTGTTGAGAAACAATGGAAAACCCTTAACATTCCAAAACCTAACCCTAGGAGATGAAACGCCAAACTGTGGGCCCCGTTTGGGGGTAAATTGGTACACCAACTTCCCGGGGTCGTAACTTTGGCATATGATCTCCGTTTGACGCGTACAATAGCTCATTAGAAAGATCTATCCGAGCACTATCATTGTTGGAATGGGCAACATCGGTCCATTCCATGGGCCCATGTTGCCCCTGGATTCCCCAAAAAACGTCGTTTAGGGCCTCAAAACAGCTCCGGAAGTTCAGGACCCGAAAAACTACTAAAAATAGTAAGTTGGGCTACAATTAAGGAAACTGAAAATGCTGAGAAAGACAATGGTGGGGGTCCAGGTGGACTTGGCAGGTGGCCACCAATATCCACCTGGATCAATAGATGAGGACCAAAGAGAAGGAGACATGTGGCAAGCACCAAGGTCGCCACGTGTCCCTCCCCAAAGGCCTGGCATCAACGCACAATGGCAAAGTTTTATGGTAGGTTGGAGAGTTGAACCTGTGACCTGCACTGCACAAGCCCAACGCATTACCACTGTGCCGCATCATTAGTTCTTACAATAATATGGTTGCAAATTGTATTTGTTATGATATACATGGCAGTTTGGAGGTAGGGAGCCAGCCCCCTCCCATGTGACCACTACCACGAAACCACTAGCCATCACTAAACCATAATCACGTCATTAAAGAGCTAACTACATATTAACCCATAATTAATACATTCTTATCATTAATTTAAGTGCAGTTAATTTGGAGGTAATTTTGGCAGAGTCGACAAATCCGAAACTGCTCCAAATTTGGCGGATTTAACTGGAGTTTCTCTAGTTTTAGTGTATATTTCCTAGGAGAAACTGAATTGGCCATAAGTTTTGCAAATTCCGACCAATTTCGGGGCAAAAAAATTCGTTCCTAGATGATTTTGATTTTCTGAACACATTGAAGCAGGTTTCAGGAGCAGTAGAGCATTGTAAACAACACTTTTTTCCATTTTGAGCTAATAGAGAGGCCCAAGCCATGGAAGCTGGACCAAGGAGATGTAGCCCAGGAGGGGTGAACTCCTTCATCAAAACACTATGTTAAGTGTTCATTTTGATGGTTTGTTTCAAAACACTATGTTAAGTGTTCATTTTGATGATTTGTTGTATATTTGTTTGTTGTTGTTCAACACTTTATTTACATGCTATTTTGATCATGAATTTGACATAAAACTTAACAAATTTATTTGTTACATTCACAAACACCATAAAAGAAACCTATGCACATAAAGCAAATGAAGAGCAATTTTTTTTAAATATGAAGTTGAAATTAGCACAGCAAACTAACATTCAACAACATATCAAGTTGGTATCAGAGCAAAGGTTATTTGCTTGATTTCTTGAATTTTGTGCAAGTAGGGTTTTAATGGTCGCAAATTTGTGATGCTTACAAGGTTAAAGTTGCAGAGAGGAGAAGGGAAAATATTGGTTGCAAATCATGAGGTAATGCCTAGAAGAAGGAGAGCCACAATGCCACAATCTCCACCCAAAGTTTCAATCCTAGCTGCACTTGAAGCACCTCAAGTTTTACCTTCAATTGAGATTGAGGAGATACAAGCAATACCAAAAGCTGAGCTTGAATCCAAAGCCATCATGTCTAGAGAAAGAGAGACTAAAGGTCTTTCAGAAGAGGAAGCATACAAGAAATCTTTCTATGATTTAACTGACATGGTTAGATTCCTCTTTGAAGAGAGGAATACTAGAGTGGCTAGAGAGATTTCTAAGTACCCACATGGAGAGGGAATCTTAGAAGATAAAAAAGATGAAAAGAAGGATTCAAAGGGTAATGGAGGAAAGCCTCCTCCATCTCCACCATCTTCATCATATTCATTATCCTAATTATCTCAAACAACATCATCTTCCTCATCATCTTCATCGTCCCTATCATCACAAACAACATCATCTTCCACTTCCACCACAAAAAATGTTCATACTCATTCAAAAACTCCAAAATCAAAAACTCCCTTACTCAAATTGGACATTAAGTTTTAACTTCCCATGTACAATGGTGAGGTAAATGCAGAGAAGTTAGAAAATTGGAATCGACAATTGGAGGTTTATTATAGAATTCAGAACCTTCAAGAAGATGACATAAAGATCTAGTTGGCTTCATTGAAGCTAGAAGGAGCAACACTAGTTTGGTGGGAATAAAAGACTCAAGAGGAAATGTGAATTCATGGTAAGATATCCATTTCTTGGGTTGAATTTGTTTCTTCAATTAAAATATAGTTTTATCCTTTAGCCTACATGCAAACAACCATTATGAGTTGGCAAAACTTTAGGCAACTCAAGGGCCAAATAGTTCAAGACTATACCCATGAGTTTAGGAAAAGGGCTTTGTTGTTAGGAGTGAACTTGAATTCCCAATATACTCTCTTGAAATACATTGGGGGTTTACATTCCTACTTAAAACACATTATCCTTATGTTCAATCCAAGAAATTTAGATGAGGTATGTGTGCAAGCCACGCACCTTGAAGCAAGAGGAAAGAACATTCAAGAAGAGAGTATTAAGAAGAATCCATTCAAGGGTAAGGAGAAAGAGAAGGGTGGAAAATGGAAAGGAAAGAAGAATGCAAGGGTAAAGAAAGAAGGGTAGAAAACTATAGGCAAACATTGTTCCAAAGCAAGACATGATGACACCCACTATTGGAAACTACATCCCAAACTAAGGCCTAAGCAACCAAACAATAAGGGGAAACAAAAGACGACTGCTACCACACAACATAATCTTGGATCCGATTCTGGTGATGAGACCAAGATTTCAGCCATGGTCACAAAGGTAAAAGAAGCTATAGCAAGCACCAGTTCCTCACATAGTCACAACAACACTCCAAATGAAGAATCAAGGATAGAATTGTTTCATGTAAGGGTAATTTCAAACCATACAAATATTGAAACATTATTTGATAGTGGGTCACAATCTAACTTAATTTCAAAAGACTTGGTCAAAAATCTTAACCTTGAAATTGTACCTCATCATAAGCCATATCCCTTAGGTTGGATAGTTAATAACGCAAATTTATAGGTTACAAGGAAATGCTTATTCAGGTTTTCCATTACTGAAAAATTCATTGATGAAGTTGAGTTAGATGTAGTTCCACTTGACATCTCAAGAATTATTTTGGGAAGCCCATATTTGTATGATAGGAAAGCGGTATTTTATCGCCATGAGAACAAATATCTATTGCTCAAGGATGGAGTGGAGTATATTGTGAGAGCCCATCGCAAAAAGTTAAACATTTCTTTGGTTAATGCAGGGTAGATGAAGACTAGTAAATGCGAGTAAAAATTTTGTGCTTCTCATGATCAAGAAAAAGAATGATATTGATTTTGAATATTTTGAAGGTTGTGATGATAAGTTAAAATATGATTTGTTTGATGTGGTAAGAAAGCATGGTGAGATGTTTCAGGAACCAAAGGGGTTACCTCCCAAGAGGGGAATTCAACATGAGATACAGCTGCAGCAAGATGTTCCACTTCCAAACATTGGCATGTATCACATGTCGATCATGGAGAGCATGGAAATCAAAAAGAAAAATCAAGAATTTTTTAATAAAGGTATCATACACCCATCTACTTTGCCGTGTGGTTCACCAATTGTTTTGGTGCCAGAAAAGGATGGGACTTGATGCATGTGTGTGGATTTTCATCCACCGAATAAGATAATGGTAAAGAATCATTATCCACTCCCAAGAATTGATGATTTTCTTGATCAATTGAGGTATTCAAAGTATTTTACTAAGTTAGACTTACGAAGTGGTTATCATCAAGTTAGAATAGCTGAAGAGGACATTTGGCCACATTTAAAAATAAACAAGGATTGTTTGAGTGGCTTGTTATGCCTTTCGGTCTTACAAATGCTCCAGCTACTTTCATGAGGGTTATGAATGATGTATTGAGGCCATTTCTAGATGATTTTGTCATTTTTTACTTAGATTATATTCTCATATTTAGCAAATCCAGAGATGAACATGGCACGCATGTGAACAAAGTACTTGATGTCTTGAGAAAAAAATAGTTATTTTTAAATATGTCAAAGTGTGAATTGGAAAGACTTCTTTAGTGTATTTGGGACACATTGTTGGAGGAGGTGAGTTGAAGATAGACTCCTCTAAGGTTGAGGTCATTGTGAATTGGCCCAAGCCCAATACATTTATAGAGGTAAGAAGCTTTCTAGGGGCAACATAATATTGGAGGAAATTTATTGCTATTTTTTCTTCCATTGTAGCTCCACTACATGCATTAACTAGTGTCACGAAAGTATTCCATTGGGGAGATGTACAGAAAAAATAATTTGATGCTTTAAAAAAAAAAATCAGTTCAGCACCGGTATTCACTCTTCCGGACCTTAGACAACCATTTGAGATTCAACCGGATGCTAGTGATTATGCCATGGGAGAATTTCTCATGTAGCATGGTAAGCCCATTTCATTTCATTCTAAAATTTTTAATGGTGCTGTGACTAACCTTCCCACTTATGAAAAAGAACTTTATGCATTGGTGCAAAGTGTTACAAAATGGAAACACTACTTGATGGGGAAGGAGACCATTATCCATACCGACCATCAACCATTGCAGTACTTACAGTCACAATCAAAGTTGCAGCAATCACGACACTTCAATTGGATGGGTTTTCTACAACAGTTTCATTTGGTTATCAAGCACAAAAATGGAATCTACAATAAGGTAGTTGATATGCTTTCTAGGCCTATTATAAATTCACCTATTATACTCAAGCACAATTATGTTTTACATGAAAGTTACATTGAGCAATATGCACATGATAATGACTTTCAAGATGTGTATGCAAGCTTGAGGCAAGGAAACCATATTGAAGAGTTAGATTACCATGTACATAATAGTTTGTTGTATCACTTGGGAAAGTTATGTATTCCATGGGGAGAAAGAAACAATATCATAAGGGAGGTGCAGACTTAATTGATTGCTGGACATTTTGGTGTAGGCAAGATAATAGCAAATCTCCAATGGTATTTTTATTAGCCACACATGTTTGATAATGTATCTCATTTCATTAGAGGATGTTCTTTGTGTGAAATAAGTAAGCCTTGCAATAGGAAACTAGGATTGTACACTCCACTTCCGGTACCTTCACGTCCATGGGAGAGTATCTTAATGGATTTTGTGGGAGGTCTTCCAATGTCAAGGAAAGGTCATGATTACTTGTATGTAGTAATAGACAGGTTCAGTAAGATGTGTATTCTAATGCCATGTAAAAATCAAATTACAGCTGAAAAAACAACTCATATTTTCTTTCAAAATATTTGGGTTCATTTTGGTCTTCCTACTTCCATTGTAAGTGATCTAGATTCTTGATTTGTTGGGAATTTTTTGCAAAATTTGTGTGACATGATGGACACTAAGTTGAAGAAGAGTACAACCTTTCATCCGCAAACAGATGGAAAAATAGAGGTGGTCAACAAGACAGTCATTCATCTTCTTATAGGATATTGCAGCAAACATCCCAAGTTGTGGGATGAACAGTTGCATTACATACAACATGCATACAATAGGGCAAAGCATTCTTCCATAAACACATTGTCATTTGATGCATGTTTTGGGTACTTGCCAAGATCGCCATTGGACTTCATCTTTGATAAATATTTCACCATCGATGGTCATAGCGACATCAATAAGGCAAGGAAGTTCATTGAGCAAATTCAATTGATACATCACATAGTGCAAGAACAACTTGAAAAGAGTCAAAGCAGCTACAAGGCAAGGCATGACAAACACGTGTCGATCATAAATTTCAAGTTGGAGACGAAGTTTAGTTATATATTAGAAAAGAGAGACTTCAAGGGGACAGTAAAAAGCTGAAGCCAATCCGTTATGGTCCTTTTAAAATTCTGGAAAAGATTGGTAACAATGCATTTAAGCTATATTTGCCTCCTTATATGCAAATATACTTTGTTGTTAGTATTGAGAATTCGAGATTGTTTGAGCCTCCTTTGATTAATGATAAAGGAGATCATGCTCAACTGCCATCAATAGATGATTTCTTGCCAGAATATCTTAATGAACTTCAGCAAGATCTCATACTTGATAGAAGAACCAAAACTTCAAAGAGAGGGAATGTCGAATACCTTCGAGTGGGACTCAAGGGACAAAATCCTTCTAAGGACAAATGGATGCAGATTGAGAAGGTGAGGGAGTTGTACCCTCACCTAATGAACAATTGATAGTATCTTTTGGGGTCCAAAAGGCTTCCAGTGGAGAGGAATGATTAGGTGATCAATATTTAGCTCAAAAATCAAAGTGATCAGAATCACTCAAAACCTAAATGACTGTGTCCGTATTGGTGATACGATCCCAATGCAACTCGTTTCACTCAAAACGGAGCTCGTATGAATTTTTTTTTTTAAAAACGTACAATCACTGCACAGTTAGAAGTCCGTACCACTAACGTGGCAAGTGATTGTGCAGGTCAAAGGTTGCTCAACATCCATTGGGGTCTCGCCAAGTGGCGCAATTTGGTTGATCGACAATTTGGTGAGTTGGTGTGATTTCATTGGACAGATGAGGACCAATGAGAAGGAGACATGTGGCAAGCCCAGAGGCCACCATGTGTCCCTCCCCAAAGGCTTGGCATTAATGCATAGTGGAAAAATTTTATGGCAGGCCAGGGAGTCGAGCCCATGACCTACACTTCACAGGGTCAATGCATTACCACTACGTCACGCCATTAGTTCTTACAATACTATGGTTGCAAATTGTATTGTTATGATATACGTGGCAGTTTAGAGGTAGGGAGCCAGCCCCCTCCCATGTGACCACTACCACAAAACCGTCGACCAACGCTAAACCATAACCGCACGATTAAAGCGCTAACTATGGATTAACCCATAATTAATACATGCTTATCGTTAATTAAAGTGCAATTAACTTGGCGATAATTTTGGGAGAGCTGAAAAATCCGGAACTACTCCAAATTTGGTGGAGTTAACTAGAGTTTCTCCAGTTTTAGTGGATATTTCCTAGGAGAAACTGAATGGGCCATAACTTTCTTGGTTCCACCAATTTGGGGGCAGAAAAAGTCATTCCTAGATTATTTTGATGTTCTAAGCACATTGAAGCAAGTTTTAGGAGAAGTAGAGCATTGTAAACAACACTTTTTTCCATTTTGAGCTAATACAGAGACCCAAGCCATGGAAGCCAAACCAAGGAGATATAGCCTAGGAGGGGTGAACTCTTTCATCAAAACATTGTGTTAAGTGTTAATTTTGATGGTTTGTTGTATATTTGTTTGTTGTTCTTCAACACTTTATTTACATGCTATTTTGCTCATGAATTTGACATAAAACTTGACAAGTTTACCTGTTACATTCACAGAAACCATAAAGGAAACCTGTGCACATAAAGAAAATGATGGGTAATTGTTTTTAATTCTGAAGTTGAAATTAGCATAGAAAAACTAACATTCAACAACAAATCAAGAATATAGGTTAATAAAATTCCCATTATTTAAATTACTTTAATATTCCTATATGATATCACCATCATGTTCTACTCATCAAGATATTTCCAATGGTATAAATAATTTCATCAAATTTTAAGTTTTGGACACAAAGTTATTTCCTATAGTAATTTCACTATAAAAAGTCACTTGAACAACTAACACGTAGCTGACACATGGTAACTCTCCATGTGTCATCACCACACTCTTCAATATCACATCATATGTGGTTGATACATGGTATTCCATTATTTACATGTCACCACCCCACTATTCCACCTCCATAGGCTGGACAAATCAGCTATTTAACCACATCCATATTTGAAAAATCATTAAAAAGTGTATGTTTCCAAAAGGGCTATATTTTTGGATTAATAAATTTTAGATATAATTTCCTTCTATTGAAAATAATACCTTAAAGAAGGACAATTATCAAATATGGATCCAGGTAATCCCAAAATAATTATCCTTCGAAAATATATATCTATGGATTAGTAGAATCTAATATGACTTCCTCAATTCACAACCAATATTAATATGTCAATGGTTAACAAATCTAGATATGAGAGAAACCTTATGATGGACTGACATATTTTTTATCTGATTATTAATAGATGATGGGAAATATTTAATGAAAAGGGCATTTAATATAAATTGATCTAGGTTCTATCAAGGGCATCCAGATCCAGGAAATTCCCAAATGACCAAGTTCCCAAAAATTTGGATTTCTAGATTCTAAATCCCTCCTAGCAAGATCCACGTCACCTCGCCACGTTGGTTCCACTTCATCTTCTTTCCATTTCAACAACACATTCTAGCATTCCACATTAATAGGCCAAGTTAGCATGCCACATCATATTAGCTTATCTATTGTGCCACGTTAATGTGACATGTGATCATGCCAGATCATACGTTGGGTTACATGCCTCCATGTGTCTCCACATGTCCTGCCCTAATGGCATCCAAATCTTGGTTTTTCATAAATCATGGTCTAAATAATCTTTAGATATCCAAAATTCTAGGTCTTGATGTATTATAGTATCATACCTATCATAAGATAGATTTTGATCAATTTCAACTAACCCACTTGTTAATCAAGCCACCAGGCCACTCGGATGAATTCTATCTAGATTTAGGTTTTTAATAAAGTCATAGTTTAAGTAATCCCTAGGTATTTATAATCTAGATATGTTAATGATGATCTTTGATTATCAAAATTATATTAGTAAATGTGCTCATTAATTAGGTCACCGGGAAATTGGATGAAAGGTGAAAAAAATAAGCACCATTCTTATGATATTGGTTTGGTTGATAGATGGCATTTGATGGGACCTTCCTCTATTAGTTAATGTTTTTTTAACCATCACTAGGAGCCATTGTCTAATTGACTGATTGGAACTTCATGCCATCAAGATTACAAATATTACTTCTCATTTTGTGGCTAGTCTAGTTAACAAAGCTTAGATGATGGAAATGGTAAGGGATATATTAACTACTAGCATAGTTAACTAGACATCAACCATTGGGGTATCAAACATCTAAAACAAGACTTAAGTAAGTTTTAGCTAACCAAACATTCCACACTTAATTTCCAATATGGTTAACTCTTGGTCATATGCCACCATATCCATGTGACCAGGGGATAAGCTAAAAACCCCTAATCCCTAAACTTTTCCAAAACAATTAAATAACTCAAAGTTATTTATAAATCAAGAATGGATAATTTTGCATGCAAATTTTATATGGATCTAAAGCCTTTTATTGTATTATTTCATAATACACTTCCCATATGTATATCTTGGATTTAAAATGAAAATTCTAAATTTCATCGAGGGTGTATTGAGATAGGGATAGATTTCCATAAGAAACATTATTCAATTCATTTATAAGAAACAATCAATTATACAAGATTTTATAAATTCAAAATACACATTACTAGTAACTAAAACTATAACAGTTGTACAAAGTCCTTTTGAATGTAGGAATTCTTCAATTATTTTCCTTCAACTAGAGGATTTAATAAACCAATGCAATTAAATAATAAGTTTGTATAATTTAGCACATGGATCTAATTTTGAGATGGAAGGTAAGATTTGTGATCGAGTTGTTTCTATTTTGGTTGACCCTCGATCTAATTATAGCTATGTTAAGCCTAACTTCGTGGATAAGTGTGGTTTGAGTAAAGAAGTACATGGAAACTCTTGGTTGGTGCAGTTGTCTACATGTACTAAGAAAAGACTTCCTCATTGGGTAAGAGCTTGTGAATTTGAGCTGAATGGTATGCCTACATTAGCACATCTAAACGTACTTCCTTTGGGATCATACAATAGGCCTATGGGTATGGATTAGTTGTATCTTCATAGGACTAAGGTGGATTGTTATGAGAAGGCTATTAAGTGCTTAGGTGATGATGGAGAGAATATAATATTATAGGGTAATAAGAATCCTACATAAATGGGAATGGTTACATATATGTAAGTAAAGCATAGTTGCAGGAAAGGGTGTGTATTGTTTGCAGTGCATGTTTCTGACGATGTCTTGAAAAGGTATCTAGTTTTGTAGTAGTTTAAGGATGTATTTCTAGCATAGATTTCAGAATTTCCTCCTCATCGAGAAGTGGAATTTTCTATTGAGTTGGTACCAAGAGTAGCACCAGCATCAAATGAAACTTACATGATGAGTACTCCAAAGCTAGTGGAATTAATGTTGCAGTTGAAGGAAATGCTTGACAAGGGATACATTAGGCCAAGTGTATCACCTTTGGGTGAACCAATGTTGTTTGTGAAGAAGAAGAATGGTACTCTCAGGTTGTGTAATGATTACAAGCAACTGAACAAGGTGATGATCAAGAATAGGTATCTGTTGTTGAGGATCGATGATTTTTTATATTAGTTAAAGGGAGAAACAATGTTCTCGGTGACTAATTTGATATCAGGATATCATCAGGTGCACATCAAAGAAGAGGACATCTAAAAGACTGCTTTCCAGAATAGGTATGGGCATTGTGAGTTTTTTTTGGTTCCTTTTGGTTTGACTAATGCTCCAACTTCTTTCATGTGTTTGATGAATAATGTGTTGCATCCTTATGTGGACAATTTTGTGATAGTATTCATTGATGATATATTGATATATTCTAAGAATGAGGAAGAGAATGTCAAACACTTAACAACAATGTTGAGATTACTAAGAGAGCATCAGTTGTATTCCAAGATTAGTAAATGGAGTTTCTTTTAGACAAAGGTACATTTCTTGGGACATGTTGTTTCCAAAGAATGCATATCAGTGGATCTAGAAAAGATCGAAGCTATCATGGAATGGGCAGCTCCTAGGAATGTAGATGAGGTTATATAATTCATGGGGTTGGCAAGTTAATACAAGAGGTTCATCTGTAACTTCTCACAAATTCCCTATCCTATTACATCCTTGCAAAGGAAAGGGAAAAAATTTGAATGGATAGAGGAATGTGCATCTAATTATGAGCAGTTGAAGCAATTGCTTACAAATGCTCCAGTCCTAAATATTGCAGATCCAGATAAAGAGTTTTTGTTATGTATGGATGCTTGCAAGAGAGGAATTGGCAGAGTCTATATGCAGGAGGGACAAGTGTATGCTACAAGTCAAGGAAACTGAATGAGCACGTGAATAATTATGTGATGCATGATCTTGATTTGGCAACAATCATTCATGCATTGAATATGTGGAGGCAATATCTTCTTGGCAGGAGGTTTGTGTTGAGGAGTGATCATAGTGGGCTGAGATACTTGTTTGACCAAGCTAATATGAATGCTAGGCAATCTAGATGGTTGTCCTTGCTCAGTGAGTTTGACTTTGACATCAGTTACATTAAGGGTAAGGAGAATAGGGTTGTAGATGCTCTTAGCAAAAGACAGTAGGTAAATCATGTTGCAGCTATGAGTTCATATGGGACAGATTTACAAGATTAGATCTTGGAGGTGAGACAAAGAGGATGACAAGTACCAACAACTTAAGCACGGGCTATAGCAACAGAGTACAGGTGATCAAGATGTGGATTATCATCTCACGGCTGATGGTTTGGTGAGTTTTAAGGACAAGATCTATGTGTTGGACAAAAATGAACTCAAGAAGCTTGTGTTGAGGGAATTTCTTATTAAGCCATATTTAGGTCATCCTAGATGTCATAAGACATTGACAATTGTGAAGAAGTTCTACTATTGGCCGAATACGAAGAAGGAAGTAGTTGAGTTTGTGGGTAGATGTTTGGACTGTCAGCAAATAAAGGAAGAGTGGGAGAATCTAGCTGGTTTGTTGCAGTTGATTCTGATTCTATAATGGAAATGGGATGCCATTTCTATGGCTTTCATTACATGTTTCTTGAGGACATCTAGACATAATGATTCCATCATGGTTGTAGTTGAAAGGTTGACAAAGGTAGCTCACTTCATTCTAGTAAAGTCTACTAATTCAACTAGTGAGGTAGCTCAAGTTTTCATCACGGAGATAGTGAGATTGCATGGTATTCCTAAGAATATTGTGTCAAACAGAGATGCCAAGTTCACTTCTAGGTTTTGGAAGGATTTATTTGCAAGTTTGGGTACAAAGTTTTCTTTTAGTATAACTTATCATCTGTAGACAACTGGATAGAAAAAGGAGGGTTAACAGGATTCTGGAGGACATGTTGAGGATGTACATCATGCATTAGCAGTGGAAGTGGGAAGAGTATCTTCCACTAGTAAAGCAATGGGTATCAAGAGTAATTGAAGATGAACCTATTTGAGGCACTTTATAGGAAAATTTGTAATACTCCTATTAGCTGGAGTGATCTAGTGAACAGGGTGTTTCCATAGACTGGATATGCTAGCAAAGATGGAACAAGAAATGCATATTATTAAGAGGAATATAAAGGTAACACATGACAAGCAGAAGAGTTATGTAGATCAACACAAGGCATTAAAAGAGTTTTAGTTTGGGGTGCATGTGTACTTGTGCATAAAGCCCAAGAAGATCTCCTTGTGGATTAGGTCATGTGCTATGTTGGCACCTCAGTATTGTGAGTCTTTCAAGATCCTTGAGAGGATTGGACCAGTGGCCTACAAACTTGAATTTTCATCGACAGTGAAATTCCATGATGTTTTCCATGTTTCATTCCTCAAAATATACGTGAAGGATGTTGATGATGTGATTAATTGATCTTTATTGCAAGCAGAGCCAGAAGGAGAAGTATGGATGGAACCTTAGTGCATATTGCAATAGAAACAACTCGTGCTCTGAAATCGAGCAATCAATCAATTTAAAGTGGAATGGAAACACTTTGGGCCTAATGAAGCTACATGGGAGATGACTGATTAGATGTGGCCTTTGTATCCTTCATTGTTTATCACTTGAGGCAAAGGAGTTTGGGTATATGTACATATTTATGTATGATTTTTATTGTAAATACCACAATGAGTCATGTTATAAAGCTCCAATAAGAGGTATGGTTGTCATGTTGTAATGTTTTTCATGTTGGTTTTTCTTTTTAGCAGGTTTCTCATTGTAAATACTACATTGAGCTAAGTTATAAATCTCCATGGGAATTATGTTTTGGTTTTCAACAGGCTTGCTAGTTATAGGTGTCATAGAACACCGACAACAACGTTCCCCTAAGGGGGAGGAATTTGTAAAAGCCCTGGGTTAAAGTTCATGTAATAAAGTTAATAAGGGAAAAAATAATACCAAGGTCATGGCACACATATTCCTAGATGAATGTTGGACAAAACATCCTAGTGGGTGTCACTTTCGGTTTATTATGAAAGAGGAAATTGGAAAAGGCAAAGAGGCATTAATTGGCATTTATTTATGAAAATAATGGAAAATAGGAGAAAGGGGACATGAAAGGCCATAGGTTTACATGAGAGGAAAAATGAAGGGAAAATTGAGAAAATTGAAGAAATTAGAGGCCTCAGTGATAAAAAATGATTCTGAGGATCAGTTCACAACTTTTGTTGGTTAATGTTTTGTTAGTTGACTTTAGAGCTCTCTCTATTCTCTCATACTCTTGCACACTTAGAGAATTCTTGGAGCACTCTAGAATTAGAGAAAGAAAGCCAATGGAGGACAAGGAAAACAAAGGAAGATAAAGGAATTTTGGATCAAGCAGCTTCAGTAGGAAGACTTGAAAGTAACAGGTTGCATGTGTGATTTCCTAGTTGGTTTGTGAATGCATGGTACACGCATTTGTGTATTTGGTCCTCTTTCTATCATTAGCATGTGTTTTGTTAGATATGACAATTGATTTAGCCTTACCTTTCCATTTCTGGATAGCCATGGTGTGATGGGGTTCTTTTATTTGGTTGAGATTTGGATTGCCAGAAGGTTTTTGTATCGGGTGAGGTGGTCTCAAGAAAATCCCAAAGGGTTGGGGGTGGAGGTGGTTTAATCTCCATGAATCCCTCGACAGGTGGGTAGAGACAAGAAAATTCCTTAAGCTAATGGTGGATAAATTATGAGGCATCCAATCTTGTTTTGGGCTTAGTGATCTTTTGGCCCATTTTGGAAGGATTGCGGTAGCCTAAGGGTGGAGGTGGTTTAATCTTCGGGTAGCCTTAGTCGTTTATGTTTATGTTAGCTTATGTGATCATTTGACCGATTTTTGTGAGATCGAGGGAGCATGAGGGTGGAGGTGGTTTAATCTCTGGGAATCCCCATTTGTTCATGCCTTGAGTCCCATATTCGTTCTTTGAATATGGCACGAGGATGATTGGATGAAAGAAATATTTGGTTCAGCTCAATATATGGTTGGGTGGTACATGGAAGTCCCTGACTTGGTTGGTTTTTTCATATGTTAATAAGAGTTATTTTCCTATTATATTATATGATTACTTGTACTTATGGTTATTATTTTGGTTATATGTTGATAATAAGCATGGTCCCATAACAGGTTCTAGCTATGGCTCTTGATATGTTTTGATTAGTTGATGAATGGTTAATGAATGAATGATCTAAAAAATGTTATTACAACTATTATGAGAGGGAATTAGACCTTATTGGTGATTCTAAGATAATTTTCAAACCCCTATGTTTAGATATGCATTCATGACCTGTAGATTACATGTTCACCATATGTTTGATGAAATGACTATCATGGTTAGGCCTGGTTAGGTCAAGTTCTTGATCAAGTTTTGTATGAATGGATTTGTCCTAATGTTATTTATTATTTTGGAAAGTTTCATTGAGTTATGGGAAGTGGTCTAAAGGCTAGCCTGAAATGGTGGCTCAGAATCCAGGACTGCACCCTCTGAACTGGAAGTTTTGGGCCATAACTGCACCCTTACATGCTTATGCATGTAGTTGGAGGCCTATAACCACATGGAGGCCTTTTCATGCATGTGGTTGTGGGCTTATGTTACTTAAAAATCAATCCAGCTCATGGTTTGGGCAATTGGAGTGGTTTTTTAGCTCCTGGGTGTCTTGTAACTCCTAAGGAAGGTTAGTAAAATTCTATTTTGTTGACTCACTTCCTTAATTGTACTTAGGAGGTTGATTCATGTCATAGTATCCCTCAACTCATGTTTACTTCCATAGGCAAGCTAAAGTGGGTAAGAGTGGGAGGGGTGGTTATAGTCTACAAATTGATGATAGGAATATTGTTTTATCTCACACCATCTAAACCAACCATCATGTAAGAAGTAGGTTTGGTGGCCATATTTCAAGTCTACCCCCGTGAAAATCATGTCATTTCTATCAAAAGGATTTTCAAATATTTGCAAGGCACAAAAGAATATGGGTTGTGGTATGCTATAAGAAGAGACTTTAAATTAAAGGCCTATAATGATGTTGATTAGGCAGGCAACATTGATGACAGGAAGATCACCTCTGGTTAAACATTCTTTCTAGGAGATTGCTTAGAGTCTCGGGTCAACAAGAAACAAGACTTCATCTCTCTATCAACTACTAAAGCATATTATATTGCATCTACCACCTGCTACTCACAAATTCTCTAGATGAAGTAGACCTTGAAGGACATTAAGGTAGAGTTGACTGATCCAATTCCAATCATGTGTGACAACACTAGTGTTATCAACATCTCTAGGAATCATGTCATGCACTCAAAGACCAAGAAAATTCCTATGAAGTTTCTTTTCTTAAGAGAGCAAGTGGTTGCTAATGTTGTTAGACTTGAACATGTGGCCACTAAAGAACAACTTGTAGGCATCTTCACTAAGCCACTTGCAAAATATCCCTTTATGTATCTCTGGAAGCAGATAGGATTTGTGACTCCTCCCAAATGACTCAATTACAATGAGTTTTGGTAGCTACTCAACTTGAAGGATCAACTGAAGAGTAGATTACAATGTTTCAGGGGGATACTTCAAAAGGATCCTTTTCCATTAATGACAAAGGGGGAGAAGATTAGTAATGCTAAGGATAAGAACAACGATGAATAAAATCATGCCTAGTTTCAAGAGGAGCTTAGTTTATTGCCATCAATGCCAAAGGGGGAGATTGTTGCACAGTTGGCATTGTCTAAATAGTTGGTGGAATCTGGTATGTTGGAATTGATGTCAACCAGACTAGCATTGAGGTTAGAGGTAGCAGATGTCAGTGTTGATGACCATGTTTTTCAAGGGGAGTCCCATGGTTGCTACAATATTCGGTAGAGAATCATCATAGTAGTAGGCTTAGTGCAGAATCCATAAAAAGATGACTATAATGGTTGGGGAGCCCTAGACTTTGGAGAATATTTTTTCTCAAGATATCAGCCTAGTTTCTCATGAAAGAGGCACAGATGGAAAGTGCTTGGAAATATCTTTCCAACGCTATGTGGAAGTATACAAATGGCCATCTGGATCAAACGATATGGTTAGAAAAGGTAAGGATCTTAAAGCCTTAAGTAGTAATTCGCAGAAACCTGGAAGGCCCGGAAGCCCGGAGGCTTATTTAAAATGGTTATGAGATTGCATTGAGTCGTGGTAGTGGGAAACCTGGAACCCTCAAATCCCAGAGGTTTATTTAAAAGGTTACGATATTGCATTGAGCCAGGGTAACGGGAAGCTCACAACCCCAGAAGGCTCGAAATCCTAGAGGTTTACTTAAACAAAAGGTTATGGGATGGAATTAACCTGAGGTAGTAGGAGTAGTACGCAAAATCCCAGAGGCATGGAAGCCCATAAGGAATAAGGGGAAAATGATAAAGCGTTGGGATTGTGTGGCAAGTAATAGAGACAGGTGATGGAAGTTCTTGCCGAGATTTGACAGTCTATCAAATATCGATAGGCATACCTAGGACTTATTTTTGTGAATATTTCACGTGTTATGGTAACCAAGGGCTTTCAAGCTATGAATAGAGAAAATAACTATGGGCAAACATTTAAATGGCTTAGGGTACTGACTGATATTAGAAGTGGTGCACTCTAGTGGGCCAATGCTTGGGAGCCCGAAAGCTTGTAAGTCTTGTGAAATGGAATTTAAAGAAAGGTTACGAGTACCAGGGCATCTGAGATTCGTCTCTATAGTGGCATATGCTTAAAGGTATGGATGATTCAAAAAATCTTTGCCCTGATGAGTTTACAGCTCCAGTGCACAGTATACAAAGGACGTATGAGTCAAAAACTAATTTAAATACACACAGATAGGTTGGTGCCATTGTATTAATGGAAACTATAGAAACAAGCCTCCTTTGATCTTACTTTCACGCCATGAGAAATTGATTGGAATATGGATCAGGGACACCATATTAGTGAATTTGTGAGCTCTAATGGCATGTTACAACTAGAGAAAGAAGAGGAAACATAAATGAAGTACATTTTGATATCTGTGGGCATTTAATTATTGAGTGTGCAAGGTAGACTAGGATTAAATTCCCATGATGGAGAATCCACAGGTTCCCATTCTTATATTTAATGAAGGTGCAATGTCCTTGCAGTTTTGATGGAACAATAGTAGAGAGATTCATTAAGAAGCACGCTATCAGGCACTGAGCAACAGAGACAACAAGAGGACAATAGAGATAACATCTACCTTTGTGCAAAAGAGGAACAAAACTTAGGATTTCCTTTGAGAAAAGTGGGGGATGTTGCAATTGTTTTGAGTTTGAGTGTGTATGGAGCAGAGAACTAAGTGTCGAGAGTAAACTATGTTTACAATAGAGAAGAGGGTCGAGACTAATCTTATCGAGCAGTAGAGTTGTAGAGCTGAAGGGAAAGAGTTGGTGTAGTAGTAGATCAGGTATGTGTGTGTGAGAGAGAGAGAGAGCATTTGTATTAGCCTTTGTTTTCAGCCTGAAAATTGTATGAAGAGTATAACAGTGGCTAGAGTAGGTAGTGGCCTACATTCATAAGAGGTTGGAGCCTCTTGGAAAGTAGTGGCTTTCTATGTGAAGGGGTTTGGGGCCTCTTGTGACTGGGTGCTCACAACCAACATGGTATAATTAAGTGGGTGCTTAATTTACATCGTAATAACAAATAGACTAGTGGTTTTCTCCCTTTGGGTTTCCATGTAAAAATACTTATGCCAATATGTGTGTGCTACTCAATTGATGAATTGTGTGCTCATGTGAATGATTTTCTTTACTATACATTTATATTGTAGTCTGAACGCTCTTACGAATACCTAGTAGAAGTTAAAAGAAATATAAGAATTGATCTTAAATTCTAATAACCTCTCTATTTTTGATTCACCCCCTCTCTCAGTAATTCCTTATTCCAACACCACTTTTTCATAAGCCTTTGATAGGTCCAATTTCAGGATTACTGCTTTCAAATTTGAATCTTATATTGAATGAAACAACTCTTATGCAACTGCCACAACATCATGAATATTCCTATTTTGGAGAAAACCAAATTGCTCCTTAAAAATGAAAGAGGTGAGAATTGGCTTCAGTCCCCTAGTAATGATCTTAAAAATCAATTTACAAATTAAATTACAACATGAAATTGGTCTATAATTGACAAAGGAACACCCTTCATATTATTTTGGAATGAGGCATAGAAAGGTGGAATCAAAGGAACATGAAATTTTACTAGATATTTGTGATTTTGTAATAGTCCTCGGTAAGTCCTCCTTAATCAAATCATAAAACCCTAGATAAAACTCCACTAGGAAGTCATCACAACTCAGACTTTTTTACTTTTGCATTGAGTTTAAGGTAGCTAGCACTTCTTGATTAGAGACTTCCTCTTAATGAAAATCATTCATCCCATCAGAGGCCCAATTGGGAAATTTGGAGACCACTTGAATAATTTATTGTATAAGACATACTTGAGCAACTTCTCAGAGGGATTGAAAAAAATAGACTCCCTATGTTTCTTTGTGTGAAAAAGAATGTAGATAAGTGCCATTTGAATCCATGATGATTCAAATAGTATTGACCTACTTGCTCGATTTTGTGAAATGATGGAAAAAAAAAATATTACAGTCTCTTACCACAAGCTAGATAGGCCAACTTTTCAACCACCATTGCTCCTCCTTTCCCAATAGGATAGAATGTCTCTTACCTTTCGGTTATTTTAGAAGATTCAAATGGTCATAAGAAAGAGAGTTGGATTCCACATATGAGTAGAACTTAGTAAGACAATCTTCCACTTTGAAAAGCCTTTCTTTCCTCCTAGCATATAAATCCTTTGCCAACCCCTTGGAGACCTACTTGATTGTATCCATTTTTATGGTAATTTACTCATAAAATAAGTAGAGTCCAAGCAGGATAAATGTCTACAATGATTGGCTACGAAAGCATGATAATCATTCTCTTCCAACTAGGAAGGATTGAAATGAAAGGGGATGGACTTCACTCCTCCTAGAAGAGAAAAATGGAGGAAGACAGGCCTATGATCAAAGATCCTTCCAACCTCCATAAATGGTTTGAAGGAGAAAAAAATATTCATAAGAGATTCTGACACCAAAAATTGGTCTAGTCACTTAGAGACTTCATTTACCCTAGGGTTTATGTTCATCCATGTGGGGGAAAGGTTGATCAGTTCCATGCCCAAAATATGATTTCTAATCATAAAATCTACAAACAATTGGTGTTGAGGATCCAGACGATTTCTAGGCCCCCAGACTTCCCACACAGAGAGAGTAAATATGAGATCACAATTGAAGATTGCATACTAGTCCACAAGAGCCCCTACATTTTCCAAATCCTTCCAAAAGGGCTCATGATCATAATAATGGCCACACACATTAATGATAGAGAAGGATAAAGAACAATCTTTATGTTGGGAACAGGATCCCCCAAGGATAGTTTTGGGGCTAAAAGCCCATGTTTTGGGTTGAATTTTGAAGTAAAGTTGTAAAGTCTCCGCATTTTGTGGTCACGAAGCGCGAAGGTGTCATGAGTCATAAAGGGTTTTCCGCACTTAATTTTGTAAAGTAAAGTCAGCTGTAAAGATCTACCCATGGTCTGCAGACCATTGGATTGTATAAAAAGAGCTAAGTAAGTAAGCTCTAAGTAGTCTTAACGAGTCATGAATTGTAGTAAGAATCCTTGAGCGATAAGGAGAAAAGTCTAAGTTCGGGTCCTAACATAGGTAGAGGCTCTGTAGCTGAGTGTGTAGAGGCCTAGGGTAGAAGTCCACTATGTGCGGACGCCTGCAGCTATGTGCGGAGGGCTGATAGAGTTTGTAATCGTCTGAAGATATCAATAAAGACAAGTATTCTATGAATTCTATGTATTTGTTTCCTATTAATGCATCTTGTCATATTGTGTATGAATTTCATTTAAAATACTGATGTGATGCGCAAATGTATGTAATTATGTTGGATAATTGAATGAAAATAAGGATATTTGTTTACGTGGTGCTAACTGTGATTATCTGATAAGATAAGTAAGATTCTTAAGATAACTTGGGAATCTGTGCAATACGTCGCCTTAGTAGCGTGAAAGTATATGAACTGAAGGCTAGGGTTGCACGAAGGTCAATTGTACCCTTTAGCGAAGGTATCGAAGGGAGGAATAAGGGGCTAGGCAGACATAGCCCTAGACCTGTGTGAACGCAGGAATAGAAGGAATAAACCGACATCACGACCATCTCAGGGTGTGGAAACTTGGTTCCAGCATCCCCCCATACTGCTTCGAGTGAGACTTCGATCCACGTTCCGCAGGCTGATGCCGAAAGGGCCAGTACTATAGGGATTTGTTTGGCTAACTAATGCTGAACCTCAGTCAGGCCCCACCAAGCCAAAAAATGGTTCCGTTGTTGGGACCAAAATTTGCATAAGAGATGTGCGATGTCGTATCACTGGAATCCAACTAAGAAAGAGATCGGAGACTGGTTGGATAGGAAGATCCATGAATTCGTGGCGCAGGAGAACAGAAACCCGCGACTGACAAAGGAATAATGGCTAGATAGGTACCTATATATAGAGATCCATGAGATATTTTTCTATTCCTTTCTAGTTGAGCTATACAAGTGGATCGCGAAGCTAGCAGATAGCCAAGGAAGGTGGAGACTTGACGGTCCTATTGTTTGGACCTCGGAGCTAGTATAGAGATTGGAAGAATCTAAGGATAAGATCGCCTGCGCTATCAATAAGAACACAAACATCGTGACTCGTCCTCGAGTCACTCGATAGGTGTTGGGTGTGAGATCCCCCAAGGGCTATTTTGGGGCTAAAAGCCCATATTTTGGTCCAATTTTGTAATCCAAATATAAAGACTCCGCATTTTGTGGTCGCGGAGTGTGTAGATGTTAAAGAGTCATAGGGTTGTCTGCCCTTATTTTGATAATGTAATGTCAGTTGTAAAAGATCTACAGGACCATGGGATTGTATAAATAGAGCTAAGCTCTCAGTAGTTAGAGGCAATAATGATGGAGAAGAAGATCGAACATGTATGAGAGATAGCTTTGAAGTAGAAGTCTAAGTGTGGGTTGTAGCATAGGTAGAGGCTCTGCAGCTGAGTGCACAGAGGCCTAGAAGTTCATAGCTGAGTGCGCAGACTCCTGCGGCTGAGTGCGCAAGGCGTGCCGAGTCTGTAATTGTTCAAAATTATTAATAAAGAGAAGTATTCTACAATTTCTGCGCCTTTATTTCCTGTTTACGCATCTGATATATTGGGTATGAATTTTACTTATAATGCTTATATGATGTGCGAATGTATGTAAATGTAATGGTTAAGTGAACGAAAGTAAGAACATCCATTTACGGGAAGCTAACTAAGATCTGTTAATAAGATAAGTAAGACACTTAGCGTAGTTTGGGAAATATCTCAGTTCGCTGCCCTAGCAGCATGAAAGTATACCAACCCATGGTTAGGGCTACGCGAAATCCGATTGTATCCTTTCATGAAGGTACTGAAGGATGGAATGGAGGGCTAAGAAACCTGCATGTAGGCAAGTATAGCAGAAATAAACCGACATCACAACCATCTCAAGGTTGCGGAAACTTGGTTCCAACATCCCCCATACTGCTTCGGGTGAGACTTCAGTTCGCACTCCGCGGGCTGATGCTGAAAGGACTAGTAGTGTAGGGATTTGTTTGGCTAACTAACGTTGAACCTGGGTCAGGCCCCCTCAAGCCAACAAATGGTTCCATTGCTAGGACCGAAATCTGCATAAGAGATGTGTGATGTCGTATCACTGGAATCAAACTAAGAAAGAAATCGAAGGCTAGTTAGACAGAAGGATTCACAAGTTCACGGCACAAGAAAACAAAAACCCACGACTGTCAAAAGAACAGTGGTTGGACCGATACCTGTATACAGAGATCCATGAAATATTTTCCATATCCTTCCCTATTGAGCTATATGAGTGGATCATGAAGCTAGCAGATAGCCAAGGAAGGTGGAAACTTGACGGTCTTATTGTGTGGACCCCAGAGCTAGTGCAAAGGTTGGAAGCATCAGAGGATAAGATTGCACGTGCTGTCAATCATTAGCTCGATCGCATCATAGGACGATTTGTTACTAAGTTCGCGGTTGACACCTCAACCAGCTATAGCGAGGCAGAGCGATGCTTTTCAAAGGACCGTGAGGTAAGTACGTAAAATCTTTGAATACTTGGATTAAAATGTTGTTGTGCGAAAAATAGGTTATGTAGCTACCTTCATGTTTGGGGCTACACGAAGTAGAAAGGTTTATAGAAACAAAGGAAATAAGGGTCCAGAGCATAGCCCCTTGATTTTGCCTCCGCAAGGGGACAAAGAAGGGATCGCAAAGGTCTCTCCGCAAAGTGCTATTTAGATGATAAGACAAGGATTTCCACAAATTCCACCTCCACCCACACCATCACCGACTTCACCACCATCACGTCCAACTTCACCCATACCACCTACACCTCCACCGCAATTCAGTATGCCAAACACAGTGAAATTCCCTTTGTTCAAAGGCTTGGGAAATGAGGACCCGGACCAATTCTAGTTCGTAGTGAGGGTTATATGGGAAGCTCAAGGTGTTATAGATGACCATATAAAGAAAGCAACACTGATTAGTGCTCTGCAAGATCGCACACTAACTTGTTATATTAAGTACTCCAATAGTAAACTGAATGTTAAAGTAGCGGATCCAAGTAGATCACGATGCTACCAGGCGAGACACCTTAGGAACTAGATCAAAGGCTGAAATGTACGATCCATGAAGCCAACATGAATTTGATAGACGAAAGGCATCACAAGTGGTTTGTGGCTTCACTACTACTACACTTAAGGAGTGCGCTATCGCAAAAGAAGATAACAACTCAGGCAGAGGCCTTGGAGATTTTCATGAGACTACACGAGACTCTGATACAGGTTCCTAATCTAGGAGTTTAGAAGATCCACACGCAGCTAAAGAATCTACGCCTTGAGATGCAAAGTTTGAAGTAGGATAGGATGGTTCGGCCAGAGGTACGCAAAGAGGTATGGTGCGTGAAATTCAAGAGTCAGGGTCATGACAAAGACCACTACCCGATCTTTACAAATTACCTCGCGGGAGGAGGATCGGTGCCTTTAAGGCTGGAAGCTCAAGTAGGACCTAACGTGGTGCCTGCTTTATGGTGTGCTATATGTTAGGTAGTCGGAAAACATGCCACGGACAATTGTCACTTGTTATAGAAGTATGTGCAAACTCTACAACAATTGTTCTGCAACTTTTGTAGATCGGTGGGACATGATGAGCATACTTGCAGGAGCTATGAATTGATGATAGATAGAACGCCTGCCTACAGAGTTCAAGACAAAACGCGGCCCCTTGACCAGAATGCAAGGATGGCACAGATGAGATTTCAGGGGCACGGATGAGGTCGAGGAGGAGGAGGACCTGGTAGAGGTCAAGGAAAGTTGATTTGCTAGAATTGCAAAGGACCAGGACACTATGCCCACGATTGCACTAATCCAACGTGTCTATTGTGCAAGTATTACACAGTGTTTGATAATGAAACAGAAGATTGTCCTATGCTGATAGCTAGGATATGTGACCAAAGGCGCGCTACCACCTCCCCTGACTCAGAACCTGCAGATGATGAGGTATGAGCCGCGCGAGGAAGATCTGAACATAAATATAGTGCTCTGAAGTGGAATCGCGATGGGAGATGACAAGGGGAAACATCCAGAAGACAGTCCCTGGGTTCGCAAAGCCCCAGCGAAATAGGTTGAGTTCAATTTGGAGCATGCCTACGAAACCTTCATGGAAGCTAAGAAGAGCTTTGATGAGGCCTCCACTTTAGGAAGCAAAGATAAGCCTGAGCCAGAGATGGACCCCTCCATGCTCACTACTTTCCTAGAAACTTGTATGAAGTTACTGCGTGACAGTAAGGCTGTGAAAGGGTTACAAGAACTTATCAATAGATGTGATGGGACCGCAACATGAGAACCACGTGTAGTCCGGAAGATCAGAAAACATAAAACAAGGACAGGGCAGGAAATGAGACTCACCGCACAGATTGGAGAACATGAAATGGATCAAGTCATTCTAGATTTGGGATCAGATGTGAATGTTTTACTGAAACAGACATGGGATCAAATGGGGAGACCTGTGCTGTAATGGTCTCCGATTCAGCTGAGGATGTTGAATCAATGATTTGGGATCAGATGTGAATGTTTTACCGAAATAGACATGGGATCAAATGGGGAGACCTGTGCTGTAATGGTATCCAATTTAGCTGAGGATGTCAAATCAATAGAAAATCATACCCATGGGGCGACTGTAGGGAGTAACCATGGATATTGAAGGAGTGAGCGCACTGGCAGATTTTGAAGTAATAGAGATTATGGACGACAGCAATCCCTACCCTGTGCTCCTGGAATTGAATGGGCTACTGATATGAATGGGGTAATCAATCTGAAGAAGTGAAAGATGAGCTTTGAGAAGAAATCATTGTGCATAACAATACCCCTGGGTCCTGCTGAGGGATTGCGCTATACGGAACTAGTACATGACTATGAAAGTGATGATGATCTAGACGTCATCTATAAGATAACAGCATGAGACCAAGAGTGGGTGAATCCCACCATGGATGGAAGGATTACATGGGAGCACGAGAGTTCCTACACTTTGGATTCCGACAAAGAAATATAACGATGGTAGAATCAGTTACATGAAGTAACTACGTTGAATTGCAACATGATGACCCGGTCGCTACGCTGCACGTCGAAAGAAGTAAATAATTTTCCTACTTATGATGGTCTAAATGAGGTAGATACCTTCTTGGATGCATTTGAAAGGGAGGTTTCAGAAAAGAAACGTTTCTAGGCCTTGGACTAGGTACTGTGCGCTACGCCCGCAAGATGGTGGGGTATGCACAAAGGGAGCTTTGATGATTGGCGCGAATGTAGGAGAATGATGCGAGCATGATTTGGAAAGCCTAAGATGCAACTGGAAGATAAGTATGATGGGTAGGATGATCCACATGCGCATCTGGCCAAATGGACATAGGCTTATGGAGAAAAACCTCAACCTGAGTGGGTGCACCTATTTTGTCATACCCTGGATGTTATCCCAATGAATTGGTATATAGAAATAGAGCTCCACCATGGGACAGGTGAATGGGATATCCTACGCAAAGGATTCATGATGACATTCAGTTTTGAGGATGGATTTGACAGTATTGATGAAGCGCTACAAGAGGTGAAACCAACTATCTTTAGGATACCGCAAGATCCTTTAGACCTGATTCGGCCTGAATGGGCTACTCAGTTGAGTCACACACTGGAATG
Organism: Pinus tabuliformis; assembly: GCA_031772625.1. Classification (NCBI taxonomy): domain Eukaryota; kingdom Viridiplantae; phylum Streptophyta; class Pinopsida; order Pinales; family Pinaceae; genus Pinus; species Pinus tabuliformis. The sequence continues at coordinate 1,556,378,269 of CM062819.1, forward strand.
TTATAATGTAACTGCTGAAGAGGAGGATGAGGATCCATGAAAGATTAACATTCCAGAAATAGAAGGCCACCGCGAGGTTCAAGGACCACAGATTGAGAACCCTGATATAACCACGTTGGTGAAAACTAAACAGGTGAACATTGGTACGGAGGCAGAACCCAAATTCGCAAATATTGGAGACTACTAGGACGACGTGACGTTTGATAAGGTCGCTGAATTACTCCCACGAATATTGGGACTTATTCTCGACAAAGTTTATGGATTTGAAAGGAATAATCAAATATCTAGGAGTGATGAATATCACGTTAAAACCTAATGCGAAGCCAATTAAGTAGAGGCCTTACTGCTTAAATCCAAAATACAAGGAGAAGGTCTGCTTAGAGCTAGACAAAATGTTAGCAGTCGATATCATTGAGCCTGTGGAAGAATCTGATTGGGTAAGCCCAATGGTGGTGCAAGAGAAGAAGCAGAAGGATGAGATAATGATATGCGTGGATCTCAGAAAATTAAATGACACCTGTGTGTATGATTCTTTCCCAACTCCATTCACGGATGAAGTGTTGGACAAGGTATGTGGTCAGGAAGCATATTCTTTCACTAATGGGTTCTCTGGGTACCACCAAATCAAAAGCGCATCGGAGGATAGGAGCAAGAAAACCTTCGCAATTGAATGGGGCTGCTTTCAATATACTGTAATGTCGTTTGGATTGAAGAATGTGCATCGAGACAGTGGAGGAAACTACTAATTTGGAGGATGGATTACCGGACGCACAACTCTTTGCTGTGTGCATCGCGGATGGACATTTTGAGGATATAATGTACTTTCTAACAACTGGAACTGCGCTGGAAGGATACTCTATCCAGCAAAAGAAGGAATTAGTGGTGCGCACGACAGACTTCTCTGTCATTGTTGGGCATCTATACAGGATGGGAAATGATGAAATACTGCGAAGGTATGTACCTGAGTTTGAACGAAGCAGTATCCTCACGGATGCTCATGGGGACGCCGCAGGAAGACATTATGCAGGGAGAGCAACCGTGCAGAAGGTCCTATGCGCTGGCTTGTGGTGGCCAACCCTTCATCGGGATTCAAAATAATATTTCAAGGCATATGATGTATGTCAGCGGACAGGCAGGACATCGCAGAGGGATGAAATGCCTTTGAATCCACAAATGACGTTGCAACCTTTTGAAAAGTGGGCAATATATTTTGCAGGACCCATTCAACCTCAAGGGAAGACAAGCACGAGGTATATTATCACTGCGACGGAGTATTTGACTCGTTGGGCAGAAGCGCGCCCGGTGAAGAATTGCATGGGCACAACTGCTACAAAGTTTCTATTTGAACATGTACTAACACGATTTGGATGTCCAAAGATCTTGATGACCGATCGTGGTATGCACTTCCTAAATGAGACAATCAGCGCACTAACGGAGGAATTTCATGTGTATCATCAAAAGAGCACACCTTATCACCCACAAGCTAACGGGACAGTGGAGGCATTCAACAAGGTGCTTGAAAACGCATTGACCAAGGTATGTAATGCTCAATGAAGTGATTGGGACCTACGCATACCTGTAGTGTTATGGGCTTGTCGAACAACATGCAAGAAGTTGATGGGACAAGCACCTTTGATCTGAAAATGGAATGTACTTTTTTAAGGGTGCAAGGTATCCATTTCCCATAATTTCAAATGTGAGCTATACACTCCAAGTGACTTCTAAAAATGTGAAAACTTCTTATTTCTTATACAAAGATACATTGTAGGGGCATTCAGCGGACATGTCACCTCTAAAGAGAGGATGAGTTCCAGAGGTTACCTAGCCCTCTACAGGCTCTGCCTAAAGAAATAACGAAGTACACACTTAGAAGTCTTTGACATACACATACTTGAAGTTTGATGTCTTGCAGAATAAGACAAATAACTTTCTGCAGCTGAATAGGTGATTATGTGTGTATGCAAGTTATGTATATTTCTTGTTTAACACTTTATATCAGTTTTGTTTAGCATATCATCTTTAGCAAATAAAGACATCAAAATGATGAAGCAGTTCACCCCTTCTGGGCTACATCTGCTGGACCAAGCCTCTCAAACTAGGCTTGTCCTCTTGTATTAAAAATGCTACAAAGGCTAATACAAGAATATAAGTGTCTCGAAAGACAGATATGACTATAAATATAGAATCAAAAGATAGGAATTAGCTAAACATGCTCTTTCCCAAACACTAAACAGTGAAATTGTACCTTATACAGTACTTTCCCCAATTGGCCCTAGTGGCCCTTTAAAATTGCATGGAGAATTTCGAGGTGACGATGACCTCAATTGGTTCTGAAACCTCTTCCATTAGACTTAGAAGGTTGAAAATAGCAGACATATGCTTTTGAATCACCAAAAATGGATGAACATAGCCCCCAAACAGCTCAAGCACTGAAATGGCCCTAGTGGCCCTGAAAGCTTCCCTGAAGCTAAACAGTGAGAAGAATGCCTCAACAGGAAAAATGAACTATAGAAATGGATTCAGAATGTTGAAAACCTTCAGGATTGACCTTCGTTCCACATTCACTGGCTGCACAATTCCCAATGCAGCTCCCAAACTGATTTGGCCCTAGTGGCTCCTGGAACTTCCATGAAGCAAAATCACCTGCAAATGACCTCAGATGGCTATGAAACCTATGCCAATGGCTTCAGAAGGTCGAAGAGACCCAAAATCAAAAAAAAAATCGTCCAAAACCTCCTTTCCTAGCCAAAGTTATGGCCATTTACTCCCAACTGCCAGCTGGTCCTAAAAAAACTCTGGCTAACTTTAGTTGGAGTCCAGTTAACTCCGCCAATTATGGCAGGTCCACCCAAAAACTCTACCATCTTAACTGCACATTAACTGTTAGTGGACTTCCAGTTCAGTTTTCATGTGAGCGCGGTTTACGGCTTGGCGTTTCTGCATGGGATTGTGTGCCAGCACATTTTGTTGACCTGCCCTTAACTGCATGTTAACCCCACACTTTGTGGTAATGTGACCACGTATTAACATGTGGTGACTGTTAGCTTTAGCACTGTTATGAAACCAGCTCACAAAAAGATAGAAAAGAGAGATCCACGCCTTAGAATTCAGCCTCTTCGAGGGGGCAACCTCCTTTACATTACATAAATGAACAATTCTTGGATGATACAAATGACAAAACCTCCTTTCTATATATAGGAGTCTAAGGAGTCACAATATAATCCAGCCGACCTAACAATAATAATATAAAGCCACAAAAATAACAATAGAGGGATTCTATGGGGCACAGAAATAACAATATGGGGGTAATAGGGGCACAACAATATAAATAAGGGGTATAACTACAATAGTAATGGGGTAATCACTAGTATTATAGGGACCCAACATGCCCCTCTCCTTCAAAAAAGTGTTGTCCTCAACGCTTGAGTAGTTCTGGATACTTCTGCATAAAATTCTCATCCTCCCATGTGGAATCTTCAGCGGATAAGTTCTTCCACTTGATAAGATACTCTGAAATTGATCGATTTCGTAGCTGTCGAGTTCTTGTTTCTGTGACTGCTTCCGGTTCCAATATAATTTTTCCTTCCTCGTCAAGTTCTGGCAATATTGTTTGAATTGGGAGCTTGTCACCTATAACCTTCTTTAAACATGAAACATGGAAAACTGGGTGCAATCGAGAAGCTGCAGGAAGCTCCAATTTGTATGCCATAGTACCAATCTTTTGCAACACCTTGTACGGACCATAATACTTTGGTGATAATTTATTATCCTTCTTAGCTTGCTTTAGGGACATTTGCTTATATGGTTGTAGCCGTAGGAATACCCAATCACCTACATCAAAACTTCTTTCACTGCGATGTTGATCTGCCTGTTGTTTCATTCTATTTTGTGCCAACACGAGGTTATCCTTTAAGAGTTGGAGGACTTGTTGTTGATGTTCGATGTGATGTTCCACTGCCTGAACCTTAGAATTTTCTCTTAAATATGATGTGATGGATGGTGGTTGATACCCATAAAGTGCCATAAATGGGGTCATTTTTGTTGCTGTATGGAAGGAAGTGTTATACCACCATTCAGCCAGAGGCAACCATTTGACCCATTGTGTCTGTTTATCAGATACAAAGCAACGAAGATATCCTTCCAAACATTTGTTTACTATCTCAGTTTGCCCATCAGATTGAGGATGATAAGATGAGCTATGAGCTAACTGAGTACCAAGACAAGAAAATAATTCTGTCCAAAAATTTCCAGTGAAAATGGGATCTCTGTCACTTACAATAATCTTTGGGTTTCCATGTAGCTTTTGAATTGTTTCCATAAATGCAGTAGAAACTGTACTGGCTTTAAATGGATGTGATAATGCACAAAAGTGTGCATACTTGGTAAGTCTGTCAACTACCACCATGATGACACTCTTTCCCTCAGACTTGGGTAAACCTGTGATAAAATCCATTGAAACCTCCTCCCAACGTTGGCTTGGAATGGATAAAGGTTGTAATAGACCCGGTGTCTTAATTGTTTCAACTTTATTTTGCTGGCAAACCAAACATTCCGCCACAAACTTTTGAATATCTGATTTAAGGCCATCCCAAAAAAATTCCTTCTTAACCCTGTGGTAAGTTTTTAAAAATCCTGAGTGCCCTCCTAAGGGAGAAGTGTGCAATTCCATAAGAATCTTTTGTTTTAGCTGGGAATTCTTACAGAGGTATAAGCGATCTTTGTACCATAACGAATCATTTTTCCAGCTAAATGTATCAGAAGTACTGGAATCTTGTTGTAGCTTTCGAATAAGTGCCCACACTTCTTCGTCATTCTTCCATTCCTCCCTTGCTTCGTTTATCCAATCTGGTTGGATAATAGAAATGGCACACAACAATGCTTCCACATCCTCATCCTTTCTTGAGAGTGCATCTGCCACCACATTTTGCTTCCCTTTTTTGTAGATGATTTCAAAGTCATAACCCAACATCTTTGTGACCCACTTTTGTTGCTCTTCAGAGGATAATCTTTGTTCTAAAAAGTATTTAAGGCTATCATGATCCGTTTTTACCTTGAAGTGTCTTCCCATTAGGTAGGGTCGCCATTTCTTAAGTGCATGGAGTATTGCCAACATTTCCTTCTCATAAATAGCTTTGCTTAAAAACTTTCCCTTGATTGGACGACTTTCAAAAGCAATGGGTCTTTCATCTTGCATTAGAACAGCACCAATTCCATTTCCTGAAGCATCACATTCCACAATAAAGGTTTTTGTGAAGTCCGGTGTAGCTAAGACCGGTGCTTGGCACATTGCCTCTTTAAGATGTTCAAAGGCCTTTGTTGCTTCCGGAGTCCATGAAAATGAATCTTTCTTCAATAATGTTGTTAGAGGTGCTGCTATTCTCCCATAATTCTTAACAAACTTGCGATAATACCCTGTCAACCCAAGAAATCCTCGCAGATGCTTTATGGATGTGGGGATTTTCCATTCCTTAATGGCTTTAATTTTGCTAGGGTCTACCTTAACTCCTTCATGAGATACAATATGACCCAAATATTCCACCTCCTGGACTCCAAAGAAACATTTGGATCTTTTTGCATATAATTGTTTCTCCTCCAATAGTTGTAGCACCCTGTCAACATGTTCAACATGATCCTTCCAAGACTTGCTGTAGATTAGTATATCATCAAAAAATACTAACACAAATTTTCTAAGGAATGGTTTGAAAATTGAATTCATCAAACCTTGAAATGTTGAAGGTGCATTGGTAAGGCCAAAAGGCATGACCAAAAATTCATAATGACCCTCATGAGTTCTAAATGCCGTTTTCGGAATGTCTTCAATCTTCATTCTGATTTGATGATATCCCGAACGAAGATCCAACTTGGTGAAGTAAATTGATCCATGCAATTCATCCAGTAATTCATCAATAACAGGAATGGGGAACTTATCTTTAATAGTGAGCTTGTTGAGCTCCCTATAATCCGGACACATGCGCCATGATCCATCCTTCTTGTGCACCAATACTACTGGAGCTGAGAAAGAACTTTGACTCGGTTGAATTATACCAGCCTCTAGCATTTCTGCAACCATACGTTCAATTTCACTTTTTTGGACATAGGGATATCTGTACGGCCTGATGTTTGGAGGAACACTTCCTGGAATCAGATGAATAGCATGATCATGATCACGCATAGGTGGGAGACCTTTGGGAGTCTCAAATACCTTGGAATGATTGTCCAGGACTTTTTGGAGATCTGGAGAAATAGATGATTCCAATGTGGAAACATCTAGCGAACATAATTGTGCAATTACACCTCTTTGCTCCTTTTTTAGAAGCTTTGTCATGCCATTAGAGCTGATTATCTTTCCTGGTTTCCCTGCAATACCCCTTAATTCAACTTCCTTTCCTTCCACAGAAAATTTCATGAAAAGTTCTTGAAAATTAAAAGCTATTGTACCCAAGGATTGTAGCCATTGGACTCCTAGTACAACATCAGCACCTCCCATTGGAATGGAAAGCATTGGGCTAGTCAATACATATTCTCCCATGGATAGCTTGATATTATGGCACTTTCCAGAACAATTTATTGTTCCTCCATTTGCAATCATCACTTGACACTCTGGTGCTGGATATAGGAAGCAATTCAATTCTTTTGCTACCCTACAATGAATAAAATTGTGGGTGCTTCCTGAATCAATCAACACTATTACCTTTTTCTTCTTGATTTGTCCTTCTATCTTGATGGTTTGAGGAGTGGTAATTCCCGCCAATGCATTACAAGATATGGTCGGATTTATTTGTTCTTCATCTAGGCTTTGTTCCTGGAATATATCCTCTTCTTTTGACCTTTCTTGCTCCTTTTCTTCTTCCTCTTCACAATCTATGTAGAATAATTTCTTCTCAGCACACTTATGACCTTTTGTGTATTTGCTATCACAATTGTAACAAAGCCCTTTTGCTCTTTTTTCTTCCAATTGTTGTGGTGTCAACCTTGTAGGTTGTGGAAGACTATGGGCAACAACACTTCCGTCTTTATAGTTGTGAGTGGTATGCTTCCTAGTTGCCATAATTTTGCTTTCCATTTTTCTTGCTAACCTGAATGCCTTCTCTAATGAATCAGGTTCCCAAAGGCGCACATCATGTTGGATATTATCCTTTAAAGACCCTATGAACACATCAATCCTATGCTCCTCTGGAATATCTTTTACCCTTATGTTCAATTTTTGGAACTCCTCAATGTGCTCCATTATTGAACCCTTTTGTTTGAGACTTATCAATTGGCTAAAAAAAGTGTTGCTTTTTGTATCCTCATAATGTGCTATCAATTCTTCCGTAAAAATTGCCCAAGTGATAAATTGTTTACGAGAACAAAGCCATTGATACCATACAAACTGATTTGGTTCCAAATATAAAGTTGCCATACGTACCTTTTGTGTGTTTTGCACATTATTGAGATCGAAGAATTGCTCCATCTGTAATATCCATGTGGCGGGATCCTTGCCATCAAACTTCCTCATATCGATTTTTGGAACATGGTGAGTCTTCGATCCAACATTAGAGTCTATGGAATCATGATTAACATTTCTTTTGTTCTCATCATGAGTTTCCTTTACTACCTTTTCACCATTAGTGACCCTTTCTTGTAGCAACTTCTTCAATTCATCCATCTTATCATCCATGCCATCAAATTTAGCATCAATATTAGCTTCCATGCCATCCATCTTAGCTTCCATTCCCTTTATTTTAGATTCCACGCCATTTACCTTAGATTCCACGCCACTTATCTTAGCTTCTGTTAGCTTTTGTGAGCGTGACATTTGTTGCACTTGTTCTTGTAATTTTGATATATCATGTAGCATTTCTTCCTCTTCTTCATGAGTCATGCTAGAGCTTTCAGGTTCCTTACTAGGTGTTTGCATTTTCTTTCCTCGGGGCATCAGTTACCGATAATAATGTTTTACTATGCCCTTTGAATTCTGTTAAACCAAGCTTACACAAAAATTAAAAAAAAAACTACACACCTTTTTTCACTTTATAGAAGCCTGATATTGAATCTGATGTATCTCTGTAATTTCGGATCATCCAATTCTGAAATTGCTACCTGTAGTAGCCTTCTGTGTCCTCTTTCCAATGCCACAAGTCTGAGCCAAATTGGATTCTCCAAGGAAGAGTTATGTGAAATCTCCCACAGTGACTTGCTTTTAGACTGGTTCAGTAGAGCAAACTTGTACGACGTGCCACGAGTCACTGTTTCAACCTTTGAATCTGAAACACACACACAAGAAACTACAGTCCGTCCTCTTTCTGTACCTTTTTACGAAATTTCAATCCGATCCTCAGAGAGAGAGTTATGACGATTTTCCCCAGGTCACCTGTTTTGAATGTAATTCAGGAGTCTGCAAAAAAACCAACTTCCTCAGATCATATCTCCGACAATATCGCGAGAAAAGCTCTGAAATTTGGACCCAAGGTTCAGCGCCAATTTTTCTCAAATGGGTTTTTTTTGCGACTTCTGAAACGTCACAGAAAAAAAGTTATAGCGAAAATGCCACGATGACCTGTTTGGAGCAGCGAAACCCTAGAATCCAAAGCTCTGATACCAAATGTTATGAAACCAGCTCACAAAAAGATAGAAAAGAGAGATCCATGCCTTAGAATTCAGCCTCTTCGAGGGGGCAACCTCCTTTACATTACATAAATGAACAATTCTTGGATGATACAAATGACAAAACCTCCTTTCTATATATAGGAGTCTAGGGAGTCACAATATAATCCAGCCGACCTAACAATAATAATATAAAGCCACAAAAATAACAATAGAGGGATTCTATGGGGCACAGAAATAACAATATGGGGGTAATAGGGGCACAACAATATAAATAAGGGGTATAAATACAATAGTAATGGGGTAATCACTAGTATTATAGGGACCCAACAAGCACCGACGGTTTAGGGAGGAACCCACGGTTCCGGGCTTGAGGACATATGATATGGGGGCTGGCCTTTAGGGGCTGGCCCCCTTCGGGACCCACCCAAACCAACTTTAACATTTAAATAATGTTTGGTCCGCATTACATGCAAGTTCCACCGTTGTGGCCCAACGGTAAGGCGTGGCACTTGTGGACTGTAGGTCGCGGGTTCAATACTCCATCCGCCCACAAAATTTTGAAATGCGCCACATATACTGATGTCACCCTGGGCCACGTGGCAGCCTCCGGGCCTGCCACGTGGCATCCTGCCATTCGCTGCCCAAAAGGAATATTCCCTAGAATATTCCAAGGAATATTCTATGGAATATTCTTTTTTTATTTTTTATTTTTTGGGAAAAAAATTCAAAAATTAAGAGTCATTGGGCGATTTTGTTTTTGGCATAACTTCTGCATACGGAGACTGTTTTTCAAACTGTTTCCGGCGTCGGAATCAGGGGGACGAGCTCTTTCCAGACGTTCAATTTCGAACCAATTCTAAGCACTTTCATTTTTTAGCATTTTACGACACTTGGGACATGAGCACCTGATCACACCTCCCCATTGGGAAGCTTTTGGACCCCAAAAGCCTTCAACTACCTGTTAAAGAGGTGAGGGTACAACTCCCTCACTCTGTCCACCTCCATCCACTTTGCCTTGTTCAGTTTGCTGCCTTTGAAACCAACCCAAACATAATCTACATTGCCCCTCCTTGAAGTGCGTGTCCTTCTGTCAAGGATTGTATCTTCTTTCAGCTCATCTAAGAATTCTGGTGAGAAATCTTCTATAGATGGCAGTTGAACAGCACTTTCATGATCAGCAATCAAAGGAGGTTCATACAAACATAAGTTCTCCACATTGACAACAGAATACATTTGCATGTAGGAAGGCAAATCTAATTGAAAAGCATTATTTCCAACCTTCTTGAGGATTTTGAATGGACCATAATGAATAGGCTTCAGCTTTTTACCTTCTCCTTGCATCCTTTCCTTACTAATGTACAGCCATACCTCATCCCCTTCTTGAAACTTGTGATCAACTCTATGTTTGTCGTGTCTTTCCTTGTACTTGCCTTGACTCTTCTCAAGCTGTTCTTGAATTTGCTGATGTATTTGCTGAATTATTTCAATGAATAAACGAGCTTTGTTAATATCACTATGTCCCTCAATGGCGACATCTTTCTCAAGAATGAAATCAAGAGGTGATTTTGGCAAGTAACCAAAACAAGCTTCAAACGGTGAGGTGTTTGTGGAAGAGTGCTTGTTTAGCTAATTCCTATCTTCTGATTCTGTATTTACAGTCAGATCTGTCTTTTGAGACACTCATATTCTTGTATTAGCCTTTGTAGCATTTTTCATACAAGAGGACAAGCCTAGTTTGAGAGGCTTGGTCCAGCAGATGTAGCCCAGAAGGGGTGAACTGCTTCATCATTTTGATGTCTTTATTTGCTGAAGATAATATGCTAAACAAAACTGATATAAAGTGTTAAATAGCAAATATACATAACTTGCATACACACATAATCACCTATTTAGCTGCAGAAAGTTATTTGTCTTATTCCGCAAGACATCAAACTTCAAGTATGTGTATGTTAAAGACTTCTAAGTGTGTACTTTGTTATTTCTTTAGGCAGAGCCCATAGAGGGCCAGGTAGCCTCTGGAACTCATCCTCTCTTTAGAGGTGACATGTCCGGTGAATGCCCCTACAGTCTATCTCTGTATAAGAAATAAGAAGCTTTCACATTTTCAGAAGTCACTTGGAGTGTATAGCTCTGATACCATCTGATCTAAAAATGGAATGTACTTGTTTAAGGGTGCAAGGTATCCATTTCCCATAATTTCAAATCTGAATTTGAAACTACTTGTAAATGGTTTGCAAGGTATTCAATTCAGTAATATACATGTTTAAAACATGTCCATGTCTTGCAGAAAAAAACAAATGAAATTTTCAACTGTTCATGACCCATTTAATTATAGCAGATTTATTTCATTTTACTGTTTAACACACTAAAACGAATTTGTTCTGCAAAATAAATCAACCACAGATGCAAAAGAAGTTGATAAAGCAGTTCACCCCTCCTGGGCTACGTCTGTTGGGTTCAAGGCTCCCAAATGGGCCTGTCCTCGTTTTAATTAAATGCTCAAAATGAATATACAGCTGAATAAAAGCCTCTACAGGTGGAATAGACTGTAAAAACGGATTAAGAACACTTGAATCCTTCAGTATTGACTATTGGTTCACCTCCAATGGGTACCTGCAACCCTATACATCTCTCACAATACTGGGCCCTGGTGGCTCCTAGAACTTCCACGGCACCAAAACCTCTGCAAATGACCTTAGATGGCTGTAAAACCTATGCCAATGGCTTCAGAAGGTCGAAGAGACCCAAAATCAAAAAAAAATTCGTCCAAAACCACCTTTCCTAGCCAAAGTTATGGCCATTTACTCCCAACTGCCAGCTGGTCCTAAAAAGACTCCAGCTAACTTTAGTTGGAGTCCAGTTAACTCCGCCAATTATGGTGGGTCCGCCCAAAAACTCCGCCATCTTAACTGCGCATTAACTATTAGTGGACTTCCAGTTCAGTTTGCATGTGAGCGTGGTTTACGGCTTGGCGGTTCTGCATGGGATTGCGTGCCAACACATTTTGTTGACCTGCCCTTAACTGCATGTTAACCCCGCACTTTGTGGTAATGTGACCACGTATTAACCTGTGGTGACCATTAGCTTTAGCACCGGTGGTTTAGGGAGGAACACACAGTTTCGGGCTTGAGGACATATGATATGGGGGCTGGCCTTTAGGGGTTGGCCCCCTTCGGGACCCGCCCAAACCAACTTTAACATTTAAATAATGTTTGGTCTGCATTGCATGCAAGTTCTGCCATTGTGGCCCAACGGTAAGGCATGGCACTTGTGGATTGTAGGTCGTGGGTTCAATACTGCATCCGTCCACAAAATTTTGAAATGTGCCACATATACTGATGTCACCTTGGGCCACGTGGCGGCCTCCGAGCCTGCCACGTGGCATCTTTCCATTCGCTGCCCAAAAGGAATATTCCCTAAAATATTCTATGGAATATTCTTTTTTTAATTTCTTTTTTTTTGGGAAAAAAAATTCAAAAATTAAGAGTCATTGGGCGATTTTGTTTTTGGCATAACGTCTGCATATGGAGACCGTTTTTCGAACCGTTTGTGGCACTAAAATCAGGAGGATGAGATCTTTCTAGACGCTCAATTTTGAACCAGTTCTGAGCACTTTCATTTTTGAGCATTTTACGACACTTGGGACATGAGCACCTGATCACACCTACCCATTTGGAAGCTTTTGGACCCCAAAAGTCTTCAACTACCTGTTAAAGAGGTGAGGGTATAGCTCCCTCACTCTGTCAACCTCCATCCACTTTGCCTTGTTCGGTTTGCTGCCTTTGAAACCAACCCGAACATAATCTACATTGCCCCTCCTTGAAGTGCGTGTCCTTTTGTCAAGGATTGTATCTTCTTTCAGCTCATCTAAGAATTCTGGCGAGAAATCTTCTATAGATGGCAGCTGAACAGCACTTTCATGATCAGCAATCAAAGGAGGTTCATACAAACGTAAGTTCTCCACATTGACAACAGAATACATTTGCATGTAGGAAGGAAAATCTAATTGAAAAGCATTATTTCCAACCTTCTTGAGGATTTTGAATGGACCATAACGAATAGGCTTCAGCTTTTTACCTTCTCCTTGCATCCTTTCCTTACTAATGTACAGCCATACCTCATCCCCTTCTTGAAACTTGTGATCAACTCTATGTTTGTCGTGTCTTTCCTTGTACTTGCCTTGACTCTTCTCAAGCTGTTCTTGAATTTGCTGATGTATTTGCTGAATTATTTCAATGAATGAATGAGCTTTGTCAATATCACTATGTCCCTCAATGGCGACATCTTTCTCAAGAATGAAATCAAGAGGTGATTTTGGCAAGTAACCAAAACAAGCTTCAAACGGTGAGGTGTTTGTGGAAGAGTGCTTGGCACGATTGTAAGCATGTTGTATGTAGTGAAAATGTTCATCCCAAAGCTTGGGATGCTTGCTGCAATAACCTCTCAAGAGGTGCACAATGGTTCTGTTCACAACTTCTGTTTGTCCATCTGTTTGCGGATGGAAAGTAGTACTTTTCTTCAACTTTGTGTCCATCATCTCCCATAGATTGGACCAAAAATTCGCCACAAATCTGGAATCCCTGTCACTAATAATGGAAGTAGGCAAACCAAAGTGAATCCATACATGATGAAAAAATAATTCAGCAGTTATAGTTTTCTTACAAGGCATAAGTATACACATTTTGCTGAAACGATCAACTACTACTTATAAATAATCATGCTGCTTTCTAGATTTTGGCAAACCTCCTACAAAATCCATAGAGATGCTCTCCCATGGTCTTGAAGGTACCTGCAAAGGAGTATACAAGCCAAGCTTCCTATTACTAGGCTTGCTTGTAGCACATAATGAACAACCTCTTATGAACCTTGAAACAGAATCTACCATGTGAGGCCAATAGCAATACCTATGTAGATGTGAAACTATTTTGCTTACACCAAAATGGCCAGCAATAAGAGAAGAATGAGCTTCTCTTATGACATTTATTCTCTCCCCCTGTGGTATACATAACTTGCCCAAATGAAACAGCAAATTGTTATGCATGTGATAGTCATTTTCCTCTACATGATTCCCTTTACTCAAGTTAGCATACACATCTTTAAAGTCATCATCAGATGCATATTGTTCTATGTAACTGTCATGTACAATGGAATCATTCTTAAGTAAAGTAACAGCACCAATAATAGGCCTTGAAAGCATATTAGAAACTTTATTCAAAGTACCTTTCTTGTACCTTATTACCAAATGGAACTGTTGCAAGAAGCCCATCCATCTGAAGTGTCGTGACTGTTGTAACTTGCTTTGTGATTGCAAGTACTGTAAGGGCTGATGGTTGGTATGTATAACAGTTTCTTTTCCCATCAAATAGTGTTTCCACTTTTTGACGCTTTATACCAACGCATACAACTCCTTATCATACGTAGGATAATTTACAACAGCACCATTAAAAGTTTCAGAATGAAAAGAAATAGGCTTACCATGCTGTAGAAGAACTGCACCCATGGCATAATCACTAGCATCAGTTTGTATCTCAAATGGCTGTCTCAAATCCGGTAATGCAAGGACCGGAGATGAACTAATCTTCTCTTTCAAAGACTCGAAATATTTTTGTTGCTTGCCTCCCCATTGGAAAGCATGCTTCACACTTGTCACTGCATGCATAGGAGCTACTATAGAAGAGAAGTTAGAGATGAACTTCCTCCAATATTGAGCTGCACCCAAAAAACTTCTTACCTCTGTTATGGATTTGGGAGTAGGCCAATTCACAATAGCCTCTATTTTAGCAGGATCAATCCTCAGAGCGCCTCCTCCTACTATATGTCCCAAATAGACCAAAGAAGTCTTTCCAAATTCACACTTTGACATTTTAAGAAATAACTAATTCTTCTTCAAAACATCAAGTACTTTCCTAACATGCATGACATGATCTTCTCTAGACTTGCTTAAAATTAAGATGTCATCTAAGTAGACAATAACGAAATCATCAAGAAAAGGACGCAAGACATCATCCATTACCCGCATGAAAGTTGCAGGTGCATTGCACAAACCAAATGGCATCACAAGCCATTCAAAGAGTCCTTGTTTGGTTTTAAAGGCTGTCTTCCAAATGTCACTTTCTTCAATTCTTACTTGATGATATCCACTGCGCAAGTCTAACTTAGTGAAATATTGAGCATCTTTCAGCTGGTCTAGCAAATCATCTATCCTTGGTAGTGGGTAACGATTCTTTACCATTATCTTGTTCAAGGCCCTGAAATCAACACACATACGCCAAGTGCCATCTTTCTTTGGAATCAGTACAATCGGTGACCCACATGGCGAAGTACTTCGCCTTATGAAACCTTTGTCCAACAATTCCTTGATTTGCTTCTTTATTTCAGCATTCTCCATAATAGACATGCGGTACATGCCTATGTTTGGAAGAGGACAATCTGGATGCAAATGGATTTCATGCTGAATCTCCCTCTTAGGAGGCAAACCTGTTGGCTCCTGAAACATCTCATGATATGCATCAACTACATCATATAGATCTGATTTAAGTTTTGGATCACAATTGTCAAATGACTCATGATTCACATCAACCTTGGGCTTAATCATAAGAAGAACAAAATTCTTACTTGAATTGACCAACCTTTTTACCTGTCCTGCATTCACCATTGCTATATTTTTCTTCTTGCAATGAGCTCTAACGATGAACTCCTTGCCATCTTTGAAAAGATGATATTTGTTTTCATGGCGATGAAAAATAGCTTTCCTGTCAAACAAGTAAGGACTTCCCAAAACAATTCCTGCTATATCAAAAGGTACCACATCAAGTTCAACTGTCAATAAAATGTGCAATAATTGCAAAGCGCAATGTGCACTTTCTTGAAACTTGTAAATTTGCATCCTTGCAAATCCATCCAAGTGGATATGGCTTCGGATGTGGAACGGTCTCAAGTTTAAGCTGCTTGACCAAGTCCTCTGATATAAGGTTTGCTTGTGACCCACTATAAAAAAGTGTGCCAATCTTAGTATGTTTTGAAATCACCCTCACATGAAACAGTTCAATTCTTTCTTCCTCATTAGGAGCTTGTACATGACAGTTTGAGGTACTAATGCTAGCTTGAGTTTCAATTTCTTTTCTCTTCAAGTTTTTCAAACCCATGGCTACAATTTTGGTTTCACCACCTGAATCGTCCCCTAAATCTTGTGGTGTAGATGTAGTAGCAACAGTTTTCTGTTTCCCTTTGGATTTATTAAATTGAGGTATTTTTTCAAGATGTAATTTCCAATAGTTTTTCTCCTCATGGCCTGGTTTAGAACTTGGTTAGAATTCTTATCCAATTAAAGTGAATCAAAAGAAGAAGAAGCTCCCTTTGGAACATTATCAATCCCATCAATGGTTTTGGAGCTTTCACCACTTTCTTGTTCAAGTGCATGCTTATGCACACCTTCTTCCTTCATGGATGCTTTGGAACTTTCTTCATAAGATTGTCCATAGCCAAGACCCAAATACTTAGGCCTTACCTCAACCATTATTGGCTCAACTATACCCTGTCCAAGTTGATGTCCAAAATGGGATATGAAGGAAAAGGATTGTGCAAACATCTGATCTGAAAATGGAATGTACTTGTTTAAGGGTGAAAGGTATCCATTTCCCATAATTTCAAATGTGAGCTATACACTCCAAGTGACTTCTGAAAATGTGAAAACTTCTTATTTCTTATACAGAGATAGACTGTAGGGGCATTCACCAGACATGTCACCTCTAAAGAGAGGATGAGTTCCAGAGGGTACCTGGCCCTCTACAGGCTCTACCTAAAGAAATAACGAAGTACACACTTAGAAGTCTTTGACATACACATACTTGAATTTTGATGTCTTGCGGAATAAGACAAATAACTTTTTGCAGTTGAATAGGTGATTATGTGTGTATGCAAGTTATGTATATTTGATGTTTAACACTTTATATTAGTTTTGTTTAGCATATCATCTTCAGCAAATAAAGACATCAAAATGATGAAGCAGTTCACCCCTTCTCGGCCACATCTGCTGGACCAAGCCTCTCAAACTAGGCTTGTCCTCTTGTATTAAAAATGCTACAAAGGCTAATACAAGAATATGAGTGTCTCAAAAGAGAGATCTGACTATAAATACAGAATCAGAAGACAGGAATTAGCTAAACATGCTCTTTCCCAAACACTAAACAGTGAAATTGTACCTTATACAGTACTTTCCCCAATTGGCCCTAGTGGCCCTTTAAACTTGCATGGAGAATTTCGAGGTGAAGATGACCTCAATTGGTTCTAAAACCTCTGCCATTAGACTCAAAAGGTCAAAAATAGTAGACATAGGCTTTTGAATCACCAAAAATGGATGAACATAGCCCCCAAATAGCTCAAGCACTGAAATTGCCCTCGTGGCCCTGAAAGCTTCCCTGAAGCTAAACAGTGAGAAGAATGCCTCAAAAGAC
This sequence comes from Pinus tabuliformis, assembly GCA_031772625.1. Classification (NCBI taxonomy): domain Eukaryota; kingdom Viridiplantae; phylum Streptophyta; class Pinopsida; order Pinales; family Pinaceae; genus Pinus; species Pinus tabuliformis. Next base: position 1,556,395,311 of record CM062819.1, read on the forward strand.
AAAACGAGCTGTAGAAATGGATTCAAAATGTTGAAAGCCTTTAGGAATGACCTTCGTTCCACATTCACTAGCTGCACAATTCCCAATGTAGCTCCTAAACTGAATGGGCCCTAGTGGCTCCTAGAACTTCCATGAAGCAAAATCACCTGCAAACGACCTCAGATGGCTGTGAAACCTATGCCAATGGCTTCAGAAGGTTGAAGATACCCAAAATAAATAAAAAAATTCGTCCAAAAAGGACTTTCCTAGCCAAAGTTATGGCTCATTGAAGATTTCCTCCAGTTTGGCCTAAAATCACTCCAGCTAACTGTAGTGGAGGTCCAGATAGGTCCGCCAATTATGGCGGGACCGCCCAAATTTGGCGCTCCGCCAAATTTTCCGCCATCTTAACTACAATGGTTACTGCTTGTCATTGGCGCATGTGCCCGGGTTTAATTGTTGGCGGTTTTGCATTGAATAGCGTACTAACCGTTCGGGCTAACTGTCCGTTAAACTATTTGTTACTCCCGGATCCCGTGGTAATGTGACCACGTTTCAACCATTAACAGATTTTGCGCTGGCATTTTAGGAGTGTAGCACCTGGCCTCGGCGGATGGGCATATGGTATGGGGGCTGGCCCCCTTCGGGCCCTGCCCAAAGTAGTTTTAAACTTCAAATATAGTTCCCGCCGAACCCATGACAAGTTTTGTCGCGCTGGTGCATTGGTAAGGCATATGGCTTGTGGTAAGGAGGTTGCAGGTTCAAACCACAATTTGACCAAACTTTTAAACATGCGCCCAAAGTGCTAATGTCACCTTGGCCACGTGGCAGCCTCCAGGCCTGCCACATGGTAGCCTGCCATTCGTTTCCCTGAACAAAATATTCCAATGAATATTCTGTAGAATATTCTCTTTTAAATTTTTTTTGAAAAAATTCAAAATTTCAATGTTATTAGGCAATTCTTATTTTTGGCATAACTTCCTCATACAGAGACCGTTTTTTGAACCATTCACAGCGCCAGAATCAGGAAGACAAGCTCTATCCGTTCATTTAGGTTCAAATCAGTTCTGAGCACTTTCATTTTTGACCATTTTACAACACTTGGTCCTGAGCTCCTGATCACACCTCCCAAATGAGAAGGATTTTGGTCCCCAAAAGCTTACTGAATCTCTGAACTAAACTGTACAGCACTTGAGGAACAGAAATATCCTCTTCCGTTCAGCCAAAAGAGCATACTGATGCCCAAAATGTCCTGCCTTGCCAACTGTCGTCATGGCGACTTTTTGCTGCATAAGCCAAGTACTTGTCGAATCCCAACCAAGTTCTTTCGCCAGACAAATTTGAAATTGCAGGAACCAGCAATGAAACTTGCTGATATATGAGTTGAAATATTCCTCTGAACATGTGGGCTTGCCAACTGTCACGATGCCCATCCATGGCACCTCTACTCCAGAAGAAGAGCTGCCTCCCAAATGAGAAGGCTTTTACCGGCTGTAACATGTTGAATGTACTGCAAATGCTCATCCCAAACTCTTGGGATACTTGCTGCAAAAACTAGTGAGTATCATACTCATCTTTTGCCATCCTGCAACTTGCATTCCCTTAACAAAGAAATGCATTCAAAAAAAAGACATGCAACTTTAATTGGATAGGAATTCTAACCATTTCTTACCAATCCATTTCAAAGGCGCTTCCTTTAACTGCACATCGATATCAACATGTGTATCATCCTGACACATATCAATGATGGAAACTTCCTTCCCATTCTTGCCATACTCTTTCTCCAATTTCTTCAACTTTTGTGGAAGCATTGTTAGATTCAGAGTCCAACACCTTTCAGCAGTATGTCCATGCTTATGGCAATAAGTGCAACACATGTTCATCTTCTTGACAGCATGATTTGCATTGTTCAATGGAACTTTGGCTTCTTGCCTCCTTTCCTTCAAAAGTTTCCTGTATGTTGTCATTCTTTTCCAACATCTAGAAACACTATGATTAACCAAACCACAAAAAGAACATGCAATTCTTTTCCAATGCTTGTGTGGAAATTTTCCATGCTTTACATGATCAAAGGAAATATGATTGAAATTAGATTTATACCTTTCTCTTTCACCTTCATTACCTTCATAAGGAGGTGAATCGAAAGAAGAAGAAGCTCCCTTTGGAACATTATCAATCCCATCAATGGTTTTGGAGCTTTCACCACTTTCTTGTTCAAGTGCATGCTTATGCACACCTTCTTCCTTCATGGCTGCTTTGGAACTTTCTTCATAAGATTGTCCATAGCCAAGACCCAAATACTTAGGCCTTACCTCAACCATTATTGGCTCAACTATACCCTGTGCATGTTTGCCCAACCCTTTTCCTTCCTATCCCATTTTGGACATCAACTTGGACCCTATGCCTCTGGTATGTTTCTCAAAAGAACCAACATAAACATTCTTATAAGAATTTGAAGACAAACTAGAATTATTTACCTCTTCTTCAAGTTGATACTTGGCTAAGGCTTCTTTGGAAACAAGGAGTTGTGTCTCCAACTCATGCATCCTTTCTAGATTCATGTTTGCAATATGAAGTTGGCCTTCCATTTCCTGCAATTGGTCAGAAAGCAACTGCTTCTCTTCCCTCATGGAATTCAACTGCTCTTGAAGTCTAGAGCTCTTTCTTTCATCCTCATACATTTCTCTCGCCATATTCATCATGATGAAAAATTCTTGCTTCAAGCCTTCATCAAAAAATCTTGTGGAGGAGGACGATTTTGAGAACTCACTTATGGAAGTTGTCATTAAAAAAATGAACAAAAGAGCTTCAACAAACTCAAACAACAAGTAGTTTGCAGAATAATAAAGCAGTCAATCTTCAACACTGATTAAGACACCTCTCAAGCTACACAATCAAGCTAGTGATGTCAATCAAGCAAACCTAGTGCTCTGATACCATCTGATCTGAAAATGGAATGTACTTGTTTAAGGGTGCAAGGTATCCATTTCCCATAATTTCAAATGTGAGCTATACACTCCAAGTGACTTCTGAAAATGTGAAAACTTCTTATTTCTTATACAAAGATAGACTGTAGGGGCATTCACTGAACATGTCACCTCTAAAGAGAGGATGAGTTCCAGAGTCTACCTAGCCCTCTACAGGCTCTGCCTAAAGAAATAACGAAGTACACACTTAGAAGTCTTTGACATACACATACTTGAAGTTTGATGTCTTGCGGAATAAGACAAATAACTTTCTACAGCTGAATAGGTGATTATGTGTGTATGAAAGTTATGTATATTTTCTGTTTAACACTTTATATCAGTTTTGTTTAGCATATCATCTTCAGCAAATAAAGACATCAAAATGATGAAGCAGTTCACCCCTTCTAGGCTACATCTGCTGGACCAAGCCTCTCAAACTAGGCTTGTCCTCTTGTATTAAAAATGCTACAAAGGCTAATACAAGAATATGAGTGTCTCGAAAGACAGATCTGACTGTAAATACAGAATCAGAAGATAGGAATTAGCTAAACATGCTCTTTCCCAAACACTAAACAGTGAAATTGTACCTTATACAGTACTTTCCCCAATTGGCCCTAGTGGCCCTTTAAACTTGCATGGAGAATTTCGAGGTGAAGATGATGTCAATTGGTTCTAAAACATCTGCCATTAGACTCAGAAGGTCGAAAATAGCAGACATAGGCTTTTGAATCACCAAAAATGGATGAACATAGCCCCCAAACAGCTCAAGCACTGAAATGGCCCTAGTGGCCCTGAAAGCTTCCCTGAAGCTAAACAGTGAGAAGAATGCCTCAATAGGAAAAACGAGCTGTAGAAATGGATTCAGAATGCTGAAAACCTTCAGGAATGACCTTCGTTCCACATTCACTGGCTGCACAATTCCCAATGCAGCTCCCAAACTGATTTGGCCCTAGTGGCTCCTGGAACTTCCACGAAGCAAAATCACCTGCAAACGACCTCAGATGGCTGTGAAACCTGTGCCAATGGCTTCAAAAGGTCAAAGATACCAAAAATCAAAAAAAAATCGTCCAAAAAGGACTTTCCTAGCCAAAGTTATGGCTCATTGAAGATTTCCTCCAGTTTGGCCTTAAATCACTCCAGCTAACTGTAGTGGAGGTCCAGATAGGTCCACCAATTATGGCGGGACCGCCCAAATTTGGCGCTCCGCCAAATTTTCCGCCATCTTAACTGCAACGGTTACTGTTTGTCATCGGCGCATGTGCCTGGGTTTAATTGTTGGCGGTTTTGCATTGAATAGCGTGCTAACCGTTCGGGCTAACTGTCCATTAAACTATTTGTTACTCCCGGATCCCGTGGTAATGTGATCACATTTCAACCGTTAACGGATTTCGCGTTGGCATTTTAGGAGTGTAGCACCTGGCCTCGGCGGATGGGCATATGGTATGGGGCCTGGCTCCCTACGGGCCCCGCCCAAAGTAGTTTTAAACTTCAAATACAATTCCCGCCGAACCCATGACAAGTTCTGTCGCGCTGGTGCATTTGTAAGGCGTATGGCTTGTGGTAAGGAGGTCGCGGGTTCAAACCACAATTCGACCAAACTTTTAAACATGCGCCTAAAGTGCTGATGTCACCTTGGCCACGTGGCGGCCTCTAGGCCTACCACGTGGCAGCCTGCCATTCGTTGCCCTGAACAGAATATTCCAATGAATATTCTGTACAATATTCTCTTTTAAATTTTTTTGAAAAAAATTCAAAATTTCAATGTTATTGGGCAATTCTTCTTTTTGGCATAACTTCTGCATACGGAGACCGTTTTTCGAACCGTTTATGACACCGGAATCAGGAGGATGAGCTCTTTCCAGACATTCAATTTTGAACCAGTTCTGAGCACTTTCATTTTTGAGCATTTTACGACACTTGGGACATGAGCACCTGATCAACCTTTTAGGCTTGTCTATGGAGTGGAAGTCGTAATTCCTATGGAATACATCATGCCTAGTCTATACATAGCAGCACTCACAGGTATGATGGATCGCAGCGCCTTGGAAGAGAGGCTCACGTAGTTTGATGAGCTTGAAGAAGAACGATTTTTTGCTAGATTTCACTAGCAGGTCCAAAAGCAGTGTGAAAAAGCATGGCATGACCGAAATATTAAGTTGTGCACCTTTAAGGTGAATGACTTGGTGCTATTTTATCATAGTAATTTTGATAAATTTCCAAGGAAACTCAGGATGCACTGGTTACGGCCATGTGTTATTAAGAAGATTACCGACAGAGGCACGGTACAGCTGGTTAACTTAAATGGATAACCTTTCCTAGGAAAGGTGAATGGCATTTGCTTGAACCCATATACCAACGATCTGGCAATGTGACTATATAAAAGTGGCACAGTATTAGTGCTCCAGGCAGCTGAAAGGAGGCATGGGACTATAAACTACACTGCCCGGGAGCTGCATGATGTTAGGACTGCGCGTAGCAGAGAAGTATCATAAGGTCCACAACAGCGGGAAGACAGCTGCGCTAGCACACATGTCTACTGGAAAGTGACCGTTAAAGTCACTATTCACAATTTGATGGTTGGTTTGAGGCCAAATGGAGTGGGTGGTAGGCATTTAAGGTGAACTTTATGGGTTAGATTCTTGAAAATATGCCACCAATCTAGCATTAATGGGCCGAATGTGGGGGGAACGGTCAAATTTGAATTCAAAAAGCCCTATAAATTACAAGTGGCTATCCAGCGAAAAACACTTGCCATTTTGAAAATTCAGTTGTTGCATTATCAAGTGTGTATGGACATTACAAAATTTGAGGCTTTGAGAGCAAGTTTAGTGTTTGAAACATTTCCAAAGGAGACACAGGACCTTCTAACTAGACTGATGTCGACACCCAAGGAAGTCGCGCAAGAAATTATGGAAGTGGAAGCCCCAGAGAGCGTCGAAGCGATAGTTGAGGTCCCTAAATCACCCAGAACACCAAGACCTAAGAAAGATAAGCAGTCTATGATCCCGGTGCACGGCTCGCCCAGAAATCCACAGAGGACCAAGCTCACCTTCCAGGAAAAGGGGAAGGCCATTATTGGCTTAGTGAGGCCTGACCCAGGTTCAGAGGTGATTTAGCCAAGCAAATCTCAGTACTACTGGCCCTTTCAGCAATAGTCTATGGAGCACAGACTGAGGTCTCACTCGAAGTAGTATGGGAGGGTGCTAGAACTAGGTTTCCGCACCCTGGGGATGTCTAATATGTTGGGATTAGTACGCGGTCCAACCTTCACGCTCACTATGCTACACGCACCAGTGGGCACCTCACGGCCTGCGATGCTATCTTCGCATAGACCTACTCGGGGCGCGACCCGTATAATACCCAAGCCTCTTGCTACTTAACCAATTACTTAACTTGTGTGTGTAAGATTTATGGTTATTACAGCATATTCAGTAATTATATCAGAGCACGCGATACATAAACCAATACAAACATAAAGAAGATAATGCACAGCAAATACACAGAATTAGGAATCAACTTCTCTTTTATTAATCTTCAATCTCACTTACAAAATTGACACCGCCTTGTGCACTCAGCTGCATGGGTCCGCGCACTCAGCTATGGACTCTACTAGGCCTCTGTGCACTCAGCTATAGAGCCTCTTCCTACTACTATGACCTAATACACTTAGAATCCTATTCTAAGCCTAAACCATTTCTTCACTACTCACTTTATCATCTACTCCCTTTACAACTTACAGCCTCGCTCTATTTATACAATCCCATGGTCCACGAACCATGGGTAGGCCGACATGACTTTACATTACATTACATTACTTTAGGGTGGACAGCCCTATGACTTGACCTTTACTTCACACTTAACGCCCGTAATTCGCAGAGTCTTTCAAAACCTTTAACCAAAACTTGGGCTTTGAGCACGAAAACCTGCTGTGGGGGGATTTCATGCCCAACAGGCCCCCAACACAATCATTGTGACTCGTCCCAAGTCACTCTGCTGGTGCGGAAATCTTGGCACGAAGCCCTTCCAACTGATCCTGCGCTGCATGGATGTCCGCAGCGCACTGTTCTGCAATCTGCTAGATTTGCTCCACTCTTTCAACTGAAGTCTTGCTGTCAGGGGCAAATCCCTGTCTTAAGGTATGCATCACCTTCATCTTTACGAGCTTTCCTTCGATGTCTGCAGTGATGAGGAAGGCCTCATCAATCCAAGGTTGGACGCACGCTTTAAGGACTGCCTCTTTCTGCCGCGTGACATCCACCTGTTCCTTCAATGCCTTTGCCTACTGTAGCTTCGCAAGTCATTGGGTCAGGACAACTATCTACACTATTCCACGCACACTATCATACTGCACTTGAAGCTCCCACACCTCTATTTCCAGGCGTTGTATGTTGGGGTCCTCCTGTAATGAAGTGAGGACCGTGAAGGATTCTTCCAACATAGCGGTGCAGTTCTATATTGCCTGTCTTATTTCCTCTAGCCCTTTTTGAATAGCACTAGCGTGATGTTCCCTAACTTCCAGGGGCATAGAGGGTTGCGCCTTTAATCACAGCTCGATAATCTGAAGGTTGAGGTCTAGTTGTACCCTCGTTTATTTCTCCTTTGCCTCGCGGACTCCATTGGCTAATTTGTGGATTCGCACTCCGATTGCTAGGTCTGTTGCGATTTCTAGCTCTGGAATGCGGTGACATGCTTCCTCTACCATTTTCTCCAGCTATTGATTCTGTGCAAGAACTTCATCGCATTGTAGACTAAGCTGCTCAATGTTGATTCTCTGTTTGCTGAGCATCTGTACTGCGCGTCCTTCCCTAGCGCAGAGTTCTGTTGTCGCTCCGTCCTACAGCTGATATAATGTATCCCGCAGAAGGGCAGCCAAGTTTAGGCCAAGTCCCTTGATCCTGCCCACCATGGCTCTGTCCTCCTCGCTTTCCGTTGTTAGCGCTCCTTCCGACAGCACTATGGTGTTGGCCATTTTTGCGCACAGCAGCTGCTCCACTGCTAATGTACCTACAGCACCGTAGGTGGCTACTGTTCCTTCTTGTGGGGCCCACACCTAAAGTTCCTGCAGCTACGCCCTTAGTGCCCCCAACACATTATGTTGCTCTGTCATAGCTTCCTAGAGCACTTCCCGGGTGACCTCACGAACTGTGTCGCCGATGTCATAGAGGTCACCCTCTGTCAATGTAATTGGCTCGATGTCTAGTTTGGAAGCCTTGGCCTTCTTTCGTGGACCTGACCACTCCGTGACGTGTGGTCATTTTAGTTGGGTGGACGTTGTGCTCAGGTCCACGCCTTCTGCAGTATCTGGTCCCTATCCTGTAGACACGTTCTAGCCCCCTTCCTCCTGCGTTGTAGTGGCCCCTATTGCTTGTGTTGCTACTACTCTTTCGGCAGCCTTTGCCTGTTCCGTGGCTACCTTTGCTGCTTCGCGGGTGGCCCTTACCTCCGCGGCCACTTGTTCGTTACGCCTCTACTGGGCCAACTTTGTGACATGCAACTTGGTTGCATCCTTCTGCTTTTGTGCTACTGTTCTATCCCTTTCTCCCATATCCAGGGCACGCCACTCAAGAGTCCATGATTCAAGTACAAAGAAGATGGTGTCATCAATTGAGATGAAAGGAAGCTTGGTCCAGTTCTACGCCAAATCCTTGCGCACCTTGATATACACATTGTGCATATCCACCTTGAAGTCTGAAAAGCTCCGCAGACTGTTGTACACTGTGGGGGATAGGTGCGGCCTCCTGTTAATCCACATCTGGACGCTCGCCTACGTGAGCACCCAGAAAATCTTAGTTTCGCGGATCCGCGTGGTGTCCTTCGTAGCCCAGAGTGACGTGTATTTTGCAGCCTCTGACAAGTCTTGTTCAATATGAGGGAACTGACTGTCCTCAGGTAGTTTCCCTGTCACCAATAAAATAGACAAGAGAAACCACGCATAGTGGAAGGTCTTGCCCCACTCTTGAGCTTCCTTGCAGTTGGTCAAGAATTCTTTGCAGAGGAAATCGGCCCAGTTGAATTGGACCCCCTCCATGCATTGTTCTGCCAGTGCAACCATCGGCGCTGGTACCTCGTCTCCACAACATTTTCTCATCACCTTCCCAGCCAGCAGTTGGGTGGCCACACGTACCCATTTGTCTTTAATGCTACTGATTGCATAGCCTCTTTTCTTATTTTCCAATTTGTACCTTTTCTTCATGGCCTTTGCAAGCGCCAAATCTCAGCTTTTTCCAGCTATCTCCGCGAGGTCCTTTCCCTTACAGGGAAGCCAAGAAATCTTGTGGATAAGCTCCACCGTGATGGGAATAGTCTCCTCCAACCATAAGTACCCATCATGCACTAGGAAAATCAGCTACCTGATGACAAAGATCGTGATATGTGCACGGTGAAAATGCGGAATCCATAGTAGGTGGAGTAACCCGGCCTTCTACACACCGTGCAGCCATTTCTGTGGTTCTAGCACTGTAACTGACCCCTCCTTGGATCTGTTTCATGAGGTTCTCAGTCTCTAAATGTGGGAACTTTTCGCTATCCACGAGGTCCAATTCTTCAAATTTCATTTTGGGCACGCAACCCAGGGGCGAGCCCTCAAACAGAATTCCATCTCGGAGGAGCGGGGTTTGGAGTGCGCTCTTAGTGGCATCCAAATCCTTGGGTACCTTAGCTTTCCCTTTTCGCGGAGGAACGTACTTGGGTAGTTTTGTTGCAGCGCACACCGGCTGGATGTCTTCTTCCATTTCTTCATCTGCCTCTATCTCATCTATGAGAGCCTGGAGGTCCTCCTCCTCATCATCTGTCTCAATGTTGACAGCCTTGCCCTTTTCTTCCATGGAAAGTTTACCAAACCGTGGATTTTACAGGGACATGCGGACTGGTCCCATTGCCATCCTTCTTAGGCCTTGGTGTCCAAGGTGATTTCAGAATTTCCAGCGCATCCCCCACCTACACCGTAGGGCTCTGCATGGCTTCTTTGGTGGTACTCTCTACAAAATTGACACCTCTCCTGGTAATTGTCATCTTGTTCAAACTGTCTATGGTTGTTCGCACACTCGGGGGCTCAAATACCACTTGGTGCTTAACACTCTATGCTCTTCATAATAACTCAAATCTCAAATGAACAAGTGTTGTCTCATGGCTAGCCTTGGGAGTTTTATAGCATATTTTGAATTTGAATTCGACCGCTCCCCCCACTTCTAAGTCATTAATGCATCCTTGGTGGCAAATCGTCCCAAATCTAGCTCTTAATTTGTGTCTTAATTGCCTGTCGCCCACTCCCTTTTGTCTTAAATTGGACATCTTGTCATGAACAGTGACGCCAATGGTTACTTCCTAGTTTACCCGTGCGGCAGTGCAGCCCCCTGTGCACAGGCGCGAACCTTGTACCATGTTGATTCTGTGCGCACCTCCTTCACCGCGTAGTTCCCAAACAGACTCATTTAGAGTCCCGTGCTCTCTTTCAACTGTCTGGAGCGCTGAGACTGTGCTCCCTACGGCTAGTCAGGTGGTCGCCCCATCTATGCGAGACTTCAATTCGCCTTTCAGTATAGTCTGTGGACACTCCTCAATTTCCCTCGCGACAATCAGCGCCACGCATTCTACCTTATGCGGTGCGCTCCCCTGGTTACTACGGTTGGTAAGGTGCGGTCGCAGCCATGGTAGTAGAGTCATAAATTCTCAGCGACAATCTTCTAATGCAGTGGTATGGTTGTCTATATCTTGCCTTGTTGTCCTTGGTTTATTGATGAGAAATGCTTGTGCAATCTCGTTTTCTAGTTTTTTTATCTCAGTGTCCATCAACCTGCTTTTCTTCCTCAATCGTACCCGATCTTCTTTGAGTTTGCGAAGTCTAAGGTTCCCTCTCCGAATGGCTTCCTGAATCCTTATATGTTTGTCCTCATGTAGCCGTGTGATTCCTTCATCCTGGTCTTTGTGTACTGTCCCCACTGTGGGAGCTATTACGTGTGGATTCCTTTCTTCCAAAACTACATTTTCGACCCTATTCCGCATCTTTGGAATCATCTCCGCACTCAGGTTTTTGTACATGGTCCTATAGGCCCATCGAATCACTGGCACGCGTAGGTCCTAATTAGTTCGTCTCACCCGATGAACCTTGTTTAGGACTCTGCACACCCTATTGAATGCTTCCACGTTGAGAATTGGTAACACGTGTCGCCTTTCCTGCTATTGTGGTTTGTTCCAATTCTCTAGGCTGGGGGTGGTGTGCGCTTGTGCGGACTGTACAGCATATGTCTGTACCCATCGAGAAAGGTGGGCGTGCAAGTTGTTCTACCCCAACTGATTGGCTTTTGTTCGAAGCTGGGGTTTTCCAAAACGTAGGCGCATCATCCTTCTGCATCCGCGCTAGTCTTCAAAAGTTCCTTGATGCGTACCCCACCATCGTGCGGGTGTTGCGCGCAGTGCCCACTTCAGCGCATCGAACCGCTACTGCTCTAGTATTGCACTTTCGAATTTGCTCAAAAATTCATCCACCGCTGACAATCCATCATATGTCGGCAGCTCCCTTGCCTTTGTTGTTACGCAATGCAATGACCTAATCATCATGTTGCAGTTCAGTGTTGTTACTTCGTGCAGTTGATTCTGCCATTTCTCTATCTCTTCATCTGAATCCGAAGTGCAGGAGCTTCCGCGCTCCCATGAAATCCTTCCATTTGTAGGTCGATTCACCCAATCCTCTCCTTGCGTAGTTATCTTGTAAATACAATCAAGATCATCATCACTATCCTCGTCGTGCACTGGTTCAGTGTAGTGTGCTCCTTCGGCTAGATCCAGTGGTACTACTATGCATAGTGACTTTTTCTCAAAGATCATTTTTCGCTTCTTCAGATTTATGACTCTGTTCATATCGGTAGCCCAGTCTATTCCTAGTAGCACGGGATAGGGATTGCTATCATCGACAATCTCTATCACTTCAAAATCTACCTGCGCATTCGCGCCTTCAATATCGACTGTCACCCCTTGCAATATCCCCATGGGAAAAATATTTTGTTGGTTCACCATTCGTAACTGAATAGGGGACCATTGTAATGTGGATCTGCCCATGCGTTCCCATGTCTGTTTTGGTAATACATTCGCATCTGAACCCAGATCTAGAATTACCTGATCCATTTCATACTCACCAATCTGCGCAGACAACCTCATCTCCATTCCTGTGCGCAATGCATGCTTTCCAAGTTTTCAGACCACACGCAGTTCTCCTGACCCCACACACCTAGTGATAAGTTCATGTAGCCCTTTGACTACCTTGTTATCATGCAGCAGTTTCATGTATGTCTCCAGAAAGGTAGTGAGCATTGAAGGGTCCATCCCTGGTTCTAGTTGATCCTTACTACCTAAAGTGGAGGCCTCTGTGAAGCTCTTCTTAGCTTCCATGAATGTCTCCTTCACACATTCTAAGTCAAACTTGGGTTCCTTTGTAGGAGCCTTGCGAACCGACGCGCTGTCTTCTAGCTGCCTCCCTTTATCATCTCCCATGGCCATACCACTCCTGAGCATCACGTTTACATTTAGGTCTACTTTGCGCTGTTCAGACCTCATCATTTGTAAATTCTGGGTCGAAGGGGGCTGGAGTACCCCCTTTTCACGCATCTTCGCTATCAGCGAAGGGCAATCTTCTACCTCATGATCAAACTGATTATAGTACCAACATGATATCCTAGTCGGGTTTGTACAATCGTGGGCATAATGCCCTGGCCCTCTGCAATTGTAACAAATAAGGGGTCAGGGGGCATGCACCATCCCTGCATTTGGGTCGAGGGCTTGTGTTTCGGTCTGTACCCTGTAGGCAGGAGTCCGATCCATCATTAGTTCATAGCTTCGGCAGGTGCGTTCGTCATGGCCTACCGACCTGCAAAAATTACAAAACAATTGTTGGGATGTCTAAGTATACTTCTGCAAAAGATGAAAATTATCCATGGTATGTTTTCCTCCTATCAGGTAGATCGCGCACCATAATGCAGATGCTGCGATCGGCCCCGCCTGTGCCTCTGGTCTCAACAGCATCAGTCCTCCTCCTGCCAAGTAGTTCGCAAACACTGGACAGTGATCTTTGTCGTGGCCCTGGCCTTTGCATTTTATGCACCATACTTCCTCGTGTGCCTCTGGCCGAGGTGCCCTATCCTGTTTCAAACTCTACATTTCCAGACACAGATTCTGTAGCTACGCGTGGATTTGTTGGACTCCCAATCTAGGGTCTTGTATAGGGGTCTCATGTAATCTCATTGCCATTTCCAATGCTTCGGCCTGGGTGGAAAGTTTCTGTTGTGACAGCGTTGTCCTTAAGTGTGGCGTAAGTGAGGCCACAAACCAGGTGCGATGTTGTGCATTTGTTAATGCCATATTGGCTTCACGGATCGTACTCTTCAGCCTTTGGTCTAGATCCTAGGGGGTCTCACCTAGGAGCATCGCGATCTCCTTAAACCCGATGATTGATTGTGTCTCTGATTTTGGCCTGCTAAATTCCCTGTTCAGCATGATCTGGATCTCTGCAATTCCTGTGTTTAGGTGGTCATTAGAATGCTTGATGTACCACGTTAATGCGCGATCCTGCAACACGCTTACTAGCGTAGCCTTTTTAATATTATCATCCACGATGCCCTGTGCTTCCCATACTGCTCTTACCATGAACCAGAATTGGTTCGGATCTTCATTTCCTACTCCTTTGAACACCGGTAGTTTGATTGCACTCGCCATACTGAACTGCAGTGGTGGTGGAGGTGGAGTGGGTGGAGATGGAGGTGAGGGGGGTGAAACAGGTGGCGGTGTGGGTGGGGGTGGTAAATGTGGAATTCTCTATCTTATCAAACTAACTGTGCTTCTCGGAGAAACTTTCGCAAGCTCCTCCTCACTTTCCCGCGAGGGTGAAATTAAGGGATTGTTTTCCAACTCCTCACTACTTCCGCTTCTATAGATCTTTTTGCTTCACGTAGTTCCAAACATTAATTTATTCACATAACCCACTTTTCATACAATAGCATCTTAATTCTAGTGTTCAAAGATTTAATATACTTACCTCACGATCCCTTGAGAAAACGTCGCTCTAGCTCACTCTAGCTGATGGTCATGTCTACCGTGAACTCAATGATAAATCCTCCTATTATCCGGTTGAGCCAATGGTCCACAGCTTGCGTGATCTTATCTTCTGACGCTTCTAGTCTGCGCACTAGTTCCGGAGTCCAGACTACTAGTTTGTTGAGCCTACACCTTCCCTAGCTATCCGCTAGCTTTGTGATCCACTCATACAGCTCAAACGAAAAAGATGCAAAGAAAATTTCTTGTATTTCACTGTACAAGTAGCAATCCAACCACTGTTCCTTAGATACTCGCGGATTTTTGTTTTCCTGTGTCGTGAACTCGTGAATCTTCTTGTCCAACCACTCTTCAATTTCTTTCTTTGTTGGGTTCCAGTGGTGCGACATCAGACTTCCCTTATGTAGATCTCGGTCCCAGCAATGGAACCATTTGTTGGCTTAGTGGGGCCTGACCCAGGTTTAGAGGTGATTTAGCCAAGCAAATCCTGTACTACTGGCCCTTTCGGCAACAGTCCATGGAGCACGGACTAAAGTCTCACCTGAAGTAGTATGGGAGGGTGCTAGAACTAGGTTTCCGCACCCTAGGGATGTTTGATATGTTGAGATTGGTACGTGGTCCAACCTTTACGCTCACTGTGATACACACACCAGTGGGCACCTCGCAACCTGTGATGCTGTATTCGCGCAGACCTACTCGGGGCATGACTCGTATAATACCCAAGCCTCTTGCTACTTAATCGATTACTTAACTTGTGTGTGTAAGATTTATGGTTATTACAGCATATTCAATAATTATATCAGAGCACGCAATACATAAACCAATACAAACATAAAGAAGATAATGCACAGCAAATACACAGAATTAGGAATCAACTTCTCTTTTATTAATCTTCAATCTCGCTTACAAACTTGACACCGCCCTGCGCACTCAGTTGTAGGGGTCCACGCACTCAACTGCGGACTCTACTAGGCCTCTGCGCACTCAGCTGTAGAGCCTCTTTCTACTACTACAACCCAATACACTTAGAATCCTATTCTAAGCCCGAACCATTTCTTCGCTACTCACTCTATCATCTACTCCTTTTACAACTTAGAGCCTCGCTCTATTTATACAATCCCATGGTCCACGAACCATGGGTAGGCTGACATGACTTTACATTACATTACATTACTTTAGGGTGGACAGCCCTATGACTTGACCTTTACTTCGTGCTTCGCGCTCGCAATTCGCGGAGCCTTTCAAAACCTTTGACCAAAACTTGGGCTTTGAGCCCCAAAACCTGCTGCGGGGGGATTCCATGCCCAACAGCCATTAATATGGAGGCTGACAAGGAGGAATCTAAATAAATCCTGATGGATGAGGAGGACGAATAAATGGAAGTTAAAGCCCATGGTGCAGACCCTATTACCCGGTTACCTGAATATATTCCTCCGCACAAGGGTAAATCCAAGGTGTCGAAGGACATACATGAGAGCAAGAGCTCTCTGCAAACTCCGCTTCTCCCAGATAATATTATTTTTGAGGGACCGCACTTGGGGTGGGTTTTTGTGTTGAAGTTTGAATATTGGGACCTCACAGACCACGAGAAGTTCCCGCATTTAGCAACTAAGCAGCTAATGCGCCAGAGGATTGACGCAACTACTGGAACAATTCAATTGGAGCTGCGGACATGGCTCAAAGGTGTAGAGAAAGCCGGATTGCTTAACCTGCTCTGGGTGTCGCATTACCACCACGCCACAGTAACCATCTTCTTCATTAGGCAGCTGCTCTACTTGGTGCATGATGGGTGTTTGTGGCTAGAGGAGCCCATTCCCATCACAGACCACTTATTTCATCGAATTACACGGCTGCCTTACTCAGGGGAGGATCCAGCCAACGTTTTAGAGGGAAAAGGTGGCGAGTTGTCCCTTGTGGAAGCGACGAAGAAGAAGTTCAAGCTGGAGAAGAAGAAGTGAGGATATGCCATCTCCAGCATTAAGAACCCTGCAGTCAAGGTCGCGACACAAATATTAGCAAGAAAAGTGATGCGGAAGTGCCGCACAGATAAGGTGCCCGCACCTATGATTGCACTAGAGGCCCAATGCACAGAAGGAGTCCAGTTCAACCGGGCCAACTATCTCAGTGGCGAGTTCCTTGCAAACTTTTGCAAGGCACAGGAGTAGGTCAAAACATTTCACTATGCATGGCTCCTGCTTTTGATCATACTAGTGGCATGGGAGCTGCTCGAAGACAACCAATTCCCTTCAGTCATGTCAAACCTCCCAAAGGTAGTGAAGTACGCTTCACTGTGGGCAACCAAGGAAGCACAGCATATCAGATAAACTAATATATTCTAGGTCCTAATGGAAATGAGTATCGGAATGGGGATAAATCTCAAGCCGCGGTTATCGCCCAAAGTCTATGCCAGTTTACAGAGATTTGCAGAGTTTAAATCGAATTTCCACCATGTCTTTATCAGGGCATGGAAGGACCCCACAAATACATGGCACAACTTACCATATCTGGCGACTAATGAAGTGATATTTGTAGTCCTCGAGTCTTGGATGCTGGAGTTGCGCGCTCCAGCAAGCTCCGCGATTGAAATGGACAAGTCTGCCGCGTAGCAGAAGAAGGAGTGTTCAGAGATTAATTTGTAAGATTTAATACCTTAATATTAATTATAAACCCAGGGTTCGTAAACATGAGCTGCCTTGCACTTTCTTCATTCAGGTTTAAATTTGAGTTTTAACACTTCCTGATAACAATTCCTGGAGTAATAACACGCTAACACTTACAAACAATTAGTTGTCAAAAGCAGACCCAACAATCAAATTCAATCTAGAGAAAAAGTCTTTATAAACCTTAGTATTCAAATCTAAACTCAACAAACAACCGAGCTATGAGTTTCAACTGATAAAATGGAATTCTTTGCACACAAAAACTTACTCAATCAAACCCATAAATGTTGGTACCAGACTTTCTATTTGTGATAACAATTTATTCATCACTCAACAAGCAATCTATAATGATAACAATTCAATCTTCAAGCAAACAAAGCCTGTACTAATAACCATTCAATATTTTAACAAATCACAGTTCCTTCCTGAAGCAACCAAGCAATCTATGGTGATTCAATTCTTAGGCAAAAAAGCAACCTATGCCGATAGAACTTAATCACACCATCAATCTATACCTAATAAGTGATTATATTCTTAACAAAGGTTTGAAAGTTTAAGTACTAATCTGAAATAATTATCCTATCCCTTATTAATTTGTCATTACACTTACAACTAAGTAATCTACAGGTCTCAAACTGATGAAAACAACTCAAACTCTTAGCTGATCTGATATCTTAACAATTTAACTAAACAACCCTTAGGAAAACTATACTCTAGACTCTGATGTAACCATACCAACCCTTACTGTTACATAACCTTATTTGGAGCCAATTTTATACTACCTGAAATCTTAATTGATGCTTGACTCCTGAAAACTGGGATCAATCTCCTCACAAAGAAAAAAGAATTGTTTATGTGGCAAATAATAATATTAACCTTCACTCAAAACAGGGGAAAATCCTTGTCTACTAAACCCAATGTAATCAATCAACACTCAAAACAGAGAAATTATCTATCCATTAAACTTAATGCACTCACAAGAAACACTCACGGGTCTATATGTAATCCACTTGACCTACTCTATAATCCTAGAGTCTATTCATCAAACGGATCTAATTGAGAAAGAGTCATCCACCATTTTATGAAAGCGATTTTTAATCCAAATGACTCGGAACTAGAACGAAAGCTCTCTTATGATTTCTTGTAAGATAATTTGAATAGAAAATCAATCCATTCCAGTTCTTTGAGGGAAGGCAGATTAATTTGGTAGCCAGACAAATCTTGCTCCTAATTGCTTTGAATTCACCGAATCAAACAATCACAGTAGTCCTTAATGCATAGGTCATCTGTTTCATTCATTAGGTGATTGTATAGCATGTCTTCGCTGATTATAACTCAATACGATAGCAGCATGCTCTATTCTGAAATCAAAGCAAGGTTCACACAAGGTTCAACTATGAATTATGGAAACGAGTGGATGAAAGAACAATAATGCGCCTACACTCTTTTAAACAACCAAATAAATGCAATTCTCACACAGTCAAGCCAAACTAATTTGAAATGCAAGTAAACGCACCGTAACTAATCACACAGTGATTCTATCTGCAATATACAAAGCAACCCAGATGGGTGGGCCCTGGCCACACCTGGGAGCTAGATAAACTTACAGTAAAAAGGAAATCTCAAACGCAATCAATCGATTGTCTTTAGCAATCCATCAACGCTTACTCTCAAACTCAGAACGAAACGACTTCGATATTTATCAAAGATGAGTTATATCATTCACAGCAAAGTATTTCATAGTTTCTGACACACTAACTTGACATATTACATCCCCTGCCTTTATAGGCATTTAATTACAGTTACATACTGAACTAACAATATTAATTTATAACAGTCTTAACAAGTCGACTTCTCCAGAGAAAATAGGTTCGAATAGCTGCCCGAATTAGTCAAACAATTTGTAACCAATTCCCAAACTTGGTATATGATGTAACCGAAGATCCTTGGATCAAATGCATTCCTTGCAAGGCTGGCGACATCCCATCATCCAGAAGCATACGACCATTTATCCATTGCACAGTTTGAGTACCAAATCCGAATATACGTTTGAGTATAGCAATAAGGAGCCAAGGTATATCAGCTACTTCTTTCCATTAGCTTCCTGCACATCTTTGCTGAGAAATCTACACTTGATCATAATAATTAGTTAGTTTTAGGAATCAGCTACCTATATCTTCTTAAATCCACTAACAAATATCCAAATGCAACCATAAAAATATTTACCTCGAATATGGATTGGGATCATGAGAGGATAGAAAAATAGCAAAGAAATAGGTTCCATAGTGTCAAAAAGAGGTCAAAATGGGGATTGAAGATGGTATTAAGAAGAACAAAACAAAGGATCAACATCCTCCCACGCCGATCCTGATGCATGCCCTCATGCATCGAACAAAAAGGAGACTGTATTCAACTAAAGAAGATTGTGGTCAGAGGCTAGCAGTGTTGATTAAAACCTCGATCCCCTGTCAGATAGGTGGCGAACAATTTTGAAATTTCAATGCTAATCTCTTTGCATTCAATCGTCTGACAGGCTTATTTCAGGCTACTTTCCATTTCAGAAGATGCTTATTTTTCCTTGTCAAGGCATCATTCTGGGCATATAGTTTCATATTAGAGTCCCTGACTTGCTGATTTACCTCTTTTACAAAATGAAATAAAACCTTATATTTATTTTCTTGCTCTCTAAGATTGGCAATTTTCTTCTAGAGCTTGATAAGCCTGATCTTCAAATTCTCTTCAGCATCCAGTGTGGGGGCTTTGGTGGGGGTTGTTGATTACTGTGAGGTACTTCCTCTCGACGATTTACCTCTTGGTTTCTTGGATGACTAATGCGGAATAGCTTGTGTAGTGTCTTTGCTTGTTGTCAGTCCCATGGGAGACAAAGCCTCCAGATCCCAGGAAATATCCTTAGGAATTTTAAGCTTAGTTGTAGCAGTGGCCTCTTCCTCAAGGGGTAATTTGGATTGCAGATGATCTTCGTCACAAGAAGACGAAATAGGAATATGCATGAGGCTAGTGCCTTCAGCATCAATCGACAGGGTAGGAGCCATGCTGTGGGTCCAACGACAGCCTTGAATTGAGGTTTCAGCTACGGGAATTGAGGGAGTGTTGTAGGGGAACAGGGGATGCCGATTTTTGGCCTTACGGGTGGTGCTTCTGGGTTTGACATAGGGCTCTACTGGAGATGCCAGGCCGTTTCTCTCTGACATGGGGCTTAATTCTGGCTGGGTGAATTTTGCCTGATCGTGTTTCCTTTTGTGCTGCGATCCCAATAGAATTTCCTCTGAACCTTTCCTTGTGCCATCGTTTAAACTGTATGCAGCTGTATGAGGGGGTTCAGAACCAGGCATAGGGGAATGGGTAGGTGAAGATTCAGACTTAGATGGGGGCATGGCATCATCAATTTTTAAAGAGTGGCCTACTACACGTTGCCTACCCTTGATTTGTGTCTCCGGTCCAGGGAATGCCTCGATGAGGAAGTCTTAACATGACCACTTACGTTTCTTAAGCTCGGAAATTGGTAAGATTTTGATTAAACTATGATGATACAATGCAGTTTTAGGCTTCTTGCCATGTGATTGTACACCCTTTTCCATTTTATGTAAGCTTGATTTTAGCAAATAAGGAATTTTTACAAGCCTATCTTCAACAAAATGAACCATGAGCCATATATGATAAAGGAATAGAATAGAAAACCTCCCTTCACAGGTCACAAAGCATTGTAGCATTGTCAGGAGTGGATGCCATTGGTCTTTTATGCAGTTATGAAGCACTCCCTTCGTCCAACTAATTGACCTGTAGGCTGGCTTTAGGAACACAGTGCAATTCAGTATGTCTAACTGGCTGCCCTTGAAAAATCGCTCACCAACCGCTGGTAGCCCAATAGCCTAGCTCACTGATTCTTCTATGACACTAAAGTTGATGTCACTGACTTGGGCATGTTCACCATTAAAAATTCAAGCGAATGCCATTGTGACTTGATCGTTATAGCCCTGAAACTTTCGTAAAAATATCATCCATCCTTTCTCTACTAGACTTCCCTTACATTGTTCATACTCTGGACTGCGCAGAAATTGAACAAAAGTCAGTTCATGTCTGTCTGCTCCCATGGCGCCTGCGTTCTGTTGAACTCTCCCCTTTTCTTCAATTGATTGCACTGTTGGTTTCTTATTATCCCTCTGCCCATGCTCACAAGGGTTCTTCGTTCTGATGAATGACCATCGCAATGATGGATCAGATACAAGGGATCAATTGTCATGATGGTGATAATCCTGTGGGTGATTGGTTGCAGTGTGTGATCAATAGATGAAGCGTACGAGTATTCCGGCTATGAGAGGGTGCATCTTTACCATGATGACATAGGGTGTCATGAACCAATGATGAAGTGAGCGAGTGGTCATGAACTGATGATAAAGTAGGCAAGCAGTCATCGTAGCAAGTATATATCATGGTGATGGGGGTGATGTCTTATGATCATGCTGGAGGATAAGTGTTTACAAAATCGGGAATAGACAGGTGAGGTCATAGGATGTATGATCATGATGATCACAGGATAGATTCAGAGGTGCCCTTTAATGATTAACATTCTAACTACTTGCTAGTTAAACTTAAGCGGAATACAAGTGCATACCTTTACCACTTAAATGATTTGTGTGAGGTGTGCAATTGATGTGCTGAATCCATGCCTTCTGTAATGATGTGCCCGCTGCCTTGTTTCTAGAGGATTTCCATACTGTACCTTCGGCAAATCGGGTAATGATGCCATGAACTTGTACTAAACTCAGAATGAGTTGGTGGCCCTGATCAGTTCTTGTCTGCTTTTGAGGACAGGCCCTGACTCATCAAAGTGTGGTAACAAAACAAGATGATTCGGTTTATGATACAAGAAATTTCTTTCACATATTGTGACAACACTGTGTAGTTATAGGCCCCAATTTTTAGACAAGATCTCAAGGCTCTCATATGCAATATGAGTGGCATTCTAGACAGAGCATAGAACATAAATATTCAACAGAAAATTACGCATCATATTTAGATCAAAACATGAAACATAGGTATCTTTTCACAATATGTGGAATCAAATTATGAGATCCTTATGAAATAACAACTGGAGCTGAACAAAGTATAAGATATCGGTTGTCTATGCTGATTTCGAAACCTTCAGATTGAATGTCAGACTGCTCAATTATTTCAGAAAAGGAGATTGTTTATCAATCTATGGATTTGAACTAGGCCTGGAATGATATCTGCCTGGGGCATTTCTTCTTTAAGGAGCTTGAAATGGCCAAAAGAGAGCTCCAAGAGGGCTTCTTTTCCGTATTTTATTCCTTTGGACTCGGAAACGAATAATTCACAACCCAGAGGATCCCTGTATTACTACTACCTTATTATTTTAGTGAGCCTAAAGTAGTTAGTGCTTGAGGCATTCTTATTTAGAGAGTCTGAATTGCCCAAGTAGACTCCACAGGTTTCCTTTCCGTAATCATTTCCTTGAGCCTGGAAAAGAATAATTCTATGATCAAGGAATCCCTAGCCTAATACTGGTCCATTTCATTTACAAGCCTGGATCAGTCGATGCTTGGGAGCTTCATATTTAGAGAGTCTGAAGGCTTCCAAAGAAGACTCCACCAGTTCCTTTTCCATAGATAATCCACCAGACCTGGATAAAGGAATAAACTTCCTTCTGGTGGATTCCTCCTTTATTCTACATGGGTTGTGGGGAGGACCACCTGTAGATATAAAAAGTGACAGCCCACTAATTTATTTATATATATATATATATATACATATGTTAAAAAAAAAAAACTAATCAACTGAACCAGTCATGAATCAGCTACAACCCTGGATCCCCTCGAACTTCCTGCAAAAATTGATCACGTGAAAGTGGTTTATGATAAAATTTAAGACGATGGCCATTTACTACAAAAGAAACATTATTATCATCGATAGTACAAATATGAACTGAACCGTTATTAAAGACTTCAGTTACCTCATATGGTCCTAACCATCTAGTGAAAAGTTTACCTTTGAAATGCTTAAACTTACTATCGTATAACAAGGCCCAGTCACCTGGATGAAAGATTTTCTTCTTAATAAATTTGTCATGCCATCGGGCTCTTTGGTCTTGTACTAATGCAGTTCTGTGGTAGGCATCTTGTTAGATTTCATCAAGCTCGTTCATTTTCATCAACCTTTGTTCTTGGGCCTCATTTAAATTCATGCCCAACTGATCAACAGTTCTAAATGTTTTTACCTGGAATTCGATGGGAAAAAGCACTTGTTTTCCATAGACTAATTCATAAGGTGTGTGTCTAGTCACATTCCTCCAGGTGATTTTGTAAGCCCAAAGTGCTTCTGGTAACTTTTCTGCCCAATCTTTGTGATGCAATTGAATTATTTTCATAAGGATAGATTCCAACACTTTGTTCGTGGACTTCACCTACACATTAGCCTGGGGGTGGTAGGGGGTCGATTTTTGGTGCTTAACTTGATATTGCTCCGTGAGTGTCTTGACCAACTTTCATGTAAATTAGCTCCCTTGATCAGTGACAATTTCACGAGGCACCCCAAATCTTGTAAAGATGTCTTCGAACAAAAACTCTACTACTGCGTTCTCAGTGGCAGCATATAATGCTTTGGCCTCCACCCACTTGGTGACATAATCAGTGCATACCAAAATATATTTCTTTTTGTTTGACATTAGGGAGATGGGCCCTACGAAGTCCAATTCCCACTTCTCAAATGGTTCAATAGCAATTTGTGGTTGAAGAGGCATTTCATTGGAGGCAACTGGTCTCCCCATTCTTTGGCAGGCATCACAACTTAGAAAAAACTTCTTGGCGTCTTTAAATAAGGTCGGCCAATAGTATCCGGTATGGAGAACTTTATATGTTGTTCTCTTGTCGGTGAAATGGCCACCACAAGGCTCGTTGTGACTGGCACTTAATATATCGTGCATTTCATCCTCCCGCACACATCGTCTCAAAATCAAGTTTGGCCCTGTATAAAATAGATCTCCCTTAATCCAGGAGTAACTAGCACTATGTTGCACTATATTGTGCATCTCTCGAGCTGACAACTTTTGAGGAAGTCTTCCTGATACCAGATAATTGGCAACGTCAACGAACCAAGGAGTAACAGTAGAAATGGAAAATAGAGCTTCATCTGGGAATTTGTCAGGCACCGACGTTGGCATGCTTCCCTGCGTAAGATTCAAATGAGATAAGAAATCAGCTGCCAAGTTGTCTCTTCCAGGCCTATCAATTATAGTTATATTAAATTATTGTAGAAGCAACAACCATGTAGTTATCCTACCATTAGTAATAGGTTTATTCATTAAAAATCTAATAGCAGAATGGTCGGTATGGACGAATGTCTCATATCCGGTAATGTAATGTCTAAACTTTCCTATAGCATGCATAACTGCTAACAGTTCTTTTTCAGGAACTGTATAATTTAATTCAGTGGGAGAGATATTTTTTCTAACAAAGTAAATGGCATAGGGAAATTTATCTTCCCTTTGTCCCAAAACTGCTCCTAGTGCAGTGTTTGAAGCATCTGTACAAATGTGAAAAGGTAAGGACCAATTTGGTTCTCTTAGCACCGGAATGGTCGATAATCTCTCTTTCAATACCTGAAAATCCTGTTGACAATCAACATTCCACACAAAGTTACAATCTTTAGTTAACAACTTGAATAATCGTGCTGCAATTCTAGTGAAATTCTCAATAAATCATTGATATTATCCTGCGTGCCCTAAAAAACGTCTTACCTATTTTTGCGAGCTTGGAATAGGGATACGTGAAATTACCTCGATTTTTACTGGGTCAACGTGAATCCCTTCAATTGACACATCATGGCCTAGAACAATTCCCTTAGTTTGCATCATTCTACATTTGTCACTACTAAGGGCTAGATCAGCTTCTTGACAATGGATTAATACCTTTTCTAGATTCTCCAAAGCCTGTAGAAAGTCGTCCCCATAGACTGTGAAGTCATCCATATAGACCTCCACAGTCATGGATCAGATCAGATAAAATGGCAAGCACGGCTTTTTGGAAGGTGGCGGTGGCGTTACAAAGACCAAAAGGAAGGAATTTATATGCATAAGTATCCCATGGGCATGTGAAAGTAATATTTTCCTAGTCTTCTTCGGCTATCTGTAATTGATTGTACCCACTATAAGCATCAAGAAAAGAAAAATATTTCTTACCTGAAAGCGTGTCGAGAACTTCATCAATGAAAGGCAATGGAAAATAATCGCGCAATGTGGCTTTATTTAATTCTCTGTAGTTGACACAGATTTGCCACTTGCCATTCTTCTTTAGAACTACTACCAAGGGTGATACAAACTTGCTATCAGAAATGGGGTAAATGAAATCTGCGGCCAGGAGTTTCTGAAGCTCTTCTTTAACGATGTCTTTTAGTGTTGGGTTCATGTGCCTTTGTGGTTGCCGAACAGGTCTTATTTCTTCATTCGTGTAGATATGATGGATGCAAGTGTCTGGATGTATACCTCTCATATCCAAGTAATCCCATGCGAATGCTCCTGTTTGTTCACAAACCATACTCATCAACTGCTGCTTTTGTTCTGCAATCAATCCTGTACCAATGTGTAAAATTTTCCCTTCGAATATTTCCACCGGTTCTATGGTGAGCTCATGACTTTCCTCCATTGCTACAAATGAGGCAAAGACAGCCGGATGGTAGGTTTCCTGAAACTCATCACTAAACACATATTGATAACCGTTAAAAGAGATATGATAATTGATACAAGAGCTATCTGCTAAGAACTGCTGCAAAACATGCTCATCAGAATGCTCCTGGAGACCTCTAGATTGATCTAATGTTAACAAGGGGAACATGCAATCTTTGTCTCCATATGGGTTTTCGAGCCATACTGGTATTTTGGCAACTGTCTAAGTAGGTGGGAAGATGGACAAGGTTTGATTGTGAGAACCATTTGAAATAATCATTTCCCCATTCCTGCATCCAATGATGGCATCAGCAGTTGCCATCCATGGCCTTCCTAGGACCACAGGGTGTCCAGGTCTGGAGGTTTTGGGAGAAATGACTATAAAATCTACAGGGTATTGCCAAGAGGCGATAGTGACTACTATATCTTCCAAGGATCCTACTGGTTTGACAACGGATTTATCTGCCAACTCCAAGAGGATAGGGGTGGTTTTCAATCTTGGTAGCTAAATCAACATCATTGTTTCATAAGTCATTGCATTTATGGCCGCTCCTAAATCTACCAGGGTGTTAGGCAGAAGCACTCCATTTATTTCAATAGTGACAATGGGATTCCCGAGGTCATTATATTTGGCAGGCATGTCATAGATCATTGTGGACATCTGACTCATGATTTTGAAATTTTCATTCTTATGCCCCTTTCTTCCCGGCTTCTTAATGCAGAGGTCCTTGACAATTTTAGTGTATATGGAAATGTCTCTAATTTCCTATAAAAGTGGGATTTTAATATAGACATTCCTAAGTTCATTTTCTAGGTCATATTCCAACGAGACTTCCTCTTTCTTTACTATCAGTCTTTCCGGGTACGGTGGTTCAAGTGATTCTTCTTCTTTCTGTTGTTGTTTTTCGTTTGATAAATGATTTTTGAATGACGTGGAGGGTACCTCTTCCTAGATGATGACAGCTGATTTTCCTTTGTTAATTGTCCTTCCTGATCATAATTGAATTTCGTTTACAGGGATGTCAGTGATCATGTATGTAGGAAAGGGCTATATATCTATGTTTTGCATGGGTTGAGGTAACCTATTATGATTAGGGTTAGGTACGGGTTGTGCAGGCAGCAGTGTTGGTCATGGGGGGTTTATGGTGGCTAGTGCCTGCGAAGATGAGGTGTTAGTAGGTGTAGGTAACAATTGATGTAAAGGAAGTGGTGGCAGTGTAGGTTGTTGATACATATTAGGGTTATATGCTTGCTGATATGTCTGTGCAGATGGATTATACGAAGTACTTGGCATGTTTGGATAGGGTGCATAGAATTGAGGTGGAGGTTTATAGTTGTTGGGATAAGGGTTTGACCTCCAATTCTAGCCCCAAGCAGTGTTTTGCGATTGCTGAGCAATCCAAGGAGAGTAGCATGTGGGAAAGGTCCATGGCTGAGTCTGGCTATAACATTGAGGATTTGGATCTGGGAACACATTCTGACTTTGGCCTCTCCAGGTGGTCTCTTGGTCGTTTTTTATTGGTCGATAGTTTCAGCACTCCCCTTGTAGATGGCTTGTAAGCCAGGAAGTGATGGACAATTTTTGGTTGGGTTTTCTAAGGTACAGATTCTAAAGACTTCAATGGTGTTTAACAGACACTCCCTTTCTGCATGTTTACAACTACACTTGGAACAAAAGATAGTCATGGCTGCTTTCTCGACTTCCTGCTTTTGTTTAATTTTCATGGTATCGATTTGGTCATTGATTGTGTTTAGGATATCAGTTTTAAAATTTTCTAATAGGTTCGCTAACTCAACTCTTGTAACAGCATTAGCCGCAGTTTTCTTTTGCACATAGTCTCTAGAATTGTCTCTAAGTTCCTGAAGCTTTTTCCTATTTTTTCTTGGCTTCTAGAGTAAGTGTGACACAGCTCAATGACCTCAGCAAATTTCTTTTTATAAATGTCTCCGCCACTGAGCAGATTTAATGTTTCAATACAATCATCTCTTAGCCATTTTAGGAAAACAATTCTGATAATATTTTCATCTAGGTTGGACCCACGGGATATGTGGAAATTGTATAGGAACCGTTCAAGATACCCTTCTAGATTTTTGTCTTCATTTTGTTGCATCCTAAGGTATCATTGATGTCCCTACTCTTACAAAAGTCTTGATATTTTTTCAGAAAAAATGATCTCTTGTCATCCCATGTGTATACCGTGTGTTGCCCTAGACTCATGAACCACCTAAGGGCTGCATCTTTTAATATGGTGGGAAACAGTTTTGGTTTATGAGCATCGTCATAATAATTATAATTGTGACACAGAATATCAAATTCAAAAAGAAAGGCATCGAGATCTTCAGATGATTTACCATAGAACAATGGAAGAGATGCCATTGGAATGCTCTTCATTGTGATGTCACGTGTCACGTCTAAGATGGGTAATCCGAAGGTGACTTCTTCCTCGCCTTGGTTGCCTCCATCAAAGAGATTCTCGTTGCATCGATGGCCTTCTCCCTCCTCTTGATGTTATTTGTTGTGTCTATCCTCTCCATCCAGGTGATCCATTTCTGCGACTGGCACCCACTGAGGTTTGCTGATTATGGGGTGGCTGAGGGGTAATGGAACACGGTAGATGTTGGTTGACTGCTCATCCACGAGGTTTTGTTGTTCTACTGGTTCCTCCACTGGGTTGTCGTAGATAGTCTGTTGAATGATCCTTTCTCCTTGCTCTAAGAATTCCTGGTCCGAAACCATGTTAGCATCAACACTTCCTCCTTCTTGTCTCAATCCTCCATATCGATTAGCAGCGGTGAGAATAGGTATATTAATTGATCCAAATGTTTAAGGAAATCTAGAACTAGAAATAAATCTACGCTTACTATCCCTAGGTCTACTAGCACTCCTACACATAATAATAAATAGAATAAACAAATATTCAAGGACAAGCAGTGATCGGTCAGACTTTGGAGCAATTGTTACGGGAATAAGTCCCCTAGGGCTTTGGGTCAGAACCACAACAAAGTAAGAGTAATATACAGCAAGAAACACACATACAACTCAGGCAACATGCTTAAATAAACAAACTATGTATGGATGAACGTACCCAGATGTCCTTCGTTTGGGTAGTTCCAGTAGGGTTCAGACCCTCTGCAACTCCTAATGATCTTCGAATCTGCAAATCAACCAATCCGAACATACATAGCAACATATAGATAAAGCATTTTAATGAAATCAACTTTATATCATATAAGTAAGATTATTAGTTATACATCCAAATGACATTCATACATGAGTTACAACAACATCTGATGCATAAACAAGGTCAATCTCAGGAACAAGACAACGTTTCTTTTTATTGTAGAAAACTATAATAAACATGGAAAGAGTTCACCTGAGTCTTCCTCTTCTAGCTCCAAGCAGAACCGTCCTCCAGGTCCATCCAGTCCCAGTCTTCAATAGCCTCCTTCCATAACCAATACCATGATATCTCAAGCAAGTGGGAGAATATCAACACTCAAGGAAACAAGGGTTTCCTGAACTTGGGGAAGTGCTTGAAGCATAGGGATACCTCAAACTTGATCAGGGGATAATCTCAGTATAGTAATTCTATCTCTTCTCTCCTTCCTAAGGCCTTCCCATTGAAGTCTTATTTATACTTCTCCCAATTAGTTTTTTAGTTGGGAAACAGTTGGGAACAGTTGGGCCACAGGCACTAGGAGGTAATCAACAGGTAAAACCCGTGAACTCCACCCATAGTTAAGGAAATTTAATTTTTTTAAGTGTTTTAACACATATACGCGGGTTGGGTATTGACTAACCCGCGTGTACACGCTTTTATCACAGGAAAAAGTAGCGTACAGGGAGTAAAACATTGTTTTTTAAATATTTGGACCAAGTCTGGAAGGAGGGGTTTCCCTAGGCCATAAACCAAGCATCACAAATACGAAGGGTGATATTTGGAGCTATAACAGATGCCCCCTAATATATGAGGTTAGAAGGGGTACATGATGGCTGAAATGTATTAAGTATATGGAAAGGAAACCAGGGTTCGAGTTCACGCCAGCAAGCAACTACTGCCCTTGGGGCAAAGGGTTAGTTAAGACAACTTGGGAGCTAGAAGACCCTTGCTGCACTAACAAGCACTGAGCATCTTGAATTTTCGGGTAGAGATGAGTCAAATGATCTCCACTGCACAACTTTCATGGAAATTTAACCTTTTTCTTAGACTCTTTTCTACCCTCATCGGCACCGTTGTCGAGCTTGTTCGCATTTCCCTTCCCTTCCTAATTCTTCCTTTTACCTCGTCCCTTCTTCTTCCCATTGGATAGTTGATTTCCTTTGGGGTTAGAGCCCTGGACGACATTTATGGAAGAAGGTTGGGAAGGTGAAGGAGTAGACGGTGGAGCCTGATTAGAAGAAGCAGTTTGTAGAGACAACTGCTACAATTGGTTCAAAAGGTTCACCATATTTGCATCAACCGATCCAACTATACCATCAACGTGAGGGCTTGGCTTCGGTTTGGCTACATCAACCATGGATCTAGGAGCATCAGGTAAGATTTTCTGAAGAGTCCCAGACTGAGAATATATCAGTTCTAACTGCTGGGCACGAAAGATAGCATGCTCTTCGGAATAAACGTCAGACATAGAAACATCCTTGGAGATCTCTGGTTGTAATGATTTTAAAAACCATTCGAGATAGAATTCTGGTGGAATTTCAGCTTTGATGAGCCTTTTTCTCCATCTCCATTCCTGGATATGATCCGAAATGTGAGTAGTCGTGTCTTGATGGAAATTGGCCAGAAGCTCAGTTCTGGCTTCATAACGAACAGGCAACTGAAAATGGTTTAAGAAAATGTTAGCCAAATCAGCGAAAGAAGTAAAGGTGCCCCTTGGCAACTCTATATACCACTTAGCCGCATTTCCTATTAAGGTGCGTTGAAATAACCTCAACCTGATTGAATCATCGATCAGGGAGTTGGATGAGCACCATAAATGGAATGTGGTTACATGGTCGCCTGGGTCTTCACCATTCTTCCCTTCGAATTTCAGAATATCCGATGGAAGTTTGGTTGGGACCAGAGGCCAAGCCAGATTGTACCTAATTGGATCATTTGTCAACTTAGTCAAGTCTGGCAGATTAAGTGTGGCCAGAAAAGGAAGTCATGGAGGACCTTGGGGATTCCACCTAGATGGGGTGGGGTTCCCAAAAGTCTGAAAAGAATGACCTAGGTTTTGAAAGGCACCAGGTTTCCCGAAGTAACTGGTAGAACCTACTGGACCAAAAGGTGACCCTTGTGGTCTAGTAAAACTCAGAGTTTGACCAACTCTAGCCGGAAATCCTCCGTAACTGGTAAAGTTTCCCCCTAACGAAGTATTGTAAGGAGCTGACAACCCCTGATAAGGGTTCCAAGCGTTAGCTAAGGGTGGAAAACTTTGAAATGAATTAACTGAGGAGTACGACACATTCCCTTATTGGCCAAAAAATTGATTCCCAGCTCCTATCCCACTAACTGTAGGGTTTGTCCAACTCTGAAAAGGATTACTGCCTTGACTTGTAAAAGGAAAAGGCATAGACCCTACTGTTGGATTGGAATGTGATATATGACCACTTCCAAATGGGAAACCCTAAAAAGAAGCCGATCCACTCATCATGGACGTGGAGGCGATTGATGTTACATTCAATGGAACTGAAGGAATACCTTGAGAGGGCATTCCAAAAGGAAAAAATCCAAAACTGGATGCATTAGCTTGGGAACTTCCACTCATTGATGGAATGGAAGTAGACACAAATAAGGATGTGTTAGGATTATTAGAAAGGATGGAAATAATTCCTTCTCCTTCCACAGATATGGGAGTCTGCATACTCGCAACACTCGTGGTGGACACCATGCTTGCAGCAGTGGTCATCAAAGGGATAGATGTGTGTGGACCTGGGCTCGAAGGCCTGTGAGTCAGAGTTCCAACATATAACAATACATCTGGATGATCAGGAGGGAGAGGAGAATTTGAAGCTGCAGCCGACTCTGAAAGCTCTTCTACTTCAATATTATCTTCCAACTGGAAGAGTACTCCAGAAAGAACTGGTGTGTTCCTCTCTAACTCTGTAGTAGTACCAGGTCTATATTGTGAACTAATGCCCCAAGCGGAGGATCAATATCCGATACGCCTGCTGCCACTAGTTGAAAACCACTGGTAGAATCGCTCCTATGCCTTCTAGGAGAAGGCTCTGGACTCAGAGGTGAAAGCCCACGAAGTCTACAGGATCGTCTAGGTGGTCGGTCAGCCACTTTGAATTATTTTTATAAGATCTACTTAAAGCCTCAAGAAAATTGAAAGCTAGGCCGACTAGGAGCACAAAATACACACTAAAAATGTCCCTAAAGAGATCAGCAATCAAACAACTTCCAAGTATTTCCACTCCGGGTGATTAGGACCGGACACCAAAATACAAGAAAGTTAATAATAAGGGCCTTCCGCAAATAGACTGGGGTAATTACGCCCTAGGTCTACTAGTGAAGGTATCAGAGGTAATTGCACTGACCTCTAGACAACAGCCTTTGCCGGTGAAATCCCCCAAGCTTCGCAAGGGTGCCCTCCAGAAGTACTGTTGAATGTGATGCAATGTCAACCTCAAGTGCCATGGGATTCCCCTCCACAACCACCTGTGTAGATCCCTAGGATATGCAACTAAAGACACCAAATCGTATCAGAAGCCGGGCGGAACAATCGTGAGGTAATATCTAACAAGTAAGAGAGGGGGTATCTCTCATCCTTATCTTCACAAACCCTCATGCTTAACTCCCAGTCACGGAGCTTTCCCGGTCTCCCTAACACTATTGGATTTCACTCTTTAATCAGACTTCTATGTTTTACAATTTAGAGTGGCCTTGGAGAGTTTACTCTCCTCTCACCTAATCCAAGGCCCTAAATAAACCTAAAACTTGTTGGTGTATTCTGATGACAATACAAAAAGTTCTAGTTTATTTTATTAAGCGCTTGATTTTAAGTGGTTGTTCTTTTAAGTCAAAGGGACAATATGGAAATGAAACCGATGGTGTTTGTATGATGCAAAAGAAATTAATGAAAAACTAACTTATATGAAATGCACTTGTTTGTTCTTTGATGAAAAGCAATTTCTACTTGGGTTCTAAGAAACTTCTATAAAGCAAAAAAAACTTTTTCCTTTTCTTTTCTTATAGCGGACTTCACACTCACAAAAACTAAAAAGACTATTGATGCTTTAATGTTGCAAAACTACCCTAATGCAAGGTGTACATGATAATGCAAGATTCTAGATTACTCTAAAAAGAAATGAAAGCAATTGTTTATAAGCCAACTTAAGTGTTTGAAAAGAATATGAATTTTGAATACAAAATATTCCCCAAACAAGGACTAATCAAAAAGATCACAAATCACTCTCAAAAACCAAAAGAAACCAAAATCAAACTAGGCAAAAGAAAGAAAAAACAACATTTTTTAAGAACTTTTCTTTTTCAAGAAATAATGAAAACAACTTTTCAAAAGCACTCAAAATGTCACTAAAGAATCAAAGACCAAAAATAAAGCACAAGGAAACTTTGTAAGTCACCAATTCAACATGAATGAAAAATTGAACAAAAAGAGCTTCACTTGCACTAAACGATCCGCAAGCAGCAAAAGAGATTTGAGAAATTGACCAAGAAGTCAGGCAAGACACACTTTCAAATTCATCAAAGAGAAACTTTCAAAAAACAAGAAAAGGTGTAAGGCCACGAAATGATGGAAAGAAAAGCGAGTAGACCAATAATCAAGTTTTACACAAAGATTGAAAACAATATGATGTTCCAGAAGACCATAACAATCAAGAACCTCTATAAGAAGCCTTATGTGTTCAAACACAAATCATAAAACTCACTCAAAACGCAAACCTAGGCCAAAAAAATTTCAAAGCAGGAGAGAATTCAAAATAGTAAGCTCACCGAATAATTAAAATCTAAAGACAAAAATTGAACACTCGGAAACCAAACAGACCAAGAAACAAACCTTTCTGGGTAGAAAGATTTGAAAAAAGCATGCAAAAAATGGTATACGCGACTGTGTTCCAGCACAGGTGCGTGTACACGCGTTTTTGACAAAAGAAACTCGCGTACAACTCAGGCAACATGCTTAAATAAACAAACTATGTATGGATGAACATACCCGGATGTCCTTCGTTTGGGTAGTTCCAGCAGGGTTCAGACCCTCTGCAACTCCTGATGATCTTCAAATCTGCAAATCAACCAATCCGAACATACATAGCAGCACATAGATAAAGCATTTTAATGAAATCAACTTTATATCATATAAGTAAGATGATTAGTTATACATCCAAATGACATTCATACATGAGTTACAACAACGTCTAATGCATAAACAAGGTCAATCTCAAGAACAAGACATCATTTCTTTTTATCGTAGAAAACTATAATAAACATGGAAAGAGTTCAGCCGAGCCTTCCTCTTTCGGCTCCAAGCGGAACCGTCCTCCAGGTCCATCCAGTTCCAGTCTTCAACAACCTTCTTCCATAACCAATACCATGATATCTCAAGCAAGTGGGAGAATATCAACACTCAATGAAACAAGGGTTTCCTGAACTCGGGGAAGTGCTTGAAGCACAGGGATACTTCAGACTTGATCATGGGATAATCTTAGTATAGTAACTCTATCTCTTCTCTCCTTCCTAAGCCCATAGAAGTCTTATTTATACTTCTCCCAATTAGTTTTTTAGTTGGGAAACAGTTGGGAACAGTTGGGCCACGGACACTAGGAGGTAATCAACAAGTAAAACCCGTGAACTCCACCCATAGTTAAGGAAATTTAATTTTTTTAAGTGTTTTAACACATATACGCGGGTTGGGTATTGACTAACCCACGTGTACACGCTTTTATCACAGGGTAAAGTAGCGTACAGGGAGTAAAACACTGTTTTTAAAATATTTGGACCAAGTCTGGAAGGAGGGGTTGCCTTAGGCCATAAACCAAGCATCACAAATACCAAGGGTGATATTTGGAGCTATAACAGCAACCCCAACAAAAGTGGATGCATGGCTCTTCACTCACGTCTTTTCGTACTCTCTTCGCCCTTTGACAGCCCTGCAAGACCCTGAAACTCAGATGATAATAATTACCTGAATAAGAAATGGCAATCTCCTCGACAACAATGCCAAAATGTTGAGAGATTAATTTGTCAAATTTAATCCCTTAATATTAATTTTCAACCCAGGGTTCGTAAACATGAGCTACCTTGCACTTTCTTCGTTCAGGTTTAGATTTGAGCTTTAACACCTCTTGATAATGATTCATGGAGTAATAACACACTAACACTTACAAACAATTAGCTATCAAAAGCAGACCCAAAAATCAAATTCAATCTAGAGAAAAAGTCTTTACAAACCTTAGTTTTCAAATCTGAACTCAACAAACAACCGAGCTATGAGTCTCAACTAATAAAATGGAATTCTTTGCACACAAAACCTTACTCAATCAAACCCCTAAATGTTGGTACCAAACTTTCTATTTGTGATAATAGTTTATTCATCACTCAACAAGCAATCTATAATGATAACGATTCAATCTTCAAGCAAACGAAGCCTGTACTAATAACCATTCAATATTTTAACAAATCACAGTTCCTTCCTGAAGCAACCAAGCAATCTATGGTAATTCAATTCTTAGGCAAACAAGCAATCTATGCTGATAGAAACTTAATCACACCATCAATCTGTACCTAATAAGTGATTATCTTCTTAACAAAGGTTTGAAAGTTTAAGTACTAATCTGAAGTAATTACCCTATCCCTTACTAATTTGTCATTACACTTACAACTAAGTAATCTACAGGTCTCAATCTGATGAAAACAACTCAAACTCTTAGCTGATCCGATATCTTAACAATTTAACTAAACAACCCTTAGAAAACTGTACTCTAGACTCTGTTGTAACCACACCAACCCTTACTGGTACATAACCTTATTTGGAGCCAATGTTATGTTGCCTAAAATCTTAATTGATGCTTGACTCCTGAAAAACTGGAATCAATCTCCTCACAAAGCAAAAGGAATTGTTTATCTGGACGAATAATAACATTAACCTTCACTCAAAACAGGGGAAAATCCTTGTCTACTAAACCCAATGAAACCAATCAACACTCAAAACAGAGAAATTATCTATCCATTAAACTTAATGCACTCACAAGAAACATCGAAACACTCATGGGTCTATGTGCAATCCACTCGACCTACTCTATAATCCTAGAGTCTATTCATCAAATGGATCTAATTGAGAAAGAGTCATCCACCATTTTATGAAAGTGATTTTTAATCCAAATGACTCAGAACTAGAGCAAAAGCTCTGTTATGATTGCTCATAAGATATTTTGAATAGAAAATCAATCTGTTCCAGTTCTTTGAGGGAAGGCAGAGTAATTTGGTAGCTAGACAAATCTCGTTCCTAATTCGTTCGAATTCACCGAATCAAAAATCACAGTAGTCCTTAATGCATAGGTCATCCATTTCACTCATTAGGTTATTGTATAGCATGTCTCAGCTAATTATAGCTCAATACGATAGCAGCATGCTCTATTCTGAAATCAAAGCAAGGTTCACATAAGGTTCAACTATGAATTATGGAAACGAGTGAATGAAAGAACAGTAATGCACCTACACTCTTTTAAACAACCAAATATATGCAATTCTCACACAGTCAAGCCAAACTAATTCGAAATGAAAGTAAACGCACCATAACTAATCACATAGTGATTCTATCTACATTATACAAAGCAACCCAGATGGGTGGGTCCTGGCCACACCTGAGAGGTAGATAAACTTACAGTAAAAAGGAAATCTCAAAAGCAATCAATCGACTGTCTTCAGCAATCCATCAACACTTACTCTCAAACTCAGAACGAAACCATTTCGATATTTATCAAATACGAGTTATATCATTCATAGCAAAGTATTTCACAGTTTCTGACACACTAAATTGACATATTACATCCCCTGCCTTTATAGGCATTTAATTACAATTAAATACTAAACTAACAATAGTAATTTATAACAGTCTTAACAAGTCGACTTCTCAAGAGAAAATAGGTTCGAACAGTTGCCCGAATTAGTCCAACCATTTGTAACCAATTCCCAAACTTGGTATATGTTGTAACTGAAGATCCTTGGATCAAATGCATTCCTTGCAAGGCTGGCGACATCCCATCATCCAGAAGTGCACGACCATTTATCCATTGCACAGTTTGAGTACCGAATCCGAATATACGTTTGAGTACAGTAGTAAGGAGCCAAGGTATATCAGTTGCTTCTTTCCATTAGCTTCTTGCACATCTTTGCTGAGAAATCTACACTTGATCATAATAATTAGTTAGTTTTAGGAATCAACTACCTATAGCTGCTTAAATCCACTAAAAAATAGCCAAATGCAACCATAAAAAGATTTACCTTGAATATGTATTGGGATCATGAGAGGATAGAAAAATAGCAAAGAAATAGGTTCCATAATGTCAAAAAGAGGTCAAAATGGGGATTGAAGACGGTATTAAGAAGAACAAAACAAAGGATCAACAAGGAGGAAACAAAGCTCCAAATGGCACAGCTAGTTGAGAAGCGCCGGAAAGAGGAAGCAGAGGCTAAAGCCCAGGCAACGCGTGACACTGCGAAATTGGCTAAACAACAGTAGAAAACAAGAGAAGAAGAGCATGAAGGACAAAAGTCACCTTCACCTGGGACTGAAGTGGAAACAAAGACAGAACAAGGTGGCGTAGACCCGCAGACAACGGCTACCCAACTCAAGCATCCATGATCGCGAGAGAAGGCAGTATCACGAAAGAAATCCAAGGCCTCAAAAACATCCTTCGACCCAATCAATCTCACTGAGGGGGATTTGCATGACATCGGTGAAACGATGAGGGATGTCACTGTGGAGGCCCAACTCGTATTGGGGGCTCTTCGAACAGAACTATAGGAGTTGCATGTTCGCACTCCATAGGCTGGCACAGTGTCCACCAACCTCGCAATCGGCACTTCAGCTGCTGAGGAGATGTTGCGCACAAGGATGACCAACATGATAGTGCTACCAGATGGAGCACTCGCTACAGAGAATGAGGCTAATAGGGCCACTATCAGCAGTTTGAGAGGGGTCAGATTAAATATGGCCGCGCTCCCTTGGGAGATGCTCTATCTCTTGCAGGATGGAGTCACCGCGGAACTTAGGGCCTAGGAGAGTCGCGCTCTACAGGTGATGAGAGAGTAGCACATCAACATTGAGCAGTTGGGCCTGCAGCACAATGAAGCAATAGAGCAGAATAAGTATATAATGCAGGTTGTGGAGGAAGCCTACGAGATAGTCCCAGACTGCATGCAACTTTTCAAACAGTCATTTGACGTCCTAACCACCCTACAGGAGGACCCGAATGTAGAGTGCCTGGAGACAGAGGCATGCGAGCTATAACAGAGGTATGATGAGGTAAAGGGACTGCGCAGACAGTTGCCCTTACAAAAAGGCTTGCACGGATGCAAGAGGCAAAGGCGCCCAAGGAACAGGTGGATGCCACTCGGCACAAAGAAGAGGTCTTAAAATCGCACCTATAGCCATGGATAGATGAGGCTTATACAATTACAACCTCCATTGAAGGAAAGCTTGTGCAACTTCAAGAAACTCAGCAGAAGATTCAGGGCAGCAGTTCAGCAGGAGCAGTCACCGAACAGCGCGTGGAAGAAGTTCAACAGGCAGCTGCTCAGTGCGCTGCCGAAGTTGCAGTGATCCAAACGGAGCTAGGAGGTCTTCGCGCTAAGATCTCCGCACCTGCAGAGTGACTCGAGGGCGAGTCACAATGTTTGTGTTGGGGGCCTGTTGGGTGCGGGATCCCCCAAGGGAAGTTTTGGGGCTAAAAGCCCATATTTTTGTCTAATTTTGTATTCCAAATATAAAGACTCCGCATTTTGTGGTCGCGGAGTGCGTAGATGTTAAGAGTCATAAGTTTGTCCACCCTTATTTTGATAATGTAATGTCGGTTGTAAAAGATCTACCCATGGTCTGTGGACCATGGGATTGTATAAATAGAGCTAAGCTCTAAGTATTTAGAGGCAATAATAATGGAGAAGAAGATCGAACATGTATGAGAGATAGCTCTGAAGTAGAAGTCTAAGTTTGGGTCGTAGCGTAGGTAGAGGCTCTGCAGCTGAGTGCGCAGAGGCCTAGAAGTCCGTAGTTGAGTGCACGGACCCCTGCAGCTGAGTGCGCATGGCGGGTTGAGTCTGTAATTGTTAATAATTATTAATAAAGAGAAGTATTCTACAATTTCTGCGTCTTTATTTCCTGTTTATGCATCTGATATATTGGGTATGAATTTTACTTATAATGCTTATATGATGCGCGAATTTATGTAAATGTATTGGTTAAGTGAAAGCAAGTAAGAACATCCATTTACGTGAAGCTAACTAAGATTTGTTAATAATATAAGTAAGACACTTAGCGTAGTTGGGGAAATATCATAGTTCGATGCCCTAGCAACGTGAAATTACACCAAGCCCTGGTTAGGGCTGCGCGAAAGCCGATTGTATCTTTTCGGGAAGGTACTGAAGGGTGGAACAGAGGGCTAAGCAACCTGTGTGCAGGCAGGTATAGCAGAAATATACAAACATCACAACCATCTCAAGGGTGCGGAAACTTGGTTCCCGCATCCCCCCATAGTGCTTCAGGTGAGACTTCAGTCCGCACTCCGCGGGCTGATGTTGAAAGGGCCAGTAGTGTGGGGATTTGTTTGGCTAACTAATGATGAACCTGGGTCAGGCCCCCTCAAGCCAACAATAGGCATAGATATCTTAGTGTGAAGACCTCCCAGCTCCACCCTTATGACCGCAACCTCGGCCATGCACTGTATAGCCGCCTGCTTTGCATCTTCCACCATTTGCTCTGTCACTTCTCCTAAACTGTCGGCGTGAAGCTTTTGTTGAGTTGCTTGCAGAGTCGCAAGCTTTCCTTCAATAGAGGTTGTCACCGTGTAAGCCTATCCAGCCAGGGCTTTAGTCAGGCCTTCAACATTGCTTCCTTCTGTAGCACTACATCCACCTGTTCTTTCAACTGCTTGGCCTCCTACAGCTTTACTAGTCTTTTTGTCAGCGCGACAGTTCACACTGTGCCCTTGGCCTCATCATAGCACTGCTATAGCTTGCGTGCTTCTGTCTCTAGTCGTTGTACATTAGGGTCCTCCTGCAAGCTTGTCAGGACCTCGAATGACTACTCAAAAAGTTACGTGCAGTCTACTACTGCTTCTGTGACAGCGGTCGCCCACTACTCCTTCACTTTTGGTGGAGTTGAAGGCTGGTCCTTTAACTGTATCTCTGTGATCTACAAGTTCAAGTCTAATTTAACCCTCGCCATTTCTGTATGTACGTCGCGCACCCCCGTAGCTAGCTTGCAGACATGCACCTCGACTGGTTTTTCCTTAGGAATGGCCAGTTCTACATGCCTCCTCGACGACTTGCATTATACGCTTGTTTTGGTTGATCACCTCGGTCACAGTAGCGATGGAGGAGTCTCGTTGTAGTACCATCTGCTCATTGCTAATCCGCTTCTCACTGATCACCTGGAGGGCATGGTGCTCACGGTCCCTCAGCTCTACAATCACACC
This sequence comes from Pinus tabuliformis, assembly GCA_031772625.1. Classification (NCBI taxonomy): domain Eukaryota; kingdom Viridiplantae; phylum Streptophyta; class Pinopsida; order Pinales; family Pinaceae; genus Pinus; species Pinus tabuliformis. The sequence goes on from CM062819.1 coordinate 1,556,435,295, forward strand.
ATCCTACAAGAGGTGGAGCACTTCACCAGGGAGCATTGCCACATTGCACCCTACTCCCTTTAGGGCACTGACAGTGGGCCTGTCAGCTTCGTTCTTTGTGGTCAATGATCCATTAGGCATCACTAACGCACTGGAGGCCTTTGTGTACAGCATCTCGACAGCTTCTAAACAGTCGATAGCAAGGCTGGTAAACACCATGCCATCCTGCGATGCGCGGGCCTGCAGCTCCTGCAAACCTGTCTGGATAGCCCCCAAGATTATTTGCTGCTACTTCTTAAACTCTTGTAGGGCCTCCGCGGTGACATCCCACACCATGTCACCGATGTCATGCAGATCACCTTCTGTTAGTGTGATTGGGTACAGTGATGTCTTGGTAACCTTTGATTTCTTCCTGGACCCTCCTTTCTCCTTTTCCATTGGACGCTTGATGTAGGCGGACATCGCCTGTGGGTCTACGTCGTGTTGTTCTATCTACTCGTCCGTCTCCTCCTCTATCTCAGGTGAAGGTGACCTTGCGCATTTGTCAGAGCCTCACTCTGTTCCACCTGTTTGCTTCTCTATATATTGAGTCGCATCGTGCTCCGCCTGGGCCTTGTTAGCAGCCTCCTTCTTTCTCTTCTCAGCCAGTTGCATGATCTTTAGCTTGGCCTCCTCCTTTTTTCTCTATGCAGCGAACTTGCTTCCTCCCACTGCCAAGTCTGTTGTAGAGTGCCACTCTACCGACCATCGATCAAGTACTGCATCAATGGCGCCATCCTTTGCCAGGTAAGGCAAGTCATACCATTTCTGCATAGGGTCTTTCCATGCTCTAATGGACACATGGTGAAATTCTGATTTAAACTATGCGTAGCCCTGCAGGTTGGCATACACCATAGGTGACAACAATAGTTTGTGGTTAATGGCCATGCAGATGTTCATCTCCATCAAGATCTAGAAGATCTTGTTGTCCTTGATGCGTTGCACATCCTTGGTCACCGATAGCGAAGTGTACTTCGCTACTTCTAGTAGGTCTAGAGCGACTGAAGGGAATTGGCTATCCTCTGGCAGATCCCATGCTACCAGCAAAATCAACAGCAAGAGCCACGCATAGGGGAATGTCTTGCTAAGCTCCTGTGCTTCGTAGTAGTTTGCTAGGAACTCTCCGTGAAGATAGTCTGACTAGTTGAACTAGACTCCTTCGGTGCACTAGGCTGCTAGCACAATGACAAGCGCCAACACCTCGTCGACACGACACTTCCTCATGACCTTCCCTGCTAAAATCTACGTAGCCAACTCTACAACAGGGTCACAGATGCTGGATATGGCATATCCATGTGGCTTCTTTACCAAGTTAAACTTCTCTTTCATGGCCTCTGTGAGGGCCTGCTCATCACCTTTTCCGCCAAATATCATGGCCGGAGTTTCTCCTATGTAGGGCAACCGCGCGATCCTGTAGATCAATCTGTCAGTGATGGGTATTGGCTCCTCCAACCACAGACACCCATCATGCACCAAGCATAGCAGTTGCTTGATGACCAATACTGTAACTGGGGTACGGTTGTAGTGCGGCACCCAAAGCAGGTTGAGAAACCCTACCTTGTCTACTCCTTTAAGCCACCTCCGTGACTCCAATGCGGTCATTCTGGTGCTTGTATCGATGATGCGGTGCATTAGCTACTCGGTCACCAGGTGTGGGAACTTATCATGATCAGCCAAGTCCCAGTCCTCTAGTTTTAACAGCGGAACCAGCACCAAGTGCGGTCCTTCGTAAATAATCTCATCCAGCAGCAGAGGGGTTTGCAAGGGGGTCTTGCTCTCATCGATATCTTTCGGCACCTTGGCCTTTCCCTTCTGCGGAGGGACATACTCAGGCAACCGAGTGATAGGGTCAGCACCCTGGGCCTCAACTTCTTCCACATCTGCTCCCACATCCTCATCATCCATCGGGATGTCTTTGATGTCTTCCTCCTCCGGCTCTAGATTGATGGCTTTTCCCTTCTCCTATGCGGTAGGCTTCGGTGGGTTTCTTCTTAACGATGCATGCACTGGTATTGCAGGTTGCTTGCCCTTTTTATCCTTCGCGCTCTCCTTGGTTGGCGTTGGCTTTGGTCTCGGCATCCTTTGTGATTTGAGGACTTCAGCTAGTACTTCAGCAACCTTTGGAGCAACTACTTCTACCTCCATCTCAATTTCCAGCACCGACTCCTCTGCTTCAGTATCTATAGCTTCTATGGGCATTGACATGATGTTCTACAAGAACTCCTATGTCTCCTTCGGCAATGTCTCAAATACTGAACTGGCTATCAGAAGTTCATAGTGCTCACGATTCATGTGTGCCTGAGAGCTCAACAACTCAATTCTCAAAATGCCAAGTGTTTTTCGCTGGACAACCACTTGTAATTTATAGGGAATTTTGAATTCAAATCCGACTGTTCCCCCCAAATTCAGTTCATTAATGCTGGATTGGCAGCAGATTTTCAAGGATCTACCCCATAAATTTCATCTTAAATGTCGACTGCTCGCTTCATTTGGCCACATTTCTACTGCCAAATCATGAACAATGACTTTAACGGTCACTTTCCGACCGACCTGCACAATTTCTCCCTGCATAGCACAGCTCTCTTCGCACTACCATGAACCCTATGACACTTCCTTGCTTCATACAAACTTCCAATCGTGCAGCTCCCCAACCTGGGCAGTGTAATTTATAGTCGCGTGCCTCCTTTCAGCTACCTGGAGCGCTAAGATTGTGCTACCTTCATATAGTCACATGGCTGGACCACCAGTGTATGGCTTCAAGTGACTGCCATTCACATTTCCTGGGAAGGGATCTCCATTCAATTTAACCAACTACACTGCTCATTCGTTGATAATCTCTTTAATGACATAGGGCCCTAACTAGTGCATTCTGAATTTCCTTGGAAATTTATCAAATTTTCTGTCATATAACAAAACCAGGTCATTTACCTTAAAGCTGCACAACTTAATGTGTTGATCATGCCATGCTTTTTCACGCTACTTTTGGACCTATTGGTGAAATCTAGCTAGAAATCTCTCTTCCTAAAGCTCAGCCAGCTACGCGAGCCTCTATTCTAGGACTCCGTGATCAGTCATACCCGTGAGTGTCGCTATGCGCAAACTAGGCACAATGTATTCCATGGGCATCACTGCTTCAACACCATATACAAGCCTAAAGGGTGTTTTTCCAGTCAACTTCTTGCACCTTGTCCAATAGGCCCATACTACTGTGGGTATGTGTAGGTCCCAATCACTTCGTTGAGCGTTGCAAACCTTGGTCAGTGCATTCTCTAGCACTTTATTGAATGCTTCCACCATCCTGTTAGCCTACGAGTGATAAGGCGTGCTCTTCTGGTGATATACCTAAAATTCCTCCGTTAGCACGCTGATCATTTCATTCAGAAAGTGTGTACCGTGATCACTCATAAAAATATTTGGACACCTGAATCGCGTCAGTACATACTCAAAGAGGAACTTTGCAGCAATCACACCTGTACAATCCTTTACAGGTTGTGCCTCCGCCCATCGAGTTAGATACTCTGTCGCGGTGATAATGTACCTTGCTCCCATCTTTCCTTGGGGCTGGATGGGTCCCACAAAATCTATTGCCCATTTCTCAAAGGGTTGTAACATCATCTGTGGATTCAAAGGCAGCTCATCCCTCCACGATGGCCTGCCAGTCCTTTGACACACATCACATGCTTTGTAGTACGCTTTTGAATCCTGATGGAGGGTTGGCCACCACAACCCTGCGCATAGAATCTTCTGCGCAGTCGCTCTCCCTACATAATGCCCTCCCACGGTGCCCCCATGAGCATCCGCAAGGATACTGCTCCTTTCAAACTCTGGTACATACCATCGCAATATCTCATCGGACCCCATTTTATATAAATGCCTGGCAATGACAGAAATTTGTCGTGTGCACCACTAACTCCTTCTTTTGCTAGACGGTGTATCCTTCCTGGGCAGTTCCTGTCATTAAGAAGTGTATGATATCTTTAAAATGACCATGCGCGATGTGCACTGCAAATAGTTGTGCGTCAAGCAATCCTTCTTCCAAATTAGTGGGCTCTTCCCCTGTTTCGATGCACAACAGATGGTCTGGTCCTACGTTCAATCGTCCGGGCTTCACAATAACTTCAAAATCATACTCCTGGAAAAATAACAACCACCTGCAAATTATCCCCCCCAACACAGGCTTATTGACCAGGTACTTTAGCGCCGAATGATCTGTATACATCTTAAAATGGCCTCCCAACAAATAGTGTCTAAACTTTTGGAGCACATATACCATGGCTAACCCTTCACGCTCGGTGGTGGAATAGTTCTTCTCTGCCTTGGATAACATTTTACTTGCGAATGTTGTAGGATGGTCCAACTCTACTTCGCCTACCTATGTCAGTACTACTCCTAGCACTATACATGACACGTCGACATGTACATCAAACTCCTTCTTCCAATTCGGGAAGATTAGGATCGGCATGGTGACCATCTTTTCCTTCAATACATCAAATCTCTCCTTACAGTCCTCATTCGATGTTAGGGTCCCACCCTAACCCCCTTATTTATGTCAGGGGATCACGTCATAGTCAAGAGTCAATAAAGCCCATATTAATAATTGTAAGTGGTTAACCCGCAATTAATGACGGGACCACAGTTAGTTGCAAATGGGCGGTAGTATTAGTTAGATGGTAAATGGGCGGTAGTATTAGATAGATGGTATTAATAAAACCCACGATAGTGGCTCGTGGTATTGCATGTATGAGTCATATATAAAGGATAGAGACTCCCTGCGAGGAGCATTGTGTCTTGTTTTGTAATCGAGCTCTGCTCTATTGGAGGTTGCCCCCTCGAAGAGGCCTGTGAACATTTCTCTCTGGATAATAAAATCATTGCTATTCTATGCTCTGGGTATATTTTCTTCGCATATTTTGTGTTATCGGTATCTTTTCTTCGCAAATTCTCTGTTTGGGTATCGCTCTGCAGGTTAAGAGCATAACAAGTGGTATCAGAGCACTTTCCAGGGCTCGATGGGATCTCCAAATTTTAGCAAAAATTTTTTAGGCTAGAGACGTGTTCCAGCGTCTTTAAACCATGGGATCTGTCGTTAAGCGCATAAACCTGCGGATTTGGGGAGGCATGCACGCAGGAAATACAAGAGGTGGTCACGTCTGTTGGACTCCCTTGTAACCCCTGTGGGTACCCCTTCAAGTAGTAGCGCATTAGACAGAACCGCGCACGGACTATCTTCCACGTACCCTCTGGGTATATAGGAAGCCCCCTAGCTCCCTTGAAACCTCGCCATAGATAAACCTTCGGCCGTCTTGTTGCTACAGTACACCGAGAACAGCACTCGGAGAGATTACTCGCCCGTACGATAGGGTAGTCGGGTTGTACGGCTAAGGGTACGGTCGATCCTCCTTAGTTAGAGCCCTGAAACATTGGGCCGAGTACTACTGTCAGACCCTTATGTATATTGCGATCTGTAGCACCTGACACTCCCCAAGACCATAGTCCCTTTCTCTCAGATCAGCAGCAGCAGTTGTTCCACCATTCAGATATCTCAGATCCACCAGATCTGATATTCCAGATCAGCAGCAGCAGTTGTTCCACCATTCAGATCTCTCAGATCTGATATTCCAGATCAGCAGCAGCAGTTGTTCCACCATTCAGATCTCCCAGATTAGCCAGATCGGAGTAGTTGGAAAGGGTTCCTGTACCTGGATATAATTTTCGCAGGACTTTTGGTGGCATTGACATTTTGAGGATTTGGCGACTGCAGTATTGATCAGAAAGGAGTAAAACTCCGTTAGGAGTTTTCAAAAAAAAAAAAAAAAAACGAGTCTGAGATCTTCCAGGGCGCTTATTGGTGACTTAGCCCATCAGAATCAGGACGACAAGCTGAGCAAGGTGGTACCATTCAATTCTTGGCAAAAAAAAAAAAAAAAAAAATTCGGCGGTCCCAAATTTTAGTCAGACGGGTGTATGGTAGAAACTCGTGCTCAAGCAATGGCCAATGAAAGGGCTCAAGCAATGGCCAATGAAAGGATAGAAAAAATAGAAGAAGAGGTGCACTCCCTCCACTCTGTGGTGGAAAGGGTCGAAAAACATCTTAAAGGATTAGAGTGCCTACTACAGGACAAGGGCAAGGATCCAGCCCACGAGGAGGTGTATAAGGGTCATGAATACCATGAGGGAGAGTCTAGCCACTCTCCTCACGTCTGGCACACCCATCCACCACCCAATCAGAGACCTCCCAAGTTGGATATGCAGAAATTTGACGGTTCTCACACATCCACATGGCTAGCACAAATGGAGCAGTATTTTCAATTGAATCATATCATAGATGAGGGGACTAAGCTTATGGTGGGCACCATGTACTTGGACAGTGAACGATGGCAATGGAAGGAATGGTATCAGCGTTGCAATGGACAATTTCAGAATTGGGGCCAATTTACCAAAGCTCTTCGAAATCGCTTTGAACAGGAAGACTCTTTTTTGGGGCGTCTCACTAAGCTCCGACAGACGGGTACAGTGGATGAATATATTACCACCTTTGAAGCCTTAGCCTTCCGCACTAAGTGTCTCACAGATGAATTCTACATGGAATGCTTTATCAGCGGTCTTAAAGAAGCCATCAAAGCTCAGGTTCTACTCCACCATCCCCCCACATGGAACGAGGCTTGCCAGGTAGCCCGTAATGTGGAACGGGCATTAACAGCTCAATCCAGCCGCCCCAACTTTCCAGCTAAAGGTCGTCCCTCACAGGCTCCCAATATGGCCCAAACACTTAAGATTCAAAAGGTGTCACCTGCAGAAATGGCCGAAAGAAGGAAGCAAGGACTATGTTACTATTGTGATGAAAAATATTCCCCGGGTCATAAATGCAAAGAGCACAAGTTTTTTCAAATAGATGCCACTGACTACAGCTCAACCGAGGAAGACCCACCACTTGAGGAACCAGAGGCGACCGAAGAAGATCACCAACAGGAGATGGTATCTGATGAACCAATGATTTCGCTACATGCATTGGCAGGAATTTCTTCACCTCAAACTCTCAAAATCAGGGGTTTTCTTAAACATCGGCCAGTAATAGTTTTGATTGATAGTGGAAGTACCCATAATTTCATCCACCAAAAGATCGCTGAAGCAACACATTGTTATGTTCGAGCAGTTTCCAACTTCCAAGTCCAGATTGCAGATGGAGGCACAATGAAATGTGAAGGTCGCTGTGAAAATGTCAAAATTCAAATGGGGGATTATCACTTGAAAACCCACATGTTTGCAATAAACATGGGGGGTTGCGACATTGTCCTAGGGGCGGAATGGCTCCGCACTCTTGGGCCAATCACAATGGATTTCCAGGAGTTATATATGAGTTTTAAGTAGAACGACTACACACATACCCTCCGTGGGCTACAAGCGGGAGCCCCTTCTATCATAAGCTCGCATCGTATGGAAAAATTGTTAAAAAAGGGCCATCATGGAGTAGTAGCTCAATTTAATGCCATACAGGTAGTAGATACCATGTCTGCGCCAATTCATCCTGAGATGCAACAGATTTTGAATAAACATCGGACGGTCTTTGACAAACCTCATGAACTTCCACCTTCGCGAGGCGAACATGATCATAGCATCACATTGGTCCCAGGGGCCCAACCCCTAAATGTGCGGCCATACAGACATCCGTTCACCCAAAAGAATGAAATAGAAAAAATCATCAAGGAATTGTTGGAAGCAGGTGTCATTCGTCCTAGTATTAGTCCTTACTCATCTCCAGTCGTCATGGTCCTCAAGAAAGATGGGGAGTGGCGGATGTGTCCAGACTTCAGGGCCCTCAATAAGTTAACAGTCAAAGATAAATTTCCCATCCCAGTGGTTGACGATTTGTTGGACGAACTCAATGGGGCTCAATTCTTCACTAAATTGGATCTTCGCTCAGGCTACCACCAAATTCGCATGAAGGAAGTTGACATTCCCAAGACAGCTTTCAGAACTCATGAAGGCCATTATGAGTTCTTGGTCATGCCATTTGGTCTCTGTAATGCCCCCTCTACTTTTCAGAGCCTTATGAATCACCTCCTCAGACCATATCTCAGAAAATTTGTCCTGGTCTTCTTCGATGACATCCTCATCTATAGTGGCACTTGGGTGGCACATCTTAAGCATGTAGATATCCTCTTGCAACTGCTCAGCAAGCATAAACTATTTGTCAAAATGTCTAAGTGTGCATTTGGCATGGAAGAAGTTGAGTATTTAGGCCACATTGTGGGCCGTGAAGGTGTCAAGGTTGATCCCAAAAAGATCCAGGCAATGCAAGAGTGGCCTCAACCTAAGACCTTGAAAAGCTTGAGAGGATTTTTGGGTCTCACAGGCTATTATCGTAAATTTGTCCGCAACTATGGCCGCATAGCGAAGCCCCTGACGCAACTTCTCAAGAAAAATTCCTTCTTCTGGAATGAAGAAGCACAACAGGCATTTACCGCTCTCAAAACCGCAATGTGTTCCACTCCGGTCTTAGCACTACCGGACTTCACCAAAACATTTGTCATTGAATCTGATGCTTCGAGAACAGTTATTGGAGCAGTCTTAATGCAGGAAGGGCGACCATTGGCCTTCACCAGCCAACAACTAAGTGGGAAGAACTTGGGCCAATCTACCTATGAGAAGGAAATGATGGCCATCTTACATGCAGTTGAGACCTGGCGACCTTACTTGTTGGGGCGACGTTTCCAAATCCGCACAGATCATCACAGTCTTAAATATTTTTTGGAGCAACGCCTATCTTCCCCCCAACCAAATAAATGGTTAGCCAAAATGCTAGGTTATGATTATGAGATCATTTACAAGAAAGGGAAAGACAATAGGGTAGCAGATGCATTGTCACGACAATTTGAGGAGGAAAGTACTTTGCTCGCAATATCCCTCCCCATTCCAGACTGGATTGAAGAGGCTCGCGGGGAATGGTTTTCACATCCTGAGCTCTCCCAACTCATTTCTCAATTACAGGCAGATCCTAATTCCAGCAAGTGCTACTCGTGGCAGAATAATATTCTTCGCTACAAGGACAGAGTCGTCATATCACCAACTTCCACCCTCAAAAGTCGCATTTTGGCAGAATTGCACTCCTCTCCCATTGCAGGACATTCGGGCTTTCAGAAGACATACGCTCGCACCAGAAGATCATTTTTTTGGACCGGCATGAAGCAAGACATCCTTACTTTTGTAGCAGAATGTGACGTCTGTCAACGCCACAAGGGGGAAACCGTCAACACACCAGGCACATTACAACCATTGCCCATTCCGGCGTCAATTTGGATGGAGGCCTCCATGGATTTCATTACAGGTCTTCCAAAGTCTGGGAAAAAATCAGTCATCATGGTGGTTGTGGACCGACTATCGAAGTATGCTCATTTCTGCGCTCTACCCCAACCATTCACACCTACTTTGGTTGCTCAAACTTTCATGGATCAAATCTTCAAATTGCATGGCATGCCCACTTCGATTGTGTCCGACCGCGACCCAATCTTCACCAGTAATTTTTGGCAGGAGCTCTTCAGAATACAAGGCACCCAACTCAAACTCAGTACTTCATATCATCCGCAAACAGATGGGCAAACCGAAGCAGTCAACAAATGTCTAGAAACCTACCTTAGGTGTTTCACTTCAGAAAAACAACACCTTTGGGCACAGTGGTTACCTTTGGCGGAATGGTGGTATAACACCAACTATCATGCCACCACCAAAATGACTCCCTATGAAGCAGTCTATGGACAACTTCAGCCGTCCCCTACTTCTTATCTCACGGGGTGCTCCAAAGTACAAGCAGTGGATCAACTCTTACAACACCGTGCAACCATGCTGGCCCACTTGCGCGAGAATCTTCATCAAGCTCAGAACCGTATGAAGCAACAGGCTGACCAACATCGCTCAGAGCGCCAATTTCAAGAAGGGGATCAGGTCTTCTTGAAATTGCAACCATATAAGCAAACATCACTCAAAGACAAGGGCTGTCAAAAGCTCTCTCCAAAATTCTACGGACCAGATCAAGTACTTCAGCGCATTGGAGAAGTGGCTTACAAGCTGGCTTTGCCACCTACAGCAAAAATCCACCCAGTTTTCCATGTATCGTGCCTCAAGAAAGTGATTGGGAACAATTGCAGAGTTCAAACCAGTCTACCTGAATTGGATGAAGAAGGATCAATCTGGCTTCAACCTGAACAGGTTCTAGACACAAGAGACAAGCACCTGCGTGGCCGCATGATTAAGGAGGTCCTAGTCAAATAGAAAGACACCTCGCCGGAAGATGCAACTTGGGAACCAGCCGCTATTCTTCAGCAGTTTCCGCAGCTTCAGCCTTGAGGACAAGGCTAGTCTTAAGGGGGAGGGCATGTTAGGGTCCCACCCTAACCCCCTTATTTATGTCAGGGGATCACGTCATAGTCAAGAGTCAATAAAGCCCATATTAATAATTGTAAGTGGTTAACCTGCAATTAATGACGGGACCACAGTTAGTTGCAAATAGGCGGTAGTATTAGTTAGATGGTAAATGGGCAGTAGTATTAGATAGATGGTATTAATAAAACCCACGATAGTGGCTCGTGGTATTGCATGTATGAGTCATATATAAAGGATAGAGACTCCCTGCGAGGAGCATTGTGTCTTGTTTTGTAATCGAGCTCTGCTCTATTGGAGGTTGCCCCCTCGAAGAGGCCTGTGAACATTTCTCTCTAGATAATAAAATCATTGCTATTCTGTGCTCTGGGTATATTTTCTTCGCATATTTTGTGTTATCGGTATCTTTTCTTCGCAAATTCTCTGTTTGGGTATCGCTTTGCAGGTTAAGAGCATAACATTCGAGCAGAATGTGACATCCTTCTTCAACAACTTCTCCATAGGTATGGTGATCTGGGCATAGCCTTTTATATTCTATAATATCCCGTATGTCCTAGGGTAGCGCACAGTTGTTTCACACTCCTCGGCGCTTCCAAGTTTAGTATCACCGCGATCTTCACGAGGTCTACCATCAGTCCCTTTCTGCAAACCACATGACCTAGCAGGGTTCCAAAAGGAACACAAAACAGGCACTTCTTCAGATTGAGCGCGATCTGGTATCTTCGACAAGTATCTAGCATTAGGCGTAAACTGGCGACATGGCGTTTTACCAGCCCAAACACAGTCCAGTCATCAAAGTATACTTCCAGGAACTTATGAATAAATTCCTTGAACGTCGCAACGACTACACATGAGAAAATAGCAGGCACATTCTTCAATCTGAAAAGCATTAGAGTGTACTGGAAACACCCCCACTCAGTGGTGAAGGTTGTCTTGCTCCTATCCTCTAGCGCAATTTTGATCTGATGGTACCCAGAGAACCCATCAGTGAAGGAATATGCTTCATGGCCACCTACATTATCCAACACCTCATTAGTGAACGAAGTCGGGAAAGGATCATGTACGCAAGCATCATTCAACTTCCTAAGATCTATGCATATCCTTATTTCATCCTTCTGCTTCTTTTCCTGTACCACCATTTGGCTTACCCAATCAAATTCTTCTATGGGCTCAATGATGCTTGCCGTGAGCATCTTGTCTAGCTCTAAGTGGACCTTCTCCTTATACTTCAGATTGAGATGGTAAGGTCTTTGCTTAACTGGCTTCGCGTCGGGCTTTAACATGATCTTCATAACACCTAGGTCCCTGATTATCCATTTTAAATCCGTAAACTTGGTAGGGAACAAAACCTGGTATTCGCGGAGCAATTCAACGAATTTATCCACCGTCACGTCATCCCAGTAATCTCCAATATTCATGAATTTGGGCTCTGCCTCCGTACCAATATTTACTTGTTTCGTTTTCAACAGCGTGGTTATATCAAGATTCTCAATCTGCAACCCTTCAACCTCATGGTGACCTTCTGTTTCAGGGATGTTAATCTTTTGCGGATCCTCATCCTCTTCTTCAATGGTTACGTTATAGCATTCCAACATGTGACTCAGCTGAGTAGCCCAATCAGGCTGAATCGAGTCCAAAAGATCTTGCGGTATCTTAAAGATTGCTACTTTTACTTCTTGTAGCACCTCATCCATACAGTGAAACCCGTCTTCAAAGATGAATGTCATTATGAATCCCTCGCTCAAAATATCCCATTCACCTGTACCATGGCGGAGCTCTGTTTCTATGTACTAGTTCATCGGGACGACATCTAGGGTGTGACAGAACAAGCACACCCATTCCGATTGGGGCTTCTCTCCATAAGCCTAAGCCCATTTGGCCAAGTGCGTGTGCGGATCATCCTACCCATCATATTTGTCTGTTATTTGTACCTTCAGCTTCCCAAAGCGTGTTCTCATCATCCTCCTACATTTGTGCCAATCATCAAAGCTTCCCTTGTGCGTACCCCACCATCTTGCGGGTGTAGCGCACAGTGCCCAATCCAACGCTTGGAAGCGTTGCTTTTCTAGTACCTCCCTCTCAAATGCATCCAAAAAGATATCTACATCATTCAAGCCATCATAAGTGGGCAGATTTCTTACCTCTGACGACACACAGCATAGTGACCGGGTCATCATGTTACAACTCAGTGTGGTTACTTCATGTAACCAATTCTTCCAACGCTCTAATTCTTCATCAGAGTCTGAGGTGCAAGAACTCTCGCGATCCCATGTAATTCATCCATCTGTTGTTGGATTCACCCAATCTTGGTCTCGCGTTGTTATCTTATAGATACAGTCCAAATCGTCATCACTCTCATAATTGCGGACTGGTTCAGTATAGCACGATCCTTCAGTGGGATCTAGGGGTACTATTACGCGAAGTGATTTCTTCTCAAATATCATCTTTCGCTTCTTTAGATTGATTACCCCGTTCATATCAGTAGCCCAATCAATGCCAAGGAGCGCAAGGTAGGGGTTGCTATCATCCACAATTTCTATTACTTAAAAGTCATCCAGCGCACTCATGCCTTCAATATCTATAATCACCCCTTGCAGCCACCCTATGGGGATGATCTTCTGCTGGTTTGCCATCCTTAGCTAAATCAGAGACCACTGCAACGCAAATCTCCCCATCCGTTCCCAAGTCTCCTTTAGTAGGAGTTTCGTGTCTAACCCCAAATCCAAAATAACATGATCCATTTCATACTCTCCTATCTGCACTGTTAGTCTCATCTCCTGTCTCGTCCTTGTTTTATGCTTACCAATCTTTCGTACTACATGCATTTCACCTAGAGTGTTTCCGGCACATCTATTTATGAGCTCCTGTAACCCCTTCACAGCCATGCTATCACGTAGTAAATTCATACAGGTCTCCAGGAAGGTTGTAAGAATAGAAGGGTCTATCTCCTTATCAGGCTTATCCTTGCTTCCTGAAGTAGAGGCCTCAGCAAAGCTCTTCTTTGCTTCCATGAATGTTTCACATGCACGCTCCAAATTGAATTCAACCTCCTTCCCCGGAGCTTTTCGAACCCATATGTTGTCTTCAAGTTGTTTCCCCTTGTCATCTGCTATTGTGATTCCACTTTAGAGCACTATATTCACAATCGGATCCTCTTCACGAGGCTCAAACCTCATCATCTGCAGCTTCTAAGTTGGTTGGGGTGGTATAGCCCCTTTGTCACATATCCTCATTATCAGTGTAAGACAATCCTCTGTCTCATGATCAAACAGAGTGCAATACTTGCACGACGGACGTGTTGGGTTAGTGCAATCGTGGGCATAGTGTCCTAGTCCCCTGCAATTATAGCAGATCAGCTATCCCCGACCTCTGCCAGGTCCTCCTCCGCCTCAGCCTCGTCCACACCCTTGAAAGCCTCTCCGCGCCATCCCCGCGCTCTGGTCCAGGGGCCGCATTTCTACCTGTACACTATAGGTAGGTGTTCTATCCATCATCAATTCATAGCTTCTGCAGTTGCGCTCATCATTCCCTACCGACCTACAAAAGTTGCAGAACAGTTTTTGCGGTGTCTGTACAAACTTCTGCAGCAAATGACAGTTATTTGTGGCATGTTTTCCTGCTACCTGACATATAGCACACCACAATGCAGGCCCCACACTTGGTCTTGCCTGAGCTTCCGGCCTCAAAGGCATCGGTCCTCCTCCTACAATATAGTTCACAAAGATCGGGAAATGGTCTTTGTCATGCCCCTGACCCTTGCATTTCAGGCACCATACCTCTTCGTGCACCTCTGGTCAAACTGTTCTATCCTGCTTCAAACTTTGCATCTCAAGGCAAATATTTTTCAACTGCGCATGGATCTACTAAACCCCTAGATTTGGATCTTGCATCGGTGTTTCATGCAGTCTCATTACAATCTCCAAGGCCTCTGCCTGAGTCGTTATCTTCTGTTGTGACAGCACAACCCTTAGGTGTGGCAGGAGCAAAGCCACAAACCACCTGCAGTGTTGTCCGTATATTAGGTTCATATTAGCTTCACGGATTTTACACTTCAACCTCTGATCTAGTTCCCAAGGGGTCTCGCCTGGTTGCATCACGATTTCCTTGAACCCCACAATCGATTGTGCCTTAGATTTAGGCCTACTGAATTCTTTGTTCAGTGCAATCTAGATGTCTGCCACTCTAGCATTTGGGTTATCATTAGAGTACTTGATGTACCAGGGTAGCGCGCGATCCTGCAGTGCACTAACCAGTGTTACTTTCTTCAAGTGATCATCTATAACACCTTGAGCTTCCCATACATCTTTCACCATGAACCAGAACTGGTCCGGGTCCTCATTTCCCAGGCCTTTAAACAAAGGCAGCTTCACGGAATTTGCCATGCTGAACTGCGGTGGAGGTGGAGGTGGTACGGGTGAAGTCGCAGGCGATGGTGGTGAAGTTGGAGGTGGTGTGGGTGGAGGTGGTAGTTGTGGGAATCCTTGTCTTATTAATTGAATAGCACTTCACGGAGAAGCTTGCACTATTCCCTCTTCATCACCTTGTGGAGGTGAAATCAATGAACTATATTCAAGACCATTTCTTCCTTCATTCATGTAAGTTTTTCCACTTCGCGTAGCTCCAAACATCAAGGTAGCTGCTTAACCTTTTTTTCGCACAATAACATTTTAATCCAAGTATTCAAAGATTTCAAGTACTTACCTCGTGGACCTTTGAAAAAGCACCGCTGCACCTTGCTGTAGCTAACTGAGGTGTCGACCACGAATTCAGTTACAAATCCTCCTATGACGCAATCGATCCAATGATCGACAGCGCGAGCTATCTTATCCTCATATGCTTCCAATCCCTGTATTAGCTCTGAGGTCAAAACAATAGGACCGTCAAGTCTCCACCTTCCTTGGCTATTTGCTAGCTTCGCGATCCACTCGTATAGCTCAACCGGAAAGGAACAAAAAAAATCTCGTAGATCTCTATATATAGGTACATGTCCAGCCATTGTTCCTTTGTCAATCGCAGGTTTTTGTTATCCTACGCCACGAATTCATGGATCTTCCTATCCAACCAGTCTCCAATCTCTTTCTTAGTTGGATTCCAGTGATACGACATCACACATCTCTTATGCAAATTCTGGTCCCAGCAACGGAACCATTTGTTGGCTTGGTGGGGCCTGACCCAGGTTCAGCATTAGTTAGCCAAAAAAATCCCTACACTACTAGCCCTTTCGGCATCAACCTGTAGAACGCAGACCGAAGTTTCACCTGAAGCAGTATGGGGGGATGCTAGAACCAAGCTTCCGCACCCTAAGATGGTCGTGATGTTGGTTTATTCCTTCTATTCTTGCTTTCGCATAGGTCTAGGGCATTATCTGCCTAGCCCCTTATTCCCCCCTTCGATACCTATGTGAAAGGGTACAACTGACCTTCGTACAGCCCTAGCCTTCGATTCAAATACTTTCGTGCTGCTAAGGCAGCGTATTGCACAGATTCCCAAGTTATCTTAAGAATCTTACTTATCTTATCAGATAATCACAGTTAGCACCGCGTAAACAGAATATCCTTATTTGCGTTCAATTATCCAACATAATTACATACATTCACGCATCACATAAGTATTATAAATGAAATTCATACACAATATGACAAGATGCATTAACAGGAAACAAAGACATAGAATTTGTAGAATACTTCTCTTTATTGATATCTTCAAATGATTACAGACTCTATCCGCCCTGCGCACATAGCTGTAGGGGTCCGTGCACTCAGCTGCGGACTTCTACCCTAGGCCTTTGCGCACTCAGCTGCAGAGCCTCTACCTATGCTATGACCCAAACTTAGACTTTTCTCCTTATCGCTCAAGGATTCTTACTACAATTCATGACTCGTTAAGACTAATTAGAGCTTACTTAGCTCTTTTTATACAATCACATGGTCCGCGGACCATGGGTAGATCTTTACAGTCGACTTTACTTTACAAAATTAAGGGCAGACAACCCTTTATGACTCATGACACCTTCATGCTCTGCGACCACAAAATGCGGAGACTTTACAACTTTATTACAAAATTCAACCCAAAACATGGGCTTTTAGCCCCAAAACTATCCTTGGGGGATCCCGTTCCCAACACTTTAAAATACAATTTAATCAAATTTGCATAAGGAAAAAGGGAGGATGAGATGGCCTTGCACTATGGACTCCAACCAATAATCAATCCCTTAAAGAAACCCTTTGCATCCACATGACAAAAGGACAATCTTTTTAGTAACCCTTTGGAAAAAAGTGTAGCTTTAGCACCAAAACAAATTGTCTCCTAAATCAAAATAATATCGGGATTTTTGGACTCCATGATCCTTTTGAGGGCTATTCTTTTGTGGGAACCCCCAATACCCCTTGTGTTGAAATAAACGAGGGCCATGATTCACCTTTGGACTAGGTTGCATTATCTCTAAGGGCCCTTGAGATGGAAACTTGTTCTATTTTTCAAATTTTTAGCATAGCTTTCTCTTGCGCTTTATGCATGTTTGATTTCCTACCAACTGAATTTGTTGGGGAGATCTAATGATAACCCTCTGCTGGAAATATGGATTTCCTTGAATTGCTTCCTAGGCCAAAGAGCATAAGACTTCTTTCCCTCATGCATATAAGGAAGGGGAGGAAATGGATTAACCACAAAGACATGGGGAAAAAGGGACTCAGGAACAGACAAAACAATCATGTTAGGGGCGGAGGGAAGGGAATATGAAATGAGGGGGACTTTGGTGCCAGTGGATTCAACATGGGGGGAGACTTATCATAAGGGGAAAGGAAAAAACATCATAGGAAGAGAGAGGGGTGGAGAAGAAGAAACCATACTAGGAGGAGAGTTGTCATCCAAGCGCTCTTCCAAGGGAGAGGTATGTGAGACCAAACAATGAGGGGGACTCTTGCAACTCGATGTGGGAAAAATACCAAAATAAATGTCCTTCGAAGGCTAAGAATGAGGCCAAGCCGATGTGAAGGTGCCCTGTTAGGCCCCTATACTACTAGTGTAACCCCTTATTGTTATTAGTACAACCCCCTTATTATATTTCTATACCCATGTAGTCCCCATATTGTTACTATTTTACCCCATAGAATCCCACTATTGTTATTATTGTGCCCTTACATTATTATTGTTATGTCGGCTCTAATTATATTATGACCCCTTAGACTCCTATATATAGAAAGGAGGTCTTGTCATTTGTATCATCCAAGAATTGTTCATTTGTGTAATGTAAAGGAGGTTGCCCCCTCGAAGAGGCTTATGTCTAAGGCGTTCATCTATCTTTTCTATCTTTTTGTGAGCTGGTTTCATAACTTTTGGTATTAGAGCTTTGGTTTCTAGGGTTTTACTGCTCCAAACAGGTCATCGTGGCATTTGCATTATAACGTTTTTTCTGCAACGTTTCAGATGCTAAAACAAAAACCCATTTGGGTTGAAATCTTTCTAAACCTCAAGTCTGAATTTCATATCTTTTCGCGCTATATTTGCGGAGATATTCTCTGCGGAAGTTGGCCTTTTTGCAAACTCCTTAATTACATTCCAAACAGGTGACCTAGGGAAAATAGTCATAACTTTTGTTTTGAGCATCAGATTGAAATTTTGTAAGAAGTTACAGAATGAGGACGAGCTGTAGTTTCGTGTATACATTTTTCAGATCTAATGGTCGAAACAGTGACACGTGGCACGTCATACAATTTCGCTCTACTGAACTATTCTATAATCAGGTCACCGTGGAAGATTTGGCATAACTCTTCCTTGAAGAATCCAATTTGGATCAGACTGGTGGCATTGGAAAGAGGACGTGGAGGGCTACTGCAAATCGCGATTTCAGAACTAGAAGATCCAAAATTACAGAGTTATAGTCGTTTCAAGATCAAGCTCCTAAAATCAAGAAAAACTGAGATGAGGAAGTTTGATGGTAAGGATCCGGTAAATTGGATACTACAGATGGAGATATATTTTGATCTACATGGTGCACCATTGTTATAAAAGGTATGTATTGCATCTCATTATTTAGAACCGAATCAATTTTTATGGTATAAAGGGCTTTGTTCTCGTAAACCACTTGTCACATGGTCAATTTTCACGCAGGAAATGATAGCACATTATGAGGATACAAAGAGAAACACCTTCTTTAGCCAATTGATAAATCTCAAACAAAAGTGTTCAATGGAAAAGCACATTGAGGACTTTCAAAAATTGAATATAAGGGAAAATGATATTCCAAAGAGGTAGAGGATTGATGTCTCCATAGGGACTTTAAAGGATAACATTCAACATGAGGTTTGTCTTTGGGAACCTGATTCATTGGAGAAGGCATTCAGGTTGGCAAGAAAAGTGGAAAGGAAAATTATGGAAACAACGAATTATACCCCTCACAACTGTAAACATGGAAGTGTTGTTTGTCCTAACCTTCCACAACCTACAAGGTTGAAATCACGACAATTGGAAGAAAAAAAGAGAAAAAGGGCTTTGTTACAATTGTGATAGCAAATGCACTAAAGGTCATAAGTGTGCTGAGAAGAAATTATTTTACATAGATTATGAAGAGGAGGAAGAAAAGGATCAAGAAACATCAAAATAAGTGGATATACACCAAGAACCAACCCCAGAGAACGAAGAATTGAATCCGACCATATCTTGTAAAGCATTGGCAAGAATTACCACTCCTCAAACTCTCAAGATAGAAGGACATATCAAGAAGAAAAAGGTTCAAGAAGTGAAAGATCACATTGAGAAAGAAGAAATGAATCCAACCATATCTTGTAATGCATTGGTCGGAATTACCACTCCTCAAACTATCAAGATAGAAGGACATATCAAGAAGAAAAATGCTCAAGTGAAAGATCACATCGAGCATCAAGAAATGAATCCGACCATATCTTGTAAAACATTGAAAGAAATTACCACTCTTCAAACTCTAAAGATAGAAGGACATATCAAGAAGAAAAAGGTTCAAGCAGTGAAACATCACATCGAGCATCAACAACAAGTTCTCCAACTTTTAAAGGATAACGCCACTTTGGTGTAGAATCGAATGAAAAAACAGGTAGATCAACATCGCAGTGAAAAATGTTTTGATGTAGGTGATTGGGTATTTTTACGGCTACATCTCAAGCAAGCTATTTATGAGAAGGAAATGTTGGCAATACTACATGCACTTAAGAAATGGTGACCTTACCCAATGGGAAGACATTTCAAGGTAAAAATGGATCATGATAGTCTTAAATACTTTTTAGAAAAACCATTATCTTTAGAAGAACAGAAAAAATGGGTTACAAATATGTTGGGTTATGACTTTGACATCATCTATAGAAAAGGGAAGCAAAATTTTGTCGCAGATGCACTCTCAAGAAAGGATGAGGATGTGGAAGCATTGTTTTGTGCTATTTCTATTATCCAACCAGATTGGATAAATGAAGCAAGAGATGAATGGAAGAAGGATGAAGAAGTGTGGCCACTCATTCAAAAGTTACAGAAGATTCCAATTCAAACAATATTGCGAGAACTTGAAGAGGAAAGAAAAATCATATTGGAACCTGGAGCAGTCACAGAAACAAGAACTCAACAACTATGAAATCAATCAATTTCAGAGTATCTCATCAAGTGGAAGAACTTACCCATTGAAGATTCCACATGGGAGGACAAGTATTTTATACAGAAGCATCAAGAACTACTCAAGCGTTGAGGACAACAATTTTTGAAGGAGAGGGGCATGTTAGGCCCCTAAACTACTAGTGTAACCCCTTATTGTTATTAGTACAACCCCCTTATTATATTGTTGTACCCATGTAGTCCCCATATTGTTACTATTGTACCCCACAAAAGCCCACTATTGTTATTATTGTGCCCTGTTATCACCCCAAGAAACTCTCCTAGGTTGTATATTAGAGATGCTCGGGAACATTACAAACTCAACAAAAATGTTGGAAAATGGTGGATGAATGAAAGAAATGCTGCATATTCAAGCCAGATAACCACTTCTACTATGCTTGACCCCAGACATGGGTGAACACCCCTAGACTACAAGGCTTTAGACCACCAATTACTCACAGTTTGAGGATAAGGTGATAATGGAGAAGACTAACCACACCAGCAGATGCACAGGATCCTGTGATGGCCGGCTGCAACCAGTTAAAAGGTCTGTAAATCTGTTTTCTAATACACAGATAGGATGACAGCTCTCTGGCACTAAAAGAACAGAAACCTACATACAAATTCAATGATACATGCTAAATCCTAACATAGAGGTGGGATGACAGCCCCTCTAATGCTAACATTAACAACACATGAATAAATGCAAGACAGGCACAGCCTGGAACAAGAAGAAGAAGTGGACAGTGAGAAATTAACAGCAAAAGAAGCTTGCATTAGCTGAAAATGAAGACCAGACGCTGCAGGTATCACAGCAGTTACAATCTCCAGAAGTTGAACCTTATAGCAAAATAACACTCATCCCTCACTCATCAACCTGATTACATTGTGTCTCTGGATATATATAGAATCTGTTTACAAAGTTTCTCTGCTAGGCTATGCACGGAGGTGTCAATAAATGACCACCAACCACATTTACAATATGAAATGGGCCTCTGCTGCAATTCTCAGAGCCTTAATGGACAAATTGGCCTATTTAGATTGTCTAATGCCCTTCTCTGGCAGCTGGAATGAATTATGGATTAAACTCCATGCCCAATAAATGCTCTTCATTGCTCGAGGTCTTCCTGTTTGTCCTTCGGCCATTCTGTTTTTTAATGTGGTTGTTGGAGCCATTAACTGTGTAGGCACCGGATGATGGCTTCCTCCCTCCTTCGTGAGCTCGAGACAATCAAAAGGAAATGAGATTTCATGGTGAGAGTAAGAGCAGGCCGGGGATAAATCTCAACCATTGGATCGCAGAGATCAACGGCGGAGATCGCTGGTGGGAGGAATCGAGAAGAACAGACGGAGTAAATAACAACCGTCGGATCGCAGAGATCAATGGCTGCGATCAATTGACAAAGGCTATCAGAAATTAGCAGATGGGCGAATGTGGACCGTCGGATCACGAAAGTGAACAGTGGAGATCACATCGGGAAGAGCTATCAGGAGGCGGACGATCGGAGTTAACGAGGGCCGTCGGATCTGGACGCAGCAGATCCGACGATCATCGCAGATAGAAGATGCACAAAGTTTAAACAGCGGGAGAGCAGTTTAGAGAGGCGGGCGGTATTCCCCGCACTACCTATCGGCGCTGGGCGGTTTACGTACACAAAGGAGCGATCGAATAAGGCTACGACATGTGGAAAGCAGGTCCGGCATGAAACTGCCTTCCCCGCTGCCTAGCGGAAGCGCAAGTTATGGGAAGAGGGCTTGCGACTACCGTCGATCTGGTGATGGACGGTCAGATGAAAGGGAAAATGCACAATGTTTAATGTACAGGAAAATGGGTGTGAAGGGTTACAGAGGGGTGGGTCACATGAGCACGGGCTCAAAAGTTTAGTGCCCAGGGCCTAAAGAAAAGGAGCTATACAGAGTTTGAAAAGAAAAACAAAGGCCGCGGGGGAAAGAAGAAATTTTGGAAACAAAGCGGAGAAATTGGGTCTAAGAGACCACACAGGATTAAACAGAGTTTAAAAGGAGAACGAGGGGCAAAGGAAGCCAACAGCTGCGAGCACCATAGCAACCAAAACAGCATTGTCCAATCTGATATTGACCTCTAAACAATGAAACTGTAGCAAAGCTAACAGTGGCTCCTTTTGGGGATGAGACCCTCCCTGCGAGGTCTCAAGAACTGCAAACCATTGCTTTCATGCAAAACTCAGCTTTAAAAACATTTGCCTAGTATCCATTAGGCATGGAGTCAACTAAGCATACAATAGAAACCTGTAAAAGAACATGATTACAATCATTAAGTCCGAAAAACTTAACACTTCAAAAATTGCCCATTTGCTGGGCCATCAAAATTGTTGTCTGTCCGGTTCATCATAGACCAGCAAGATAGGATTTATTTGATCCTCCACCTCAAACAGCTTAGGACATTTGAACTTGACAGGCAGATATGGATCAGATTTCATTTCCCTTTTGTGTATTCTCCTCCTTGGATGTTCTTCATGGGAGCACTTGTACACCTGCTGGATAACCATGAATGTTGTGTATTTGTCTATGTCTATTGTAGTCTGCACAAATAATATGAAAGATGCACCATTGTATTGTTGTGCAGGGGACACAGAGGCATTTTCTGCTCCTTCATCTTTCTTTAAACAATCCTCATCCAAGGCGAAATCCCATAACTGTACATTTTCTTCCTCTGTCATCTGACAAGCTGCCTCTTCAGTCTGTATAGAGGCCATCTGAGCAGGTATTAAAATATCAAGACTGATATGATCAGTTTCAGCCTTGATCATTGAATTTTGTTCTACCTCAGTGTTCAAGGGGCAACTATGAGGGATTTTTATTTGATCAGACAGAGAAACAAAAGATGATGGGGAGTTGCCCTCTCCCTTTTTAATCAATGGACTGGGGACAAAAGCAGGCTGAAAAATTGGAAGATCTACATAACCATGGGAATATGTGCAGGATTCAAGCTCAGATTCTTGGAGGATGAAGGTGCCTTCTGCTGATTGCTACTGCTAATAAGCTTGTTGTTCTGCAGGCACAACAAACTGACAAGCAATGCCTCTTGATAATGCTTCTTCATACGTAGCTCTGGTTAGGAAAGGTGCACCTTCCAAAACATGGACCTCCTCCTCTTCATCAGGATTCTCTTCCTCCATGACTATATTTTGGCAAAGGGTCTTCACCATTTGATCTTCGTTTGTAATCTTATTTCTTTGCAGAATCTGCAAATGCTCGCTTGCTCTTGAGTATGAATTTGAAGTTGAAAAAGAAATGGAACAATGAGCTCCCACTTCTTCAAAATGCTACTCAGCTTTTAGTTTGGAAACTTCAAAGGTCAAAAACTCAATCATCCTAGCTAATTCATCTATTTCAGAATCATAGGATGAAGAGGATTCATCTCCCTGCCTTCTTCTTTCAGCATCACCTTCGAGTCTTTCTGCAGCAATAATATTTGCTTCTACTTCAAAGGCTACAGCTTGCATCTCAGCTAAAGAAGCACATTTTCTTTCTCTTAACAACAAGCAGAATTGAGAATCGAAAGTATTAACATAAGTAATCATGGTAGAAGCAGGGGTAGTCTTATTTCGGCTGGCATTCTGTTGTACATATGATTGAATCTGATGTTAAAATCAGACAGCAGCTCACCATCTTCTCTCTGCAAGTTTCCAAATTCATCATGATAAAAGAGCAGATCTTTATTATTTCCCCAGTGCTTTAAAAATACATCATCTAAAGCATCAATGTCTGCAATAGACCTAGGGGGTAAATTTCTAAACCATTTTCTAGCCTCCCCATCTAGGCTTTGAACAAAAACCCTCATCCAGACATCCTCCTCATTGATATCCAAGTTATCAGCATAGCTATAAAAGGACTCAAGGTGCTCTTCAGCTGATATTTCTTCTGAACCAGTAAACTTTGGCATGAATTCTTGATAGTCTCCTACAGGCATGGCATTCAAAGGGGTAGGCAAGACTAAAGGTCCATACCTAGTAGCAACTATTCGTTCTATCTTTGTAAGGGCTTGCTGGCCTGCCATGACTGAGGTATTCGAAAGGGATACTGGTGGACTGAGTGGAATGAATCAATGAAAAGAATGATAGAAACAGAGGAATATGATGGACAACATGGATGCTTCTTTCAACTGAGGTCTGAAAGGGAAATGAATGACTAAGGAGCTGTATGAATCTCTGAAGGTATTTCTACACTAGCAGAGATACATAAAAATTTCAAGGCTTACCTGATCCTGATGCTCCTTTCTGCAATATTTTCATCTGCTTAACGGTCTTCTCAGAATCAGGCACTGGTTCAGCTGATGATTTCTGAAAATATCTCCGAACATGCCTCACCAACTGCACCAAAACTGCAATGTGGAGTCGCCAAAGGATGGTCTCCCACCAGTGGAGTCGCTAGATAGATGATTACAACCAAAAACTATGTTCAAACCTTGTCTATCATCAAAGTTTGAAGCTGTGTCATTCTCCCAAGGAAGCTGAGCTTTGATTCTCCTCTCCCTGACAGCGGCGCCAATTAATGTTATCACCCCAAGAAACTCTCCTAGGTTTTATATTAAAGATTCTCAGGAACATTACAAACTCAACAAAAATGTTGGAAAATGGTGGATGAATGAAAGAAATGCTGCATATTCAAGCCAGATAACCACTTCTACTGTGCTTGACCCTAGACATGGGTGAGCACCCCCAGACTACAAGGCTTTAGACCACCAATTACTCACAATTTGAGGATAAGGTGATAATGGAGAAGACTAACCACACCAGCAGATGCACAGGATCCTATGATGGCCGGTTGCAACTAGTTAAAAGGTCTGTAGATCTGTTTCCTAATACACAGACAAGATGATAGCTCTCTGGCACTAAAAGAATAGAAACCTGCATACAAATTCAATGATACATGCTAAATCCTAACACGGAGGTGGGATGACAGCCCCTCTAATGCTAACATTAACAACACATGAATAAATGCAAGACAGGCACAGCCTGGAACAAGAAGAAGAAGTGGACAGTGAACAATTAACAGCAAAAGAAGCTTGCATTAGCTGAAAATGAAGACCATATGCTGCAGGTATCACAGCGGTTACAATCTCCAGAAGTTGAACCTTATAGCAAAATAACACTCATCCCTCACTCATCAACCTGATTACATTGTGTCTCTGGATATATATAGAATCTGTTTACAAAGTTGCTCTGCTAGGCTATGCGCGAAGGTGTCAATAAATGACCACCAACCACATTTACAATATGAAATGGGCCTATGCTGCAATTCTCAGAGCTTTAATGGACTTGGCCTGTTTAGATTGTCTGATGTCCTTCTCTGGCAGCTGGAATGAATTATGGATTAAACTCCATGCCTGATAAATGCTCTTCACTGCTCGAGGTCGTCCTGTTTGTCCTTTGGCCATTCTGTTGTTTAATGTGGCTGTTGGAGCCATTAACTCTGCAGGCACCAGATGATGGCTTCCTCCCTCCTTCGCGAGCTCGAGACAATGAATAGGAAATGAGATTTCATGGCAGGAGTAAGAGCAGGCTGGGGATAAATCTCAGCCGTTGGATCGCAGAGATCAATGGCGGAGATCACTGGCAGGAGGAATCGGCAAGAACAGACGGAGTAAATAACAACCGTCGAATTGGAGAGATCAATGGTTGTGATCAATTGATAGAGGCTATCGGAAATTAGTGGACGAGCGAATGTGGGCCGTCGGATCAAGAAAGTGAACGGTGGAGATCGCATCAGGAAGAGCTGTCGGGAGGCGGACGTTCGAAGTTAACGAGGGTCATCAGATCTGGACGCGGCAGATCCGACGGTCATCGTAGACGGAAGATGCACGAAGTTTAAACAGTTGGAGTGCGGTTTAGGGAGGCGAGCGGTATTCCCCGCACCGCTTATCGGTGCTGGGTGGTTTACGTACACGGAGGCGTGATCGAATAAGGCTGTGATAAGTGGCAAGAAGGTCCAGCGGGAAACCGCCTTCCCCGCTACCTAGCGGATGCGCAAGTTACGGGAAGAGGGCTTGCAACTACCGTCAATCTAGCGATGGATGGTCAGATGAAAGGGAAAATGCACAATGTTTAATGTACGGGAAAAGCGGTGTGAAGGGTTACGGAGGGGTGGGTCACATGAGCGCGGGCTCAAAAGTTTAGCGCCCGGGGCCTAAAGAAAAGGATCTATACAAAGTTTGAAAAGAAAAACAAAGGCCGCGGGGGAGAGAAGAAATTTTGGAAACAAAGCGGAGAAATTGGGGCTCAGAGACCACACAGGATTAAACAGAGTTTAAAAGAAGAACAAGGGGCAAAGGAAGCCAACAGCTGCGAGCACCATAGCAACCAAAAAAACATTGTCCAATCTGATATTGACCTCTAAATAATGAAACTGTAGCAGAGCTAACATGCCCTTACATTATTATTGTTATGTCAACTCTGATTATATTATGACCCCTTAGACTCCTATATATGGAAAGGAGGTATTGTCATTTGTATCATCCAAGAATTGTTCATTTGTGTAATGTATAGGAGGTTGCCCCCTCGAAGAGGCTTATTTCTAAGGCATTCATCTATCTTTTCTATCTTTTTGTGAGCTGGTTTCAGAACATGCCCTGACTAGGGAAAATTTTCAGGATGTACCCTACCTCATGGTACTTGCGACATCTGAGAAGGAGATTCCAAATAATCTACTTCTTCCAACCAAATCGACTTATCCATGAAGAGCTCTGTTAGCACCTAAATCTGCCTCAGGCTGAAGAAGGCAAAAATTAGGGTAACCACCAACCACGCTCAGTCTGGTAGCTAGCCCTACCAGAGCAGGAGAGGGCTCTCTCCGAGTCACACTCAGCGAATGGATAGGCAAAATGGTATGAGATGACTTACAATGCGATATTTACCTTAGGCTAGTAAGTGAAAAGGGATTTTGGAAAAGATTTTGAAGTGACCGAGCTTCTGGGATGTATATGGGACTGGCGCTCAGCAAAGAACAGAGAATCGAATATGAAGGCACAGATTATTCCGTGAGGCAAGGTAGGCGGAAAATGTAACAATTAAGTTTTGAGGTATCCCGGCATGAATAGATTGTTGAAGAAGGTGAAAAGGGCATAGTGACATGAATCCTTTTCAACAGAAGAAATAACACTGAAACATGAAATTTTCCCATAGGCAGAGCAATAAAAATTGGATTCTACCTAATCTCACTCAGAAAATTTCATTGGAAATGAGCATGAAATGAATTATGAAACATAACTAAATACATATGAACACATAAGAAATACACTTGCTACACTCACAACCACAAGAATCTCATGAAATAGAGTTGCTGCCTTTCATTAATTCTCTATCAAAAATACATAGTGAAGAAACAAAGTTTCTTTCCCACAGTCTCCCAGAAGTTACAAGCCAACCAACCCAATTGCTTTGCAAATGGTTTGCATACAATATATAGAATGTGCCATGACGAGATAGAATTCCCAAGGGTCACAAAATGAAGGTGGAGAGTCAAGCATCAGCTATAGGTGCAGCACCAAAAACATGACACATGGCTTGGGTGACCCTTTGCCTTCCTTTGCTACTTGTATAACTCACCATATGGAGTGAAAATATTTATAAAACCGCCGCGCTCCTCCTCCTGTGCGTTGCGCTCTTTTCCAGGTGAATTTTAAAGGCCTTCCTGATGTCCAAATTGAGCACAGGATAGCTTGTTGGAAATATCTTTGAGTCTACTTTCCAACCCAACCAGAATTTTTTGATTTCGAGTTCATTTGCTCTGTCAAAAACCAAATCTCCTAATACTGATCGAATTGTGCCAACTGAGGCTACCTCAAGGCAGAGTGCTGTTGCGGTCAACTTTTGAATGCCTTCCTCAATCTCAAATTAAGCTTGTGATAGCTCATTGAAAATCTTGTCCTATCTACTTTCCAACCCAACTAGAATTTTGCAATTTGGAGTTCATTTGCCTTATCAAAAATCAAATCTCCCAAGACTGGTCGAACTGTGCCAAATGAGGCTGCCTAAAGGAAGAGTGCTGTTACAGTCAACTTTTGAATGCCTTCCTCAACTCCAAATTGAGCTCATGATAGCTCATTGGAAAGATACCTATCTCTAGTTATCATTTGGATTATCAAGCAAGTCATTTGGCCAACCCAGCTAGGAGAAAACTTGATTTTCCCGAGGTCACTCTAGAGGTGCATCAATTCTCCCGAGGCAATTGTATTTTTGACATTTCTTCAAAACCATGACACCTGTGTAAAAAGTGAAGGAGGTTTTTCTTCCTTGGTCTGTTTTGGACAAAAACCTCTCTCAGTTTTCCCGAATTCATCTTTGATTGCTCAGAAACATCATTTGAGTGAAACATATCCTGATGTGTGGGACAAGGGATTTGCCGAAATGAAGCGAAATGAAGGGGATAGGGAGCTTCTAAATTCTTGAGGAAATTTTGGGAAGTATGGAGGGATGTTAGGAATTAGGGGAAAGTGGAATCTCAGAAATTGAGTGAGGGGAAGGGGTCCAAAAAGGCAAAACACAGGCCCAACCATAGAAAATTGCCAGGTTGTAGCAAGAAACTAGGGTTTGTGTGAAAATGAGGAATTTGGGGGATCTCAGTGATGGGAAGAGTTTGATAAGGTACATTATGGATAGGGGAAGGTGTATGAACATCAGGATACAAGTTTTTCCGATGATTTGACCATCCAAGAGAAATTAGCTTTCAAAACTCTAGGAGAGGGAAATGAACCTTGCCTAGGCACAATTGAAGCATGAACAAGGTGTGAAATGACCCAATGGAAATTGACATGATGATGACAACCCTCTGAATGATGGTAGACTCAGCTGAATAGTGACATAGACCGACATCTAGACAACTTTGAAAGGAGTGTAAGCAAACCCTAGACCTAATGCCTAGTGACCAAATTTTGCTTGAAGACTCACTGAAATGACAAAATTTGACCTTGACACCTTAAAATCACTTGTGTAAGAGCATTTTTGATCACTGGAGGAAGGCTGCAAAGACTGACACTAACATTGGCTCCAATGGGGGATGGTAGCTCCTTGGAGGTGCCAAGAACTGCAGATCTTTGGGTGAGCAAACAGTGCCTTCGTCCATTGGGCTATGGAGTCCATTATTCCGACAAACCAACATGACTCAATTTATTGACTGAAACTTGACTCAAACTGACTCAATGCGAACTGAAATGACTGAAAAAATTGACTCTATGCAAAAGGAAATGACTCATGACTGTCTTAACTAAAACAAGAACTGACAAAACTTATTCAATGGCAGCAGTCCATCAAGATTTCGAGGGTTTCAAATCATGATGACAGCCACCTGCGTACTAATGCAATATGTACAATCATGTGTAATGTGTATTCTAATGTAACCAATCAAGTAGATGCCTCCTTGATTGATTCTCCGAATTAGATCTTCTGGTCAACAGCAGATACTGGTAACTGGGCTTCCAAAAACATAGTTGACCATGATCTCCTTCATCACTAAATACTACAATAATCACTATCACTGCTGACTGCAACAGATTTTCCATTGGATCCTGAAAAACATGAAGATTTACCTCCTGCTGAAGAAACAAGGGTTCCATTTCTTGTGATGCTGATCTCTTTTCACAATATACTTCAGAAAAAGTATGCTCCTGGTCCTCAAAAAATTTTGAACAAGCAGATGAGTGGATTTCCTCTTCAAAGAACATTTCAAAACATGAAACATAGGAATAAGAATCTGAAATGGCATCCTGAATGGTCGAATCTTTGGTAGTCTGAACATCTTGTAGGTTATCTTCATATGATATGACAGCCAGATTCTCGTTACATTCATTAATCATAAGAAAAGAAACTTCAAATGCTTCGTGAAACTCAAGCATGACCTTTTTGTCCTCTATCATAAATTCATCCAGAGAAAATTTTTCACCTACTTGAACAAAGATATTCTCTTGCTGTTCATGAATTGACTGACTTACCTCATTAGGAAGGCTGTGTTCTGATGAGATGAGGGCAGTTAGGTCTGTAACTCTGTCTTCTTCATTTGAGGTGGCCTCAACAATGCAATTCTCTTCTATGAGATCCAGAACAACATGTTTTTCCTCATCACAATCTGTTTCTCGATCTGGTTTATCATCATCATTTTCTGAGATTGGAACATCATTTTCCTGCGTATCCTCATTTATTTCAACCAGATCTGAAATAAAACTTCTTCTTTCCTCATTTTTGGCCATATGGAACTCTTCAACCTGCTGATCTATTTCATGTAATTCATGTTGACTGTCAAGATGCAAAATTCCTTCATTTTCCACTGTACAAAGATCTTGATTCTGCTGCAAATTTTCCTGAGCATCTTGATGGGACTCCTCTAGTTTCTCTTCATGTTGCTGAAATGGATTCTCGTACAAGGCTTCCATGATCTCATCATCCATAAAATTATCATCCCCATAGTATTTTTCAAGGCTCTCAATAAAATCATAAGCATGCTTGCAACAATCTTGAACTAAATTTAATGATGGATAAGATTCTTTATACTTCTTAAAGAATATTGAATGAAAATCCTTTAGACAATAAATGGGAGCAAGTGGCAAACTTTCATACCAAGATCAGGCTTCGTCTTCCAGAGTGGCCATGAATATCTTCATTAAGCAATCTTCAGGAAAATCAACCTTCAACTTGTGAATATGCATGTGAAATCGAACTAGATGTAAAGCAGCATCCTTCTTACCATCATCTTTAAACGTAGGCAGATTCTTTGACCAATCTACCTTCGGCATTTTATTTGGGAAGCCTGGGATGTGATCTCGGCTCATGGGAGTGTATCTTCTTGCAATCTGATCCATCTTGAACATCTTACCGCTACTGATCCCTCTGCAGTGGAGTCACCATGAAGGATTGATTGCATGGATTCTTCAGTGAATGGAGTCACCAGGTGAATGATTTCAGCCGTCTTCTTATGTCTGATCGTTGTTCACCATCAACAATCAGCTCTGAACTTGAGATATGTACTGGGGCAAAACAATCTACAAGTAAACCATTTTGATCCCCAGCGGAGTCGCCACTATGTTAGCACCTAAATCTGCCTCAGGCTGAAGAAGGAAAAAATTAAGGTAACCACAAACCACGCTCAGTCTGGTAGCTAGCCCTACCAGAGCAGGAGAGGGCTCTCTCCGAGTCACACTCAGCAAATGGATAGGAAAAATGGTCTGAGATGACTTACAATGCGATATTTACCTTAGGCTAGTAAGTGAAAAGGGATTTTGGAAAATATTTTGAAGTGACCGAGCTTTTGGGATGTATATGGGACTGGCGCTCAGCAAAGAACAGAGAATCGAATATGAAGGCACAGATTATTCCGTGAGGCAAGGTAGGCGGAAAATGTAACAATTAAGTTTTGAGGTATCCCGGCATGAATAGATTGCTGAAGAAGGTGAAAAGGGCATAGTGACATGAATCCTTTTCAACAGAAGAAATAACACTGAAACATGAAATTTTCCCATAGGTAGAGAAATAAAAATTGGATTCTACCTAATCTCACTCAGAAAATTTCACTGGAAATGAGCATGAAATGAATTATGAAACATAACTAAATACATATGAACACATAAGAAATACACTTGCTACACTCACAACCACAAGAATCTCATGAAACAGAGCTACTGCCTTTCATTAATTCTCTATCAAAAATACATAGTGAAGAAACAAAGTTTCTTTCCCACAGTCTCCCAGAAGTTACAAGCCAACCAACCCAATTGCTTTGCAAATGGTTTGCATACAATATATAGAATGTGCCATGAAGAAATAGAATGCCCAAGGGTTACAAAATGAAGGTGGAGAGTCAAGCATCAGCTACAGGTGCAGCACCAAAAACATGACACATGGCTTGGGTGACCCTTTGCCTTCCTTTGCCACTTGTATAACTGACCATATGGAGTGAAAATATTTATAAAACCGTCGCGCTCCTCCTCCTGTGCATCGTGCTCTTTTCCAGGTGAATTTTGGAGGCCTTCCTAATGTCCAAATTGAGTGCAGGATAGCTTGTTGGAAATTTATTTGAGTCTACTTTCCAACCCAACTGGAATTTTTCGATTTGGAGTTCATTTGCTCTATCAAAAATCAAATCTCCTAAGACTGGTCAAACTGTGCCAACTGAGGCTGCCTCAAGGCAGAGTGCTGTTGCGGTCAACTTTTGAATGCCTTCCTCAATCTCAAATTAAGCTTGTGATAGCTCATTAGAAATCCTGTCCTATCTACTTTCCAACCCAACTGGAATTTTGCAATTTGGAGTTCATTTGCCCTATCAAAAATCAAATCTCCCAAGACTGGTCGAATTGTGCCAAATGAGGCTGCCTAAAGGCAGAGTGCTGTTATAGTCAACTTTTGAATGCCTTCCTCAACTCCAAATTGAGCTCATGATAGCTCATTGGAAATCTACTTGTCTCTAGTTATCATTTGGATTATCAAGCAAGTCATTTGGCCAACCCAGCTAGGAGAAAACTTGATTTTCCCGAGGTCGCTCCAGAGGTGCATCAATTCTCCCGAGGCAATTGTATTTTTGACATTTCTTCAAAACCATGACACCTGTGTAAAAAGTGAAGGAGATTTTTCTTCCTTGGTCTGTTGTGGACAAAAACCTCTCTCATTTTTCCCGAATTCATCTTTGATTGCTCAGAAACATCATTTGAGTGAAACATATCCCGATGTGTGGGACAAGGGATTTGCCGAAATGAAGCGAAATGAAGGGGATAGGGAGCTTCTAAATTCTTGAGGAAATTTTGGGAAGTATGGAGGGATGTTAGGAAGTAGGGGAAAGTGGAATCTCAGAAATTGAGTGAGGGGAAGGGGTCCAAAAAGGCAAAACACAGGCCCAACCATAGAAAATTGCCAGGTTGTAGCAAGAAACTAGGGTTTGTGCGAAAATGAGGAATTTGGGGGATCTCAGTGATGGGAAGAGTTTTATAAGGTACATTATGGATAGGGGAAGGTGTATGAACATCAGGATACAATTTTTTCCGATGATTTGACCATCCAAGAGAAATTAGCTTTCAAAACCCTAGGAGAGGGAAATGAACCTTGCCTAGGCACAACTGAAGCATGAACAAGGTGTGAAATGACCCAATGGAACTTGACATGATGATGAAAACCCTCTGAATGATGGTAGACTCAGCTGAATAGTGACATAGACCGACATCTGGACAACTTTGAAAGGAGTGTAAGCAAACCCTAGACCTAATGCCTAGTGACCAAATTTTGCTTGAAGACTCACTGAAATGACAAAATTTGACCTTGACACCTTAAAATCACTTGTGTAAGAGCATTTTTGATCACTAGAGGAAGGCTGCAAAGACTGACACTAACAAGCTCTAAATCCACCACCAACCTACTTCTTAGGAAGATGTCTACTAGAATCCAATCCATCCACTAGTATTCTTTCATCTACCAACCATCTTATTCTCCAACAAAGGAACCCATTATATTCCTAATAGCTTTGAATATCTCCACACTCCATAAATGGAGAGGTAAACTAGGAAGGATAGCCCAAACCATCAATTCATTAACAAGTTCCCTTATAGGATCAAAATACATAGTCTAGGGTTCTATATATAAACCATCTCAACTCCAATTCCAATTTTGGATTTGTATCCACGAATAATCCTCCTCTGAATGAAAAAAAAAAACATAATCCACCCCCTGACTAAGATATGGAGAGAAGGAACATACCTGAGGAGGGCCTCCCACGAAGAATAGATCCAACATTGAAGCAGCGAGGCATTAAACATTTTTTTCTAAACCTTCCCATGATGGTTTTACCATCATAATCCATGATGTGGGTAGTATCAATATCCTTCCACACTACTAGACACATCGCTTCATTGTGCTTTCAATTGCACCTTCCCCTCCATTTAAGGGAATCATAACTAACCAAAGTAGAGGGGGACACATTCACACCAAGATGAACAAGATCATAATTTTAAGAAACAAATGTCGAAGGAGAGGAGGAAGAGTTAACAGGAAAAATAGGGGACGACACATGTGCAAGACAATTGGTAGGAATAAAGATTGAGGGGCCTTATGAAAAAAGCACTTTTCTTCCCAAAAAAATCCCCAGAAGAGGGTGGAAGAGCTTCCATGATTCTTTCTGAAGACAAAATATGGAGGAGGAGGGGTATTCCTTATTCTTGAGGAATATCAAACATCAAGGTGGATTGGTTTCATAATCCACCTAGCCCTCCTCCCAACACTCCATCTGGAAAAGTAGACCAAAAAGGCCTTTAACAATGAAAGGGGAACATAGGGTGAAGAGAGCTTATGGAGTAGAGAAATGAATGGAAAGAGTCGAGGAGGAAACAAAAACTCAAAACACCCTTCCATTATTATTTTTATTACTATTATTATTAATTATAAACATAATTAATATATAAGTTAAACATATATACAATTAAGAAAACTTGTAACAAGATTTTTAATTGTTTGATAATTTAATCAATGTTAAATTACTTATATGAATTATCAACCAAAGCTAGTAAACTGATGAAATGTATATGCACTATATGTGCTAGGAGTCTTTGTCACTCACACAATTCCTAAGTTAATTTGAGATATCAAAATGCACATGTTTCTCTACAACTATGTAAGTAAATAAATCACTCATAAAAATGGAATCAATTCTATTTCTCTTACTTAAAAGAAAGATCACACTCTTCTTGAAATAAACTTCACACTTCGCACTTGCTTCACACTTGAAAATAAAATCACACTCACACTTCGCTTGAAATAAAATCTCACACACACTTGCTTTAAAATGAAATCACTCTTGCTTATAAATAAAATCACACTTTCTTGAATGGAAATCACACTTGCAATAAAATCACATTATAAATAAATCTACTTTAATAGAAAGAAATATTAGCTCTGCAAATGAAAATCCTATTGATATCACTGTAATGTAAAGTTATGCTTCTAATCTATGTTAACTTATACTTTGTCCATCTACACTAGAAATCTCGCTTCACTTCACAATAAAATGATTAGATAAACCTGCTACAAAACAATCTTAAACTTAGATATAAAAATAAAAATTTAATTGATTAAATAAACTAACAAAAATCCTACAGGAAATGCAGAATGCAATACTAACTACAAATAAAAGAAAACCTTACTATCTCGAGGAGGCCCTCCTGCAAGAAGCAGATATCAGTATGATGCTTTCACGAGATGATTAACCATGCATTGGAATCACGCAATAGAGGAATAAAATGAAATAGAGTTTGTATATAAAAACAAAGTGTTTACAAAATAGGATTCAATTATGTGTTTGCTATGCCGAGAGGAATCTTTATAAAACTCCTCGCATTAAATGTTTTAGAGAATTACGCATTATTCTAACCGAAATTAGCTAAAATTAACTTTGAAAGATAAGATACCTTGATCTTCTCATAATTTGCTATCAATGCAGCAAATCATGAGGCTAAAAATCTTCATCTCGCTCGCCTGGTTTCACTTTTTACAGTGGTTGACTTTTCCTTTGACCACGCGGCTAGGGTGTCTTCTTTATCGATCTAGACTCTAAAAGTAGGAACAAATGGTTGTCTCAGCTAATTGCCAACTACTCATATGCCATGTTCTTTCGCTGAAGCTTTGCAACCCATCGAACCTTGGACTTAGTTGAAGAAACATACACCAACTGCAGAATCACTGTAATTCAATAGCTCAAGTAAATATTGAGTTAAATAATAAAGACAAATGATATTTATAAAATAGAAGATGATTATGTACCTGCTATGCTATCAAACTTGTAAACTGATACCCAAATTGGAGTTATAAAGGTCAAAAAGGGAGAAGTGGAGTGAAAAAGAGTTGTAAAAAAGAAGCAATTTTGGGGTTCAACATTAACCACGGAGATTCTTAACCTATAAATAGGATTTGTTACAATACCATAAGCCAATATCATGGCTTATCAATACCACATGCCCAAAAATCCATAACTCATTTCACAGTATAATTATACCATTTTTTAATTAAATTAAAAAGAAAAAAGTATAACTGCTTTTGAGATAAATATTAATCTCTATTACTAATAATTAAATTAAAATTATAAAATCAGTATTCCAAAATAGATATTCTTATTTGCATAAATATACCTAGGGCATAAATTTAGTAAGCACTCCTACTCAACAATTTTTTCTTAACGTGAATTTTGTGTTCTTTTTTATGAGAAAATTTCTAGTTCTAGTTTGACCATAAAATAAGTTTCAAATAAATAAAATCATAAATGTAAATGTCTTGTATTACTTCAAAAAAGATCAAACATATTGGACTTTGTTCATTCATACTCCCAAATAGCTAATAGTATTGGTGCAATCATGTATAGTTATTGTTTATGTAATTTCAAATATTTTATAAATCATGTTGAACCATTCAAGAAAAGTTTTGAAGTATCTTGGTCAAACCTTTTGGAGAGGAACAATCAATTTCAATTTTCAACTTGATGAGATGCATGAAAGGAGGACCTTATAAATAATAAAACAAGTATGAACCCACTTTTAAATAGGAATTCGAGGGGATTCTAACTCTTCATGCAATAATAATATACAATGCGTACATTTTGAAGAAATTCACAATTTTCCAACAAATTATAAGAAGGACAAACCTCTCTGTGTGTGCATCCTAACACCTAAAAGGCCATTGCATTAAGATTCAAGTATGAATGTATCTAATGTATCAGGGCCATGGTAATCACACATTTGAGATTTTCATATCTAACTGTGAAATGAATGTGCCATGGTAATCACACATTTTAGATTTTCATATCTAACTGTGAAATGAATGTATTTAATGTATCAAAGCCATGGTAATCACACATTTGAGATTTTCATATCTAACTGTGAAATGAATGTATTTAATGTGTCAAAGCCATGGTAATCATACATTTCAGATTTTCATATCCAACTATGAAATAGATTTCTTTTCTAATTGAACTCATAAATATACTCATTTAATAAAAAACTAGACTTACTATCATCTTACCAACACTAAAAAAATTGACATAAAAACTTCCAAATAAAACTTAAAATAGATATTCCACCTAGACAAATAGAAAAAGTCAATTTTATTATTTTTATTAGATAATTTAAAAACACTTCCTCTTCATTTTTATTCACAGGCAGAATTCCGCTGAAAACAAACAACATGCCAATGAGCATTAAATGAACGGGGGTTGTATATGTCCACCCTTGGATTTTGGCAAGCCAGTTATCCAACTGTGGGCATATACAACCTTCGCTCATTTAATGTCCATTGGCAGATTGTATATTTGTTGTCGTACTAGAGATCCAAGTGTGGGCATATACAACCTCCTCTCATTTAATGTCCATTTGCAGGTTGTATATTTGTTGTCGTACTAGAGATAGCAACAAATGTACAGCCTACCAATGAGTATTAAATGAGCAAGACTGTATATGCCAACCTTTGGATAACTTGCCTGATTATGCAATCTCCATAAGTTAATGTTATATATACATCCTCATAATTCATGAATATGACATGAAAAATGTTCAAATCAAACATAAAATAGCTATTTCACTTAAGTAAATAGGAAATATGAATTACATTATTTTTATTTTTATTAAATAATTAAAAAACAATTAAATTTGATTACTTAATTTCAATAAATTAATATTTTATATAACATACCATTGGCTCATAAATGTAAGCATGTCATGCGGGTTTCAATCTTTAAGATTCATGCTAAATTGTTTAAGCTTTAGGCTTAAATGTGTACAGTGCACTCTAAACAAATTGCATTATGGGAATGGAGATGAAAACTAGGTTTTTCGGACATGTCCAAGAAAGACTCTATGTCTCTACTTATTTTGGAATCTCTGCATTGTGGACTCCATGGTGTGCTTATATTGGTATCACTTATTAGAATTTCTATGTACCTCAAACTTCTCAAGTTCTCGTGACTGAAAAAGCAGAACATATGGCTAACTGGCGAGCCATATTTCCCATGCTATCGGGCCATAAATGAACAACAGTTATATATGCCCACCATTCAATTTCGGCCTTAGCAAAACCGAACGGTGGGCATATACACCCGCCGTTCATTTATGGCCTGATAGCATGGGATTTATTGGATCCCATGGCTAACCTAAATGTTTACGAATCCTGATTGAATCACCGAATATTTGAACCACCTTTGCCATCGAATCTCCATGTGACGTCGAAATGTTGAAATAACATACGCTCACATCATCGTTACCGTCATCTCACCCATAGTCTCCCCCAAATAAATCAATTCAAAATTCACAGTATTATAAAATAATTGTTGAATCGAGCCCAAAATATTGGAGTCGGTAGGGAGGGCCAAAAGTCGTCGGAATCCAGGCAAAAAAAATTCAAAAAATCTTGTAGAGGCAGTATTTGAATCATGTTTTTGATGGTGGAAATAGATTTAGCACCATCAAAAACATTTAGAACACCTAAAATTTTGAAGTTTAACAACTATAACTTGGATTTACAAAAATCCTTGCCGGATTTTCTCTAAATATGACCGGAATTTCCATAACTTTCCGGGCAACTCCTCCGCCTCGTTAGACTACGGCCAAAATATTTGCCAGGGAAGCAATATTAATTTGATCGTGTATCCAATGGGGGTGTTGAAGGTGCTCCGATTTCCCATAAATATTAGACTTGTCAACCGGAATTTGTTAGGATCACAAATTTTATTTGTGAATTCTACACAATATGAATGTTTTAAAGGTTTTTTATGGTTCTAAATTCATTTATATATTTATCAACAAATTTTAAAGAATAAAAAATATGATGTAACAAAAAATTGTTTAGCTTGTCAAAATATTTTAAACATTTTGCATCATAAACTTGGAGAACTGTAATGGCATTACTGTTTTGTCATTACTGATTCTTTTATGTTTTGACATGTTTATGTTTTGATCTTTTTTTCACTAAATTTCTGTTGTTGTAATTTTTTTTGTTATTTAAAATGTTTTTTTTATTATTTAAAATACATTTTCGAATATATATATGAAATTTAGCATCATTCACATTATGCAAATTTCATAACTCTAATTTATAATTCCAAAAAATATGCCAAAAAACACCAAAATATATAGAAAATTTTAAATTCTAAATATTTTTCTCAATAAAATTTAGTTTTGTTTTTGTTTTGCTTTAAAAATCATTTACTTATAATTAATTAAGATTACAATCTTAAATTGATAGGTACAATTTCCGTATTAGAAAGGAAAATGGTTTTTAGGATATATCAATTTGATTATTTAGTTATTTAGTTTATAAAGCTATATGTTTCTTTTCTTTCAAATTTTTAAATCATAATTGATAAAAGAAAAACACATTTAATCTTTTTTAGATTTAAATTTAATATATCTTATAAAAAGATTTTTAATGTATTTAAAAATATTATTAAATTCAAAATATTAATAATATTTTTTGTTAAACACACACATGGCAGCAACAGAATATTAAAGATAAACAGGAGAGTACCTCTATTATTAACAAATGATATACATTTATAGTACATGGTGTGACCGTTGGGTTCCACATCCCAAGGTCTCTTGGACTTCCTTAGTCTATTCGGCTTCCACACCAACCCTTAGAGGATTAGGTGTCCAACATTCCCCCCCTTAATCCGAAGGGTTATGTATGAGTCCAAGAAGAGAGCTGTAATACAAAACGTGCAAAAATGCATGGCAGCACTAGGCTGAATGTGCTCTCTGAAATGTTGGTATAAAGGGTGGTGGTTTAAGGATGACCACCAACACTAGAACGCTTAGTGCAGTTCCAAAACTCTTCCAAGTCTGGCATGAAGCTCAAGTCTTCTGCTAGAGGAAGTGCTTCTGATGTTTTGAAGAGGGAAACCTTCAACCATGAAAGGGAGGTCTCACCTCGCATAAAAGGGAGAACTTCAACCTGAAAAGGGAAGTCTCAACCTGTGATGGTTTAAGGATGACCAACAACTCTGGAATGCTTAATGCAATTCCTGGAACTCTTCCAAAACTGGCAAGAAGTTGAAGTCTTCTGCTAGAGGAAGTGTCCCCAATTCTTTGAAGAGGTGTCACAAACTGAAGGCATGCTCAGGGGCATCTTTGTCTCTGGCTACAACTCTGAATCTGGTATGGCAGGTTGTGGCTCAGGCTCGCTTGATGTGGCTTTGAAGCTTGTAGATGACCATCATTTCCCCCCTTGTTAGATACAAGGTGAGATGATGGAGAAAACTCAACTGCAAGACTGTTCAATACTCTAGAACAAGTTCGGACATATGACTGAAATATCTTCTTAGCTATTGATGCCCATTGCCAAGAAGCGATCCATCCAAGATGAATCTTTGTTCTTGCAGGAGGTTTGTTTCTGAAGCATCTATTTGAAGAATGATTGGTTTTATGACAATGCTTACATGGATGAAGATCAAAATAGTGATCTTTCAGATGGCCAACTCGGTCACAGTGTTGGCATTTCACAATCTGTTGTTGTGGAAGAGGGGCAGAATCTGGAACAGTTGAAGGTGAACTGTCATGAAGAAATCCAACACTCTGAAACTGGATGGGCTTTGAGTAATCTGGAATATGAAAAGAAACCTCCTTATCATATCCAAGACCTGTTCTTTGCTTGTTGTGGACAAGTTCTTCCCAAGGTCTGATGATGGTCTTGGGAAATGCAGACTAAATTTATGCATCTACATGTAACCTTGCTGCTTTATTGGGCACTGTATCTGAATCAACTTGCTGCTTATGGGAGTCTGTTTCATTGTTCTGAACAGAAATAGGTTCAGAATGATGACTCCTCTGTTTTAATTCTTCTTGCTGTAGTTGAGATTTAAGCTCCAAAAATTCTATCTTGTCTTGTGTATACTGCAGATAGGTTTTAATATCACAAAGAGTGTTCTTACTGATTTTCTCTATATCATGAACTGTGGAATGTATTACAGTATTTAACAACTCTAATACTTCACCAATTTTATCCATTTTCCAAACAATCAGACCAAAAATGCACTTTTAGAAATAATAATGGTTTTAGAAAATTAATTTGCCAACACGAGTTAATTTGCATTGATGTCTGCTCATGTTCTCACTTCACAGTGTCTTGTGCCTCAATTTCTACGTAGCAAGCCCAATTTTGCTGCCTTAACAGAATGTCCAGCTTGACAGGTTTGTAGCCCACAGGCTCTTCTTTTCCAAAAATAACAAGACCCCAACAAAAATGAGATTAGCTTCTATATTTCATCTACCATACACTATATAACACCCGTGCACAATAGCCTTCAATGCATTCAAAATTGTCGGGCTTTCCTCTGTTCCGTTATAAATTTAACACTTCCTCGAGTTTATATTGGAGTCGTGGTATGGAGGAGCTCTGATACTGGAGTGTGAACTGAAGTGGTAGGGACCGGAGTGTGAACGAGGTAATACCACAGAGGAGCGAGCAATGATATAATCAGGCTTGACAGACAACACCACAAGTCAAGTCTGACACACAACACCAAATCGTAGTTTAGACAAGTGGTTTCGAGAGCCACGAATGGCGGTTCACTTCAACGGAGCTGACAATGCATAGGCTGAGGATGACTGTCGTTGATTCATAGAAACACCCTTCTTGCACAACACCTCCAGGCAGCGACTTGATGTTCGAGTTGGGGCTATGGTCAATGTGTCAACACAAACATTCAATACAATGTGTAGAGAATAAAATTCTCAGTCGAATTTGAATGGACTAACCTTCAAACACACAACAATGATGTACTAGAGTTTCTGCTTATAATGCATGGTTAGTGATTCACATCTGCCATTGGAATTGGAATTGGAATGAATCGAAATAGAATAGAACAGTGAACCAGACAAGTATTCAAGACTTTGAAGATGCATTTTCCAGCGTAGGTACGCTTTCGTATTCAAAAGGAATGCTTGCCATTACCAGAGGAAAAATTCAAGGCTGCCTTAGAGGTAATAGACAGATAGGCTTAGATGACAGAGCCCTAAATTTGACGAGACCGC
Source organism: Pinus tabuliformis (assembly GCA_031772625.1). Taxonomy (NCBI): domain Eukaryota; kingdom Viridiplantae; phylum Streptophyta; class Pinopsida; order Pinales; family Pinaceae; genus Pinus; species Pinus tabuliformis. The sequence continues at coordinate 1,556,477,314 of CM062819.1, forward strand.
AAGTCAATTCCAAAGCAAACTCAGATTGGAGCATCTATGAACCATCTATGAACCAGATGATATGGTGCTCACAATAATCTCAACGGATATATAAATACAACCAAAATTTATTGCAGGAGTAACGTTATAACTTAGCATATAAACCTTGAACTTCAATTAACGCACAGAGAAAGAACGTATATACTAGGAATAGAAATGTTAGAGGAGTTACTCTATATAAAACTAATTTGAGACCTGCACTTTGACCGGTGCAGATAGATTCTGGAAAGCGTATTAAGGTGGTTCACGAAATTCAGGGTATGGTATAACGTTTAACTCTTGACCAACTCATTTGACAATAGAGATTTTACAGAGATGGCAGTCTAGAATAGAGGTACAGGACTGATATGTATAGAAAGGCCACAGAACAACAAGCTCACATAAACAAGTGGCTCATACTTGAGCAGGGCAGGAGATCGCCCGCTCTGATACCATGTTAAACACACACATGGCAGCAACAAAATATTAAAGATAAACAGGAGAGTACCTCTATTATTAACAAATGATATACATTTATAGTACATGGTGTGACTGTTGGGTTCCACATCCCAAGGTCTCTTGGACTTCCTTAGTCTATTCGACTTCCACACCAACCCTTAGAGGATTAGGTGTCCAACAATTTTTAATTTAATTTAAATAATTTAAATATGGCATTATTTTGAATCTACAACCAATGCATCAACATAAATTAAAATGTATGTTTTATATGTAATATTAAGAATATATCTCTAAAATAGGGAAATGTTGGATAAAAGTTTGAAATTTACAAACATACCGTTGTAATTTTAAACATTTCTAATTCATAATTTCTCTATTTCAATTTATAGAAACCAAAATGTAATTAACATTATTTGTATGATTTTCTTTACAAATGTTTGATGCCACATTATTATATCGCATGGTGGATTACTATTTTTGTATCGCATGGTATTATGAATATGTATATTTTTAATTTATGATCTAAATTGTGAATATATATATATTTCTAATTTATGGTCCAAAGTTATGGTATTTAATAGACATGATTATATAATTCCTAAAATTCAACTTTTGACAAAACATTTAGTGTTAACTATATATTTCATATGGAGAATTTATGCAATGCTCCACACCCTATGAACAAATTTTTGCACCATCAATCATTTCCTTTCAACCATTAACATTTATGTCTATATTCCACTTTTGGACACAATGCTTATGTCTATAAGGTTTGTATGGTAATTTGGGTTTTACACATGGTTAACAATCCACATAGATAATCCTGAAGGCTTAGAGTTTTTGTTTTTGGAATCAAAACATTGCTCCTAAAGAATCAACTTAAGTGTACAGAAAATTGAAATGTTCAACTTTTTGCATCCTTACAACAATTTTTCCATACATATGACTTATCTAATATGTTTGGATCTCACATATGGTTTGAGAACAATATACATTTCAATGTTATAGCCTAGACCATGTCTTAAGTTGTAAAAAACATTTCCTATATTGCGACCTTGAAGTGGCCACCATATCTAGTTTGTAGGCTAAAAAAATTTTATATAAAGCATTTCTAATGGTAAGTGGATCTCTGTATGGCCCATGAATGGGCTAAGACTCTTGATTTTAGCCATAGACTATAAAATAGGCTAAATGACCATCATTATGTGTTAATATTTCAAATGGGGAACATAAGCATCATTTAGGCCCCATGAGCCCTAGGTGAAACATTTAAATGGTGATTGTATCCCACTCTTAGGGTATAAATTCTTTTTCAACAACATGTGTGATGCCTTAGGACCTATACATTATCAGTGAACCCTAGGCCTATGCCATGTGTGATGCATTAGGACCTATGCATAGGCTTAGGCTTGGACAAGAATTATCCTTAACATGTGTTTCTTTGTAAAATAATTGTTTAGTAATACAAAAGATCACACAATATAACCTATAAGTCTTAAATACAATTAGCATTCCTTATATCTTAATTTTTAACTCTAAACTATATTTTAAAATTTAAAAATATCCATCATTGTTTCATAAATAACCTAATATGCAACTACTTACTCATTGTTCATAAATTAAATATCCCTTTAATACACAACTAATTATTCATTTATAAATTAAATATTCATCTCATGTAAATTTTATATAATGATTAAAACATAATAATTTTTAAAAATGAAATAATATTCTAATCACTTTTCTTTTTTAGAATAATACATCAGCAAAATTAGTGATCACAACTTATTTAATAATACTCAAAATAAATCCAAAAATAACATAATCAAATAATTCTAAAAACAAATATTTTAATCCAAAAATAAAATAAATAAACAATTAAAAAAAAATCTAAATATTATAACGAGGAATTCAATGGATAACAACCAACCAGGTTAATTGTTTGACATTTTTTTCATAAAATTTTAATATATTCTCAAAATCTAACATTCAAATCGAAATATTATAACTAGGAATTCAATGGAACTAGGATTCAATGGATAACAACCAACCAGGTTAATTGTTTGACATTGTTTTTTTTCATAAAATTCTAATATATTCTCAAAATCTAACATTCAAATCCAAATTAAAATGTCCATGTTCCCAGCCTGTGAAAAGAAATGCCAAAAAGATTCAACTTAGGCCAGACGACACTGCAAAAGTTGATACTGCAAACATCACATAAAAGGCCATGAAAGTGTTGTACACTGTTATTATTCGGCCCAATAACATGACATTGGAACTGCCAGAGGGTTGCCCTGTCTTCCCTCGTTATTGTTACTGTAATAGATCGTACGAAGCCACTCAGCGAATGACTGTTGTCAATATGGCGCAGAAGGCATAATTTATGGTACCATTAAGAGTTATGTCAGGAATAGTGAAAGCGAAAATATCTTCCTTGCTGGGGTCCGGAATTCGTTACGGAATACGTTACTAAAATATGTGGCATAGCAGGCATTATGTTGCAGGAATAAATATCTTGAAAAACCATTCAGAGTTGTATCGTTGTCACTACCAGTGAAAGCGAAAATATCTTCTTGTAAGTTACTGGATACAAAGCATACGCCATTAATTGCAGCAAAAGATGACAACAGAAACGGGCCTCATCCCATCAATCATAATAAATGCACAGCGTCATATAGAAAAGAGAGTTTGATTATGTAATTATTACACTAATATAAAGTAAATAATTGATAAATGTTATCTAAATATTGCATTAGTATAATAATTATGTTTTTTTAATTATGTTTTTTGCTTTGAAAGTTATGGAAATTTGGCTTATATTTTAAAAAAATTTGGCAGGGATTTTCCTAAATCCAAGTAAAAGCTGTTAAAATTTATAATTTTAGGTGTCTAAACGTTTTTTATGGTGCTGAATCTATTTCCACCATCAAAAACATGATTCAAACACTTCATCTACAAGATTTTTTGAAATATTTTTCCCTAGATTCCCGTCAATTTTGGCCGTCTGGGCAATTCCTCCGCTAGTTTTGGCTGTCCGAGCAATTCCTCGGCCAGTTTTGGCCCAATTCCTCGGCCTCGCCAGAGGACTCCCTAAATATTTGGTTGTTATTTAATTATGTCAATAAACATGTTTATTTTGGAATAAGTATGTTTATTTTAGAATAGAACTTTTTGAATTTTAATTTAATTATCAATAATTATTGGGTGGATGGTAAGATTTAACCTCTATAGGATGGTAGGATTTAACCTCTATAGAATATTTTAAAATAGTTTTAATACACATAAATCAAAGACTATGATTTATTTTCAAATTAGCTATGTTTTTTTTATCATTTTAATTAAATTTATTAATTAAAAAAATGGCATGCAAACAAGTACTACATGAAATTAATTATAGTTTTTTGGGCATTTAGTATTGATAATGCATGGTATTGTAACAAAGCCTATTTATAGATTAAAAAAATTTCATGATAACTGGATGCGAATCTTCATGGTTAAGAATCTTGTTACACGTTTTATTTTTAAATGTATATAGGTTTATGTTATATATTAATTCTTATTATCATTAATAATAATAATAGTAGTTTAGTTAATTGTTATGTTTTTTCAATTTAGTAACTTGAAATGTATAATGAAGGTTTTTAGTGTTGATTATGGACTGATGTCTATATGCATTTACCAACCATTTAAGTTATATTGTTGCACTAGTTTAGGTAACATTGAGAATTATAATTACACTAGTTTATGTAACATTGAGTTGTAACAGAGTGGAAGTAGCAAACATACAACACAACTTTTGAAACAAAAAATTGTTCAAAAACCTTTGATTTCATCTATTTGATTGTATATATGATAAAGAATATTCTTAGATTATTAAATATAAACTATTTATATATATATTTTTTATTTTAAAAATGGAAATTTTGAAAGCCCCAAAATAGATTAGACTTATCCACATAATTCATAAAATTCTCCTTCCATATTAGAAAAATATAAAAAAGTGTATAACACAATTTTTTTTTAAATATTAAAATTGATTATAATTTAATAATTTTTTTTTTAAATATTAAAATTGATTATAATTTAATAATTTATTAGTAAAAAAAATAATTATTTTATATTAAAAAAATCATCATTCCCTATATTATAAATAAATAAAATTGTATATTTTAAAATTAAAAAAATAATAATAATAAAAATTAAAGTTATACTCTTTTTTTCTTTCCAGAAGGATATCCCATACCACTTTTTAAAAAGTCATAAAATATCTATCCATCTAAATTTAAAAAAATATATAGAGTAACTAGATATCCAATACCACATTTTCTTTCTTACATGGTATTTCACATTTGAATTTTCCTTTGACTAGGTATTGTGTTTTTTACCAAAACTTTTTACAACTCATCCATAATTTAATATTATTGATTCATAATTTAATATTATGAATTGAATTTTATTATTTTTTATAAATATTTAAAATTATTTATCAATGATATAACTGGTAAAAATCTTGTAATGATTGTTTTAGGTACCTGTGACAACTGCATGCATTATTCGCCCCTCATCATGCCAATACCCCGAAAAGAAAGAGCTTCTGACATATGTCTTCGGCAACTTCGAAACCCTTGTTAATTTAGTGGGTAAATCTGAACTGTTTCTTTCTTATTCTTTTAGTGGATGCCAACCTCACATGAATGAGCTCCTCATCATCATATTTATAATACAGTCACTTAGTCACATTGCTGGGCTGCAATAATTGTTTCTACTCTTACTACTAAATTTTTACATTATTTTGGTTCCCATTTGTCTTATAAATATTTCAAGGTTTTTCGAAAGTTCACTTTAGGATCCTTGCCTTTTATTGGTATTCAAATCTTTCAATATTTCTTCACAAAAGTTTAAAGTTGATTTTTCTCCACTGAAGTTTAAAACCATATGCACAAATTGTTGTAGGTTGGACTCTGAAATTTTTCATGGGCATATACAGGAGGATGCACAAAACCTAATATTCTTGGCTCCTAGAAAATTTCATGGGCATCTACAATAGTATGCACACATTCTTGTTTCCCATTGCTTCCTATTAATGTAAAAATGATTTGAGAATATATTTCCACGTATTAACAGAGTTCTCTACATTTGCCCTGCAACTTTTCCATAGATAGATCATTTATAACAACAAACATCGACTAATGAAGCATAATTAATTTTAGTTAACCATAATGTTAATTGCAAAACATATTATTATATGCCATGTTTTATGCCATACATATATTTTTGAGATGTTTAGGTTTGACAGAAAATGAAACTAAGTAAAAATGATGTATATCCATAGTTTGCATATGATATTTTTGAGATGTTTAGGTTTGACAGAAAATGAAACTAAGTAAAAATGATGTATATCCATAGTTTGCATATGATTTATAGTTCTTGTGGTATGTGTTTGAGGCCTTTTTGTCCAATGTAACATGCATTGAATTTTGAAAGTGTCAAATTTGTCATATATCCTTTGAGTTGTGTCCTATTATGTGATATTAGTGTAATTTTTTATGTTATTTTCCAATAAACATATTTTTTTAAAAACATAGTTTATGCTTCGAGTATTATTAATGTCAATTTTACAAGCTACTAATTTTTCATATTTTTACTTTTGTATATATCTCCCTATTGTTTAATACAACACTCCACTCATATCACAAATGAATAGAATGTTGTGAGTAGTTTTTACATGTAAATCTTAGAATCTGTATAGTTTTCTTAGGACTATTGTTGGGACTTTTTATGAAATGAGTGGTGGTATGTATATGATTTTTTTGGTCGTGTCCTCTCTATTGTTTCTTATTTTCTTGAGCAAGCAGGAGGAGGAAATGGTTTTATGATGACAAAGGACATCCACTTTTTTGTTAATGGGAACCCTCTATATATCAATGCATTCAACTCTTACTGGTTGATGACTTTAGCAACAGATCCAACGCAGAGAAATAAGGTTTCCTTTGTTGCTCATGGGCTCAATGTTCCCATGACATGGGCCTTCAATGATGGCCAATACAATGCATTGTAGACTTCTCCTTGTGTATATGATGAACAAGTCTCTCAGGTTTGTACATGGGTCCTCGAATACATCTTCACCCATTTTTGTTTATGGTTGTCTAGATTTGTTGTCATTGTTTGATTTCTTATTTTTTTGGGGTTGTTTTGGTTTCTATATATTGTGATGAAATGAAGATCCTAGAATTTGTAGTCTCTCAAGCCAACAAGTATGTCATCAAACTTATAGTTGGCCCAGTGAACAACTACGTGGACTTTGGTGGAAAGGCCCAATATGTGCAATAAGCTCAAAATGTTGGACATAATCTCAATTTCAAGGAAGATTTCTTAACTAATCCCATTGTTAAAACACTGCTATAAAGATAATGTTAAGGTAATATATGTCCATGTTGTTGGAAATCCTTAACCTTAATACTTTCTTGTGAAATTTATTATTCTTCTTATGTTCTTTAGTTAGATCTTTTCATCAAACAAATATCAAGAACGAAACAGTAACAATGGAGGACACAAAAATTAGGCTCCCAGCTAGGGCAAAACCCCTCCAAGGGTAAAATCCATAATCCTCTTCTCTTCTTATAGAATTTTCTTCCAATGAGACAACAAAGACCCAATCCTATAACAATTCCTTCTCCAAGTACCAAGTCGACCCTTTCAACAAGTCTTTTCCATGATCCAACATCAACCAACTTCAAACTGCAACTTCGACCTCCCAACTTCACTACTACTTCTTCAACCTACAACTTCGGCCCTTGAAATTGTTGCATAAACCCTAATCAAACACCCTCTTGACACCTTCCTTGAGTAAAATAGCTCCAACCAAGGTCAATGAAGTCACTATAGGGTACTTCTTCCTTCCAACAACAAGAGGCTACATTTTGTCCTACTACAACTCAGATATACAATTTCAGCCTCTTCTGTAGCTATAGAAACCCTAGTTTTTGCACATGAGAGAGAGAGAACCCAAAAACATATTTTTCTTTGTCTACTTGGATTCCTTTTGTCTTTTAGACCTTCGCTCATTCTTCCTTGTCTCTTCTTGCCCTATATCGAACATTTTCTCTTGAGATCGAACTTCTTGATTAGTGAGTCCTAAATGAGGTCGAACTACTCCCTTATATAACCTTTCCAAGGGTCGAATTCCCTCCTTTAGATTGACTTGAAGCTGTTAGGGCCAACTTGTACTTTTGGACCTTTCCATGACTTTCTAGACTCAAAATAAATTCTTTGTCAAATTACATTTTTCCTAGAAAGGTCTTATAAACATGATGTTGACTCCTTTGACTCATGACAATAAATCCTAAGACCTAACAAACCCTAGAAGCATGAAGAGCATGCTTTTACCTAGAAGACCATCAATAAGAAGCATGAAACCCATGCTTTAATAATAACAATTTTTTCTTTTCTTCTTTTGTTTGTTACATAGGATACATATTGAAAATGAGTACAACAATTATGAAGATAAAAAATAGTTACATTTTCAACATTCCCTCTTAACTAGGGAGGTGTTCATAATTGTACAACCAGTACAACATCATTCTCAAATGGAAGAGTTCTCATAAGAAGAGTTAGATTGATAAAATAACTATAAGCATCAATAATATAACCAATATTGTCACTGAGGACTAACTTGACAAGCTCAACTTTATTCGAGAGCATTATGTTGGGAGGCTTTATGTGTGATACCGCACTACCTCTACAAGGCACATGCCCCATCCGGATGTTCACAAGGTATGTCCTTTTAGGACTATTCTTATATTGGATCTCAAATCCTGTCTCCTTAAAGAATATTAGTCCTCTTTGACCATTCTTCTCTTGGATACCTATCCTATCCTCAAAGAATGTTGATACCTTTCCTTTCTTGGATTTTATATCCTCAAGGAAACCACAAATGCTTATCCAATCCTCCATCATTCTCTTTTCATCACCTGAAGAAGAGAATGCACATGTGATGTCCAACATCACTCCCTCTCAACCAGAGAGGATATCCCTATTCTCTCTAGAGAATATATCCTTGCTCCTATCTAAGGAGACTCCTTAACTCCCTCTCAAATCTAGAGAAGATTCATGACTTCCTTTTTAATTGGGAAGTCATATCCACAAACTTTATATGTTTTCTTCATAAGAGTATCAACTACTTGTTCTTCATAATTTCTTGGCTCCGTATTTTCTTTGCATATCATTGTATCGAACCTACTTTCTTTTGAGGTATCATGGAGCCATCTTCACTATTCAATCTTGTGACAGGATCCAAGTCATTTTTATTTCTCATCACTTTAATCTTCTACATCATAGATGAGGGCATTGCATTGAGAATTTCCAAACTTGAAGTTGATCATAGATTCCTCATGAAAGTGATATCCTTTGACCTTCAGGTTATCTTCTCGCACTGCTACCTTTCAATCCTAAGATGGACACATCTTGACTTCACAGTTGCCAAGTACCAGATGTTGGGCTTCTCTCAAAATTATTCATACATTTCCATTCGTACAGTTGAATTTTCCTCAATTTCCATCATGTATTCCTGCAACATCCTTCTAGGTAGTAGAATAATATGTTAACCAAATAACCAACAATAATTAAAAACAAACTTACCTCCTCATGATGACCTTCTCGTCCAGATATCAACATGCTTCTGGTCCATCTCCACTTGAATATTCCCTCATGCATCAGAGTTCCCAAGGATCGAACTCGATTACCAAGTTACAATTTTTTCTTTTGTAGATTATATGATGTTGATCATATTCTAGAGAAAGTATTAATCTCTTATACAACCTTAAGTAAGTCAAATTCTACCTTTTAAACATCATACAATCATACTAAGCATGTTACAAGATTCTAAACACATGAATCTTAACCAAGAGTCACTTCCAATGTGTATCCTTATGCCTCTTATTCCATCATCTAGCTATATGTCTCATAATGAGCTCACATCCTGACCCATTGCATTCCTTCATCCCTTTAATAGTATTGTTTCCACATTACATGGAATATATACTACCTTTTCATAATGCTTCTCCTAAGAACATTCCAAAATTATGGTTCTTATAGGATCATGATTATCCACCTTAGCAAGATTACTACTCCTAGCATCATGTTAGATAATGCCCGGATGAACAATATGCAAAATGATCTATCTATCTTTTTAAAGATTAGATGATTCTTGCAAAGAAACTTAACCAAGTAAACTCTACATATACTACTATCACATGCTTCTCTCTATGATGTTTATATGAAAAATAAAGACTCTTCTAAAGTAAAAAATAATGCATGTTTTCCTAATGGAAAGACCAATTTTTACTAAGAACCTGAAATACAAGATGCCTTCTTCAATAATAAATATCTTTCACTTCTTCTTTATTTGATTTCTTCTTAGGTTCTCCTACTTCCTCAACTTTGTGAGCCTCTCTTCTTTCCTTTCTCTTGTTGTTCTATTGGCTTGGAAAGTCCCTCTTATAGTTTCCATATTCATTGCACTTAAAGCATTGAAACTTGGACATATCTTTCTTCTTGGACTTCTCGAACTTTCCTTTCTTTATCTTCTTGACTCGACTCACTAGAAAGGCTTGAGACTGCTCATCTGATCCAATGTCGTATTTTCCCTTGATCCTTGATTATTCCAAATTGCATTGAGCCCACAACTCATCAAAGGAGTTGAATCTTTCTTACAGTAGATTCTTTTTTCAAAGCTGCTCCATTCAGGTGGCAATGCATACAATACATAGATAGTCATTTCCAAATCAAAAAATGTCTCTCCAAGTCCCTACAAGTGATCTCTTAATAAAGATGCCTTCATTAGAAAGGATTCCATGTCCTCATCCATTGATTTTTTCATCTTGTATAGTTTATTCCATAAAGACATCTTTTGTCCTGATGTACTTACAGAGTACAAGTTCACTAATTTGTCACACATAGCATTGGAAGTTTTCAAATTTGCAACACATGTAATAAGAGGATCCTTGATTGATTCAACTATTATCCTTTATGACCTTACTTCCCCTTTCTTTTACTTTTCTAGTTCTCGAGTCTTTTCATTTCTAGGTTCAATGATTTCTGTTGAGAAATGGCAACAAGAAATTCTAGTTTAATTTGTCCTTGAATTAAACTGAGAATTAAAATTGAATTCTATTCTAATAGCAACTTGTAAATAGTTAATTAAGTTTAATTGACTTAATTAGCTTAGGAATTTTTATTTGGAAGTATTTCTGTAGTCATGTATATGTTATCCCTAAATTTTAGGGGTTCAGGATGAGTTTATTTGAATTGTAATTAGATAACTTAGTTTCACTGAGTTATGATTGGTTGAACTAGTTCTAATTATTTATGGAACTAGTAGAGGTCTACTAGTGAGTTGGTGCGATGGTGCATCCTCGGTGCTGCTCCATCTAACTGAATATTCCCTCATGATAAACTCATGCATGTTAGTTCATAGAAAGACCCGTTTGAGACTAGAGTGCAGGGACAATGTACTATCAGTTGTAGAATGATCTGAGTTGTACAGATCATGCATGAAATTAGAAGAGGGCCTAGATTTGGATTACACAATTATGGAAGAAGGAATTTCCAATTGAATATGGGCTATTCCTCTCAGGAATTGCGCAAGGAAATAGGGGCTTAGCAGGCAACATAAATTGGCTAAGTGTTGGCTAGTGCAGGCTTGTGAGGCAGAGAGTTGATCATACTTGTGTGGAATTATTCTTCTGAGAACAAGCTTTATATTATCACTCAGATTTCTGATTAATGCAATAGATAGTTGAGGTTTTGATCAGTGGATTTCCCTAGAGAAACAATTATGTTATGTGTCTTTGATTATCTTCCTCTTGCCGATTATTGTTTTCATCAATTCTTGGTTTACGCTGTTTAAAGAGTAGAGTAGATTCTTATATTGTGTTTTAGTACATTACATGAGCTATGAATCTACAGGAAAAACTACATGGTATCGGAGCTAAAGATAGTATACTAGAGGAGATTTCAAAGTTTTGAGTTTTGGGTTACAGGTGAAATTCGAATTTGCAATACATACTTTAGGATCATAAAATAGCATTCTACAGTTTGCGGCTTGAGTATACCTTGGAAGGTAGCTCAGATTATATAGCCTGGAAGGATAGAATGGAGGTTGTGCTGGAGGATAATGGCTTGAAGGAATTTGTTGATCAAGACATTCATAAGCCAACAACAATGGATGCACAAAATTTGACTGAATGGAAGAAGTGTGTGGCGAAGGTGAGGTGGATAATCCTTGAGGGAGTTCGAGACCACACTGTCTTGAGTCTCCATGGGAAGGAAACTCTATATCCTATGTGGAAAGCACTAATGGACCTATTCCAGAACAAAAATGACCATAGGAAGTTGGCACTAAAAGATAAACTTCGAAAAATAAAGATGGAGAAAGGCGAGAGCATTCCAAAATACTTGACCAAGTTCACTCATTGTCATGATGAGCCTGGAAGTGTTGGAATAACCATTTTTGAGGATGACATGGTGAGCCTAGCTCTCCTAGTCCTTCCTAAGAGTTGGAATAGCTACCAGGACTCTATGAATTGAAGGGAGAAGCTGCCAGAATGGGAATGACTATGGTCGGATTTGATGCAGGAGGAGATCAGAAGGAACACTAGAGATGGTTCCTCATCAAAGACTAATGATGAGGAAAAATGTGCCTTAGCGAGTAAGGCAAGGAAAGGGAAAGGGAAGGCATCCCATTCCAAATCAGATTCTTTCCATGGAGGTAAGAAGAAATACATGACGAAAGTTAAGTGCTTTCATTGTCACGAGCTAGGCCATTTTTCTACAAATTGTCCACTCAAGAAGTCCTCAGCAGGAGCGGCAGGTGAGGCTTTGGCCTCTCAATTCGAATTGGAATTTACTCTCATTGCATGCATGGTGTCATCAATGATGGGTAGTGTATGGTACCTTGAAAATGGAGCTTCATTCCACATGACTGGTGACAAGGAGTTGTTCAGTGACCTGGAGGAGAAAGATATCTAGATGCATGTTGAGATGGGCAAAGACGGGAGGTATAGTGCTACTAGATTGGGCACAATTACTTTTCAGAGCGAGCAGGGTTCTCCTCTCACCTTGAGGGATGTTATGTATGTGTTCGGGTTGAAGAAGAACTTAGTATCAGTTTCCATGCTTGAGGATAGTAGCTATGATGTGATTTTCTCAAAAGGAAAGGCGTTCCTTCGACACACAACCATGGGTCAAGTAAAGAAGATAGGGATTCAAGTTAATAATCTCTATAAGTTGGAGGTAGAGGATTGTGCTGCTTTGAGCACAAAAGTAGAGAAGGTGCAGAGCTGAGACATTGGCAAGTTGTGGCATAGATGATTGGGTCACTTGCATCATGGGGCTTTGAAAATCATGCAAAAGATCTCTACTGGTCTTCCCAAAGGTACGATTGAGCAAGTTGATACATGAAAGGGGTGTACTTTGAGAAAATACACCAAGGCTTCCTTTCATGATAGAGATAGTTGAGCAGAGGCGATTCTAGAGTGATTCCACTCAGATGTGTGTGGACCATTCTCGACAACATCCACGGCCAAACATAGGTATTATGTTATATTTGTTGACGACGTTTCTCGTAAATGTTGGATATTTTTCATGCAAAAGAAGGATCAAACTTTCACAAAGTTTTGTGAATTTAAAGCATTTGTTGAGAAAAAGTTTGGAAATAAGTTTAAAGCTCTGAGGAGTGATAATGGTGGTGAGTATGTCTCAAATGAGTTTAAGAACTTATGTGAAATAGAAGGGATTAAATGAGAGTTGACGACACCCCATAACCCACAGCAAAATGGGGTGGCCGAGAGGAAGAAAAAAAACATTGTAGGGGCAGCATGAGTGATGTTGCATGATTAGGGCCTACCACTACACTTGTGGGCTGAGGCATGCAACACAACGGTTTATTTGCATAACTGTAGCCCGCATCAGATTCTTGGGATGAAGACACCAGAGGAGGCTTATTCTGGTAAGAGACCAGATGTTGGTCACTTCAGGATTTTTGGGTCATCGGTATATTTCCATGTGACCAAATATGCATGGAAGAAGCTTGAGCCAACAACGGAGTTGGGGATATTTGGGGGGTACATTGATACACCTCATAACTATCGGGTGTATTTGCCGACTAGGAGGATGAAAATTGTTCTCAGGGATATCAGATTCGATGAGGAGAAGGCCATGTGAGTTTCCCTTGAGAGGGAGCTTGAGCTACGTTGAGGAGATCTTAGCTCCCAAGGTTGAGGAGCCTCAGATTGATGTGGAGCAACCACATGTAGAGGATTCGAGAGTGGAGACAACCACTCAGGTAGAGTCTTCCAAAGATGGGAGAAAGCACACCAGAGAGGTTGATAAGTTAATGCATGATGCACGGGAGAATGTGGGAGCACCCACATCTCAGCACAGGCAGATGTGGTCACCTGAGAAGTACACTGGATACATGGCTCTTATGAGCGGATGTGTTGAGACATAGCCATCTTCCTTTGAGGAAGCAGTACATAAACTAGTTTGGGTTGATGCCATGGTGGAGAAGTATGACTCCATAGTTCATAACAATGTTTGGGATATGGTCCCGAGACCAGAGGACAAGTCAGCAGTGAGCTCCCGATGGCTTTACAAGGTAAAGCAAGCTGCAGATGGTAGCGTGGAGGCTAGGTTTGTGGCCCATGGCTTTTCACAAGTAGAGGGGATTAACAATGATGAGACCTTTTCTCATGTCGCAAGGTACTCATCAATCAGATCTATATTGGCACTATCATCACATACGGGTTGGAAGATACATTATATGGATGTAAAGACAACCTTCCTTAATGGTACGATTGAGGAAGAGGTGTACATAAAGTAGCCTAAAGGTTTTGAGACCTTTGACCATGAGTCACATGTGTGCCGGCTCAAGAGGGCGTTGTATGGGATGAATCAAGCACCCTGTGCTTAGTACATCAGGATTGATAGCTACTTCACTAGGTTGGGCTTCACCAAGAGTGAAGCAGATGCGAACCTGTACCACATAGTGGTGGAAGATAAATTGTTTATTATTATGTTATATGTCGACGCTTTGATTTTGACGGGTGATGATCAACTGATTAAGTCTCGCAAGGAGGACCTTGCAAGAGAGTTTGAGATGAAAGACATGGGGCTTATGCATTACTTTTTGGGCATGGAAGTATGGCAGGGTGATGGGGAATTGTTTGTGTCTCAGGGAAAGTATGCCAATGAGATACTCAGGATGTTCAGCATCGAGAGCAACAAACCCATGGAGACTCCTCTAGCAGGTAACTAGAGAAAGGAGGATGCTACTTCAGGGGAAGTAGTGGAAGCTACTATTTACATGCATCTTGTGGGTTCACTCATGTATTTGGGAACACACGACCGAATATGTGTTATGTAGTTAACCAGCTTAGTCAAGAAATGCTTAGGCCTACCAAGTTGTATTGGAAGGCAAAAAAGCATGTGTTGAGGTACCTCACAGGCACTACTCACTATGGATTGCGTTCCAGATGGACAGAGGCAGTGAAGTTTCAAGGCTTCACCAATGCATATTGGGTAGGGAGTCCATCCAATAGGAAGATCACATTAGGAGGGATATTCAGTATTAGGTTAGAAACAATTTCTTGGTACAGTAGGAAATAGAGATCGGTTGCACTCAGTTCGGCAGAGGCAGAGTACATGGCTACAAGTCAGGTAGCATGTGAGGCCATCTAGATGAGGAATATTCTAGTTGTTTGTTTAGTCAGTAGATGGATCCAACTGTGATTTTTAGTGATAATCAGAGTTGTATCAAACTCTCTAAAAATCTAGTTTTTCATGATCAGTCCAAGCATATTGATATTCGATATCATCATCTCAGAGATTGTGTATTGAGGCAGATTATGTTGTTGGAGTACATTCCCATGGAGGAGCAAGATGTTGACATTTTGACAAAGGCATTGTCAAGATGTAAATTCGAGTTTCACAGAGACAGGATTGGGGTAGTTGATAATCCCTTTCTTGTTGAGAGGGAGTGTTGAGAAATGGCAACAAGAAATTCCAGTTTAATTTGTCCTTGAATTAAACTGAGAATTAAAATTGAATTCTATTCTCATAGAAACTTGTAAATAGTTAATTAAGCTTAATTGACTTAATTATCTTAGGAATTTCGAGTTGGTAGTCTTTCTGTAGTCATGTATATGTTCTCCCTCAATTTTAGGGGTCCATGATGAGTTTATTTGAGTTGTAATTAGATAACTGAGTTTGACTGAGTTGTGGTCGGTTAAACTAGTTCTAACTATTTGTGGAACTAGTAGAGGTCTAGTGGTGATTTGGTGCACTGGTGCATCCTCAGTGCTACTCCATCTAACTGAAGATTCCCTCTTGAGAAACTCATGCATGTCAGTTCAGAGAAAGACCCTGTTGAGACTAGATTGCAGGGACAATGTACTATCAGTTGTAGAATGATCTGAGTTTTATGGATCATGCATGCAATCAGAAGAGGACCTAGATTTGGATTGCACAATTATGGAAGAAGGAATTCCCAATTAAATATGGGCTAATACTCTCAGGAATTTTGCAAGGAAATAGGGGATCAACATGCAGCAGAAATTGGATAAGTGTTGGTGACTGCGGGCTTGTGAGGTAGAGAGTGTTGTGGGGAAAAGTATCCGATTCGGATGACCCTATCCCTACTCTAAAGGTGACAGTCTTTAGCAACAACTGAAAGTAAAGCTTTGATATTTTCCTTTATGAAAGTACAGAGAGGAGGAAGAAAAGATTAACCAACCTGGTGTCTTTCGCTTAGTCGATCCTTATCCTCTCTCTTTGTCTCTTGTTCCCAGCTCCTTGCTCTCTTTGCCGGTCCAGCTACACACAGATCCTGCACAAAACAAGAGAGGAAACTACAAGATACATGTACTCATAACTGATGCATGGATTAGAGTGAATCAAATATACAAGTAAATACAATACATCAATGCAATACAAGTATATAGGAGAACATGCAAAACTTTATTGATAGAAGTAACAGGGTTCTGAGAAGGTTACAACCATTGATGGCTCCAATCCAGCAGCACCTCCCCAGCAGCAAGAACTCTCCTCTTCACCTCTAGTAAAACAATCACCCAATAGCTCTAACTGTAAACCAACAGCACCTCCTTGATTTACACAAAATTCCAGCCTCCCTAGACCTCATAGAAGAGCTCTATATATAGGATAGAAGAAGAAAGGATGAGTCAGCTTGAGACTGACATAAAGATGCCTTGTGTCCTCTCCCTCTTCAGTTAAACTTCAGTTCTTGAGTCCACTTGGAGATCCTTGCTTACACATGGAGATCAAGTACCTCTTACTCATCACAGGGCGAATCTCATGAACCAAGTGTCAGTTTGGAAGCTTCCTGGGCAATTGACACCTTGCAGAATGACTGTGCCACTTGGCCAATCTCGCCTAGCGCAGGTAGCCTTCATTGCTTTTGAATTTCAGCGCAGGTACAAGGAGGAGCAGTTGACATTCAGCGCAGTTGCTCAGTGGAGCAGTTGACATGATCCAAAAATAGCCTGTTTTGAGTGTTTTTCAGGTGGAGAACTGATGGGAAGTGCTGTGGTTTGCTGACCTTGTTCTTCTAGGGGTAAGAACAACATGTTTAGGGACTGAGGATCCCTGTAATTATTGACATTTCATGCTCCATGCTGCGAGGCACAAAAATGTCTATAACAGTTGCCCCCTAAAGTATGAGGCCGTTTATCGGGTGAAATGCTTTATCTAGAGGGTCCGAAGTTCATTCCAGTGCTGAGGAGGTGTTATAGACATTTTTGTGCCTCGCGTCAAGGAGCAGGAAATGTCGATAATTACAGGGATCCTCAGTCCCTAAACATGTTGTTCTTACCCCTAAAAGAACAAGGTCATCAATCAACAGCACTTCCAATCAGTTCTCCACCTGAAAACACTTCAGAACAGGCTTATTTTGGATCATGTCAGCTGCTTAACTGAGCTTCTGCGCTGTATTGCAACTGTCCCACTCTGTACCTGCGCTGGAAGTCAAAAACAATGAAGGCTACCTGCGCTGGGCGAGATTGGCCAAGTGGCACAGTCCTCCTGCAAGGTGTCAATTGCCCAGGAAGCTTCCAAACTGACACTTGGTTCATCAGATTCGCCTTGTGATGAGTAAGAGGTACTTGATCACCATGTGTAACCAAGGATCTCCAAGTGGACTCAAGAACTGAAGATTAACTGAAGAGGGAGAGGACACTAGTCAGCTCTATGCCAGCCTCAAGCTGACTCATCCTCTCTTCTTCTCTCCTATATATAGAGCTCTTCTATGAGGTTAAGGGGGCTGGAATTTTGTATAAGCAAGGAGGTGCTGTTGGTATACTGCCAGGATTATTGGGTGATTATTTTACTAGAGGTGAAGAAGAGAGTTCTTGCTGCCGAGGAGGTGCTGCTGGATTGGGGCCAACATCATTGGTTGTAACTTCCTCTGGAACCCTGTTACTTTCTATCAATAAAGTTTGCATGTTCTTCTATATACTTGTTTTACATAGATGCTTTTGTGTTTACATGTATATTTGATGCAACCTAATCCATGCTTCAATTATGATTGCTTGTATCTCGTAGTTTGCTCCCTTTTGTTGTGCAGATTCTGTGTGTAGCTGGATCGGCTTGGAGAGTAAAGAGCTGGGAACGGGATACAAAGCGAGAAGGACAAGGATCGACTAAGCGCAAGACACCAGGTTGGTTGATCCTCTTTCTATTCTCTCTGTGCTTTCATAAAGATGAACATGAAAACTTTGTCATTCAGTTGTTGCTAAAGTCTGTCACCTTTAGAAAGGGTTAGTGTCATCCGCATCGGATACTTTTCCCCACAACAAACTGGCGACTCCACTGGGGAGATCCTAGTATCTTGTTGTTGTAGAATTTTGCTATTCATTTCTTGAAGAAAGGAGTACCGAATCGAAAAGCTTTTGACTCTATCAAAAGCGAAGTAGAGGGTTTTGCTACTCTTGCTCCTTTGCTGAGCAAATTCAAGATTTAAAGAGCTAATCTACAGATGAATCCTTACTCTTTGTGATAGATCTTTATCCTCTTGATCATCCCTTAGCCTGTACTTAACCCATAGCATTTTATTTCAGTCAAAACAGTACATTTTTGAGCTTTTTATGACCCGGAATTCTTAGCAGACGTAACTCTCGTAAGTCAGTGCAGGCTGTCCACAGGCAGTCTGCATTACAGCGCAGGTGCTCCCTTCGGGAACTGCGCTGAGAGTGAAACTGGCAGACCAGTGCCTGCGCTGGTCCAGTTGGCCTTAGTCTAGCTCAGCTCTTCCTTTGTGTCTTGGCCCTGTTTGCACTTGTTTTTGGCTGATTGCTTGCTGGTTATTGTATTTGCTGTAGACCTTATCTCCTTGACATTATTCCGCCTCAGTTGTGTGATGAAATTGTAAACGTTCTTTCAGTATTTCTTGTTTCAGTTACAATTTCCCATTGTGAAAAGCGAACCTAGTAGCTGTGGCCTCTTAGATTGCGATCTTATGAGTTAGTGTTATTGTTGTTCATAGCTGTTTTGGATTGGTTTGCTTCTCACTTTATGGTTTGAATCTATACTTTTCCTGTATTTAAAACAAGTCTTTCATAAGGTGTTCTTTTGATTGTGGACAAGCTTGTTTATTTCTACTTGAAAGTTGATTCAAAAATCATACAACAGTTTCCTTTTGTTAAGCATCAACATTAAGGATAACGAAAAGAAATACATGCATTGTGCATTTTGCATTTGACTGTATGCTTGACGATTTAGGAAAATGTGCATTTTAGTGTGTGTTCTTTGATCTGTGGAAAAAGTTGTGTCTTGCTCTTTCCTCAAGTAGATTAAGGTTTTCAAAGTTGAAAGATTGAAAAGATTTTGCTTCTCATTCTTAGATTGCATATAGGAAGTTGTATATATACATCTCGTGGCGAACCTGAAAGGCAAACTGTTAAGGAAGATCAACATTAAAATAAACTCAATTTACATAACAACGCTTTGGAATTTAACGCAAACATCTAGAGGTCTAGGTAGAGACGTGTTCCGGCGTCGTTAAACATAGTGACTGTCGATCTCTACGAAGGTGGGTGATTCCTCCTGAGAGTCGGTGGCACTAACACGGATTTGAGCTCCCGCGTACCGTCGCGTATATTGGGAGACCCCTATAGGATTTTATCCTTTATCCTTAGGAAACCGTGTCGGCCGCCCTACTGATCGCGATGCAGTGAACACAGCATTCACGAAGATCGACCACCCGTACCGTAAAACGTATTCTGTGGTTTCGCGAAAGGTTTGGCACACCCTCTGCCTAGATCTCCAGAGCAGTTTCTTTTGGCCCTTTTCAAACTCTATAACTGAAAAGGTCCAACCGAGCATTTGTCACTTCGGGCTCGTTAATACATCGAAGGCGACTAGAGTCATCTTTAGCTTTTTCTCGACTCTTAAAACATGAAAAAGCAAGTTTGTGTCTAAAAGCGTCGTAAATAAAACTTATTTTAAAGCGGAACATAATCACCTGTTATTCCCACGTTGATCTTTCAGTTGAAAAGTATGGAGCCCACCAACCAAGGAAGTAACCTTGGCGGAAGTCCAAATCCCTTCTCCTCTTGGGGAGATGTTGGTGCGCCTCATATGGCTACATTGTCACTTCCAGGATTGACAATCGGCCTTCCTGTTTGGCTCTTTTCAACTAATGTTGTCCAAATCGCCACTAATCCTGAGCAGTCGAATCAACTGTCAGAACAATCTAGAACTACCCACCAGCCTTCTACCTCTTGTGATACTTCCTCTGATCCTTCATCTTCGCAGGGTAGAGCCGGCAAAAGTCAGCCTCCCAAGGAGAAGAAGGAAAAGAAGAAGAAAGGGAAGAAGCAGAAGGAGCCTCTGGCGAAGGCGACTGGGGGCAAGCAGAAGAAAACTGACAAAAACCCACACACTGCACCGACCGGGCCTAAATCGCCATGTGTCATTTGCAAAGGGATCCATTTCCATCGTGATTGTCCTTGTATTCCCCGGATACTAAGGGACTGGTCCCCGAGGTTGCACAATCCGGTAGCATCAACCTCTGGTTGTCAAGTTGATTGCATTCCCTCAACTAGCGAGAGTGAAGGACGAAGAAGGGGACCAAGATCACCCTGTCTATTGTGTGAAGGTCACCATGCCATCCACAAATGTCCATTCTTAGATGAGGCAAAGAGAGTTTTGGAAGATCGCCCGGTGTCACCGGTGCAACTTCCGCCTGGATACCGAAAACTCGCGCCTAATCCCTCGATAGTTGAAAATCCAGTTGAACCACTCAAGTGGTCAGCTGATGTGTCAGTCATTGAGAATGAACCTACCGAATCTAGACCAGACGAAAGTCTAAAGGTCGAAACGGCAGTTGACCCGGTTCTTCCTTCAAAGGTTCTATCGTCCAATGACTTCGTCATTGAAGACCCGTCTTCAAATGACACCGTCACCGAAGTGTCGTCTTCATGTGACACCCTCACTGATGAGAACAAGGATGACACCATCCAGGTTCTCTTTATCAGCACCGACTCCGACGAGCATCCGGGCAATGCGCCCATTCCTTTATCGCAGGAAGGAACATCATCTGAGTCGTATCCGGCCATATATTCGGTCCCACCACCAAGCAACCTGGTTGTATCCTTTGATTGGAATCAACTAGGCAGACCCCGGTTACCAGCCAGTACACCATTTAGAATCATTGTCCAGATCTATAGAATGGTTATGGCTGGTACTATCATTGATGAAGGGGCGTCTGTGAGTATCCTTTCCTCTATTGCTTGGAAAGCACTGGGTTCCCCAGCGCTTTTACCTGAGTTGAGAAATCTCTCAGGTTTTGATAAAGGAACCAGTCGACCATTAGGAATCCTCCCCGATGTACCTGTTACATTGAAGGGGAAGACCGTCAGGATGAACGTGTTGGTAGTTCAAGGACCCTTGGATTATAACCTACTCCTTGGACGCGACTATATTTATTGCATGGGAGCGATAGTCTCCTCACTCTTTAGAGTAATGTGTTTTCCACACGAAGGAAGGGTGGTCAAGCTCGTAGACCAGCTTTCATTTCCGGGATCTCGCATCGCAAATAGTCAAATACCAATCCTAAATGGTCTGTTCACTCAAGATTCGCCTCCGCCCCCAGTCCTCCTTCCCGATGAGCGCGAGTAATTCGGAAAGAAAGACTAGGACCCAGGGGGCATGCACCCTGGTCTGCTTCGGGCAGAAGAAACTCCGGGTATAAGGAAGAATTTCCGCAGGAGAACATGACTAGTCCGTACCCCGTCCGAAGGAAGTGGGGTTGTTCTGGAATAATGATCTTTTGTTAAAGTTATGTGTTTGGGAATCATTCACCTTTGTCTAAAAAAGTGGGCAATGCCCAAGTAGGAATTCCCTTATTGTAACAAGTAGTCACCATCTTTAAATTCAAGCCTCACCCATCGAAACATATGTTTTGAAGGATAAGCAGGGGCAGTAAACTAAGAAGGAGACCGTATTGTTGTGACAGAGGGTAACCATCTTTGGACAACCCAATGATAGACACCGCCGAAGAAAGAGATTGATTTGCGGCAGCGAATAGAACCACTCTTCGGATAATAAGAAAGAGGCAAGCCTCCCTCGATAATACCAATGTTTTATCTTTGAGTAGTGTTCTTCTATTGTCACAATAGCTGTTTGTTAAAAGTGGGCCGACAGGAAGTCTGAGTACTGCGTAAGACCCCTTAAAATAACGAGAAGACAAGTATCGTTAGCATTAGATTAGCAAGATGACAAATAACTGTGAACACCCAAAGAAAAGCAGAAGTAGGAGAGAGGAGGGGCAACCTCGAAATTCTATCCTATACCTGGGGGCATGTAAACTTTCTGGAGTGCAAGCTAGGGGCGGTTATTTATCTGGTTTTAAGATTAGCCGTTTCCAAACTTGCATGAAAGAAAGCCTATGGGGTAGAAGTAAAATTTGCCAAAATAAGAGCATAGCTGTAGTAAGGCATAAGCTCTATAAAAATTGGTCCTTATAGGAGGCATTCTTATGACTGGTATATCAAGCAGTTTTAGCATATAGTTCATGCTCGTTAAAAAATAAACGCGAAATTCGAGCAGTTTTAGGCCTGAATTTATGCTCGTTAAAAAATAGAAAAGTGTGAGCAAATGTTTCCCCCAGAGTTCAAGCTCATGGAAAAAATGAACCGGTAAATAACCTTTTGAGATCGTAAATTCATTAGCCATAAGAACCTTGATCGTGTTTTCATCCACCACCTCCACCGTTCTTTTGGCCGATCATTCACTTCCATTTGTGTGTTTACCTCTTTTGAGAAACAGCTGCGAAGAGTGATTTCACCTAGCCCTCCTTGTGACACTACCGTGATTGGAAATTCCAATTTGTACCTGGAATCAGTTGCTATCCTTGTTTATCACTCGTTCCTCAAAAGACGAGTCTTCTTTGAGCTCTTTTCACTGACTCGTAAAATATGAAAAGTTTGCCGAGTTTTTGGCCTTCTAGCTCGTTAAACGACCGAAAGCTATCCCTCCTCTAGATTTTAATCTTTTTGGACTTGAGGGATTATTGCACAAAAGGATCGAGCGCTTGCCTGGTTCAGCTCGTTAAAAATACCGAACAGCCATCCCTTCTGTATTGTTTTATACTTTTTCGGACTTAAGGGATTAGCTGACGAAAAAGGAATTATGGAGTTGACTTTCTGTACCTTTTTAGACTCTCTAAAAATGAAAAGGACCGAGTTTTCCTTGTCGTTAGACTCGTTAAAATAATTAAATAGCGACAAACTTGTCTTTAGACGAGAACGAGTTTCCCTATCGCTAGGCTCGTTAAATCTTAGCGATGGGCTTGCCCGAAGGGCAGGTTATAGAACAAGCATATGTTATCCTCCTCAAGCTTGACAAAAATAAAGAGGTACTGGTCAGAAATGACTGGGGAAAAATTGGGAGAACATCAAAGTTTAGAGGTAGCAAGTCACTCTTGAACATGACACTTTTCTTCCGTATCACATCGGGTTGGGTTGTCTCATTCACAGGTTTCATCACCATGGTCCTCGCCACACCATCCATTCGGGGTAATGCTACCGATCCATCACATCAGTGTCGTTATATGTTCAAGAGGGGTCATTCAGAAAGTGTCAACCGTGTCCCATCCACTACCATACATTTTCCTTCATCCATTTCATGATCGCCACCCTGAATCATATGTCACAGTTTGTTTCACCTCCACTAAATCATTAGCTCCGTTCCGTGTCATTGATGTGGGATTCATCAAGGCCCTCCTTTGACGGATCACTTCTTGTCGACTTCAGCTCATTATCCAAGAAGTCGATCTAGGAACACCCCCATCAGTACTTTGAAGCTTGCATGCCTCAATGGCAAGTTTCTCACTTCCGGCGACAGGTATACATCAATGACCTTCGACCAGAAGATTTTGCGTGGCGTTCGACGCCAAGTCCTTTATTCACGCCACGTGAATTGTACTGCCGTACCTTGAGGGTCATCGTCATTATTGGTGATTCCTCTCGCGCTTGTTAACGGTTTTCATTATTGACCGGTAATCAAGCGATGTCTTTCCATGTTCGACTTCAGCGTAATTCTCACATGGATCGACTTGTACTTAGAGTGAAGATCGAACGAGTTTGAAGACCCCGGATCTAGTTTCATCCATCCGGGCTGCGATATATATTCAGGAAATATAAAAGCATTTGCCATGTACATCATTGCAGCAGATGATCATCCTCCTCAAAGGATGATAATTTTAGCGGAAGATTATCAGTCTGTCTTCAGACGATCGTCTGTCGTATGTACCAAAATGTATTTATAGAAAGCTGAGCATGGGAATACCCGCCTCAGCTAGATCATGAGAATAATGATGAATGAAAGATAATGTATTGTATTGTATTGTATTACAGGGCACTCTCCTCAGCACTGAAACGAACTTCGGACCCTCTAGCTAAAGCATTTCACCCGATTAACGGCCTCATACTTTAGGGGGCAACTGTTATAGACATTTTTGTGCCTCGCGTCAAGGAGCAGGAAATGTTGATAATTACAGGGATCCTCAGTCCCTAAACATGTTGTTCTTACCCCTAAAAGAACAAGGTCATCAATCAACAGCACTTCCAATCAGTTCTCCACCTGAAAACACTTCAGAACAGGCTTATTTTGGATCATGTCAGCTGCTTAACTGAGCTTCTGCGCTGTATTGCAACTGTCCCACTCTGTACCTGCGCTGGAAGTCAAAAACAATGAAGGCTACCTGCGCTGGGCGAGATTGGCCAAGTGGCACAGTCCTCCTGCAAGGTGTCAATTGCCCAGGAAGCTTCCAAACTGACACTTGGTTCATCAGATTCGCCTTGTGATGAGTAAGAGGTACTTGATCACCATGTGTAACCAAGGATCTCCAATTGGACTCAAGAACTGAAGATTAACTGAAGAGGGAGAGGACACTAGTCAGCTCTATGCCAGCCTCAAGCTGACTCATCCTCTCTTCTTCTCTCCTATATATAGAGCTCTTCTATGAGGTCTAAGGGGGCTGGAATTTTGTATAAGCAAGGAGGTGCTGTTGGTATACTGCCAGGATTATTGGGTGATTGTTTTACTAGAGGTGAAGAAGAGAGTTCTTGCTGCCGAGGAGGTGCTGCTGGATTGGGGCCAACATCATTGGTTGTAACTTCCTCTGGAACCCTGTTACTTTCTATCAATAAAGTTTGCATGTTCTTCTATATACTTGTTTTACATAGATGCTTTTGTGTTTACATGTATATTTGATGCAACCTAATCCATGCTTCAATTATGATTGCTTGTATCTCGTAGTTTGCTCCCTTTTGTTGTGCAGATTCTGTGTGTAGCTGGATCGGCTTGGAGAGTAAAGAGCTGGGAACGGGATACAAAGCGAGAAGGACAAGGATCGACTAAGCGCAAGACACCAGGTTGGTTGATCCTCTTTCTATTCTCTCTGTGCTTTCATAAAGATGAACATGAAAACTTTGTCATTCAGTTGTTGCTAAAGTCTGTCACCTTTAGAAAGGGTTAGTGTCATCCGCATCGGATACTTTTCCCCACAACAGGAGGCGCCCTGTAATACGATACAATACAATACATTATTTTTCATTCTGTTTTCATGATCTAGCTGAGGCGGGCATTCCCATGCTCAGCTTTATAAATACATTTTGGTACATATAACAGACGATCGTCTGATGGTAGACTGATAATTTTCTGCTGAAATTATCATCCTTTGAGTAGGATGATCATCTGCTGCAATGATGTACATGATAAATGCTTTTATATTTCCTGAATATATATCGCAGCTCGGATGGATGAAACTAGATCCGGGGTCTTCAAACTCGTTCGATCTTCACTCTAAGTACAAGTCGATCCATGTGAGAATTTCGCTGAAGTCGAACATGGAAAGACATCGCTTGATTACCGGTCAATGATGAAAACCGTTAACAAGCGCGAGAGGAATCACCGATAATGATAATGACCCTCAAGGTACTGCAGTACAATTCACGTGGCGTGAATAAAGGACTTGGCATCGAACGCCACGCAAAATCTTCTGGTCGAAGGTCATTGATGTATACCTGTCGCCGGAAGTGAGAAACTTGCCATTGAGGCATGCAAGCTTCAAAGTACTGATGGGGTTGTTCCTAGATCAACTTCTTGGATAATGAGCTGAAGTCGACAAGAAGCGATCCGTCAAAGGAGGGCCTTAAAGAATCCCACATCAATGACACGGAACGGAGCTAATGATTTTAGTGGAGGTGAAAACAAACTGTGACATATGATTTAGGGTGGCGATCATGAATGGATGAAGGATAATGTATGGCAGTGGATGGGACACGGTTGACACTTTCAGAATGACCTCTCTTGAACATATAACGACACTGATGCGATGGATCGGTAGCATTACCCCAAATGTGGATGGTTTGGCGAGGACCATGGTGATGAGACCGGTGAATGAAACAACCCAACCCGATGTGGTACGGAAGAAAAGTGTCATGTTCAAGAGTGACTTGCTACCATTAAACTTTGATGTTCTCCCAATTTTTCCCCAGTCATTTCTGACCAGTACCTCTTTATTTTTGTCAAGCTTGAGGAGGATAACATATGCTTGTTCTATAACCTGCCCTTCGGGCAAGCCCATCGCTATGATTTAACGAGCTTAGCGATAGGGAAACTCGTTCTCGTCTAAAGACAAGTTTGTCGCTATTTAATCATTTTAACGAGTCTAACGACAATGAAAACTCGGTCCTTTTCATTTTTAGAGAGTCTGAAAAGGTACAGAAAGTTAACTCCATAATTCCTTTTTCGTCATCTAATCCCTTAAGTCCGAAAAAGTATAAAACAATACAGAAGGGATGGGTGTTCGGTACTTTTAACGAGCCGAACAAGACAAGCGCTCGATCTTTTTGTGCAATAATCCCTCAGGTCCAAAAAGATTAAAATCTAGAGGAGGGATAGCTCTTCCGGTCCTTTAACGAGCTGGAAGGCCAAAACTCGGCAAACTTTTCATATTTTACGAGTCAGTGAAAAGAGCTCAAAGAAGACTCGTCTTTTGAGGAACGAGTGATAAACAGGGATAGCAGCAGATTCCAGGTACAGGTTGGAATTTTCCAATCACGGCAGTGTCACAAGGATGGCTAGGTGAAATCACTCTTCGCAACTGTTTCTCAAAAGAGGTAAACACACAAATGGAAGTGAATGATCGGCCAAATGACGGTGGAGGTGACGGTGCACAAACACGACCAAGGCTTTTATGGCTGATGAATTTACGATCTCAGAAGGGTATTTACCGGTTCATTTTTTCTGAATGAGCTTGAACTCTAAAGGAAAGCCTGCTCATAAACTTATGTTTATTTTTTAACGAGCATGAACTATGCGCTAAAACTGCTCGGATCTTGCGTTTATTTTTTAATGAGCATGAACTGTGTGCTAAAACTGCTCGATATACCAGTCATAATAAGAACGCCTCCTATGAGATAACTATTTTTTAAGGAGCTTTATCTCACAAAGCTATGCTCCAATTTTGGCAAATTTTACCTTTGCCCCACAGGCTTTCTTCATGCAAGGTCGGAAACGGCTAATCCTACGAGTTTAAAGGGTTAGACCTACAGGTTTAAAGGGAGGACCTAAAAATTTAAAAAATAAATAGTCGTCCCTTGCTTGCACTCCAAAAGTTTGCATGCCCCCAGGTATAGGATAGAATTTCGAGGCTGCCCCTCCTCTCCCTTACCTCTGCTTTTCTTTGGGTGTTCACAGTTATTTGTCATCTTGCTAATCTAATGCTAACGATACTTGTCTTCTCGTTATTTTAAGGGGTCTTACGCAGTACTCAGGCTTCCCGTCGGCCCACTTTTAACAAACAGCTATTTGTGACAATAGAAGAACACTACTCAAAGACAAAACATTGGTATTATTGAGGGAGGCTTGCCGCTTTCTTATTATCCGAAGAGGGTTCTATTCGCTGCCGCAAATCAATCTCTTTCTTCGGCGGTGTCTATCATTGGGTTGTCCAAAGATGGTTACCCTCTGTCACAACAATATAGTCCCCTACTTTGTAGGCTGCCCCTGCTTATCCTTTAAAACATATGTTTTAATGGGCGAGGCTTGAATTCAAAGATGGTTACTATTCGTCGCGATAAGGGAATTCCTACTTGGGCATTGCCCACCTATTTAGACAAAGGTGAATGACTCTTTTGCCAAACACATAACTTTAACAAAAGAACACTATTCCAGAACAACCCCACTTCCTTTCACGGACGGGGTACGGACTAGTCATATTCTTCTGCGGAAATTCTTCCTTATACCCGGGGTTTCTTCTGCCCGAAGCAGACCAGGGTGCATGCCCCCTGGGTCCTAGTCTTTCTTTCCGAATCACTCGCATTCATCGGGAAGGAGGACTGGGGGTGGAGGCGTATCTTGAGTGAACAGACCATTTAGGATTGGTATTTGACTATTTGCGATGCGAGATCCCGGAAATGAAAGTTGGTCTACGAGCTTGACCATCCTTCCTTCGTGTGGAAAACACATTACTCTAAAGAGTGAGGAGACTATCGCTCCCATGCAATAAATATAGTCGCGTCCAAGGAGTAGGTTATAATCCAAGGGTCCTTGGACGACCAACACGTTCATATTAACGGTCTTCCCTTTCAATGTAACAGGTACATTGGGGAGGATCCCTAATGGTCGACTGGTTCCTTTATCAAAACCTGAGAGATTTCTCAACTCAGGTAAAAGCGCTGGGGAACCCAGTGCTTTCCAAGCAATAGAGGAAAGGATACTCACAGACGCCCCTTCATCAATGATAGTACCAGCCATACTCATTCTATAGATCTGGACAATGATTCTGAATGGTATACTGGCTGGTAACCTGGGTCTGCCTAGTTGATTCCAATCAAAGGATACAACCAGGTTGCTTGGCGGTGGGACCGAATATACGGCCGGATATGACTCTGATGATGTTCCTTCCTGCGATAAAGGAATGGGCGCATTGCCCTGACGCTCATCGGAATCGGTGCTGATGAAAAGAACCTGGATGGTGTCATCCTTATTCTCTTCAGTGAGGGTGTCGCATGAAGATGACTCTTCGGCGACGGTGTCATTTGAAGACGGGTCTTCAATGACGGAGTCATTGGACGATAGAACCTCTGAAGGAAGAACCGGGTCAACTGCCGTTTCGACCTTTAGACTTTCGTCTGGTCTAGATTCAGTAGGTTCATTCTCAATGACCGACACTTCAGCTGACCACTTGAGCGGGTCAACTGGATTTTCAACTATCGAGGGATTAGGCGCGAGTTTTTGATATCCAGGAGGAAGTCGCAACGGTGAAACCGGGCAATCTTCCAAAACTCTCTTGGCCTCATCTAAGAATGGACATTTGTGGATGGCATGATTGCCTTCACACAATAGACAGGGTGATCTTGGTCCCCTTCTTCGTCCTTCACTCTCGTTAGTTGACGGAATGCAATCAACATGACAATCAGAGGTTGATGCTACCGGATTGTGCAACCTTGAGGACCAGTCCCTTAGTATCCGGGGAATACAAGGACAATCACGATGAAAGTGGGTCCCTTTGCAAATGACACATGGCGATTTAGGCCCGGTCGGTGCAGTGTGTGGGTTTTTGTCAGTTTTCTTCTGCTTGCCCCCAGTCGCCTTCGCCAGAGGCTCCTTCTGCTTCTTTTCTCTCTTCTTCTTTTCCTTCTTCTCCTTGGGAGGCTGACTTTTGCCAGCTCTACCTTGCGAAGATGAAGGATCAGAGGAAGTATCATAAGAAGTGGACGGTTGGTGGGTAGTTCTAGATTGTTCTGACTGTTGATTTGACTGCTCAGGATTAGTGGCGATCTGGACAACATTAGTTGAAAAGAGCCATACAGGTAGGCCGATTGTCAATCCTGGAAGTGACAATGTTGCCATATGAGGCGCACCAACATCTCCCCAAGAGGAGAAGGGATTTGGACTTCCGCCAAGGTTACTTCCTTGGTTGGTGGGTTCCATACTTTTCAACTGAAAGATCAACGTGGGAATAACAGGTGATTATGTTCCGCTTAAAATAAATTTTATTAACGACGCTTTTAGACACAAACTTGCTTTTTCATGTTTTAAGAGTCGAGAAAAAGCTAAAGATGACTCTAGTCGCCTTCGATGTATTAACGAGCCCGAAGTGACAAATGCTCGGTTGGACTTTTTCAGTTATAGAGTTTGAAAAAGGCCAAAAGAAACTGCTCTAGAGATCTAGGCAGAGGGTGTGCCAAACCTTTCGCGAAACCACAGAATACGTTTTACGGTACGGGTGGTCGATCTTCGTGAATGCTGTGTTCACTGCATCACGATCAGTAGGGCGGCCGACACAGTTTCCTAAGGATAAAGGATAAAAGCCTATAGGGGTCTCCCAATATACGCGACGGTACGCGGGAGCACAAGTCCGTGTTAGTGCCACCGACTCTCAGGAGGAATCACCCACCTTCGTAGAGATCGACAGTCACTATGTTTAACGACGCCGGAACACGTCTCTACCTAGACCTCTAGATGTTTGCGTTATGTTACAAAGCGTTGTTATGTAAATTGAGTTTATTTTAATGTTGATCTTGCTTAACAGTTTGCCTTTCAGGGTCGCCACGAGATGTATATATACAACTTCCTATATGCAATCTAAGATGAGAAGCAAATCTTTTCAATCTTTCAACTTTGAAAACCTTAATCTACTGAGGGAAAAGAAAGACACAACTTTTTCCACAGATCATAGAACACACACTAAAATGCACATTTTCCTAAATCGTCAAGCACACAGTCAAATGCAAAATGCACAATGCATGTATTTCTTTTCGTTATCCTTAATGTTGATGTAAGACAGAAAGGAAACTGTTGTATGATTTTGAGTCTAATTTCAAGTAGAAATAAACAAGCTTGTCCAAAATCAAAAGACACCTTATGATCGACTTGTTTAAACACAGGAAATGTATAGATTCAAACCATAAAATGAAAAACAAACAAACTCAAACAGCCATGAACAGTAATAAAACTAGCTCTTAAGATCACAAAGACACTTTTACAGTTCAGGATCTAAGAGGCCACAGCTATACTGGTTTGCTTTTCACAATGGGAAACTGTAACTGAAGCAAGAAATACTGAAAGAACAATCACAGTTTCATCACACAACTGAGGCGGAATAATGTCAAGGAGAATGGTTTACAGCAAGTACAATGACCAGCAAGCAATCAGCAAAAAATCAGTGAAAACAGGGCTCAGACACAAAGGGAAACCTTAGCAAGACACTGGCTAACTGGACCAGCGCAGGCTCTGGTCTGTCAGTTTGATTCTCAGCGCAGTTCCCGAAGGGAGTACCTGCGCTGAAATGCAGACTGCCTGTGGACAGCCTGCACTGAGACACGAGAGTTGCGTTTACAAGGAATTCCGGGTCATAAAAAGCTCAAAAATGCACTGTTTTTGCTGAAATAAAAAGCTATAGGTCAAGTACAGGCTAAGGGATGATCAAGAGGATGAAAAGCTATCACAAAGAGTAAAGAGTCTTTTGTAGATCAGCTCTTCAAATCATGAATCTGCTCAGTAAATGAGCAAGAGTAGCAGCCCCTCTACTTCGCTTTTGATATAGTCAAAAGCTTTTCGATTTGGTACTCTTTTCTTCAAGAAATGAATAGCAAAATACTATAAACACCAACAAGATACTAGGCTCCCCAGCGGAGTCGCCAGTTTGTTGTGGGGAAAAGTATCCGATTCGGATGACCCTATCCCTACTCTAAAGGTGACAGTCTTTAGCAACAACTGAAAGTAAAGCTTTGATATTTTCCTTTATGAAAGTACAGAGAGGAGGAAGAAAAGATTAACCAACCTGGTGTCTTTCGCTTAGTCGATCCTTATCCTCTCTCTTTGTCTCTTGTTCCCAGCTCCTTGCTCTCTTTGCCGGTCCAGCTACACACAGATCCTGCACAAAACAAGAGAGGAAACTACAAGATACATGTACTCATAACTGATGCATGGATTAGAGTGAATCAAATATACAAGTAAATACAATACATCAATGCAATACAAGTATATAGGAGAACATGCAAAACTTTATTGATAGAAGTAACAGGGTTCTGAGAAGGTTACAACCATTGATGGCTCCAATCCAGCAGCACCTCCCCAGCAGCAAGAACTCTCCTCTTCACCTCTAGTAAAACAATCACCCAATAGCTCTAACTGTAAACCAACAACACCTCCTTGCTTTACACAAAATTCCAGCCTCCCTAGACCTCATAGAAGAGCTCTATATATAGGATAGAAGAAGAAAGGATGAGTCAGCTTGAGACTGACATAAAGCTGCCTTGTGTCCTCTCCCTCTTCAGTTAAACTTCAGTTCTTGAGTCCACTTGGAGATCCTTGCTTACACATGGAGATCAAGTACCTCTTACTCATCACAGGGCGAATCTCATGAACCAAGTGTCAGTTTGGAAGCTTCCTGGGCAATTGACACCTTGCAGAATGACTGTGCCACTTGGCCAATCTCGCCCAGCGCAGGTAGCCTTCATTGCTTTTGACTTTCAGCGCAGGTACAAGGAGGAGCAGTTGACATTCAGCGCAGTTGCTCAGTGGAGCAGTTGACATGATCCAAAAATAGCCTGTTTTGAGTGTTTTTCAGGTGGAGAACTGATGGGAAGTGCTGTGGTTTGCTAACCTTGTTCTTCTAGGGGTAAGAACAACATGTTTAGGGATTGAGGATCCCTGTAATTATTGACATTTCATGCTCCATGCTGCGAGGCACAAAAATGTCTATAACAGAGAGTTTATCATACTTGTGCGGAATTGTCCTTGTGAGAACAAGCTTTGTATTATCACGCAGATTTCTGATTAATGCAATAGATAGTTGGGGTTTTCAGCAGTGGCTTTCCCCAGAGAAACAATTGTGTTATGTGTCTTTCATTATCTTCCTCTTGTTGATTATTGTTTTCATCGATTCTTGGTTTCTGTTGTTTAAAGAGTAGAGTAGATTCTTGTCTTGTGTTTTAGTACATTACATGAGCTGTGAATCTACAGGAAAAACTACAATTTTCCCAATTACATATTCCATTACCTCATGCTATATTAGTACTAGGTTAGTCCTTTTCTTCCATGCTAGGTAATTTTATGCTCCAACGTGCTTATTCCTATCCCTACAGAAATAACTCATATGGTCAGTAGATTTAGACATAGAGTAATAATATGATACTTACTTGATAGCCAAGATTACCCTCTTCCTTGAAAATGCCTTCAACCTTTCTGGATGCCTTCAAGACCTTTGAAGAAACTTCAATAATGTCCTTGAAACATGTTCCCTAAGATTCCTCCAACAATGAATTTCAAGAGTGAAGAATGATACCAAGATCCTTTTGATGCTTCCTTCAAATATGCCTTTCAAATCTCCTTCAAGAAACAACCATTCTTGTAGCCTTCTTCTCAAGCCTTCCCCCGATCTAGTCTTGATCTTCTTTAATGTAGAAACTCTCCTCTCAGATCAATAGTTTTTCTACTTCTTTTTTTGTGTCCTTGAGTATTAACCTCTTCTTGTGTTGATAATATGATCTTTCTAGCTGCCTTCTTGTTCACCTTAGCTCTGATACCATTTTGGAAAATTCAAAGTGGTAGCTATTAAATCAATTTTGCTTAACCTTAATACTTTCTTGTGAACTTTATTATTATTCTTATGTTATTTAGTTAGACATTTTCATCAAACAAATATCAAGAATGAAATAGTAATACTAGCGGACACATAAATTAGGCTCTCAGCCAGGGAAAAACCCCTCTAAGGGGAAAACCTATAAAACTCTTCTCTTCTTATAGAATTTGCTTCTAATGAGACAAAAAAACACCTAATCCTAGACGATGTCATTCTCCAAGTAACAAGTCATCCCTTTCAACGAGTGTTTTCCTTGATCTAGCACCAACCAGATTCAAACTGCAACTTCGACCTCCTAGCTTAAATATGACTTCTTCGACCTGTAACTTTGGCCCTTAAAGTTTTTGCATAAACCCTAATCCAACCTCTTCTTGAGACCTTCCTTGAGAAAGACAGTTCCAACCAAGGTCAATGAGGTCACTATAGGGTACTAATTCTTCGTTCCATCAACAGGAGACTACAATTTTTCCTAATGCAACTCGAATATGCAATTTCAACCTCTTTTGTAGTTGCACAAACCCAAGTTTTCGCACGTGTGAGTGAGAGAGCCCAAAAAAATATTTTTCCTTATCTTCCTAGATTCATTTTGTCTTGTAGACCTTCGCTCATTCTTCCTTGTCTCTTATTTACCTAGGTCGAACCTTTTCTCTTGAGATCGAACTTCTTGGTGAGTTAGTTCTAAATGTGGTCGAACTGCTCCTTTAGATAGCCTTTCCAAGGGGTTGAATTCCCTCCTTTAGGACAACTTGAAGCTGCTAGGGCCAACTTTTACTTTTGGAGTTTCCATGACTTTCTAGACTCAAAATAATTTATTTTTCCAATTACATTTTTCCCAGAAGGGTCTTATAAACATGATGTTGACTCCTTTGACTCATGACAATAAATAGTAAGACCTAAAAAATTCTAGAAGCATGAAGAACATGTTTTTACCTAGAATACCATCAATAAGAAGCATGAAACCCATGCTTTAATAATAATAACTTTTTATTTTATTATTTTGTTTGTTACATAAGATACATATTGAAAATGAGTACAACAATTATGAAGACAGAAACTAGTTACATTTTCAACACAAGTTAAGGTAGGCTTGGTCAACCTAATAGTTATACTGGTATGGGACGGAATCATAAGAATGCCACTTAGCTATTCCACTAGTCCAAAAAAATGGTAATTATTTGGTTTTAGTGAGATGGACAAAGGAGATGGCTAGTTATGTCAAATCCATTGATAAAAACCATATTATAGAGACAAGTTTGAAATGATTAAAAATAGGTGGTAATCCAAGAGATTTTGTCAGAATAGATGTCATCACCAATAACCAATAATTAAATCATAACACTTGATTTTTCAATTGTGTTCATTCTTATCTTAATATCTGGTAAATCTCTCACTCTATATAAAAGCTAATCTATGTTTACAAAATTAGATCCATGATTTAGAATTACTATCATTATATATATGTATATGAGATTTTAGATCCACAAGTAGTGGTTGATTAAGTCACATTTGGTTAGACCAAATTCATGTAATTATATAGTTTTCTAGTGCCTTTAATAATGATGTGTTTTGTAGCTGATAATGATGTATAGATTGCACTAATATGTGGAACTGTGATTTCTAATTTATTACACATAATTAATTTTTCCACTTCATATATCAATATGCAATTTTACTGAAAACATAATTTGTGGCTTGAGTGGTAGGGACTAAGCTACCCTGCGACACTTTTTTACATATTATTCATATCTATTTTTTATGTGAAGTAAATTATGTTGGGAAGTAAGTGATGGTAAATATGTTATTTACTTCCTTCAAATCTTAAGAATAAAAAATCACTGCACAAATATCTAAAAATTATTAGCTTTTGGATATTGTGATAACATATGACATGTGTTCTAGTCTCTAAAGTGCCAGAGAGGTTAAGGAAAATGAGATATCCAATACCAAGAAACGATTTCACGAGATATGGCTCTGAAACACCTTAATTAAATCAATTAATCAGATAATTAAAATTTCCTAAGTCTAACTTAGGAAAATTAGTTAATTAAAATGTATTAATTAAGGACATCAACTTTTCTCTAGAGACTTCTCAAAAGTGATTTGACGGAGTCTAATATGATCTAATCCGTCAATCATGATTAGGTCTTGGTCATTGGTGCTCCAACGAGATAATTATAAGAGCAAGTCGATGGGGCTTAGAGATGACACATTGAAGGAGTAAGAGAGAGTTCGGAAAAATATTGAGAGGGAGGGGTGAATTAGTATTTTAAAACTCATTTAAACTTTTCTTTTATTATTCATATTTTTGTACGTGACTATACTGAAGTAAAATTGTGTATGTACGCGACTGTTATGCAAACAACTAGCATATATCCGGTTAACTTATTTTTCCAGTTAATTCATCATATGTTTAACTTGAACCAATATATCAGTACTTCAATAGACATTAATTAAATAGTAACCATGTGTAGTAAGAACATAATAAACCATCACACATAAGCAATACATCAACACACATGAACACTAGGATTTTTAGGTGGAAACCCAATGTGGGAGAAAACCATTGTTGTTGTTATCTCTGTCTTTATCTTTTATTTCAAAGAAAACATATTACAATATGGTCCTGGTGCAGACTCATACTAGCACACAGGAACCCACTTGCAGAAGGCTACAACCTTCTCTCGTTCTCCATCACCCACTAGAAGGGAGCTCCAAACTCCTGATCTAGTCTACCGGCACCATCTGGATGGGAGCTCCAACCCCTTAATCAGATTTACTAGCTACCACTAGAAGGAAGCTTTGAATTCCTCACTGAAGGCTCCAACCCTCAACACCTCTGTGGACCATGTTTCATAATTTTCATACTGGATCCACCTGAACCAAAACATCAAATATTTAGGCCATGTTTCATCAAATTTTCAGAATTGACCCACTACCATAATTTAAGATCAATATCAAATAAAATTTAAACCAATCATCATATCAAATCACTTAATCACTGTACCAGTTGAGATCCAAATAAATCTCAAACAACCAAAGCAGTTAGATCACTGTAAATCCATTCACTAGAATATCAATCCACATATTGTTCATCATAGAAACCAGATTTTGTCACTACAAACCCTGATCAACCATATATCAAAATATATATGCTACTGTTCTTAAGCATATCTGTGTATATACGCACTTTCCATGAAGCATACCTGCATACAAATCTCAAAACACTGAACCCTGAAACTGAATCACTATCATATTGAAATACTCATTGAATCACTTACAGAACCAATTACAGATCTCTAAACCACATACAGATAGCATCATCATTACTATTCAAAAAATCATTCCACAAATCATTCAACCTAAACCATCACTATTAAACCCAAATAATCATGAAATACTTCATTGATAGACAACAACAAACACAACAAGACTGATCAAGTTGATCAGACATCATATTCAGCAAGACCCTATCATATGTACGCGACCCTTACAAAATGATTTTGCATATGTACGCACCTTTCATATTTGATACCCACGTACAGATATGTCCATATTGTAGATTCGATACACTACTACTCAGAATTTGATCCGCATATGTACGTGTTTTTTATAAAACAAACCTGTGTACATATCTGTAATTATTGACTCATACCTTCCCTGCACAACAAAACTTCAGTCAAACCCATACACAGTTCAAAGACACGTCAAAACATTATCATTACAGATCAAACCAATCCATAATTAAATTATTCAATGTATAGTCATTTCAAATCTATTGGATCTAATCCATCGTCACACTGTCCGGTGCATAATTATTTAAGATCAAACTATTCATTCATAGCCCATAACTTGCACACCCTAAACACTTTGATCTCCATCTCCTTATATAGCTTAGGCCTTAGCCAATACCATGGGTTAACCCCTTAATTATGCTTATGGTATTCTTTGATGGGATCAAATATCTGTTGTCATGCTCATTATTGTGGGCCAATACCATGGTAAGGACCCCTGGTATTTAGAATACCATGGTGCAGAAATTGTACACAACTGTTCTTCACCATACCTGCAAATGTATGCATATTTTCTTCAAAAAACTTACGTATATGTGACTTTGCTTCACCATACCTGCATATGTATGTGGCTTTGCTTCACAAAACCTATGTGTACACGAATTTGCTTCACCATACTTGCGCATGTATGCGGATTTGCTTCATAGAACCTGCGTATACTTCTTCAAACTTCATCTTTATCATTCCTCTGTCTCTGAACTGATATTCCTTTGTCCAATATTTTTGTCACATCTGTACTGGCCTGAATACTCATCCTGCTACCATCATGTTGGTATCTTTATTAAGTAGGTTTCCATCAAGGACAACACATTTGTCATAATTCCAACTGTTAGCTCTGCTACAAACATCAGCATTTGGAGGACCAAAGTTCAGATTGGCGATGTGTTTATGCTCAGAAAGCAGGTCGCAACAGTCTTTCCCTTCCTTCCCCTTCATTTTCCTATTTCCTCCATAGCCCTGCTATCTCTGTTTTCCTTCCTTAGCCCCTGTTTAGCCCCCAGCTCTAAGCACAAGTTTAAGCCTTTCATAAGACCTAACCATATGACTTTGTGCTTCCATTCCCTTTATCGGGTCCGTGGCCTAATCGCTTATCGCGATATCACATTATCGCAGATCGTGGTGATCAAAGAACAAGGCCTTCACATTTTGCGATATGCGATTGCGATCGCATCGCATCGCTGCATCACAATTTAACATCAGCGCAGACAGTATGCATTGCGATTGCGATATGGCGATTCCATGTGGACCGTTGATCGCGTGCACTGATCAACAGCCCACATCGCATCGCTGTATCGCATCGGTGAAACCAAAGGGAGCCTTGGTGCCTTGCGATGCGATAAGACCCGGACCCGATATCATTCACTGCTCCTGTATATAAACTTTCAAGTCCGCAAGACTGCCTCCGATAGTGTATTTTCCTTTTAACTTAGTCTTTCTGCCTTCTGCGTTTCCCGACAGTGTTTTCCTTCATCCGCCGTCTATCCACGCGATCCAACGGCTGAGATTTGTTCCCCTTTCTTGCCATCCATCCGCTTCGCAGTCTCCGCGTCCAGTGCCTGCCTTGTGCATTTACACGCAGTTATTCTTCAACAACCGCATTCAACTAACAGAGTGGCCGAAGATTGAAAAGGATAGCCTCGAGTAGATCACTGCATTTATCAGTTATGGGCGTCTTTCAGTTAATACTCCAGCTGCCAGAGAAGGACATCAGATTATCTGAAAAAGGCCGATTTTGTCCATTAAAATTAGCAGATTGTATCAGAGGCCCATAACTAATTGTAAATGCGGTTGGTAACCATTTATGGGCTCCTCCACGCATGGGTAGCAGAGATATTTTGTAATGTAACACCATATATACCCAGAACAGAGATGTAATCGATTGATGGGTGTTTGATGAATGAAAGCTTTGTTGTAGCCTTTTAACTTCTGGAGACTGTTAATACTATGAGACCTGCAGCTTCTGGTCTTGATTTCCATTAATACAAGCTTCTTTCGCTATCACTTGCTCACTTTTCACTTCTTCTATGTTCTAGGCTCTGCTTGCTTTGCATTTAGTTGATGTGCTGTGAATATTTGGCATTTGAGGGGCTGTCATCCCACCTCTATGTTAAAATTTAGTGGTTCATTGAAAATTGTTTGCAGGTTGCTATTGTTCTAATAACAGAGAGCTGTCATCCTCGCTGTCTATTGAATAATAGTCTTACAGATCCTCTAACTGGTTGCAGCCGGCCATCACAGAGAACTGTGCATCTGCTGGTGCAATCAGTCTTCTCCATCATCACTTTTACTTTAAGCTGCGAGTAGTTGGTGGTTGAAAGCCTTGTAGTTTGGGGATCTTCACCCATGTCTGGGGCAAATCACAATAGGAGTGGTTATCTAGCTTAAAGGTGTTGCACATCTTCCATTTATCCATCATCTTATCCAACATAATTATTGAATTTTTAATGTTCCTGAGCATCACTGATTTACAACCTAGGTGAGTTTCTTGGGGTGATAACATTAAATGGCGCCGTTGCCGGGGAGAGGAGAATCGAAGCTCAGCTTCCCTGGGAGACGACACAGCTTCAAGCTTTGATGACAGACAAGGTTTGAACACAGAATTTGGTTGTAATCATCTGTCTGGCGACTCCACTGGAGGAAGGCCATCCTTTGGCGACTCCACATTGAAGTTCTGGTCTAGTTCGTGAAGCATGCTCGGAGAAATCTTCAGAAATCACTAGCTGGCCAGTGCCTGATCCTGAGAGGATCGATAAGTAGAAAAAACTTTGCGGAAGGGAGCATCAGGATCAGGTAAGCCTTAAACAATTTTTATGTGTCTCTGTTAGTGAAGTTCACCTTCAGAGATTCATACCGCTCCCGG
This sequence comes from Pinus tabuliformis, assembly GCA_031772625.1. NCBI lineage: Eukaryota > Viridiplantae > Streptophyta > Pinopsida > Pinales > Pinaceae > Pinus > Pinus tabuliformis. The sequence continues at coordinate 1,556,517,395 of CM062819.1, forward strand.
TTATTCATTTCCCTTTTGGATATCAGTCCAATAAAAGCAGCCCGTGCTGTTCATCATTTTCCTCTGTCTCTGCTATCCTCTTCATTGATTCATATCACTCCGCCTACCAGTACCCTTTCATTTAGGCTCAGTCATGGCAGGCCAGCAAGCTCTCACAAAGATAGAACGAATAGTTGCTGCCAGGTATGGACCTTTGGTCTTGCCTTCTCCTTTAAATGCCATGCCTGCAGGAGATTATCGAGAATACATGCCTAAGTTTACTGGTGCAGAGGGAATATCAGCTGAAGAACATTTAGAGTCCTTTTATAGCTATGCTGATAACCTGGACATCTATGAAGAGGATGTGTGGATGAGGGTTTTTGTCCAAAGCCTAGATGGGGAGGCTAGAAATTGGTTCAGACAATTACCCCCTAGGTCCATTGCACACATTGAGGCCCTAGATGATGTGTTCCTAAAGCACTGGGGGAATAACTCAGTGATCAGTAAGGGAGAGGAAAGCTCTCCATCATCTTTTGTTTCTTTGTATGCTCAAGTGACAAGCCCTCTAAGTTGCCCCATGAACACTGAGGCAGGAAATAGCTCAATGCCCAAGCTTGAGACTGATCACCTCAATCTTGATACTCTAATGCCTGCTCAGATGGCCCTCACAAAAAATGAAAAGGCAGCTTGCTAGATAACAGAGGAAGAGGATGCACAGTTTTGGGACTCCTCCTTGGATGAGGATTGTTCAGAAAAAGATTTAGGAGCAGATAACGTTTTTGTGTCCCCTACACATGAACATATTGGCACACCATTCATATTTATTGTGCAGGCCACAGAAGACACAGACAAGTACACAACCACCATTGTTATTTATCAGGTGTACAAAAGCTCCCATAAAGAACATCCAAGGAGGAGAATACACAGAGGGGAAATGAAATTTGATCCCTATCTACCTATCAAGCTCAAATGTCCTAAACTGTTTGAGGTGGGGGATCAAATAAATCCTGTCCTGCTGATCTATGATGAACCGGGCTGAGAGCAGGAGAAACAATTTTGGTGGCCCAGCAAATGGGCAAATTTTGAAGTTTACATTTTTAGGCTTTAATGTTTGTAATTAAGTTCTTTTACAGTTTTATGTTGTATGCTTAGTTGACTCCATGCCAAATGGACACTAGGCAAATGTTTTTTAAGCTTGTTTTGTATGAAGGCATTGGTCTGCAGGTTCTTGAGACCTCACAGGGAGGATCTCATCCCCAGAAGGAGCCAATGTTAGCTCTGCTACAAACATCAGCATTTGGAGGACCAAAGTTCAGATCGGCGATGTGTTTATGCTCAGAAAGCAGGTCGCAGCAGTCTTTCCCTTCCTTCCCCTTCATTTTCCTATTTCCTCCATAGCCCTGCTATCTCTGTTTTCCTTCCTTAGCCCCTGTTTAGCCCCCAGCTCTAAGCACAAGTTTAAGCCTTTCATAAGACCTAACCATATGACTTTGTGCTTCCATTCCCTTTATCGGGTCCGTGGCCTAATCGCTTATCGCGATATCACATTATCGCAGATCGGGGTGATCAAAGAACAAGGTCTTCACATTTTGTGATATGCGATTACGATCGCATCGCATCGCTGCATCACAATTTAATATCAGCGTAGACAGTATGCATTGTGATTGCGATATGGCGATGCCATGTGGACCGTTGATCGCGTGCACTGATCAACAGTCCACATCGCATCGCTGTATCGCATCGGTGAAACTATAGGGAGCCTTGGTGCCTTACTATGCGATAAGACCCGGACCCGATATCATTCACTGCTCCTGTATATAAACTTTCAAGTCCGCAAGACTGCCTCTGATAGTGTATTTGCCTTTAACTTAGTCTTTCTGCCTTCTGCATTTCCCGACAGTGTTTTCCTTCATCCGCCGTCTATCCACGCGATCCAACGGCTCAGATTTGTTCCCCTTTCTTGCCATCCATCTGCCTCGCAGTCTCCGCGTCCAGTGCCTGCCCTGTGCATTTACACTCAGTTATTCTTCAACAACCGCATTCAACTAACAGAGTGGCCGAAGATTGAAAAGGATAGCCTCGAGCAGATCACTGCATTTATCAGTTATGGGCGTCTTTCAGTTAATACTCCAGCTGCCAGAGAAGGACATCAGATTATCTGAAAAAGGCTGATTTTGTCCATTAAAATTAGCAGATTGTATCAGAGGCCCATAACTAATTGTAAATGCGGTTGGTAACCATTTATGGGCTCCTCCACGCATGAGTAGCAGAGATATTTTGTAATGTAACACCATATATACCCAGAACAGAGATGTAATCGATTGATGGGTGTTTGATGAATGAAAGCTTTGTTGTAGCCTTTTAACTTCTGGAGACTGTTAATACTATGAGACCTGCAGCTTCTGGTCTTGATTTCCATTAATACAAGCTTCTTTCGCTATCACCTGCTCGCTTTTCACTTCTTCTATGTTCTAGGCTCTGCCTGCTTTGCATTTAGTTGATGTGCTGTGAATATTTGGCATTTGAGGGGCTGTCATCCCACCTCTATGTTAAAATTTAGTGGTTCATTGAAAATTGTTTGCAGGTTGCTATTGTTCTAATAACAGAGAGCTGTCATCCTCGCTGTCTATTGAATAATAGTCTTACAGATCCTCTAACTGGTTGCAGCTGGCCATCACAGAGCACTGTGCATCTGCTGGTGCAATCAGTCTTCTCCATCATCACTTTTACTTTAAGCTGCGAGTAGTTGGTGGTTGAAAGCCTTGTAGTTTGGGGATCTTCACCCATGTCTGGGGAAAATCACAATAGGAGTGGTTATCTGGCTTAAAGGTGTTGCACATCTTCCATTTATCCATCATCTTATCCAACATAATTGTTGAATTTTTAATGTTCCTGAGCATCACTGATTTACAACCTAGGTGAGTTTCTTGGGGTGATAACACCAACAATCTCTCCCTTTGGACTTTATGGAAACCACTTTGGTTTTTGGTCACAATCACCTATAGACATCTATAAACACATCTGTAGATATACCAAGATTTTCTCCCAAGTCACCAAGAATTCCCCAAACACCAAGATTCTCTCCCCCTTTGACATCAAGGGAAAAGGGTTGACCATGATGAATGAAGACTTCTCTCCCTTTGTTGATATGATCATTGTAGATCTTATCTACTAAGAACTCTGAATACTGACCATGCTCTTCCTGATCACATGTTGAATTTTCTGAAGATATACAAAGAAGTACATGACTCTATGACTCAACCAGACATGACCTTTCCTATCACCAATGACTCATGCTTACATTGATCACCCAACACAATGGGTTTACATATTTGACTCAACATTACATCAGATGCCCAAAATGATGGGATTACATGACTTGACCACAATAGTTCATACATGACTGAAATTTACAACGATTTATAATATAGGTATTTACATGACCTTTACATCAAGATTCAGATATGTAATTTATAACCAAGTCCAAAGACCTCAATAAGACCATGATAGTCATCAGCAATCATCATACACCATATAGGTTCTACACCATAAGAATCAACAACAACATGAACAACAATATGCACATTTTCATCTTCATTTTGCAAGATAAGACAATATAGCTTTATTGTCATCAACCTTTGATCAAGTATGAAACATAATGTTGTCCATAGAGATCTGCTATCAACTCATCCTCTTGATCTCATCAAGGTCAACTTTCTCTTTCCCTTAGTAGGAAGAGGCTCAATCCATGTTTATCAAAGGCATATGGATCTTTTGTAGCATAGCAACATATTTTTTCATGCATAAATCAACACATGTGAGAACCAAGCATATCATCATAAAGTAAGATAGGGAAAAGTAGCATCATTCGTCAACATCATCAATATATGAAAAAATATGCCATGTCTCCAAGTATTATTTAGAAGATGTAGCAGTAATATATTAAAAACCATGTATTTACGAAAACCTACAGTAACATCATTTTCTTGACCCATTTTCTTCATGCAAGAAGAAATATCACACCAATACCACTTCATCAACATGCAACTTAAGTAATCATCCATGAGATCCTTATATGTAATTCACTCATCAATTATATCCCATGATATAGAGATAGTAGTATGTGTCTAGCTTCTCATCAATGAGAAAAGTCATTAATAGCAAACCATGAGCTCACCATTATTTATCAAACTTTCTTAGTAACACATTGTAGAAATTATGACTGTAGATTAACCTGATAATGCAATATAACTAAAGCAAAATACTTTAATCTACTTCTACAATCAAACTTGCAGAAGCTTAATAGATTTGAGCAAGATCAAGAAGAACACATATAATAGAGAAGAAGAATCAATACACATGAAACACAGAAGAATACTCTGGGGAAAGCCTCAGCTAAAAACCCTGCTATCTGTATTATCATACAAGTGGAAATATCTCAGGATTACACACAACTTTAGCTCTCACAACTATCCAGCTCTCAGTACAATCCCTCACTGCTGCTCATAGACAAAATAGACTACTCATATGCCTTCTCCTCTGCCCTCCAAGCCTCCTATTTCCTTGCACAATTTTCCCTAGGTGATCCAGCTGTAACCTTGTGTGACACTGATCTCACACACTGCTCCAACACACTGTAAAACTGTGCAAATCTCAAGGAATGAATTCCTTCTGCATGCAAGAGATTTTCTTATAGGAAAATTCTTGCAACTGATATTACATTGTCCCTGTCTTTAATATCAATTGGGTCTTTGTCTGAATAGACATGCATGAGTTATTTATGAGAGAATCTTCAGTTATCTAAAGTACACTAATTGCATGCATGCATGCATTAACTGACTAAACTCACAATTAGTTCCTCAAACTGTTTGGAACTAATTTAACTAGACTTAACTCAGTTAACTGAGCTAACTAATTACAACTCAAATACAAATCATCCTTATCTCCTTAATTTAAGGGATAACTGTTGCATGACTTCACAAAGACTTCTAGCTTGAATTTCTCCAACTAATTAACTCAAGATGAATTAATTAATTATTTTCCAAGCAGCTGGTGAGACTAAATTCGAATTTTAATTCAAGGACAAATTAAAATTGGAATATTCTTGTTGCCACATTTCAACACTCCCTCTCAACAAGAAAGGGATTATCTTCCACCCCGATCCTGTCTCTATGGAACTCGAATTTACACTTTGACAATGCCTTAGTCAAAATGTCAACATCTTGCTCCTCGGTCGAAATATACTGCAACAACATGATCCTCCTTGCCACACAGTCTCTGAGATGATGATACTGAATGTCGATGTGCTTGGACCTATCATGAAATACTGGATTCTCATAGAGTTTGATACAACTCTGATTATCACAATAGATCATAGTTGGATCCATCCTCTAATCAAACAAACAAACTAGAATTTTCCGCATCCAGATGGCCTCACATGCTGCCTGACTTGTAGCCATGTATTCATCCTCTCCTGAGTTGAGTGCAACCAACCTCTGTTTCCTACTGTACCAAGAAACTGTAGCTGACCCAAGGTTGAAAATTCCTCCTGATGTGCTCTTCCGATATGATGGACTCTCTACCCAATCTGCATCAGTGAAGCCTTGTAGCTTCACTCCCTATGTCCGTTTGTACCATAATCCATACTGAGATGTTCCTTTGAGGTATCTCAAAACATGCTTAGATGCCTTCCAAAACATCTTGGTAGGCTGAACCATAGCTTGACTCAGCTGGTTCACCACATAACAAAAATATGGTCGTGTGTTCACTAAGTACATCATTGAACCCACAAGCTACCTATACACAGTAGCTTCTACTACTTCTCCTGAAGTAGCATCCTCCTTTCTCCAGTTACCTGCTAGAGGAGTCTGCATGGGCTTGCACTTCTCCATGTGGAATCTCCTGAGTATCTCATTGGCATACTTTCCCTAAGACACAAACAACTCCCCATCCTTCTGCCACACTTCCATGCCAAGGAAGTAGTGCATGAGACCCATGTCTTTCATCTCGAATTCTCTTGCAAGGTCCTCCTTGCAAGACATGATCAACTGATCATCACCTGTTAATATGAGATCATCAACATAAAGAACAATGATCAATGGCTTACCTTTCACAATGATGTGATATAGGTTTGCATCCACTTCACTCTTTGTGAAGCCCAACCCAGTGAAGTAGTTGTCAATCTTGGTGTACCAAGCATGAGGTTCTTGCTTCAGCCTGTACAAATTTCTCTTGAGTTGGCACACATGCAACTCATAATCGAAGGTCTCAAAACCTTTCGACTGCTCTATGTACACCTCTTCCTCAATCTTGCCATTGAGGAATGCAGTCTTCACATCCATCTGATGGATCTTCCAACCCATCTATGCTGATAGTGCCAACATTGATTTGATAGATGAGTACCTTGCTACAGGAGAAAAAGTCTCATCATAATCGATCCCCTCGACTTGTGAGAAACCACGGGCAACAAATCTTGCCTTATGTTTCTCCACACTACCATCAGCAGCTTGCTTTACCTTGTAAAGCCAACGACAACTCACAACTAACTTGTTATTCGGTCTTGGAACCACATCCCAAACACTGTTACGAACTATGGAGTCATACTCCTCCACCATAGCATCAACCCAAATCGGCTACTGCACTACTTCCTCAAAGGAAGATGGCTCAATCTCAATACATTCCCCAATAAGGGCCATGTATCCAGTGTACCTATCAGGTGACCTCCTTTGTCTACGTTGAGAAGATGGTTCTCCCACATTCTCTCTCGCATCTGACAACAATCTATCAGCTTCTCTTGTGCCCTTCTGTCCATCTCTGGAAGACTCTGCTTGAGTGGACGTCTCCACTCCCGGAACCTCTACATGCAGCTACTCTGCATTAGTTTGAGGCTCCTCCTCCTTAGGAACCAAAAGTTCCTCCACAGCCTGTAGTTGGAGCTCCCTCTCAAGGGAAACTCGCATGGCCTTCTACTCATCAAACTTGAGATCGCTGTGAACCACTATCCTTCGACTGGTAGGCAAGTACACCCAATAGTTGTGAGGTGTATCAGTGTACCACACAAGTATTCCCAACTCAACTGTCGGCTCAAGCTTCTTCCGTGCATCCTTTGTCGCATGGCAATATACCGATGAGCCAAAGATCCTGAAGTGACCCACATCTGGTCTCTTACCAGAGAAAGCTTCCTCTGGTGTTTTCATCTGAAGTATGCGATGCGGGCTTCTATTCTGCCAATAGATTGTTGTGTTGCAAGCCTCAACCCACAAATGAAGTGGTAGGCCGTAGTCATGCAGCATCGCCCGAGCTGCCCCCACAATCATTCTGTTCTTCCTCTTGTCCACCCCATTAGGCTGTGGATTATGAGGTGACGTCAAATCCCGTTTAATTCCTTCCACTGCACAGAAGTACTTAAACTCTTGAGAGACATACTCTCCACCATTGTCGCTTCTCAAGGCCTTGATCTTCTTCCCTGACTCTTTCTCAACCAAATCTTTGAACTCACAAAACTTTGAGAAGGTTTGGTCCTTCTTCTGCATGAAATAAATCCAGCATTTACGAGAAAAATCATCAATGAAAATCACATAATACCTTTTCTTCATGGTGGATGTTGTCGAGAATGGTCCACACAAATCAGTATGAACTCGCTCTAAGATTGCTTTAGCTCGACTGTCTCGATCATGAAAGGAAGACTTGGTGTACTTTCCCAAGGTACAACCTTTGCATGTGTCCACTTGCTCAAGTTTACCTTTGGGAAGTCCGGTAGAGATCTGTTGCATTATCTTCAAGGCCCCATGATGCAAGTGGCCCAACCGCCTATGCCATAACTTGCCAATGTCTTGGCTTTGCACCAATTATGCTTTCGAACTCAATGCAGCACAATCATCTACCTCTAGTTTATAGATATTCTTCACTTGAATCCCAATCCTCTTGGTCTGACCCATGGCTATGTGTCTCAGGAACGCCTTTCCTTTACTGAAGACAACATTGTAGCCTTTGTCCTCCAACATCGTGACCGATACCAAGTTCTTCTTCAGTCCAGGCACATACTTCACATCTGTCAAGGTGAGAGGAGATCCATGCTCCCTCTGAAAAGCAACCATTACCACTCCTGAAACATTGTACTTCCCGTCATAACCCATCTCTATGCGCATCTTGAGGTCTTTCTCCTCCAAGGTACTGAATAAAATTTTATTGTCGGTCATGTGGAATGAGGCTCCACTGTCAAGATACCAAACACAACCCACCATTGATGAAACCATGCATGTGATGAGGGTAAAATCCAATTCAAACTGAGAGGCTAATGCCTCACCTTCTGATCCTTTCAAGGATCCCTTGTTGGATTTCTTCAATGGGAAATTAGTTGCATAATGGCCCTTCTCATGACAATTAAAGCATCTCACTTTAGATTTGTCAATATTCTTCCCTCCATGAGAAGAATTAGATTTGGAATGGGAAGCCTTCCCTTTCCCTTTCCTTGCCTTACTTGCTAAGGCCAGATTTTATTCATCATCATTATTTGATGAAGAACCATCTCGAGTGCTTCTCTTGATCTCCTCCTACATGAGATCCAACCACAGTCGTTCCCAATCTGGCAGTTTCTCTCTTCCATTCACAGAGTCCTGGTAGCTATTCCAGCTCTTTGGAAGACCAAGGAGAGCAAGACTCACCATATCATCATCGGCTGTAGTTATTCCCACACTACCAAGCTCATCTTTGTAGGTGGTGAGCTTGTTCAAATATGTAGAAATAGTATCGCCCTTCTCCATCTTGATTTTCCGAAGCTTATCCTTGAGCGCTAGTTTCCTCTGGTCACTACTATTCTGATAGAGGTCCTTCAATGTCTTCCACATTGAAAACAGAGTCTCCTTCCCATGGAGACTCGAGACAATATGGTCTCAAACTCCCTCCAGAAGAATCTGTCTCGCCTTTGCCACACACTTCTTCCATTCAGCCAATTCTTGTGCATTAGCTGCAGTTGGCTTGGGGATTTCTTGATCAATGAAATCCTTCAAACCATTGTCTTCTAATACCACTTCCATGCGATCTTTCCATGCTATGTAATTCGAGCTGCCATCCAAAGCATACTTGAGTCTCAAGCCATTGAATGTCATTGGTGAACTTTGAAGTATGATAAGAATTTGATTTTGCACCTCCAACCAAGAACTTCAACCTTTGAATGTCCCTTCTCACTATACTTTTTCACAGCTTAGATCACCTTTGCTCTGGTACCATGTAGAAATTCTCATTGTAGATTAACCTGATAATGAAATATAACTAAAGAAAAATACTTTAATCTACTTCTACAATCAAACTTGCGAAAGCTTAATAGATTTGAGCAAGATCAATAAGAACACATATAATAGAGAAGAAGAATCAATACACATGAAACACAGAAGAATACTTTGGGGAAAGCCTCAGCTAAAAACCCTGCTATTTGTATTATCATACAAGTGGAAATATCCCAGGATTACACACAACTTTAGCTCTCATAGCTATCCAGCTCTCAGTACAATCCCTCATTGCTGCTCATAGACAGAATAGACTACTCATATGCCTTCTCCTCTGTCCTCCAAGACTCCTTTTTCCTTGCGCAGTTTTTCCTGCGTGATCCAGCTGTAACCTTGTGTGACACTGATCTCACACACTACTCCAACACATTGTAAAATTGCGCAAATCTCAAGGAATGAATTCCTTCTGCATGCAAAATATTTTCTTATAGGAAAATTCTTGCAACTGATAGTACATTTTCCCTGTCTTTAATCTCAACTGGGTATTTGTCAGAATAGACATGCATGAGTTATTTATGAGAGAATCTTCAATTATCTGGAGTACACTAGTTGCATGAATGTATGCATTAACTGACTGAACTCACAATTAGTTCCTCGAACTGTTTGGAACTAATTTAATTGGACTTAACTCAGTTAACTGAGCTAACTAATTAAAACTCAAATACAACTCATCCTTATCTCCTTAATTAAGGGATAATCTCCTTAAGTTAAGGGATAATTGTTGCATGACTTCACAAATACTTCTAGCTTGAATTTCTCCAACTAATTAACTCAAGATGAATTAATTAATTATTTTCCAAGCAACTGGTGAGACTAAATTCAAATTTTAATTCCCAATTTTAATTCAAGGAAAAATTAAAATTGGAATATTCTTGTTGCCACATTTCAACACACATCTCCTTGATACCATGAAGAGAAACAATCCTCAAACAATGTACCATATGCAACATATGTGAGAACCAAGCACTATAGACATCATCATCCATAACTGTACCATATGCAACTTATGCATCTTTGAAAGCACAATGACAACAACATAAAAGTAATGAGTCACACTCATCATCATTAAATAGTGAGGTTGTATAATAAAGATATGTTTAACTCCTTGAACTTAAGAATATCAACATGTAAGCAACACAACATATGTACCATATGCATCATCAAAATAATCTTCTATCATCATAAATCTGATTAGTAGCATCATAACAACTATGTGGCTCAAGAAATATATAAGTATCATCCATGATTTCATCATAGGAAACCCATGACAACAACATAGCATGATGCAACATATAGTCATCATTCAAAAACTTCAGCAACATGAGTATCTTTAGCAACATCATTAATATAAGCATCATTATGTAACAAGAAATTCTCAAGCAATCATAATGCCAACAATGCACTATTAGAAGCATAGCAAATGCCCCCCTGAACCTGTGCCAGTTTTTCACTTTCAGGTCTCACCAACTCATCCATTAGTAAGATCATCAAAGCAACTTCATTAATTAGTAAATCCATGTCATATTGCAACAACTCATAAACCATTATAAGCCAATACCATTTCTAAGTAGCATCCATTGAATGTAACCAACCAAAGTCAGAACCAGAAAGAAAAATAATAACTAACTGAAGCATATCATAACTTCTCCTCGGGACAGTCCTATTGTTTCTTCATCATAGAGAAACATATGCGACTATTTGGATCTGAACTCTCTTATATACATGACTATCCTTCATAAGATCCACGTACATAAAGTAAAATGTTGAATTTTCATAACCACAACTCCCCTTGAGCCTGCATTGTCTATACCTGTTCATTGTTACTACATCAGATGTACTATTAGTAATCATGAATATTAAAACAACCATGGGAATCATCATCAACATATGTATTTCTCCCCCTGAGATTATACATCACTGATCTTGAGGACCTGATAATCATCTTTTGTTCTCATGAGGTCATTTACCTCACATCACTTTTGCAGTCACTGTTAGAAGTATTATTTTAAGAATAATGGACTTCAATGGGCACCATCTTCTTTTACTTTGAGTCTGAATCCTACTCATATCTACGAGAATTCAGTTCTTTAAGCACATATAATTTTTCTAGATTTCTATTTTATCTTGCTATGACCTTTCCATATTCTTCATCTATAAATTTTCATTTGGTTGATGTAAACACAATTACATTTCCTTTATCTGCCATTTGACCTACACTTAGAATATTATGCTTTAGCCCTTGAATTAATAAAGTATCAATTGCTCTTCTATGTATATTAATTATGGCTCTACCCTTTCCTATAACTTTTGTTTGAGCATTATTTCCAAGAATAACCTTACCATATTGGTTTTTCTTGAGAGACTCCATCTGAATCTTATCTCCAGTCATGTGATGAGAGCCCTTGAATTAATAAAATATCAATTGCTCTTCTATGTATATTAATTATGGCTCTACCCTTTCCTAGAACTTTTATTTGAGCATTATTTCCAAGAATAACCTTACCATATTGGTTTTTCTTGAGAGACTCCATCTGAATCTTATTTCCAGTCATGTGATGAGAGCATCTACTATCTATGTACCATTCATCTTCTTCTTCAAATGAGAAGAGAGCAATACCACACCTTATTTATTCTTCTTCTTTCTTCTTATTATGAGAAATGTTGGTGAATCCATCTTTTTCAGGTCTTCTAACATCAATATTCTTATCTAGTTGCTTGCCATGTTGTCTGAGGTGATCCATAGATTTGTTTCATTATTTTTCTACATGACCAAACTTGTTACAAGCATGACATCTTATATGAGAAGACAAATTATAATATTTCTATTTCATATTCCTTCTATTGCAATCAATAGATTTGTGACCAAATATATTGTAGGAAAAATAATATCCCTTATAGAATCCTAAGTACTTGGAAGTTGATGATCTTTCTGTGAAGTTGTTATTTGCTTGTGATTGAAACAACCTACCTCTGCAATTAGTTGCAATGTGTCCATAATTATGACATATAAAAATTCAACATTATTACTTAGAGGAGAGAATCAATTATCATTTCTATAATTAGGAGTAAATGATTTTCTTTAAAGATTCAGTTTCCTTGGTTCTTGATCAGGTTGACTTCTTATCTCTTTGTTGAGCATATCAGGTTTTGCATTGTTACCCTTTAAATTCCTTGCATCAACTTGTGAACTATATTCTCCTTCAATAGTTTCATGAAAACCAATACCATATTTGATGGAGGGAGACCTTTGAATACTAAGAATATTATCCAAAATCTTAGTATTATCTCGAAATCTCAAATGTTTATCATTTTCTTCTAATTTACCTTTTAGAATGTTTACCTCAACCTCCATTCTTTGATATTTCTTTTCCTTCTCTAGATATTGTTTCTTCATACCTTCTTCAACCCTTATTCCTTCTTCCACTTGCTCCTTTAATTTGATAATCTCTTCTTTCAACCCATTTTCTTGTTCTTCAAATGCTTGAAGTAGTTCTTTATCCCGCTTAACAAATTTTTCAAGATATGCTCTTAGAGAGACAATCTCAACTTCAATACCTTCACAATATTGTTTAGATTCCATAGCAGCATTTACTGATTTAATATGATCCTTGTTATCATATTCCTGCAACTTATCTTTAAGATTAACAATTTTTTTCAAAGCAATATCAAGTTTTGTTCTAAGATCAAATTTTTTTTCCAACCTGTCTTCTTCTGAATCAACAACTCACATAACAAAGGTTGTTTTGTCATCATGTTCATTTTTTGACACATTATTAGGGATAGGATTACCTGGTAGTTCTTATGATGAGCAACCTAACTTTGTTTTTTCTTCATGGATTGCTTGTAGCTTATCCGACACTTGCTTTGCAGTTGATAATGCATAATCCTATTTAATGTTGAATCAGGTATGCTATTAATGATGTCACGTATTGCCTTACTATTCTTTTGCACTTTGTCATCTAATGGAGGAATTCTGGTGTAACCATTTCTTACTAAATACCAAACGTCACAATTCATTAGACTAGACTTCATCTTTTATTTCCATTGGAGATAATTATCATTACTTAACATAGGTATGACTTCATTGTCCATTGTTTTTGACTTACCTTGATCTTCTGCTTCTAGGGCCAACATTTTTTAATCTATTTTAGAGTGCTTACTTTCACTTTTATCCATGTGTGAAAGTTTAGTTGTTTCACTGTCATAATCACTATCATTATTGCATAGACAAGGAAATGGACCACAGTTAGAACAAAAGCCCATACCTGATAATTATTTGTTACCATCTTCTTCATTCTTGATCAATAGGAAGTGAGGTGCTCCAAACCTGAATATTTGCTGACATCTGTAACTACTACTAAATCTAATATATCACTGTCATAGTTGTTTGAATCCCTCCTTCGAGCTATCTTCTTCTTTCCCATCATCTTGACGGATCTCCTTCAAGCGATCAATCTTCTTTTGAAGAACCTTCTCTGATACCAATTGTTGGGAAAAATACTGAGGGGGAGGGGGTGGGGTGAATCAGTGTTTTAAAAGTCACTTTAACTTTTCTTTTCTTATTCATATTTTTGTGCGCAACTATACTAAATTAAACCTGTGTATGTACGCGATCATTATGCAAACAACTAATGTATATCTAGTTAACTTATTTTTCTAGTTAATTCATCATTTGTTTAACTTGAACTAGTGTATCCATACTTCAATAGGCATTAATTAACCAATAACCATGTGCAGTAAGAACATAATAAACCATCACACATAAGCAACACATCAACACACATGAACACCGAGATTTTTCCGAACTTAAACTGGAATGCAAAAACTTACATATATAATCATAAACACAGAGATGCAACAGAAAAACACTTCATTTAATTAATAGAAAAATATTGAACTATGCTTATAGACAAAATGGAAATAAGATAGCTCGGGCGATGGTAGCTTATCTCTAAGAAGAGATGTGGTGACTACATGACTCTAGACTATGTTACAATGAGGCTCGAGGGCCTATTTATTATTGGAAAACATGAGAAAATCCTAAACAACCAAAACCCTTACCCCAGGAGATGTAACACAAAGAGTCTATGGGCCCCGTTGGGGTTAGTTGGGCAGCCAACTTCCCGGGGTCGTAACTTGGTCATATTATCTCCATTTGGCACGTATGATATCTTGTTGGAAAGGTCTCTATGAGTACTATAGGTTTTTTTGCAGGTCCATGTCCGTAGGCATTGGCTTATCGCGAAACCCAAAAAAATGTCGTTTAGGGGGTCAAAACTTCTTCGGAAGTTTAGGACCCAAAAAACTACTAAAAATAGTAAATGCTGAAATGAACAAGGAAACATATGAAACTGATTGGGGGGTCTAGGTGGAATAGGTGGGTGGCCACCAATATCCACCTGGATCATTCCTTCCCCCTTAGGAAGAAATGGTCCCCATTATGTGCAGAGCCTCCATGAGGTGAGGAAATTTCTGTTGAACCTGGTCCCTAGTGAACCACTTGCCCTGGTGAAGGAGTTGGCTTGCTTTGAAAACTCGATATAGATGTATCCACAGTTGGCGAGTGCTCTTGATCTGTGTGTCCATGATTTGATCAGTTGTGGCTTGTTCCATGCAGTCGAGGTTGAGCTCTGTTGGTGTGAGATATTCTACAATGTCAGACGTGTCCAACAATGGTGGAAAGTATGGTCGAAGGCGATCTACATTGAACATTGTGTGTAGACCATGGAATGGTGGGAAGTTGAGCTCAAAGGAATTGCCACTGAAGACCTTGGTGATGGTGTATGGTCCATATCAAAGTGGGCGAAGCTTGCGGTGGGGTCCAGCAAGTCACTCCTTCTGCAAATGTAGGCAAAATTTGTCACCCACCTCGAACTTGTGCGACACTCTATGTTGATCATGGCGCTACTTGTACTTAGCATTGGCTCTGTCCATTATATCATGGACCTACTGGCGATGTGTTGTATGCGATCAATGAAGTTGTTAGCCCTTTCAGCTTCAGAATGAACATGAACCGAATCTACCTGAGTGTCTGCAAATGGTATGGCCACATCAATGGGGCATAATGGCTTAAATCCCAGCCCTACCTTAAAGGGGTTGTGGCCTGTTGAGCTATGGAGAGATGTGTTGTAGTTGTGTTGGACATAGGGGAGACTTTCATCCCATGTGAGTGGATGGTTCGAGTTGTACATGTGCAGAATGTGTACGATCATCCTGTTGACAACGTATGTTTGGCCATCAGTTTGGGGATGGAAAGTCATGGACTTAGTAAGTTTTGTATCCAACATCGACCAGAGACTTGAACAAAATGCGCTCAAGAATCTATTGTCCCGATCTGAGACAATGGACTATGGGATTCCAAAGTGTACCCATACTCGCTAAAATAAGAGCTTAGCAATGACCTCTACTGTGATACTCTTCTTGCAGGCCGTCATGATGGCCATCTTAGAGAATCTGTCAATGATCATGAAAATGTAATCGTTGTCATGCTTAGTAGAAGGAAGGCTCGACATGTAATCCATGGAGATAGATTCCCAAGGCCTGCTAGGAGTCAGTAGAGGAGTATACAAGACTTGCTTCTTGATGGTTGGTTTGGAAATGGCACAAGAGGTGCAGGATCTAATGTACTTCCCAACATCTTGGCAAAGTTTCGGCCAATAGAAATACTTTTGCAATACCACCACTATTTTCTCTACTTCAAAATGTCCAGCGATCCGACTGTGGTGCGCCTCCAAAATCATCTTGGAATGCTCACTTGAAGGAACAAAAATGTGTCCTAGGTGGCATAACAGTGCATCCTGAAAGTGAAAATTTGGAACTTTCTTCCCTTCTAGGAGTGTCTGGTATATGCTGCCGAATTCTGGATTGCTCTTGTAAAGATGCAGCCACCCCGATGTCTCATACCCATAGGAGTCAAGCATAGTTATCAGTGCCATGATCGGTGGTTGGCTCAGGAAATCAACAACATTATTAGTGCTTCCCTTCTTATACTTAATGTTCAAATGGAGTTGTTGCAAATAGGTGGACCATTTTTGATGGCGATCGTTCTACAACTTCCCTTGTGTTTGTATGAACTGTAGAGGTCGGTGGTCTATGTGGATGATTGTTTCCTTCCCCAGAATGTAATGCTTCCATTGATGGTAGGCCTACACAATGGAATACATTTGTTTATCATAAGTGGGGTACTTTCGAACTATGTTTGAAAGTGTCTCACTATGGTAATCCACTAGATGCCCATGCTGAGTAAGAATCGCACCAATATCATATTCAGAGGCATATGTCTCAATCTCAAATGGTTGTTGCAGGTCTGGTAATGTGAGCATTGGTGCAGAAAAAAGTTTATTCTTCAACTCATAGAACGCTTGTTGTTGGGTTTTCAACCAAAAAAACTTTGATTTCGCTCCACCCTTGGTGACTTGACTTAAACGCCAAGTGATATGAGAGAACCCCAACACAAACCTACAGTAGAAATTGGAAAGACCCAAAAAGCTGCAAAGCTCTGTTAGAGTGGTTGGGGCTGGCCAATCCCGAATGACTTGTATCTTGTATGGGTCCACATGTGCACCCAACTCATCAATGATGTACCCTAGATATTGAACCTAGGTTAGGAAAAAGGTGCATTTCTTCAAGTTAGAACACAACTTGTGTTGTCGCAAGGTTTGAAGGAGCTATCGAATATGGTGGAGGTGCTCTTCCCAACTCTGGCTGAAGATCAAGATGTCATCTAAATACACCACCACAAATTCATTAGTGAAGGGTCGCAATATGTCATCCATCAGTCTCATGAAGGTTGTAGGGGCGTTCGTCAATCTGAATGACATGACCAACCATTCGAAAAGGCCCTCCTTGGATTTGAAGATAATCTTCCACACATCAGAGAAATCGATAGGTGCTTGGTGATAACATGATTTCAAGTCAATCTTGCTGAAGTATTTGGCCCCCTTGAGTTGGTCCAGAAGGTCATCAATCTACGAGATTGGGTACCTATTTCGGACAGTGATCTTTTTCAGTGCTCGATAGTCAATACAGAGCTTCTAGGTCCCATCCTTCTTTTGTACCAATACAATTGGCCTCCCACAAGGTGATGAGCTTGGCCTAATGTCCCCTTTCTGCAATAGTTCCTGAATATACCTCTTGATCTCATCGTTCTCTAGAACAAAGCGTCAATATATCGGCCCATTGGGAAGCGACGCACCCGGGGTTAGATCAATGGAGTGCTTGACCTGAAAATGCAGAGGTACCCCTGTGGGTGAGGCAAAAATAACCCTGTACTCCTCCATGACCTTGTCCATCTGCTGTTGCTATGTAGAGGAGCTCTGCTTGGAAGTCGTGGCCATAACCTTCTTCTTTCCCTGGGGGTGAATCATAAGGAGAATAAATTTCATGGTGTGGGAAATGATCTTACTACATTTCTTTGCAATGATCAAAGAGATTGAAGTAGGTGGGGCTACCTCGGGTATCCAATACAACTTATTAGCCAAAGTAATAATCACAAAGTGAGGTCTAGACTCATATATATCATGTTGCTTCCACAAGTATGGTTTTCCTAATAATACATCACAAACTTCAAGAGGAGCAACGTCACATAGTACCTCATCCATGAAGGGCTTGATGCTGTAGGGAAGGCGACACTCTCTGGATGACACAAAGATCTTGTCCTTGGTGAAGCCACCTGATGGTGTATGGTTGTGGATGTGTTATAGTCTTTAGGCCCAGCCGCTTCATGACCTATGCTGAAATGAGGTTCTTTTGGCTCCTTCTTTCGACAATGAACTGCAGCAGGGAACCCTTCACCCACATCTGTGAGTGGAAGAGGCGTTCCCCCTCCTCTGGATCTTTAGGCTCAACCTTATGGATCTTGGTGGTGGCCACAGTGGCACTAGGCTACACATCAATGATATGCTTCCCTTTATCAGTTCCCTTATCAGGTTCTGATTTAGAGTCAGAACCTACGTCTAATTTGGAAGCCTTCAGCTCGGCCACTAGTGACTGCTTGTCCCAACACTCACTTGTATTGTGAGTGGAGATCTTATGGAACTCACACCATTTTCCCCTATCCTTCTTCATATTTGGGGGCACCTTTTCCTTGTTTTGGATTCACAGATCCATAGTCCCACTTCTTTTTTTTAAACTTCTACTCAATCTTGACAACGTGCCGATATGACGTGCTGAGAAAGGAAATGTCCTGGAACTCCATCCCATCTTGGATGTACTTGTGTAGACAGTTGTGTTACTTGAGCACCAAATGCCACTCAATATCCTTGATACCCAGCTTCATGTGAAGGGTATGAAAAGTATTTGTGAACTCTAGCACATATTGGTCCCTTCCCCGTCGTAGCATGGTCCACTTTATGTATTTGTCTTCATAGCTCCTGACAGGGTAATATTGTTCCTTGATGGTGTCTCAGAAATAATTCCAAGTGGGTGCAACTGAAAACATCGAGGGTTCACTCTCGTCCTTTTGTTCACAATAGGTTTCCCACCAATCCTTGATGTGTGGGGTGGCTTTAAGAAGTGAAAAAGTAATCTTTTCCCGATTGGAAAAGTCATGAATTGAAAAATATCCTTCCAATAGAGTTGGCCATTTATCTACGACATCTGCATCTATTAGGCCTTCGAATATGAGAATATTGAAGTTGACTTGTACCTTAAAAGAAGTGGCACCTCTAGAGTGGTTGTTGGATGAAGATGCATCACCTGTGGATAGCTGTTGAAGGATCTGGGCAAAGTTATCCATCATCACATCCCTCTGTCGCTCAAGGGCTTCCTCGAGAAATATTTTGAAAGGACCTCCTGCCCCCTTGTATTTCTTTTCTTCCGCCATGGGAGGTCATCAGGTTTTGCGAGGCTTATCTTGCAATGGTTCAACCAGATCAAGCCCTAACTCCTTATACCTCGACCTCGATGGGGACATGCAAAGAAAAAGCAGAGAAAGAGAAGACTGTTCTGATACCATTGATCCAAAATTAAACAGTAACGTAACAAATTATAGATATAATCATAAACACAAAGATGCAGTAGAAAAACACTTCATTTCATTAATAGAAAAATACTAAACTATGCTTACAGACAAAATGGAAATAAGATAGCTCAGGCTATGGTAGCTTATCTCCGAGAAGATATGTGGTGGCTACTTGCCTCTAAATTATGTTACAATGAGGCTCAAGGGCCTATTGATCATTGGAAAACATGAGAAAACCCTAAATAACCAAAACCCTAACCTCAGGAGATGTAACACCAAGAGTTTGTGGGCCTTGTTGGGGTTAGTTGGGAAGCCAAGTTCCTGGGGTCGTAACTTGATCATATTATCTTCGTTTGGCATGTACGATATCTTGTTGGAAAGGTCTCTCTGAGTACTATAGGTTTCCTCGTAGACCCATGCCTATGTCCATGGGCCTGCTACAGACCTCAAAAAAACACCGTTTAGGCTGTCAAAATTTCTCTGAAAGTTCAAGACCCGAAAAACTACTAAAACTAATAAATTCTTAAATGAACAAGGAAACAAATGAAAATGACTGGGGGGTCTAGGCGAAATAGGAGGGTGGCCACCAATATTCACTTGGATCAAGTGGAAATCCAATGTGGGAGAAAACCACCGATGTTATCGTCTATGTCTTTATGTTTTATGATAAAGAAAGCATATTACAGTCTTGTACTGGTGAAGACTCATACCAGCATGTAGGAACCCACCTGCATCAGGCTACAACCTTCTCTCATTCTCCAGCACCCAATGGAAGGGAGATCCAATCCCCTGATCTAGTTTACCAGTACCCACCAGAAGGGAGCTCCAACCCCTTGATCTCGTTTACCAGTACCCACCAGAAGGGAGCTCCAACCCCCTGATCAGATTCACCATCTACCACTGGAAGGAAGCTTCGACTCCCTCATTGAAGGATCCAACTTGTTGTAGTACTTAACAACCCCCATTTAATTTTTTATTTAGTCATATAATAAAATTATGGGGACCCTTTTTGCATTGCATGTAGGCTTTGAGTGTGTTTACTTCATTTCAAGACTAATTTTCCTTTTATTTACACGTGTTTTATTTTTATAGTTTTCTTAAGTTTGATTAAGTTTGTTGTTAATAAAATTTGTAAATAAGTTTTTTGTTTAAAACATCTTATATTAATAAAACATAGCCCCCAAGACCAAGATCTTCATTATTATTATTAGTGGCTATATCTTCTAAAAAGTGTCTTTGGCTTATATTATAAATCAGATGTGGTATGTTGATAAAGTGGCTATGACATATCGAAACCTTGAGATTTAATAATATAGGAAGTTTCCTTTCAAAATCCCCGATATCATAAGTCCTGGGCTCATTTAACAGTGGTTGTAGTTTATTGGACGGAATACCTACATATATCGTAATTCTCCCCTGCTCCCATATATCAAAGAATCCCTATCGGAGTTTTGTTATGTGTCTCCACTCAAAACCTCTAATCTATGATATGCGATAATCATGCACCTCCGATCTTTGACTTTTGATAATCATCCATCTCTGATCTCCGATTTCTGATAATCATCCATCTCTGATCTTTGATCTCCGACACACTATTCGCTCTGATATCCCGACCTGATATGCATATTAACATTGATTAATCGAAATATCACATCTTTCTATCTAATTGGAATTATTGAAATGTCACATATGTGAAATCATTGATATGACTTAATCCTCCAATTGTTGATCTGGTTACGAACCCGATATAGTTATCAAAAAGAATTTAATGGAATATCGCAATTGCTCCATATCAGAGCTACCCAATATCATAAGTATTTTGTGTTGTCTCATTTTAAAAGTTGTGATGAGCCTTTCTCTGATACCACTAGGTTCTTGCCACTTGTCACTTCCATATGGGGCCACTATTATAATAATTAAAAATCTATTTTTAATGGTTTTGCAAGAAGTTTGTTTAGTTTTCAATTTGGTTTTCGTCTAAATTAGTAATAGAAATCACTGCTCTGTTGTATTTTGAAACATGGGATGAACCCAGGGTTGATAAGGAGGAAGTAATAGTTTGATCCGGTATTTCCAAATCAAATAAATCATTCGATCAATAGCCACTCAACCATGTGTCGGTATTCCAACCAAAATAGACAGAAGAAAAAGCATAAACGAAGACTAATACCGTGAAGAGCATCATATTATTAGCGAATCTACTCAGTGGTTATCAATAGAAAATAAATAGAACTCAGCAGCAAGCTAAACTGGGCGCTTTATCAAACAGAGGAGATCTATATTTGGTTGATGATTCAATAAGAAGTAAACACCTAATTTAATTTCTATCTCATTTCTTGAGAGATACATGGAGCTGTTTCTATTTTCATGATTTCACCTTAAGATTTGTATAAATACAAGCTCCTCAATAGAGAGAAGGTGTGGTGATTCACAAATAGGGGGATTCTCTGTAATAATTTAATTTGTGCTTTCACATTATTGTAGAGCGCAGAGAGTTTTATTGTAGAGATTGTAGAGAAGTTATGGCTCTGTTATAAAGGGACTTTTCACTATTTCAAGCAATTTCATTAAGGGTAAGAGCTACTCTCAGAACAATGGTAATAAAATTTTGAAATGTTCTTAATTAATTCTTATTCTTGTGTACTATTACTGGAATGCAGGATTATTGTCTCACTGTTAAAGTTTCATTTTTGTTTCTGATCTTTATTCTAAACAATATTATGTTTATTTGATATTATGCACTATTGTTGTGTCATTGACATTTTTTTGTTGAAACTTTGTTAAAGTTATCCTTGCAGGGTAGAATGAGATTGGAATCCATATTAGTTCATTGAATTATTACTGTGGTGATTAATAACTATTTATTATTCATTTGCAAGCTTATTTTACTTTCACTTGTATTATTTAATGTGAACTACTTCCTTTAATTAATACAAAATCACATGAGGAATTATGTTAGTTCTTTCCCCCTGTTTTAGTTAACTTGCTCTCAGATTAGGAGAGGTCTATCCCATTCTAGTTCGAGATAAGTTTTTTATGTTTTAGAATAGTTCTGCATTTACATCTTAGTTTGCATCAAGTCCTCTCTCAAAGAGGAAAACTTTAGTGGTGACTTGGTTGAGGCCCAGATCAGCTGAAGGATCACTTTCTTGCCTGAGCAACAAGAGGACTGATCTAATGTCTCTTCTCTACTTGTAGGTGAAAGTCATATTTTAAGCCCGTGGAGATAGAGACAAGGCAACTGGACCTAGTTTAACTAGTCGGAACCACCATTTCAACAGAAAATGAACTACTCTAAGTTCTTAACTGGGTGGTGACCCTTATAATGTTGTAATGAGAGATTTTCAAGCCTTCAACATTTTTTGCACTAGAAGGAGGGCCTGAAGACTTTTTTTTCTTTCGGAGTTTTTGTATTTTAAAGTTTTTATTTTAATCATAATGGCTCCTCTTAAACTTCCCATTTGGAGTTGTATCTCTGGACATGCATCTACCAATACTCCACCAGAAATAATAAGACACTTGTCAAAGGTAAAGTTTAATGGTAAGAGGAATACTTCTTCATTTGATCATGCCCTACAATTTATTCAAAATTTTTCAAATTCTACTTTTCATGATATTGATGAAGGTATTCTATGCAGGATTTTTACTCTTACATTCTCAAGAAAAGCCAGAAATTGGTGTCAATCTCTTCTAGTTGCCTCTATTCACAGTTGGGATCAATTTATCACAATGTTCCTTTATAAATTTGACAGTTATGATTATGAACATGTATGTGATGAATTAGAAGATTTATGAAGATTTGAAAATGAATCTCTCTTAGATTTTACTGTTAGATTTCAATTAATTTGCTTGAGATTCAAAGCTGAAGATAAACCTTCAGGAAATGAATTGATAGATTGGTATGAATATATTTGTTCTCTTCCTCCCATTTCAAATATGTATGAAACAATTTCAAGTTTTGATGACTCTCCTTCAACTTCCAGTAGTATTATCAAAAACTTTGATATAGAGGTGCATATCAATCATGATGAAGTGGCCTTAGTCATGTATGATAAATTCCTAAATCTAATACACATCTCTTATAGTGTTAATGATAATAAGGCTAATGAACCTTTATCACAAAGCTTGCAATAATTTGATAAACAACTACAAGAACAAAATACAAATAAACTTGAAGGACAATCTGCCACGAAATATGAAAATCACTATGAATTAAATTCAGAAAATCAGATTATAAATTAGTGTGTACAAGTAGAAATTGAAATTTCAAATAATATGTGACCTGCTTTACAAATTTTTGAATTTGATCATGTTGATTAAATACAAGATTCAGGTTATCCATAGAACATTCTTCACAAAAGCACATTTAGCCAAGTAAATGATCTGGAATCTGAAATTCGCAATGAAGAAAACGCATAAGAATTCACGAATATAGATATTTTTAAATTCATTGCTTCTTATTCTCATTTTCACCTCTATTCTGTTATTTTTGCTGATAGGAATTTATTCCCTCTTTACTTTAATGTTGTTTCAAAAAATAGAGAGGCTGATATAAATAAATTTCCAATTCTTTTTCATCGAGAGAGAGAATCATTCATTGAACATTCTTCTGGCATTAATAAACATGTGCTACATATTCCTTCTTGTTTTGATACATCGGATGAGAATGAAGATAATTTTAATGAATGTTATAAAGTCATTTATGATAATTAATCTGACATTGAGGATGTTGATTTATCTTCTTATACATTAAATCCTCATGATCAAAGTCAAATCATACTTGAAAATGAAGAGAAACTCAACTCAAAAATTGTTTCAATTAGTTCTCATTTTCAAACAATTAATCATACCCATGATTTTAACATTCAAGAACTTATTCCAATCTATGATTTTTATAATGATCAAATTCTCACTTCTATTCATAATCCTGATCCTCTCTCTAATTCACAAATTAGTGTTGGAAATCATTCTAATTCCATTATTCTGGCCAATCCTTGTGAAGAGGAAATCACTTCAAACCAGTCTCAATTGTATTGTAACAATAATGTAAATTATGATTTGATTTCATTGTTGTTCCTTCACTTATTTTGTTTGATTTCAGATCTATTTTCTGTTTTCAGTTTTTAGGTTTTTTTATATCTTATGTTGGCATATTGAGAAGTTCAATATTGAACATTCAATTGATGCATTGCCTGAATGGGAAAATGAAGTTTCAAATCATAATCATGATCATTAATAGCTATTACTCTTCCAATTTCAATTTATGTTCATCTCTCATCGATTTCTTGCTTCTCAAAAGAAGTGCCAACAAGAGAGTGTATTCTTACAACATGATCAACCATCTAACACAATTGATGATCTTCCATCATATGTACATAAAACTAACAATTTGATGCAGGTCATTGCATTTAATAGAATATTTTCACAATCTGACTTGTTATCCTCTTCTTCAGATCACTTCCAATCTCTAACTAATATCCATCCATATTTTTATGATCCCATCGAGATCTGGTTGGAAGAAAATCTCCAAGAGAGGGTGAATGTAAATAAGCTTCTTCTTGTACATACATTAACAATAGATGTACATAATGTTTTTAGTTTTATTTATTTTGGTTTAAGTAGATTTATACTTTTGTTACTAATGTTTGATGTATATATTCATGCAGAAAATAAGATGCTTGAATGGCTTCATTGGAAGTATGATTTCACTTAGTCTTAGTCTACTTTTTAGATTAGGATTAGGTGTAGTTTAGTAGTAGTTTTAAATTGAATAAATTATGATTTTGGGCCAATGAAAAATTACATTCAAAGCCACTTCTTCATGCTTTTACTTCCAATTAAAAGAAGAGGTTACTTTGGTTGGAGAAAACATTTTTCTCAAGTAAAATCAAACAAAATTCTCTAGTGGTAAGTTTCATATGCCCATTCTCATCCTTTTATTTTCTGCATATTTTTCCTTTTACTTATGTTTTCTCTTCCAGTTATATTCCCTTATCCTTGTCTCCTCTGTTTTGCAGGTTTTCATTGGTTTGAGGATTTATTTTGTTTGAAGAGATTAGTAAAAGCAGCTAGGAAGAACAGTCAAGGAGTTTCATGAAGTTTCTTCTTCCCTTTCTTGTTCTGATTTTCATTCTGATTGATGTTCTTTTTCTTAAAAAAAACAATATTTAAAGACTTGCAATTTAAATTTCTAGAACATGATTTGTAAAAGTCCCTAGAAATGCACATCAATGAGTTAGCATTTAATAAGCCTCAATTAACAAATTTCTTTACAAGATAAAAGCTCTAATCTTGATATATATCTTCTAAAAAAAATACGTAGAGCTCATTCTCTCGATTGGCTTCCTTGCTGATTTGCTAACATTTGGTGCTTGCCTTTTTTATTTCATTTTTACATAATCATATATATATATACCGGAGTGTTTTCTATTTGTTGAAGTACCATTTCTTTTGGTTTTATACTTGGGCTATATTTCCATCTATGTGATCCAATGGAGTTCATTCTAAAAGGAATATTATTAAAAGAAACATCATTATGCCATGTTTCATATTTTCACTTCACTATAATCTTTGACTACTTAATCGTCATTCTGGTAAATGTTCTATGAGCTTAACACTTTAAGGGTTAATTCTATCAGATGATAAGCTATAACATATTTAACTACTAAAGTAACAAAGTTCATCAATAAAAGTTTGGCTTTTTATAACTCTTCCTGTCATCCCGATCTCTTAAAGAGTGGATTTGTCTACCCATCCATTAATAAAATATTTTTGGAGTGTAATTCAAAAATAATAATAAACTTGAAAGATAGGGGGTTTCACCAAGAGCCAGCCCACCATGATCTAAGAACTGATAGTGGTGACATTATCACAGCTGGTTACCAAGCCAGGATAATGGCTTGTAGCCAAATGGTTATAAGACAAGAGGTCTCATCATGAGCTGACATGTTTGCTATTATTAGTACTGGTGTATGGCATTGTCAATATCTGGTCACCAAGCCAAGACAGTGGCTTTCAAAGTAACAAAAAAGAAATAAAATAATTATTACTTATTCCTCTAAATTATAAACTAATGGATGGGATACTGATACTTCCAAGGGTTAAAAGGTGACCATGTCGAGGCTATGGATGCCTGCTGGCAGCAGTGGCACCACCTGTGACATTCAAGTATATCTTTAAGCTGAACTCATAAATAAACTTTGTTTTCTTTAGTTCAATCTAACATCTATACATAGTTGTCTAAAATATGATTATACTCTTATATCTAATACATGTTATTTTATGCAGATGTTGAATTCTAAATAATTTTTACATAGATATTTTTTAAAGGAAAGGTTACGTCTTAACATCGTATCTTTATTCCTTTTTCTTTGAACTTCCTTATTATTTTCCTAGAGATAATTGTTTCGCCCAGTGTGTTGCCAATTGTTGTAGTACTCAACAACCCCTCATTTGATTTTTTATTTTAGTCATATATTAAAATTATGGGGACCCTTTTTGCATTGCATTTAGGCTTTGAGTGTGTTTACTTCATTTCAAGACTAATTTTCCTTTTATTTACACTTGTTTTGTTTTTATAGTTTGCTTAAGTTTGTTTGTTAATAAACTTTGTAAATAAGTTTTTTGTTTAAAACATCTTATATTAATAAAACATAGCCCCCGAGACCAAGATCTTCATTATTATTATTAGTGGCTATATTTTCCAAAAAAATTCTTTGGCTTATATTATAAATCAGATGTGGTATTTCGATAAAGTGGCTATGACATATCGGAACCTTGACACTTATTAATATCGGAAATTTCCTTTCAAAATCCTGGATATCATAAGTCTCGGCCTCATTTAACAGTTGTTGTAGTTTATTGGATGGAATACCCACATATCTCATAATTCTCCTCCGCTCTCGTATATTGGATAATCCCTATCAGAGTTTTGTTATGTGTCTCCACTAAAAAACTCTGATCTTTGATATGAGATAATCATGCATCTCTAATCTCTGATTTCCGATAACCATCCATCTCCGATCTCTGATCTCTAACACACTATTCGCTCCCATATCCGGACCTGATATGTGTATTAACATTGATTAATCGAAATATCACGTCCGTCTATCTAATCAGAATTATTGAAATGTCACATATGTTAAATCCCCGATATGAATTAATCCTTTGATTTTCGATTTGGTTACATGCCCGATATAGCTATCAAAAAGAATTTAATGGAATATCGCATCCGCTGCATATCGAAGCTACCCAATATCACAAGTATTTTGTGTTGTCTCATTTTAAAAGTTGCAATGAGCCTTTCTCCGATACCACTAGGTTCTTGCCACTTATCACTTCCATATGGGGCCACTATTATAATAATTAAAAATCTATTTCCAATGGTTTTGCGTGAAGTTTTTTTAGTTTTCAATTCGGTTTTTGTCTAAATTAATAATAGAACTCACTGCTCTATTGTATTTTGAAACAGGGATGAACCCAGGGTCGATAAAGAGGAAGTAACAGTTTGATCCGGGATTTTCGAATCAAATAGATCATTTGATCAACAACCACTCAATCACGTGTCGAGATCCAAACCAAAATAGACAGAAGAAAAATATTAAACGAAGACTAACACCATGAAGAGTGTCATCTTGTCGATCAATCGTCTCAATGGTTATCAATAGAAAATAAATCGAACTCAGCAACAAGCTAAACTAGGCACTTTATCAAACAGAGGAGATCTACATTTGGCTAATGATTCAACAAGAAAATTTAATTTCTATCTCGGTTGTTGAGAGATACATGGAGCTACTGTTATTTTCACAATTTCACCTTAAGCTCTATATAAATACAATCTCCTCAACAGAGAGAAGAGGTGGTGATCCACACACAGGGGGATTCTCTGTAATAGAATTTAATTTGTGCTTTTGCACTATTGTAGAGTGTAGAGAGTTTTATTGTAGAGATTGTAAAGAAGTTATCGCTATGTTATAAAGGGAGTTTGCACTATTGCAAGCACTTTAATTAAGGGCCAGAGCTACTCTGAAACTGTGGTAATAAAATTTTGACATGGTTTTAATTAATTATTATTCTTGTGTACTATTACCGGAATGCAGGATTATTGTCTCACTGTTGAAGTTTCATTTTTGTTTCTGATATTTATTCTAAACAATATTATGTTTATTTGATATTATGCACTATTGTTGTGTCATTGAATTTTTTTTGTTGAAACTTTGTTAAAGCTATCTTTGCAAGGTAGAATGAGATTGGAATCAATCTTAATTCATTGAAGTATTCCTGTGGTGATTAATAACTATTTATTATTCATTTGCAAACTTATTTTACTTTCACTTTTATTAGTTAATGTGAACTACTTCCTTTAATTAATAAAAAATCACTTGAGGAAGTATGTCATTTCTTTCCCCCTGTTTTAGTTAACTTGCTCTCGGATTAGGAGAGGTCTATACCATTCTAGTTTGAGATATGTTTTTTATGTTTTAGATTAGTTCTGCATTTACATCTTAGTTTTCATCGAGTCTTCTCTCAAGGAGGAAAAATTTAGTTGTGGCTTGGTCGAGCCCCATATTAGCTTAAGGATCACTTTCTTGCCTGCCACAAGAGGACTGATTTGATGTCTCTTCTCTATTGGTAGGTGAAAGTCATGTTTTAAGCCAGTGGAGATAGAGAGAAGTAATTGGACCTAGTTTAACCATTTGGAACCACCATTTCAATGGCAAAGGCACTGCTCTAAGTTCCCGACCGGGTGGTCTCCCTTATAATGTTGTAAGGAGAGATTTTTGAGCCTTCAACACAACCCTCAACACCTCTGTGGACCACGTTTCATAATTTTCATACTATATCCACCTAAACCAAAACATCGAATATGTAGGCCATGTTTCATCAGATTTTCAGACTAGACCCACTACCATCATTTAAGCTCAATATCAAATAAAAATGAAACCAATCATCATAAAAAATCACTTAATCATTGTACCAACTGAGACCCAAACCAATCTCAAACAACCAAGGAAGTTAGATCACTGTAACTCCATTCACTAGAATATCAATCCACATATGTTTCATCACATAAATCAAATTTTGTCACTACAAAACTTGATGAACAATATATAAAAATATATATGTTATTGTTCTTAAGCATATCCATGTATATACGCGCTTTCCATGAAGCATACCTACATACAGATCTCAAAACACTGAACCCTGAAACTGAATCACTGTCATATTGAAATACTCATTGAATCACTTACAAAACCAATCACAGATCTCTGAACCACATACAGATAGCAGCATCATTATTATTCAACAAATAATTCCATAAATCATTCAACCTCAACCATCACTGTTAAACCCAAATCATCATGAAAGACTTCATTGACATACAACAACAAACACAACAAGACTGATCAAGCTGATCAAACATCATATTTAGAAAAACCCTAGCATATGTATGCCACCCTTACAAAACAATTTCGTGTATGTACTCGCCTTTCATATTTGTTACCCGCGTGCATATATGTCCAAACTACAGAATCGATATGCTACTAATAAAAATCTTATCTGCATATGTATGTGCTTTTTCTGAAACAAACTTGTGTATAAATATGAAATTATTGACTCATACCTTCGTTTCACAACAAAACTTCAGTCGAACCCATACACAGTAACAAACACACGTCAAAACATTATTATCATAGATCAAACCAACCCATAAGCATATTATTCAATGTATAGTCATTTCATATTTATTGGATCTGATCCATCGTCATACTCCCTGATGCATACTTTTTTCAGATCAAATTATTCACTGATAGCCCATAAATTCCACACCCTAAACACTTTGATCTCCATCTCCTTATATAGCTTAGGCCTTAGCCAATACCATCAGTCAAACCCTTAGTTACGCCATTGGTATTCTTTGACGGGATCAAATATCTATTGTCATGCTCATTACTATGGCCCAATACCATTGAAAATACCCCTGGTATTTAGAATACCATGGTGCGGAAACTGTACATGACTTTACTTCACCATACCTGTGTATGTACGTGGCTTTGCTTCACAAAACCTACGTATATGTGACTTTGCTTCACCAAACCTGCGTATGTACACGACTTTGCTTCACAAAACTTACATATACTTCTTTAAACTTCATCTTTATCATTCCTCTATCTCTGAACTGATATTCCTTTGTCCAATATTTCTGTCACATTTGTACTGGCCTAAATAATCATCCTTCTACCATCATGTTGGTATTGATATTAACTAGGTTTCCATCAAGGACAACACATTTGTCATAATTCCAACAGAGAGCAGGATAGTGCAAATTTCCTAGTGCACAACATTAAGCAAGGGAAGAGTTCAAGCTAGTAGAGTATCAGTAAGAAGGTTCAACAAAAATTGGTGAGATATTTCTAGTGGATATTTGCACAGAAAATCATAGAGGCTGAGTTTACCAGTAGGATGGCCATGCAAGTTTCTCTAGTGCGTAGATATGGGTAACATATCACTTTTCTATTTACTGGGAATCAATTCCAGAGGTCAACACGAGGTGTTTACTATGAGTGCAAGATCACAAAAGGAGTGCAAAATCAACATATCTTAGTTTTTAGCAAGTGCGTATTTCCTGCGACAGTGCTTTTTGTGCGCATTTACTAGAGGAGGTCGAGTTTGATTTTGCAAGGGAAATAGAGGGTTTCCAGGTCGATCTGCTAGTTGGAGTGGTGTGGTAATTATTCTGGAGCTTGGCTAGTATTTTGTGAGCATATCTACATACTCTCTAATTTTTCGAAGATAGTAAGATATAAACCCTTATTTGTGTTGAAAATGTAGCAAGAAAAACTAGTTTTGACTTTGCCTTGGTCAAATTAGATTAAAATTCAAATTTCCATTTCAGTAGAATACTTGGAGGTAGTTAACTAAGGTGACATGGCTCTTGTCACTCAGTTAACTCAGTAAATTCGAGTTGGAGACACTTGAGTTTAGTTCTACATGATTGATTGCTAATTTGTAGCAATCTATTTTAGTTAATTTTAGTTATTGTTAGTTTAACTAGTTGTAACTATGAGAAGAACTAGTGGAGGTCAAGTTGTGGATGTGTAACTTCCACCACACTCTGTGATCAACTAGTTAATTGATCAATCAACCCAAAATAATTTTTGCATGCATAGAATTCGAGTTACCTAGTTGAGATGGATATTCCATGGAAGTGTACTATCAGTTGTAGCATATTCCCATGTGTACAGGTGGTGCATGCAGTCATAGTTTGACCTAATGCTATTGCACAATTCCTTGGTGTGAAATTCCTAAAAAATAGGGGTAATCTTCCAAGGGAACATCCCAAGGAAATAAGAGCTTTGGAAGGCTAGAAATTGGCTAAGTGTTGGGCTAGGTTCAATCAGTCAGGCAGAGGGATAGACTACAGTTGCAGGGTGTGCACAAGCCTTAGCAAGCATTGAATTTCTTCTCCATTCTTTGATAATGCAATAAATATAGTAAGGGGTTTTGAGCAGTTGCTTTCGCCTAGATAAATATTTGTGTATATGTGTATGTGTGATGTTTCCTTTTGCATGTCAATGATTCTTGTCTTAGATGGTGAATTAACTTCTGCATATCAGTAGAGTAGCTTCAAGTCTTATGATTTAGTCAATTTCATGAGCAATATTGAATCTACACATTAATTTCTACATGGTATCAGAGTTTGAATCACTGTAGAGAATATATTTTGAAGTTCTCATTGCAGGAGATTTGAATTTGAAGATTATTATTGTAGGTTTTCTTTAGGACTGAGAATATGGCTTTCAATGGACTTAGGCTCAAGTATGCCTTGAAAGGCACCTCAAAATTTGTTGCATGGAAGGAATGGATGGAGGTAGTATTGGATGATAATGGGCTACTAGAATACATAAAGATAGATGTAGCAAAACCCCAAACATATGATTCCCAGAAACTCACTCAATGGAAGAAGGATGTAACAACCTTGGTTAAAAATCCATTTAAAAATATATAAGGCCACAGTCATGGGACACATATTCCAAGATGAATGGTGGGAAAAACATCCTAGTGGGTGTTCATTCGGTTTATTATGACTAAGGAAATTGGAAAAGGCAATGGTAAAGGCTTTGGAAAGGGAAAACGACATTTTTGGCACATTTATTTATGAAAATAATGGAAATTAGGAGAAAAGGAAGGTGAAAGGTCACAGGTTGTATGTGAGGAGGAAAATGAAGAAAAATAATTGAAATTGAAGAAAATAGAGGCCTCATTGATAAAAATTCTTCCGAGGATTAGTGGGTAAGGCTTGGTCAGTGCAATTTTGGAGCTCTCTCTCTATTATCTATCTCTCTTATACTCTTGGGTAGTTAGATTTTTCTTAGAGCACACTTGGAGAGTGTGGCATACTTGGAGTTTTGGATCAAGAAGGAAAAGAAAGAGCAGGAAAGCACAAGAAGATATCGGGATCAACAACTACAACGACTTTTTCATGCAGGTACAGAGTTGCATGTATTTTTTCCTTACTATTTTTGGCATGCATGTGGTTTCTTGGTTATGAGCTATCATTGGGATGGAGGATTACCTGGATTGATAATGGATTTGCCTCTCCTTGTCATTTCCTAGATAGACATGGAGATTGTGGGTTTATTTCATTGTTTTTATTTTGTTGACCTTCTCATGTTTCCTTAGCTTGGGTTGAGTTACTAGTTCCTAGATCCTTGGTTGGACAAACACTTTAGAGCCCTGTAATAGCTTGGATTGAGTTACTAGTCCCGTCGCCTTGGTTGGATAAATGCTCTAGAGCCCTTGGTGGGTTGAGTTACTAGTCTTGGAGACTTGGCTGGACAAATGATTTGGAGCTCAGTAAAAGTTGTGGGTTGAGTTACTAATCCTGGAGCCTTGGTCGGAACAAATGCTCTGGAGCTCTGCAAGGCTTGGATAGAGACCAATTTGATGATGGTTTTGTGATGTACAACAATGAGGTGTAATCATTATTTGATGGGTTGAGGTGGTTGGCCTCTGGAAGCCCTGGATGGTTTTGGATTGATGTGTTCTATGAGATCCCACATTCATGCTTGGAATATGGCCTGAGGATGAATGGCTGAAGAGAGATTTGGCTCAGCCATTCTACAGTCGGGTGGAATGTGGAAATCCCATCCCGGGTATGGATTTTGCATCATCAATATGAGGTTATTTCACCTTTAATTTCTGTGAGTATTATACTAGTTTATATATGGATCATATGGTTATTATTTCATTAGTATTTCGGCTTCTATTATGATGGTTATGTATGTGTTCTATGACAATAACTATGTATAACTCTCATCATGTTTTTACTTGTAAATGAATGAACAATGTATCTATGACCTAATGGATGAAATGGTGGTTAATGTGTTGAGGTATCAATGCCTCTTAGTGATTCTTAGCTAAGTATGAGACCCCTATGCTCAAATATGTTATTTACACCTATAGATTACATATTCGTGATATGTTTGATGAAATTCCTATCATGGCTAGTAGGGGTCCATTCAAGTAATTTCTTTTGCAATGCCATTTCCCTATTATCTTACTGTTCTGAATATGTCATTCTATTATGTGAAGTGACTTGGGCTTTGGGCCTGAAAAAGTGGCTCAAATCCCGAGGACACTGGCACAACATTGTGTAAAATAGTCCTTGGACGTTGGCTTGCAAGCCTGTGAGAGAATCCAGAGGTCCCTGGACACTGGCATGCCCATAGCATGAGAGCATCTAGTGGCCAAGTAGTCCAAAAGCTCAGTGGGACCCAGGGGCTAGTTGGCAGAAAGGTTGGATTGGTTCCTGAGGGCCTTAATACTGATGTTGAATGTATGTATGGTGTGTTTCCATTGGTTCCACTTCATTAACATGACTTAGGAGGTCGAATCATATCATAGTGGCATCCCATAGCATGTTTACCTTAGTTGGCCGGTTGCTCGGGTAGATGTGGGAGGAGGGTATTACAGAGTGGTATTAGAGCATGGCTCACCCCTCGGACTAGATGGGCGGTGTGTTGGTCATGCATTCATGTTGGTTGCATATGTGTTTTTTATGATTGTAGTCCATGTGCTTGTTGTATTTGCATGGTTTTGATCATGGTTGTAGTGATTTCACCATGTCAAGGTTGATGGTGTTGTTGTGGAATTTTTCATCATGAGTGTATGGTTGTATTTGTATTTGTTATGCATGTCAGTTTCTATGTGTTGTTATGCATGCATTATTATGGTGAAGGTTGTTGTGTATGAGGTCATTGTATGTAATTAGGTCATCATGATGATATTGGCATGTTATGATGCTAATGTGTTGGCTGAGATAGAGAAGGAGATGCAAATCATTAAAGTGAAGTTGCAACATTGGACCTTGAGGCAAGAGCATGTCGTCCTACAGGTTGTATGTTGGGAATGCAGGTATGTAGGTTAAGGAATGTTATATGTATTATGGTTATGTGTATGCCTTGAATTCCACTGATGTTATGGTTATGTACATGTAAGATGCTA
This sequence comes from Pinus tabuliformis, assembly GCA_031772625.1. Lineage (NCBI taxonomy): Eukaryota > Viridiplantae > Streptophyta > Pinopsida > Pinales > Pinaceae > Pinus > Pinus tabuliformis. The sequence continues at coordinate 1,556,552,126 of CM062819.1, forward strand.
GTGAAATAGTGTAGTCATATGTGCATGTGTCGAATAGTCATGAATGATTGTAACCTGTGGATTGTATGCATTGTTATCCTTGTTTTATGTTAGATAACTTGATGATTATGTTACATGTTGTTGATGAATATGTTATATGTTAAATTCTAGTTAACTTGATGATTATGGTATATTTTTTTGATGATAATGATATATAACATGTTGTTGTTGTATGCTAGTAACATGATTATTAGGGTTATTACATGATCTGGTGCTCAAAAATCAAATTTTTAGGATTGATGCAAAACCTAAATGACCGTGTAGATCTCGCCATCTTGAATCTAGTGCAACTCGTTTCATGGAAAACGGATGTCATATGCTCCCAGAAATGAGTTTTGATTGATTTTGGAAACACCTAAATTTTTAAAAAGGTAGTGTGCAGGCTACCCAGTCAGCAGTCCATACAGCTGACTGGGCCTGCTAACTTGGCAGGGTGACTAGGCTCCATGAGCCAATGGTAGCATGAAACTTTGCATTTTCTTAATGGTGTTGTATTGGCGAAATTCTATTGGGTGGTGGACTTGGTGATGTGGACCAACTAAAGGCTGCCGCGTGGCACCTCAATGACCACTAAAATTTTGGCAGGCCGGTTTAGCACTCCGTCAGATTCTAACCTTGAACCTCTGTTGAATTAACCAAGCCCACCAACACTACACCATGTTGTTTCTTATTTAAGGTTAACGGAAAAATTATATATAAAGAGTATGGGGAGTGCATTTGGGGGAGGGTCAGGCTAGGGCTTAACCCCCAACAACCCCAGTGCCACGGGACTACAGTAGGGGGGCCAAGGGCTAGACCCTACCATGGCCCACATGGTTATATATATATTCTGTGGCACAAAAAGTTAACTTCCATGGTGATAAACCAGACCTATGGCACATAAACTCTGCCATGTGACATGGCATAAACCTCGACATTAACCGTAACTGCTGGGTCACCTTAACCACTACCTTCGTCGTTGCCAACGCAGACCGCCCATGTGACCAGTCCGATAAACCACTAGTTAAACCACCTCCATAAACTGTCTCCTAAACCGTCTCCATGTGTCTGGTTCGGCAATTGGCCGAAACCGCCAAGAAGACCGCCAGTGGGAGGGGGCCAACCCCAAGTCTTATGGAGGCCAATGTGACCAAGGTCACGCGAAATTTTGGGGGCTTAATGGCCAACTTATCAGTCCTATAATTTTTCCCGCCGAGCGGGAATCTGGCCAGGTTTGGAGGGAAATTTCCACATTCAGGGTGCCCGCGCTGGGTTTGGGCCGAATTGTAGGGAGCTTAGCTCCAAAATTTGGGAAAAGAGAGAAAGAGGCATAACTTTCTCAGTTTTTGATTTTTTTGGGAGCAAAAAGAGGCTAGACAGGGGGTTTTGATGGCTTTGAAGATGTTGAAGTAGGTTTTGAAGCCAATTGAGCACTGTAACTCATTGTAATAACCTTTTTTTTAGCATAATAAAAGAGGTCCAAGCATTGGAAGCTAGAACAGGAGACATAGCCTAGGAGGGGTGAACTCCTTGATCACTTTCTATTTTGTGGTTACTATTATGGATTTATTCTCTACAATTTTCTACAATTTCTGAAGTTTAAATTCATGTTTATGTGTTTATTAATTTAAGATAAGAGCCTCAAAACTCAAATTTAATCACTTGAAATTTTACATAATCCTCAAGAAGTTTCATATACAGATCAAGTTTAGTATCAGAGCATAGGTTCTTTGTTGCTGTGAGGATTTATTTGTTTGCAAGTGTTTCTGATGCTTACAAGGTTGAAGCTCAAGAGAGGAGAAGGAAAGGTTGTGGGTGCAAGTTCTCAAATTGGAACAAGGAGAAGGAGAGCACATTTGCCACAATTTGCACCACAAATTTCACCTCAAGTTGTACCTAAAGCTTCAGTAAGCATGTAACATGAAGGAGGGCTAGATAATATTTCAGAGGATGAGAAGGCTTTCAGAAAAGCATTCTTTGACATGTCCCATATGGCGAAAGTTCTTTATGAAGAGAGAAACACAAGATTGCAATGTGAGAGCTCCAAGCCCCCAAAGGGAGAGGGTTATTCAGGAGGAAAAGGAGGAGATGAGGAAAAGAATCCTAAAGAGAATGGTGATAAACCACCACCTTATCCACTTTCATCTTCATCTCCACAATCATCTTCATCCTCTTCCACAACAGCCTTTACTCAAATACCTCCACATACACCAAAGGGACATGGTAAAACTCCATTGTTGAAACTTGATATTAAATTCTAATTGCCTATGTATAATGGTGAGGTTAATGCTCAAAGACTAGATAATTGGGTTCGTCAATTTGAAGTTTATTGTAGGATTCAAAATTGTAGGTTTTAACCCCATACAAAAATTACCTGCATACGAATTCTAAAAAGCACAAAAAATAAACAATGCGAGAGCATAACACATATACACAGAGATTTCCCCCTGGATCCCAAAATTGGGACTACCAACTTGATTTTTCATTATGTTCCTTTCAATGTTACAATACATATTTATACATGCCGAAGCATCCAATACCATGGACCGAAAACCATCGCGTCCAAAACCATGGATCGAAAACCATCTCATCCAAAAACATGGACCGAAAACCATCACATCCAAAACCATGGACCAAAAACCATAGGTAGGTCCACCCAACCTAATATAGGGTCCAAAAATATTTTTCCCGGGGCGCTGCCCTACACCTCGTAGAGGGAGGCTACCCGCCCCCCTCAAACCCCTCGGACAAGGAAGGCTGCCGCCCCCCCGTTGCGCAATCGGCGCAACAAAGGGGGGGCTTCGCCCCCCTTCTAACCCCCCGGTTCACTACGTAGGTTAGTCATGGAAAGAATATAACACAACCCAACATTCTCCCACTTGTTGTTTTCTTTCCACAGGGGGCCACAAGAGAACTTAGTCATTTATCGAGCCCTGAAACGCCCATTGTTTCTCTACACCAAGAGAACTTCTCAGAGCTCACAGATTTTGTCAATGCATCTATAGTATTCTTCAAAGTGTCCACCTTTACCAGCAACACCTTTTTTTCTTCTATCATATCCCTCACAAAGTGATACGAAACATCAATGTGCTTTGTCTTTGAATGATAAGCAAGGTTCTTTGCTAAGAAAATTGCACTTTGGCTATCACAGTCTATCCTTATAGCTCCCTATACTAACCCCATACTTGAACACAATCTTTGCAACCAAACGGCTTCCTTGCTTGCATGAGTGGATGCCATGTATTCTGCCTCTGTAGTTCATAGTGCCACTACAGATTGTTTCTTACTCATCCAACTGAATGCACCTCCAAACAGGTTAAACACATACCCACTTGTAGATCTTCTTTGATCTAGATCTCCAGCCCAGTCTGCATAAACAAAGCCACGAATATCCAATACTCTGTCCATTCCTGGCCTTACTTGGTAGCACAAACCATAATCACTAGTGCCATGCAAATACTTGAAAACCCGCTTCACTGTTGTCTAGTGCTCCTTCCCTGGTTTTTACATAAACCTACTCAATACTCCCACTGCATGTGCAATGTCTAGTCTAGTACAAACCATCGCATACATCAAGCTACTGACTACAATTACATATGGAACACGGGACATATCCTCTTCCTCTTCTTGTGTCTTGGGACACTGTTCAACAGATAACTTTACACCTACAGGAATAGGAACCTTCACCGGTTTACTATCCTGCATATTAAAGCTCTGCAATATTGTCTTGACATACTTCCTCTGTACCAGAGCTTCCTCTTTGCCTAATCTCTTTTAATTTCCATGCCCAAAATATAGTTTGCAGCACCAAGATCTTTCATGTCGAATTTGGAGGAAAATTGGGTCTTCAAATCCTGGATAATTTCTTTGTCATTTCCAACCAGCAACATATCATCCACATACAAGACTAGATAAATAACACGGTCACGAATTAGTTTAAAATACACATGTGATCTGCTTTGCTTCTAGTGAAGCCAAGTCATTGTATAAATGTATAAAATTTCTGATACCACATCCTTGGTGACTGTTTTAACCCATACAAAGACTTCTTTAACTTGCATACCAGTTCTTTCTTACCCTTCACCACAAAGCCTTCAGGTTGCTTCATGTAGATCTCCTCTTCCAGATCCTCGTGAAGAAATGTTGTCTTCACATCCATCTGTTCTACCTCAAAATAAAAAAGCAGCAGCAACAGATAAAAGTAATCTAATAGAAGTCACCTTGGCAATAGGAGAAAAAATATCACCAAAATCAATTCTCGACACCTAGGAATAACCTTTTGCTACCAACCGAGCTTTGTATTTCTCCATCTTTCCTTCTGCATTTGTCTTCTTCTTGAACACCCATTTGCTGCCAATGGGTTTCCTTCTAGCCGGCAACTCCACCAGATCCCAAGCCTCATTTTTATGCAAAGATGCCATTTCATCAACCATGGCCTCTTTCTAGAGTTTTCCATCATCTAAATCTACTGCTTCCTTCATAGTTCTAGGATCATCATCAGTAATAGATAAAGCAAAATTTGAACATAAAGCAGATGGACTATACCTTTTTGGCTACCTTCTTTCTCGAACTTATCTTCTTACACCCGGAGTTTGTGGCTCTTTATCTTTTGATTCCTCCTCTGTTGTAGAGTCTGATTCTTCCTCCTTTGGCTCAAACTCTATCTTCTCAGGTTCCTTTGGTTGGACTTCATGTTTAATAACATCTTTTACCTCTCTGAACACCACATCTCAGCTGTACACAACCTTCCTTGTTACTTGGTTCCAAAGCTTATAACCCTTTAAACCATCCTTATACCCAATAAAGATGCACTTTTCAGATTTACTATCTAACTTGGTTCATTTCTCCTTTGGAACATGTACATATGCATCACATACAAATACCATCAGATGTGAAAGAGAGGGTTTCTTACCAGTCCATACCTCTTGTGGAGTCTTATCCTCCAACGCTGATGAAGGTGATCTGTTGACCATGTAACATGCTGTCTCCACTGCCTTTGCTCAGAATTCCTGTCCCATCCTGGCACCACTGAGCATGCTTCTTGCCCTTTCCATCAATGTCTTGTTCATTCTTTCTGCAATTCCATTTTGCTGAGGTGTATATGGAGTAGTCTTCTGTCGTGCTATACCACACTTCTTACAGAATTCTTCAAATCCTTACTACAAAACTCTCCACCATTATCTGTCCTCAACACCTTTATCTTCTTCTCTGTCTGGTTTTCCACCAGAGCCTTAAATTCTTTAAACCTGTCAAAGACTTCGGATTTCTTCTTAAGGAAATATATCCATGTATTCCTTGAGAAGTCATCTATAAATGATACATAGTAAACAGACTCACCCATTGATGGAACCTTCACAGGTCCAAACACATCACTGTGCACAAGCTCTAATATCTGTTTTGCCCTCTTACCACCAGAGGGGAAACTCACTCGATTTTGCTTCCCATATACACAATTTTCACAGAAATCAAAATCCAGAGAGCTATTACTCATACCTTCTACCATACCTTTACCATGAAGTATTCAAAGGCCCTTCTCTCCAATATGTCCAAGCCTTTGATGCCACAACATGGTCTTCTCTCCAGAGACCACTAGATTTTCTGCTCCACTTTCAGGAACCACAGAACTGTTGCACCCATCAACAATAGTGCTACCTTGTAGCTTGTACGGAGTTCCAAATCAATACCAGTGCTCCCCAAACCATCTTGCAGGTATCTTTCTCGAACACTGTTTTTACACCTGCATCATCCAGCTTGCTTACAGAAATTAGATTTCTAGCCAATGCAAGAATATGTAGAACACCCGGAAGTTTTCTAACCCTTCAACCTTGCAACTTCAACTTTACTTTTCTGCGACCAATGATTCTAGCCTTCCTATCATCCCCTAAGAAGACATCACCACCATCGTATTTCTCATACTCGCAGAACCACTCTCTATGGGGAGTGAAGTGAAAGGATGCACCTGAGTCAATTAACCATGCCTCATGATCTACATGTCTACTTGAAGAAGCCAAGTACACATCCCCACCTTCATCTGAGGTGGTTTTCGCCTCTGCAGAAGGAGCATCATCAGATCCCTTTCCTTTGTCAGGAGCTTTAGATTTACAATCCCTTTTGTAGTGCCCTTCCTTTCCGCATTTCCAACACACCACCTTTATAGGTTTTCCTGGAGATTTAGATCTCCCTCTAGATTTAGATCTCCCACTTGATGACTTATTTTTGTTTCTGTTCTGGGACTGTCCTCATACAAACAAGGCATCACCATTCTGGCTCTCCATATTTTTCCATCTCATCTCCTCCATCAACAAGGATGAGACTATTTCATCAAACTGCAAGGCAGTTGCATTGCTACCTATTGCAATAACTAGACTATCCCACCAACAGATCCTCCATCTTGAGTTTCCACAACTCAAAACTTTGACCATTAAATTTCTCGATCTCTATATTTCCACTGCTCGCCATCTTCTTTCACCACCAGAATCGATCCCATAGATCTCCCACTGAACAAGGTCTACCACAGGTCCAAGCGAAACCCCTCAGCAAAAAAGGTGTCCCCTTGAAGCCAAAACAGCTCTGATACCAAATGTAGGTTTTAACCCTGTACAGAAATTACCTACATACGAATTCTAAAAAACACATAAAATAAACAATGCGAGAGCATAACACATAAAACACATATACACAGAGATTTTCCCCTGGATCCAAAAACCGAGACTACCACCTTGATTTTTCATTATGTTCCTTTCAATGTTACAATACATATTTATACATGCCAAAGCATCCAATACCATGGACCGAAAACCATCGCGTCCAAAACCATGGACCGAAAACCATCATGTCCAAAACCATGCACCAAAAACCATAGGTAGGTCCACCCAACCTAATATAGGGTCCAATTTTTTTTTTTGCCCGGGGCACTGTCCCAGACCCCATAGAGTGGGGATACCCACCCCCCTCAAACCCCCTGATTCACTACATAGGTTAGTCGTGGAAAGAACATAACACAACCCCAAAAAAACATCAAGGATGATGAACAAATATTCATTTAGCTTCATTAAGGTTGGAGAGTGCTTCATTCATTTGGTGGGAAGCCAAAACATAAGAGGAAATGAAAAAGCATGGTAAGGTATCAACCTCTTGGATATATTTTATTGTTTCACTTAGAAGATAGTTTTATCCTTTAGGTTATATGCAAAAGGTTATTATGGATTGGCAGAATTTTAGACAAGGAAAAGGACAAACTGTTCAAAATTATACTCAGGATTTTAGGAGAAGAGCACTAGTATTGGGTGTAGATTTTTAATCTCAAGACACTTTGTTAAAATATATTGGAGGTTTACATAGCTACCTTAGGCACAATATTCTCATGTTCAATCCAAAAATTTAGATGAGGTTTTTGTTCAAGCCACACATCTAGAAGCAAGAGAGAAACATGTTTCGAATGAGAAAAGTGAGAGTTCCCTTGAAATTGGAGAAAAAGGAAAGGGTAAGTTTAAGGGAAAAGGGAAGATGAATGCTTTTATTAAAATGGAAAAAGAAAAACTAACATGTAAACATTGTTTGAAAAATGGCCATGATGAAGATCGTTGCTGGAAACTCCATCCAGAAATGAGACCCAACAAACTTAAAAACAAAAGGAGAAAACAACTACAATTATAGAACATGACTTAGGTTCAGATTCAAGAGATGAAACCAAGATTACAACGATGGGTTTGAAAGGTAAGAACATATCAAGCACTAGTTCTTCAAGTTGTTCCAATGATACTCAAAATGATGAAACAAGAATTGAACTTTTCCATGTTAGAGTTGTTTCAAAGCATACCAAAATTGACACTCTTTTTGATAGTGGCTCTCAAGCCAATCTCATCTCTGAAAACATTGTCAAAAGTTTGAACTTGGAAACTATTCCACATCATAGGCCCTATCCTTTAGGTTGGGTGTGTGACAATGCACAGTTGCAAGTAACTAGAAAGTGTAAATTGAAATCTGTGATTACTACAAATTTCATAGATGAGGTAGAGCTTGATGTAGTGCCATTAGATATATGTGGTGTAGTTTTGGGAAGCTCATTCCTTTATGACATGAGAGAAATTTTTCATTTCCATGAGTATAAGTATCACTTATTCAGGAATCAAAATGAGCACATAGTTAGAGCGCATAGAAAGAATATGAGTTTGTCTCTTATGCATGCTGGACAAATGAACAGAATTGTGAATGCAAGTCAAAATTTTGCTTTGTTAATGTTAAAACATCAAGATGTTGTGAATAAGTCCTTTCAAGGAAATGCATCAAATGAAAAATATGATTTCATTAAGGTTGCTAATGGTTGTGATAAGTTTTTTTAGGGTTCTAACATGTTGCCTCCTAAAAGAGGTAAACAGAATGAGGAAAAATTGCAGCAGAATACATCATTGTTGAACCATGATGGGAACAAGGTGTCGGTGCTAAGAGTGCAAAGGTCAAATAGAAAGTTCCAAAGGGATAGGTTCCACAATTTCTTCTTGGGGGTTTCAAAATGGTGCATGGAAATGGAGAAAACACTTGGTCCAGAGTCGATCCAAGTACAAGGAAAGACAAGCTAAACATCGTCATGTTGACAGTGTTCGAGGTGAGAAGAATTTCAAGTTGTTTAAGTTTCCTTTGATTGATGACCAAGGAAGGAATATGTTTGTTACTTCAAGGATAGTTTGTTGTTCTACAAATTCTAGGAAATTGCAGCAAGAAGGTATCTACAACAATAAGACAGGGTCTCTAGAATCAAGGAAAAATATCATTTTTCATGAAAAGATCAAATTGTTGAATTCAAGGAAATTCCAGTGGATTGAGACTGGAAGGGTGAGGGGGTTGTACCCTCATCTAATTGTTCAGTAATAAATATATTTTGGGGTTCAAAAGCTTCTAGTTGGGAGGGGTGATCTGGTGCTCAAAAATATCCTCAAAAATGAAAGTAGTCGGATTGATGTGAAACCTGAATGACCGCATAGATGTCGTTATCCTAAATCTGGTGCAACTCATTTTGTGGAAAACAGATGTCGTATGCTCCCAGAAAGGAGTTCTGATCGATTTTGGAAACCTAAATTTTTAAAAAGGTAGTGTGTAATGTGCCCAGTCAGCAGTCCGTACAACTGACTAGGCCTACTGACTTGGTCGTGTGACTGGGCTCCATGAGCCACTGACAACGCGACACTTGGAATTTTCTTAATGGTGCTGCGTTGGCGAATTTTTATTGGGTGGTGGTGTTGGTGATGTGGACCAACCAGAGGCTGCCACATGGCACCTCAGTGGCCACTAAACTTTTGGCAAGTTGGTTTAGCACTCCATCGGATTCGAACCTTGAACCTCCATTGAATTAACCAAGCCCACCACCACTACACCATGTTGTTGCTTATTTAAGGTTGGTGGACAACTTATATATAAAGTGTATGGGGAGCGCATTTGGGGGAGGGTTGGGCTAGGGCCCAGCCCCTGACCACCCCAACACCACGAGACGACGGTAGGGGGGCCAAGGTCTGGACCCTAGCCTAGCCCATGTGGCTATATATATATATATATATATATATAGATTCCACGACACAAAACGTTAACCATCGTGGTGATAACCCAAACCTACGACACATAAACTCAGCCATGTGACATGGAATAAACCTCGGCATTAACCGTAAGTGTCGGGTCACCATAGCCACTACCTTCTTTATTGCCAGCGTAGACCCACATGCAGCCAGTCTGATAAACCACCTCCTAAATCGCCAGTTAAACTGCCTCCATAGACCACCTCCATGTGTCCCGTTCGACGGTTAGCTGAAACTGCCAAGAAGACCACCAGCGGGACGAGGCCAACCCCAGGTCTTATGGAGGCCAATTTGACTAGGGGCATGTGAAATTTCGGGGGCTTAATGCCCAACATATATGTCCTACAATTTCTCCCACCAAGCAGGAATCATGCCAGGTTTGGAGGGTAGTTTCCGTGTTCGAGGTGCCCGTGCTGGGTTTAGGCTGAATTGTAGGGAGTTTAGCTGCAAAATTTGGGAAAAGAGAGAAAGAGGCATAACTTTCTCAGTTTTTGGTCTTTTTGGGAGTAGAAAGAGGCTATACAAGGGTTTTTGATAGCTCTAAAGCTAGTGGAGTAGGTTTTGAAGACATTTGAGCACTATAATGCATTTTAATCACATTTTTTTGAGCATAAGGAAAGAGGGCCAAGCATTGGAAGCTGGACCAGGAGATGTAGCCCAGGAGGGGTGAACTCCTTCATCACTTGTTGTTTTGTGGTTACTATTATGGATTTATTCTCTGCAATTTTCTGCAATTTATGAGTTAAATTCATGTTTAAATGTGTTAAAGAATTTAACTTAAGCACCATAAAAACTCATTTCATTAACTTGCAATTTACATAATCCTCAAGCAGTTTCATATACAGATCATTACATTAAGATCTTGATGTTCTATGTATCATACTAAGCTGGATTGGTCTATGAAAATGGTTAGGGTTATGACATCCAGTTATGAGTTAATATGTTGTAATATTATGTCATACTAATCTAGACTAACTATGCAGATGTGATTATTATGTATGAATGATAATTGTTTATGAGTTTATGATGTGAACATGTTAGCTAGTGACTATTATGGATATCATGACCTTATTTATGTTTGAGTTGATATGTCATGAAATTATATCATGCTAATCTGGATTGATTGTGCAGACAAGATTGCCTCCCCTAAGATACATTAAGGTAGAGCTTGCATATATCATCTAGTTTGTGCTTGAATGTTTGATTTTTTTCATCTAGTTGATTTATTTAACATGGTATGTTTGCAAGTTGGTTGAATGTTTGATGAATTTCATAATATGAGTATGTGTTCAAATGATCTTGTTTAAGATGATTGTACAAACACATATGTTTTGAGACAATTGATATGTACTTGAGTGTAGTAGGTGACAGTTGTAGCATGTCTAATGACTATGAGTTGACAATGGATTATGACATGATTGTTAGTCTTGGTAAAGGTTGATTTAAAATTGATAGATATGATTGTCTTGATATTTGGAACATGTGTTTAACATATGTAAACAGTTGCAAGAAACATGCTTGGTATTAGGATGACAAGGTAACAATTGATGTGTTTACATAACTAACCATTGGGTGATGTGACAATACATAGTAAGAATCAATTGCAACAAACTAAAAGGGTAAAAGAAAGGAATTGAGAAATAATTCCTTTGGCTATGTTTGGAAACCCTAATTCCAAAAGAATGAGTGCTTTGCATACAGGAAGTCTTCTTAACCTTTATCTCGTCTGACATGATGTGGGTATGTGCTAGATTAATGAACTTGTATTTGATAGGTATATTAGTTAGTATCTAGTTACAGGTGGATCTGGCAAGGGAATTGGAGTCCCTTGAGAGATGGCGTGGATGTGTTTAGTTGCAAGCAATGTACTTGGCATATCAAGGTAAGGTCACCAGTGTATTGTTATGTTTATTTATGCATTGACAATTATGTGTTTATGGTAGTGTGATATAGGGAGTTGCATGGAAAGAGAGGTTTCCATGAAACATTGAAGAAAGCTCGGGTTGAGCTTTCCTTGGGAACCATGGGATTGATTCATGGTGTTTATTGTTATTCTTGTGCATTCAGTATTTTTTGATTTGTTTGCACTTGATTTGCAGCTTTGTTTACTTCTGGTGTATGGCCATACCACTTTGTTTGTGGTGTCGTATTTTTGTTGGTTTTCCATCGTTTTCTTCTTGTTTGCTTCTTGGTCTTGCCTTTATTGTTTTGAGAGTCTTGGGAATTGGTTGGGAAAGAGAAAAGTTAATGGAGCTTGGGAGAGCTGAATGAAACCTAGCAGGTAATTTAGGACCTAGATGAAGCTTGGTACATGAGTAAGGGCAGTTGGCAGTAAGAATATGACAATTGGTTGGAGTGGTTTACCATTGGTGTAAATGGACAGTGGAAGTACAACCATGAGAAAGGTAACAAGAAAGTTAAAGTGAATGGATGTGAGGCATCTGATGTTTTGGCTATGTTGGGAATAGTTGTTCTCAATGTTGTGCATGATGTGCATGGATAAAGGGGGTTCTCTTAACCTTGACCTTATGCTATCTGGTAATTACGTTGTGATCATGATTATGTTGATGATTATATATGTATACATGTATGTATGTATGTATGTCTGACAGGGTCATCATCGATCGTGATTGTTTTATTCTAATGTTTATATGTACATATGTATGTATGTATGGCATTGTCTGACTAGATCATTATTGTTTTATGTTGTTGTTTATGTGTATGTATGCATATCGTTGTCTGATAAGATAATGATTGTTTTATGCTAATGTTTACGTATATGTATCTATGTATCTATTTATCTATGTCACTCTCTGACAGGGTTGTCAGAGATCATTCTTGTGGAGGAATGATTGGTTATGCAGGTGAATAGCATGACGAGGTTCCTGGTCTTATGGGAATCAAGTGGGAAGAGTAATCATGAAGACTATATGAGGTTAGTATCACGTGGATATGAATTGATATTGTATGCTTGTATTATGCCTATGTTTATGTTATGACAGGTAACTCTAAAGGATACATCAGCGGAATGAAAAGAATGTGCATTGCGACATGCTAAGATAAACATGGACCGCAGAGAGACACTGAACGCAAGGTTGCTTGGTAGAGATAGTGTGGTTTTGGATGTGTGGTACTACTATCATGCATATGTTGTATATGTTTTACATGTTTCATCTATGATGTTGTATGCATGAGGTGTTGTGCATATATAGTGTGTGTACATGTTGTTTGTGCATTGTTATATACCGGGTGGTACAAATAATGTTGTGTGAATGTTGCATATGCAATGTTGGGTATAGATGGTGCTATGTACATGTTGGATATGTGGTGTTGTGTAATATTGTATTGTACACATGAAGCATATGCGGTGTTGTGTGCATATGGTGTTGTGCGCATGTTGGTTATGTAGCATTGTGTACATAGGGTGCTATGTACATGTCGTATATGCAATGCTATGTACATATGGTGTTTTGTGCATGTTGTGCATATGGTGCTATGCACATATGGTATTGTGTGCATGATTGTACAAGTGGTGATGTGAGCATGTGGTGTCGTGTACATGTTGTACATGTGGTGCTGTGTACATGTCGTGCATGTGATGTTGTGTACATGTGGTGTCGTGTACATGTTGTGCATGTGGTACTGTGTACAATTCATGGAAAATTTTAGGGGCTAATGTTCACCCAGTGGGTTAATTTTCCATGATTTTTCCACAAAAAGATTCACCAATTTCCAAGTTTTATAAAATATGATTCGCCCGAATTTTAGAATATAAAATTATTTTACCTTAAAAATCGCTAACATTATATAGAGACTATATACAAAATCAATATAAATTTGAATAATTTTACAAATATATCAATAAACATTTTATAGTTTGCATATTAGGGATTAGTGGGATTCGCCAATGTTTTTAAACTTCAAGAAAATTTTCCATCCTTAAAATTTTCCTTGGTGTACATGTGGTATTGTGTACACATTATATAGGTGGTATGATGTACATGTGGCATTGTGTACACCTTGTGCAGGTGGTGTCGTGTACATGTGATGTTGTGCACACGTTGTGCAGGTGGTTCTTTATACAGGTGGTATTGTGTACGTGTTTTATGTATGGTACTGGTGTAAATGTGGTATTGTGTGTGTGTCGTACATGTTGTGTTACGGGCGTGTGGTACTATGTATGTGCATTGTGTAGTCATGGTATCGTGACATGTGTATTCATTATGTTGTACTTTTTGTATGTATATGTATTGTGTGGTGGTGTACACCACATGTAGGCACATGTATTGTGTTGTGTTGTACACTAGATGTAGGTGTATGTGTTGTGTTCCAGGTGTAGATGCATGTATTTCATGGTGTTGTATGTCATGTGTGGTTGTATGTGTGTGATGCACACTATGTGTATGTGCACATGGTTGAGGAGAAGGTGTTGGGTGTTTTTCGAGTGTGGCAACCGATCCAGTGTGAGTACAGAATAAGGACAAAGGTAGAAGCTAAGGATTTATTAAAGGACAAGTATCAATATTTTATTTCAGTTTTATTATGCATGTGATTTATGATTTTGGTATATAATTAGTACATGTGATATATCATTCTCGTTTATGATGGCTACATGTGATTTATGATTTCGATCTATGATGTTTGTGTTTTTAGCTAACCTAATGTGATATGTTTACACATGATTATTTGGTCAAAGGTGCTAGTTTGACTTGTTGTGATAGGAAGCAAAAAAAATTGCAAGTATACCTTATTGATGGGTCACCAATGAGGTATGATTTGAAGTTATTTTTAATTTATTTTGAATTTAATGGAAGTTATGTGATTGGTATAGGAAGCATGGAAGTTTCTGGGTGGGTGGTTGAAATTGACTACAAGAATTAGCAGCGTTAGTGAAAGGAATTAGAACATGTAGCAGTATGCTGGTAAAGCACTTCAGGAGCAGGGTAATTGTGGGACACTGGTACCCAATAGTGTCCATTGATTTCCATGAGAATCCTATGATTGGTATGATGGTTTTAAGGTAGGGATATGCCTAGGTTTTTGTATCTTCCAATGTGATGAATCCTTGCCAAGGGATGGGATGCATGGGATGGGGGTGCCAGTAGAACTTGGAAGGTGTCTGACTGCATGGAAGGGGGGGATCGAATTGCCCGAGGGACTGTATATCAGAGAGGGAAGGTCGGGGATGGATTTGTTTTGGTCATTAGCACTTCTAGAAGGAATCAAATGCACATTGGGAGTGCGCCCTGGAACAATGAGTCGGTAACTGTTCACTGAGAGAACAAGTGGCATAGGATTATAGCGCTAGACATTAGATGCATATTTAAATTTGATAGTGGATTCTAGACTTCTTGGGAAGGAGGTGAATCTTGGTATTACTTTAAGGGTGGAGGTGTGAGACTCTAGATTCCCTTGTTGTGGATGCAGGCATCATATCTTTTTATTTGTTGGTTGATCAAATGTGTATGTGTGTATATGGGGTTATTATTGTAAATACCATAATGAGCTATGTTATAAAGCTCCAGTAAACAATATGTTTATCATATATTAGTAGATGTTCATTGTAAATATGACAACAAGCTATGTTATAAAGCTCCATGGGCAGTATGTTTTGTTTTCAACAGACTTGTTGGTTATAGGTGTCATTGAACATCGAGGACGGTGTTCCCCCAAGGAGGAGGATTCTATAACAACCCTTGTTAAAAATCCATGTAAAAATATATAAGGGCACCATTATGGGACATGTATTCCAAGTTGAATGGTGGAAAAAACATCCTAGTGGGTGTTCATTCAGTTTCTTATGGCTAAGGAAATTGGCAAAGGCAATGACAAAGGCTTTGGAAAGGAAAAATGGAATTTTTGGCACATTTATTTATGAAAATAATGGAAATGAGGAGAAAATGAAGGTGAAAGGTCACAGGTTGCATGTGAGGAGGAAAATGAAGGAAAATAATGGAAATTGAAGAAAATAAAGGTGTTATTGATAAAATGGCTTATGAGCATCAGTGGACAAGGATTGGTTAGTGTAAGCTTTGGAGCTCTCTCTCTATTCTCTCTCTCGCATACTCTTGGGCACTTAGAGTTTTCTTGGAGCACACTTGGAGAGTGTGGCATACTTGGAGTTTTGGAGCAAGAAGGAAAAGGAAGAGTAGGAAAGCACAAGAGGACATTGGGATTGGCAACTACATCGGGTTTTTCTTGCAGGTACCAAGTTGCATGTATGATTTCCTCACTAGTTTTGGCATGCGTGGCACATGCATGTGGTTTCTTGGTTACGAGCTGTCATTGGCATGGAGGATTTCCTGGATTGACAATTGATTTTCCTAGCCTTGCCATTTCTTGGATAGACATGGAGATTGTGGGTTTATTTCATTGTTTTTTTTGTTGGTTCTCATGTTTCCTTAGCTTGGGTTGAGTTACTAGTTCCTGGAGCATTGGTTGGACAAATGCTCTAGAGCCTTATAACAGCTTGGTTTGAGTTACCAGTCCCGTAGCCTTGGTTGGACAAATTCTCTAGAGCCCTTAGTTGGTTGAGTTACTAGTCCTGGAGCCTTGGTTGGACAAACAATCTGGATCTTGGTAAAAGTTGTGGGTTGAGTTAATGTGTCATGGAGCCTTGGTTGGAACAAACGTTCTAGAGCCCTAGAAGGCTTGGATAGAGACCAATCTGATGATGGTTTTGTGATGTCCGACTGTGAGGTGGAATCATTCTTTGATGGGTTAAGGTGGTTGCCCTTTGGAAGCCTTGGATTATTTTGGAATGATGTGTTCTATGAGATCCCACATTCATGCTTGGAATATGGCAGGAGGGTGAATGGATGAAGAGAGATTTGTCTAAGCCATTCTATGGTTGGGTGGAACGTGGAAGTCACATCCCGAGTTTGGATTTTTCATCATCAATATGAGGTTATTTCTCCTTGTATATCTATGAGTATTATACTGGTTTATATGTGGATCATATGACTGTGATTTCATTGGTATTTTGGTTGCTATTATGTTGGTTATGTATGTGGTTTATGATAGTAGTTGTGTATGGATGTCATCATGTTTTTACTTGTAAATGAATGAACAATGTATCTATGATCTAATGGATGAAATGGAAGTTAATGTGTTGAGGTATCAATGCCTCTTAGCGATTCTCAGCTAAGTATGAGACCCCTATGCTCAGATATGTTATTTACACATGTTGATTACATATTCATGATATGTTTGACCAAATGCCTGTCATGGCTAGTATGGATCCAGTCAAGGTCTTATTCAAGTAATATCTTTTTCATTGTCATTTCCTTGTTATCTTACTATTATGAAGATGTCATTCTATTCTGGGTAGTGACCTGGGCTATGGGCCTGAAAAAGCGGCTCAAATATCGGGGATGTTGGCACAACACTGTGCAAAATAGTCCCTAGATGCTAGCTTGTAGGCCTGTGAGAGTGTCCAAAGTTCCTTGGACGTTTGCATGCCCATAGCATGAGAGTGTGCAGAGGTCAAGTGGTCCAAAAGCTCAATGGGACCCAAGGGCTGGTTGGCAGAAAGGTTGGATTAGTTCCTGAGGGTCCTAATGATGATGTTGAATGTCTGTATGGTGTGTTTTCATCGGTTCCACTTCCTTAACGTGACTTAGGAGGTCAAATCATATCACAATGGTATCTCATCCCATGTTTACCTCGGCTGACAGATTCCTTGGGTAGATGAGGCAAGAGGGTGGTACAAAGGATGTGGCCAAAGCGAGGAGAATCATATTAGAGGGAGTTCGTGATCATATTGTGATCTGAAAATGGGGCTCTTAGGCTTCTTGTCTAACTTACAAGAACCTCTCCCACTTCCAAAGCTTGAATATTCCCAAGTCTTTAATGATTAACCAATGCGAAATTAAGAAATGCTTGAAAATATGGGTCTATGCTTGTATTTGTTTTCAACTGATTACTTGCTTTAATTTATGTTGTTATGCTGTAAATTAGTGTGCTGATACTGATGTATAAATACATATAACAGTAAAAAAAAAGTAGCAAAGATAATGCAGCAATAAAGCAGACACATGAACAACAATATTAATTTGGATTTCACCCACAACTGATGGGCTACATCTCCCTGAGCTCTAGTTAATTCAACTAGGCTCTCTGGGATTATGGTATTAGTCTTTTTTACAAGCTCTTGGCCCAATTCCTGCTGTTTTACACAAAAACAATGGGTTCAGACACCATTTAATCCCCTCTAGCTCTTGAAGCTCTAGCTCTTGGCTCCAACTTTTGGCTCTTGGTTCTGGCTCTTGGCCCTGACTCTGGCTCTTTGCTTTGGCTCTCAGCTCTTTGGCTCTTTGGCTCTAGCTTCTTTCTTCCTTCTGCAACCTTCAACTCTCTGGCTTTTCACTTGAACTTAAAGTGAACCCAAAGGCTCCCTCAGCTACTCTTTTTCTTCTGCGCTGCCTCCTTGGCTTCTACGCTGCCTCTTTGGCTTCTACGCTGCCTCTTTGGCTTCTACGCTGCCTCTTTGGCTTCTGATTCAGTAGCAGAACCCCAACAACAACCTTCAACAACAATAGCAACTTGGCCACTGTCAACAACTCAGCAGCCCTTTTTCTTTGACATTCATGGCTTAAAAGCCAAATCGGTGCTGTCTGTTGGTTTTCCCTTTCGGGCTCTCTGTCTTCCTGCCACAATCCGTTAAAATCACGTCTCTGAGTGTTAGCAATCATTGCTAAAGGCCCTCAGGGATGAATGCCACCTATTTGGTAATGGAAGGGACTATCGGTGCTTGAAATCCTTTTGAAACTGTCGTTCTCTGTTTACACAAAGAACGCTGTAAAAACATCGGAAAATCTGTAGAAACATTGTTCCCCGAACTTGAAACATTCATAACTGTGCTTTATAGTGCCATCGGGTCTGCTTGGGAATCGCCATCGCATATCGCAATTAGCCTGCCCCTTTGTATTTCTCAATACATTAAAACATGTGAAAATACATAGAAAACATGGAAAAACCCCGCTTGTCGGACTTGAAATATTATACAGAGGCATTTCGAAACCCTTTCGGGTCCAGTTTCATTGGGTCGGGCACATTCCTTTGCTTTTCGTTTATTAAATGAACTATGCGAAATACACATAAAACTGCCTTTTCAACGGACTTCAAAATATATCAAATGTCGTTTACCGCCCTGTCGGGTCCAGCCATCACATCGGGTATATATCTATATCTATATCTATATATATATTGGCCCCGTTCCACTGTAATGTGCCGACGCGATATTGCGATGCAACTTGTCGTAATTGCATATCGCATAAGCCCGTGGCCTTCCCATATACATGGTTCATGCCAATGCCGATTGCGATTGCCAATCTGCCTGTCACCGCCGATGCGATATGCCGATCAGATCTGGACCGTTGATTGGCCAAATCCGACGACCCCTGTGCAACCACTGTTCAAGCCTCCGATAGCCTTGTTTTCATGGTTTTCTTCATGTTTTTAAGGCCCAATAGTGTTATCCTCCTTCTCCATAACTTCTCCTTTTTCGGTGGTCTTGCCCTTTTGGGAGATTTGGAAGACTTAGAGGGTTTTTAGACCCATTATTCAAGGGATTTTTGCCTCTTTTTCCTTTGAAAAAGGGCAGCTTCATTTTATGATAGCTTTCCCATCTGAAGTCCGTTTTTTCCCATTTAAGTTGCGTTGGATTCAGAATGGAGGGATCCCTGCAATGAGACTATTTCTGAGAGCAGCCTGTGATTTTCATTTTCCTCTGATTTACAAAGGATTTGTGCCATTTGGCACCTTTTACCTCTTGCATGAAGTCTTTTAGACTTAGAGGTTTATCCAGGATCCATTTTTGGATCACACCGTCCCACTAAAAGAAATTCTGGTATCCAAAAGACTGATATACTGATCTGAACAGTAAATGAGAGTGACTCACCCTCTTCTTTCAGCCTCCCTACACTTGCCTTTGCATAGTGCCTATGAACCAAAGTTTCTGACCACTTCCCTTCTCTGGATGGGCTAGTCTTCTTGGGAAGAACTGTCTTCCTCCTTGCCTTCCTGCAAAACTTCTACTGAAATGGTCATAGAAGGTAGTTTGAGCTTCTTTTCCTTGATCATTGATCCACGGTGGCTCAACAAATATGAAGTACATTTGCTCCACAAAAAATTCATTTGTACCTGTTTGACAAGTTGCCAACAACAACTGTTAACAACAATAGGCATACAGACAACAACTGGATGGACTAACTCCTGCTTCAACAAAAGAAACAGATTTCAAATCTTATGAACACCTCCATGTCTTACATCTACATACAAATGATGGACTAGATAACAAGCCCACAAAACATGCCTTTAAACAGATGACCCTTAAGTCAAGCATGTAGAAAAAGACCATTAGGACTCTTTTTCAAAAGATGAAACACTTCATCATTATCTCCATTTGGAGACCAAGTTAACTTCTTTCAAGTCAACATGGCATCACATGCATGTCAAAGAAATCAACCCTACAAGTTAATTACACATACATGTTCAAAAACAAGGAAATCATCAACATCCCTGTGCTCATGCATGCATTTCATCCTTCAACTTTCATTTAATCACACTGTACTTTCGAAGTTGTAATGAAACATAATGTAGATGCATCAATAGACATGCAATCTTAATCAGGTAAGAACTCTAACTGTTCCTTACCAATCCCTTTCAAAGGTACTACCCCTTCCTGCACATCAGCATCAACATGTGAATCATTTTGAGACACATCATTCATGGAATCTTCACTTCCATTTCTGCCATCTTCTCTTTCCACTTTCTTCAGCTTTGGTGGAAGCATTGTTAGATTCAGTGTCCAACACTTTACAACAAGATGTCCTTGCTTATGGTAGTAAGTGCACTGCTTGTGCATCCTCTTGATAGCATGATTTGCCTTGTCCAATGGAGCTTTGGCTGCTTGCTTCTTTTCCTTCTTCTGCTTCCTGTATGCGGCCATTCTCTTCCAACATCTAGAAACATCATGGTTATCCAAACCACAAAAGGAACATGAAACTCTTTCCCCATACTTATGTGGAAATTTATCATGCTTTGAAAAATCAAAAGGAATATATTTAGAACCAAACTTATACATGCCTCTTTCACCTTTATTGCCTTCATGAGGAGGTGAAGCAAATGAAGAAGTGGCTCCCTTTGGAACACCATCAAACTCTTCAAGGTTGTTAGAGTCTCCCCAACTCTCTGGTTCAAGTGTGTGCTTCTGAACACCTGCATCCTGCAATTGATGTTTCTATTGTATTCCTCTTGGATACAACCTTCACACTTCTGAGGTAGAGGACATGAAATGAAACTCCTTCATGGGATTGTTTCAATGGCTTTCATGGCAGTTTTGGAACTAACTCCATAAGACTGTCCATAGCCAAGACCCAAATACTTAGGCCTTTCCTCAACCATTATTGGTTCAACAATACCTTGTGCATGCTTTCCCAAGCCCTTTCCTTCATAGCCCATCTTGGACGTTAGCTTGGAACCTATGCCTTTAGTATGCTTTTCAAAAGAACCAATAGAAGCATTCTTAGAAGAATTTGAAGACAAAATTGAATGGCTTACCTCTTCTTCAAGCTGGTACTTGACTAAGGCTTCTTGGGAAACAAAGTGTTGTGTTTCCAACTCATGCATCCTCTTCAAGTTCATATTTGTAATATGAAGTTGCCTCTCCATTTCCTGCAATTTGTCAGCAAGCAATTGCTTCTCTTCCTTCATGGAATTCAGCTATTCTCTAAGTATGCTGCTCTTCCTTCCATCCTCATACATCTCTCTTACCATATCCATCATGGTGGACAACTCTTGCTTCATGTCTTCATCAAAGAATATTGTGAAGAGAGCAGAATTTGAGGACCCACTTGTAGAAGTTGTCATTATGCCAATGAACAAAAAAAAAAAAACTTCAACAAGATAAATAAAGAGCTTATTTAAGCAACCTCTTGCAACAAACCTCTTGTGCTTTGGGTTGCCTTGAGGTCCTTTGGGATAGAAGAATGCCTTCAGCCCTTCTCCTTCTTGTCCTTCTTGGACTGAGCTTTCCCTTTACCTCTGCAAACTCAGAAAATGGCCAGTCTGCAAAACAAGCATACAATCAGCTTCTTGTTGTTCAAACACCTTTCAGACAAGTAGTCTTTGCTCTGTCAATCAAGCATTCTGATATAACCTTCCTTGAAGGTGGGGTTAATCAATCTTAATCTATGATACCACCTAATCTGAAAATGGGGCTCTTAGGCTTCTTGTCTAACTTACAAGAACCTCTCCCACTTCCAAAGCTTGAATATTCCCAGGTCTTTAATGATTAACCAATGTGGATTTAAGAAATGCTTGAAAATATGGGTGCATGCTTGTATTTGTTTTCAACTGATTACTTGCTTTAATTTCTATTGTTATGCTGTAAATTAGTGTGTTGATACTGATGTATAAATACATATAACAGTAAAAAAAAAAGCAGTAGAGATAATGCAGCAATAAAGTAGACACACGAATAGCAATATTAAGTTGGAGTTGACCCACAACTCTTGGGCTACATCTCCGTGAGCTCTAGTTAATTCAACTAGGCTCTCTGGGATTATGGTATTAGTCTTTTTTACAAGCTCTTGGTCCAACTCCTGTTGTTTTACACAAAAACAGTGGGTTCAGACACCATTTAATCCCCTCTGGCTCTTGGCTCTGGCTTCTGGCTCTTTGTTCTGGCTCTTGGATCTAACTCTAGCTCTTTGGCTCTAGCTCTTGGCTCTGGCTTCTGGCTCTTGGTTCTGGCTCTTGGATCTAACTCTGGCTCTTTGGCTCTGGCTCTTGGCTCTGGCTCTTTGGCTCTAGCTTCTTTCTACCTTCTGCAACCTTCAACTCTCTAGCTTTTCACTTGAACTTCAAGTGACCCCAAAGGCTCCCTCAGCTGCTCTTTTTCTTCTGCGCTGCCTCCTTGGCTTCTACGCTGCCTCTTTGGCTTCTATGCTACCTCTTTGGCTTCTTCTTTAGCAGTAAAACCCCAACAACAACCTTCAACAACAACAACAACTCGGCCACCGTCAACAACTCAACAGCCCTCTATCTTTTACATTCATGGCTTAAAAGCCAAATCCTTCTGAAACAGTCATTCTCTGTTTACATAGAGAACGTTGTAAAAACACAGGAAAATTCGTAGAAACACTGTTCCCCAGACTTGAAACATTCATAACTGTGCTTTATAGCACCATCGGGTCTGCTTGGGAATTGCTATCGCATATCGCAATTGGCCTGCCCCTTTGTATTTTACAATACATTAAAACATGCGAAAATACATATAAAACATGGAAAAACCTCGCTTGTCGGACTTGAAATATTATACAGAGCCATTTCGGAACCCTTTATGGTCTGGTTTCATCGGGTCGGGCACATTCCTTCGCTTTTTGTTTATTAAACAAACTATGTGAAATACACATAAAACTTCCTTTTCAACGGACTTCAAAATATATCAAATGTCGTTTACCGCCTCGTCGGGTCCAGCCATCACATCGGGTATATATATATATGTATGTATGTATATCGGCCTCGTTCCACTGTAATGTGCCAACGTGATATTGCGATGCAACTTGTCGTAATCGCATATCGCATAAGCCCGCGGCCTTCCCATATACATGGTTCATGCCAATGCCGATTGTGATTGCCGATCCACCTGTCAGGGCCGATGCGATATGCCGATCGGATCTAGACTGTTGATCGGCCAGATCTGACGGCCCCTGTGCAACCACTGTTCAAGCCTCCAATAGCCTTGTTTTCATGGTTTTCTTCATGTTTTTAAGGCCTGATAATGTTATCAGCTTTCTCCATAACTTCGCCTTTTTCAGTAGTCTTGCCCTTTTGGGAGATTTGGAAGACTTTGAGGGTTTTTAGACCCATTATTCAAGGGATTTTTGCCTCTTTTTCCTTTGAAAAAGGGCAACTTTATTTTATGATAGATTTCCCATCTGAAGTCCGTTTTTCGCCCATTTAAGTTGCGTTGGATTCAGAATGGAGGGATCCCTACAATGAGACTATTTTGAGAGTAGCCTATGATTTTCATTTTCCTCTAATTTACAAAGGATTTGTGCCATTTGGCACCTTTTACCTCTTGCATGAAGGCTTTTAGACTTAGAGGTTTATTCGGGATCCATTTTTGGATCACGCCTTCCAACTAAAAGAACTTTTGGTCTCCAAAAGACTGATATACTGATCTGAACAGTAAATGAGAGTGACTCACCCTCTTCTTTCAGCCTCCCTGTAATTGCCTTTGCATAGTGCCTCTGAACCAAAGTTTTTGACCACTTCCCTTCTCTGGATGGGTTGGTCTTCTTGGGAAGAACTGTCCTCCTCCTTGCCTTCCTGCAAAACTTCTACTGAAATGGTCATAGAAGGTAGATTGAGTTTCTTTGCCTTGATCATTGATCCAAGGTGGCTCAACAAATATGAAGTACATCTGCTCCACAAAACTTTCATTTGTACCTGTTTGACAAGCTGCCAACAACAACTGTTAACAACAACAGGCATACAGACAACAACTGGATGGACTAACTCCTGCTTCAACAAAAGAAACAGATTTCACATCTTGTGAACACCTCCATGTCTTACATCTGCATACAAATGATGGACTAGATAACAAGCCCACAAAACATGCCTTTAAATAGATGACCCTTAAGTCAAGCATGTAGAAAAAGACCATTAGGACTCTTTTTCAAAAGATGAAACACTTCATCATTATCTCCATTTGGAGACCAAGTTAACTTCTTTCAAGTCAACATGGCATCACATGCATGTCAAAGCAATCAACCTTGCAAGTTAATTACACATACATGTTCAAAAACAAGGAAATCATCAACATCCCTGTGCTCATGCATCTCATGCTCATGCATGCATTTCATCCTTCAACTTTCACTTAAGCACACTGTACTTTCGAAGTTGTAATGAAATATAATGTAGATGCATCAATAGACATGCAATCTTAATTGGATAAGAACTCTAACTGTTCCTTACCAATCCCTTTCAAAGGTACTACCCTTGCCTGCACATCAGCATCAACATGTGAATCATTTTGAGACACATCATTCATGGAATCTTCACTTCCATTTCTGCCATCTTCTCTTTCCACTTTCTTCAGCTTTGGTGGAAGCATTGTTGGATTCAGTGTCCAACACTTTGCAGCAAGATGTCCTTGCTTATGGTAGTAAGTGCACTGCATGTGCATCCTCTTGATAGCATGATTTGCCTTGTCCAATGGACCTTTGGCTACTTGCTTCTTTTCCTTCTTCTACTTCCTGTATGCGGCCATTCTCTTCCAACATCTAGAAACATCATGGTTATCCAAACCACAAAAGGAACATGCAACTATTTCCCCATACTTATGTGGAAATTTATCATGCTTTGCAAAATCAAAAGGAATATATTTAGAACCAAATTTATACATGCCTCTTTCACCTTTATTGCCTTCATGAGGAGGTGAAGCAAATGAAGAAGTGGCTCCCTTTGGAACACCATCAAACTCTTCAAGGTTGTTAGAGTCTCCCCAACTCTCTGGTTCAAGTGTGTGCTTCTGAACACCTGCATCCTGCAATTGATGTTTCAAGCTATTGTATTCCTCTTGGATACAACCTTCACACTTCTGAGGTAGAGGACATGAAATGAAACTCCTTCTTGGGACTATTTCAGTGACTTTCATGGCAGTTTTGGAACTATCTCCATAAGACTTTCCATAGCCAAGACCCAAATACTTAGGCCTTTCCTCAACCATTATTGGTTCAACAATACCTTGTGCATGCTTTCCCAAGCCTTTTCCTTCATAGCCCATCTTGGACATTAGCTTGGAACCTATGCCTTTAGTATGCTTTTCAAAAGAACCAATACAAGCATTCATAGAGGAATTTGAAGACAAACTGGAATGGCTTACCTCTTCTTCAAGCTAGTACTTGACTAAGGCTTCTTGGGCAACAAAGGGTTGTGTTTCCAACTCATGCATCCTCTTCAGGTTCATATTTGTAATATGAAGTTGCCTCTCCATTTCCTACAATTTGTCAGCAAGCAATTGCTTCTCTTCCTTCATGGAATTCAGCTGTTCTCTAGTATGCTGCTCTTCCTTCCATCCTCATACATTTCTCTCACCATATCCATCTTGCTTCATGTCTTCATCAAAGAATCTTGTGAAGAGAGCAGAATTTGAGGACCCACCTGTAAAAGTTGTCATTATGCCAATGAACAAAAAATAACTTCAACAAGATAAATAAAGAGCTTATTTAAGCAACCTCTTGCAACAAACCTCTTGTGCTTTGGGTTGCCTTGAGGTCCTTTGGGATAGAATAATGCCTTCATGCCTTCTCCTTCTTGTCCTTCCTGGACTGAGCTTTCCCTTTACCTCTGCAAACTCAGAAAATGGTCAGTCTGCAAAACAAGCATACAATCAGCTTCTTGTTGTTCAAACACATTTCAAACAAGCAGTCTTTGCTCTGTCAATCAAGCATTCTGATATAACCTTCCTTGAAGGTGGGGTTAATCAATCTTAATCTCTGATACCACTTGATCTGAAAATGGGGCTCTTAGGCTTCTTGTCTAACTTACAAGAACCTCTCCCACTTCCAAAGCTTGAATATTCCTAAGTCTTTAATGATTAACCAATGCGGAATTAAGAAATGCTTGAAAATATGGGTGCATGCTTGTATTTGTTTTCAACTGATTACTTGCTTTAATTTTTGTTGTTATGTTGTAAATTAATGTGCTGATACTAATGTATAAATACGTATAACAGTAAAAAAAAGCAGCAGAGATAATGCAGCAATAAAGAAGACACATGAACAACAATATTAATTTGGAGTTCACCCACAACTCTTGGGCTACATCTCCATGAGCTCTAGTTAATTCAACTAGGCTCTTTGGGATTATGGTATTAGTCTTTTTTACAAGCTCTTGGCCCAACTCCTGCTGCTTTACACAAAACAGTGGGTTCAGACACCATTTAATCCCCTCTAGCTCTTGAAGCTTTGGCTCTTGGCTCTGGCTTTTGGATCTTGGTTCTGGCTCTTAGCTCTGACTCTGGCTCTTTGGCTCTGGCTCTCGGCTCTAGCTTCTTTCTGCCTTCTGCAACCTTCAACTCTCTAGATTTTCACTTGAACTTCAAGTGACCCCAAAGACTCCCTCAGCTGCTCTTTTTCTTCTGCGCTTCCTCCTTGGCTTCTACGCTGCCTATTTGGCTTCTACGCTGCCTCTTTGGCTTCTGCTTCAGTAGCAGAACCCCAACAACAACCTTCAACAACAACAGCAACTCAGCCACCATCAACAACTCAGTAGCCCTTTGTCTTTGACATTCATGGCTTAAAAGCCAAATCGGCGCTGTCTGTTGGTTTTCCCTTTCGGGCTCTCTGTCTTCCTGCCATAGTCTATTCAAATCCTGTCTCTGAGTGTTAGCAATCATTACTAAATGCTCTCAGGGATGAATGCCACCTATTTGGTAACAGAAGGGACTATCGGTGCTTGAAATCCTTCTGAAACAGTCGTTCTCTGTTTACATAGAGAATGCTGTAAAATCACGGGAAAATCCACAGAAACACTGTTCCTCTGACTTGAAACATTCATAACTGTTCTTTATAGCACCATCGGGTCCGCTTGGGAATCGCTATCGCATATTGCAATTGGCCTACCCCTTTGTATTTTGCAATACATTAAAACATGTAAAATACATATAAAACATGGAAAAACCCCGCTTGTCAGACTTGAAATATTATACAGAGGCATTTTGGAACCCTTTCGGGTCTGGTTTCATCGGGTCGAGCACATTCCTTTGCTTTTCGTTTATTAAACGAAATATGCGAAATACACATAAACTTCCTTTTCATCGGACTTCAAAATATATCAAATGTCGTTTACCACCCCGTCGGGTCTGGCCATCGCATCGGGCATATATATATATATATATATATATATATATATATATATATATATATATATATATATATATGTATGTATGTATATCGGCCCCGCTCCACTGTAATGTGACGAATCGATATTGTGATGCAACTTGTCGCAATCGCATATCGCATAAGCCTCGCGGCCTTCCCATATACATGGTTCATGCTAACGCCGATTGTGATTGCCAATCCACCTGTCACCGCCGATGCGATATGTCGATCGGATCTGGACTATTGATCGGCCAGATCTGATGGGCCCTGTGCAATCACTGTTCAAGCCTTTGATAGCCTTGTTTTCATGGTTTTCTTCATGTTTTTAAGGCCCAATAGTGTTATCCACCTTCTCCATAACTTCTCCTTTTTCGGTGGTCTTGCCCTTTTGGGAGATTTGGAAGACTTAGAGGGTTTTTAGACCCATTATTCAAGGGAATTTTGCCTCTTTTTCCTTTGAAAAACGACAGCTTCATTTTATGATAGCTTTCCCATCTGAAGTCCATTTTTGCCCATTTAAGTTACGTTGGATTCATAATGGAGGGATCCCTGCAATGAGACTATTTCTGAGAGCAGCCTGCGATTTTCATTTTCCTCTGATTTATAAAGGATTTGTGCCATTTGGCATCTTTTACCTCTTTCATGAAGTCTTTTAGACTTAGAGGTTTATCCAACATCCATTTTTGGATCATATTGTCTCGAATATCCATGGAAAAGAGACCTTGTTCATGATATGGAAAGCACTGACTGAGTTTTTCGAGAACAATAGTGACCACAGGAAGATGGCACTCAAGTACAAGCTTCAAAGTATCAAGATGCCAAAGAATGACACAATTCCATAGTACCTAATAAGTTTTACACAATGTCGTGATGAGATTGGCGAGGTTGATGCTAATGTACCTAAATAAGATTTGGTAGATCTAACCCTTATGGGCCTTCCCAAGAGCTAGCATAGTTATCAAGATTCGGTAAATGGTAGAGAAAAACTACCAAGTTGGGAGCAGTTATGGTTGGATCTAGTGTAGGAAGAAATAAGGCGGAACACCAAATACATGACCTCATCCAAGTGTGAGGATGAGGAGAATTGTGCCTTGGATGGAAAGACAAAGAAAGGGAAATGGAAGAAATCCCAATCCAAAGAGGATTCAAGTCAAGGGGGCAAGAATAAATACTTGTCCAGAATCAAGAGCTTTCCTTGTCATGAATTTAGGCACTATGCAACAAAGTGCCCATGCAAGAAAGAAAGAAAGAAAACAACAGGAGGAGTAGTGGGTGAAGCCTTCACTTCACAGTTCGAACTTGATTTTACCCTCATTTCATGCATGGAAAGCACAATGATGGGTAGTTTGTGGTATCTCGACAATGGTGCCTCATTCCACATGACGAGCAACAAATAACGTTTTAGTGACTTGGAAAAGAAGGATCTTCAGATGCACATTGAGATGGGAGAAGATGGAAGGTATAACGCAACCGGTATTGGTACAATTACTTTTCAGAGGGAGTTTGGCTCCCCTCTCAGGCTTAAGAATGTGATGCTTGTATCGGATCTGAAGAAGAATCTAGTTTCCGTAGCCGTGTTGGAAGACTATGGCTATGATGTGATATTCAACAAAGAGAAGGATTTCCTGAGACACATCACCATGGGACAAGTAAAGTAGATCGGGCTTCAAGTGAAGAATCTCTACAAAATATATGTGGAATACTATGCATCATTGAGCACAAAAGCAGAGAAGGTGCAGAGCCAATATATCGACAAATTATGGCATAAACTTGGTCATTTGCATTATGGCGCTTTGAAGAACATGCAACAGATTTCTACATGATTATCGAAAGGAGCACTCGAGCAGTAGGATACATGCAAATGGTGTACGTTGGGGAAGTAAACAAAATCCACCTTCAATTATCGAGACAATAGGGTGTATGCATTCCTTGAAAGGATCCACTTTGATCTCTGTGGACCTTTCTCAATAGCCTTCACTGCTAAGCACAAGTATTATGTTATATTTGGAGATGATTTCTCATGAAAGTCCTAGATCTACTTCATGTAGAAGAAAGACCAGACATTCTCCAATTTTTTTGAGTTTAAATCACTTGTTGAGAAAGAAACTATTAGGAAAGTGAAGAATCTTAGGAGCGATAACGGTGGTGAGTATGTGTCGAATGAGTTTAAAAAATTATGTGCAAAGGAAGGCATTTGATGGGAGTTGAAAGCCCCTGATAACCCACAATAGAATGGGGTGGCTAAGAGGAAGAACATAAGTATTATGGGAGCAACATGGGCCGAAGCATGCAACATAGCGGTCTATTTGCAGAACAAGGGTCCTCATAAGATTCTTGGCATGAGTACACTAGAGGAAGTGTTTTCATGGAAGAAACCAAATGTGTCACACTTTAGGATCTTTGGATCATCAATTTATTGTCATGTTTCTAAGGAAGCAAGGAAAAAGCTAGAGCCGACAACAGAGTTGGGCATATTTGTGGGGTACATAGACACACCACACAACTATTGTGTGTACTTTCCATCTCTCAGGATGACAGTGGTAAGGAGAGATGTGAAATTTGATGAGGAGAAGGCGATGAGGTGTTCTCTTGAGAGGGAGCTTCAGTTGCAGCCCAATAAGGAGATATTGGCTCCAAAGGAAGAACCTTAGGAAGTTGTGGATCAACCAAAAGAAAAGGAGCAGAGAATGGAGACATCCACTCAAGTGGAGACATCCACTCAAGCATACATCCAAATAACGAAGGAAGTGAACCAGGATTTGGATTTTCTAACTCATTTCCTAGTGATGGAGTGGGACAAAAAGCCCAATGAACATGTCCTTCCACATGTTCTAACTTGCCTTCAAGGCACTCCAACTGCTCATGATTCCTTTTTTGGCCGTGACACAAGGAAGACAACTGGCCCATCATGTGCCATTGGTTATGTTGAAGGTCATTCAAGAAACCAATGACCACGTTCTTGTCCTTGTGTTGGTCATGTCCAAGCCATTACATAAGTAAGGTGACATGTTGAAGCTAGTTATCCTCAGAATCAATCGAAGGGGGCAAATCTATTCTTCCAAGAGATTGAGTATGTTTCTGGTCCATTTCTTCCCCCAAGTCACAATTCTCCAAGTAGTGTTTGAACCTCTGCCCCCATGGCCCTATACTCCTATGAACACTACCACATTGGCACTGCATGGGCCTTGAAATATTGAGCACACACCAACTAACCAAAGCCTAATGTTGTATGTGCCAATTCTGCTGAAATCCCCATTAGAGGAAATTTCAGCCTAAAAGTGGCCTCCTAAGGAAAAATAATAAAATAATAGTTAAAATTATAAAAAAAGAGTTATGAATTTTGGAGGGAAAAGAAGAAAACTATTTTTTTTTTTTAATTGTATTTTTGGCTTATCTCCTCATAGGTTTACTCAAATTTCAAGTGTAGACACTCATTGGATGCGGAATTTAATTTTGCATCCAACGAGTACCCATTATACATACTTTTGAGAAGACCCACATTGATAAAAATTGAAGATACATTAAAAAAGTATCTTATGCATGTTTTCTTAATGTATCTACAGTGTTTATCAACATGGGTCTTCCAAAAAGTATGCATAATGGGTACTCGTTGGATGCATAATTTAATTCCGCATCTAACGAGTGTCTACACTTGAAATTTGAGTAAACCTATAAGGAGATAAGCCAAAAATATAATAAAAAAAAATAGTTTCTCTTCTTTTCCCTCCAAAATATTTACATGTACCTATTTTTAAATTTAAAGGATTTTGATTGGTTTACATATTATGACATGGAAATTACGTGAAAATTTCATGGGCACTTTTAGGCTAAAATTTCCTCTAATGTAAGTTTGACATACGCTCTTAACTCTGGTGCAAGAAGAAGAGTGAAAAACATGGAAACCCACTACCTATGACTTTCTCTCCCTCTACCAACCTTCTAGTTTGAAAGTAACTTCTATTCACACCAAACAGGTAGTGCACCACTTCATCTGCCACCCGCCTTGGTAGAGTGTATTTCCTCTGGGAGCCAAAATTCCACTGCTGAGGCCACTCACTCAGGAAGAAAGGCCTTCGAACCACCATCCTAAGCTCCAGAATACTCCAGAACTCAGCGAGGGGTGGATAATCATGTTGGAAATACTAAGAGGGGGGGTGAATCAGTATTTCTTTTGCAACTGTTGTTTTACTAGTTAAACAAATCTATATTCAGAACACAATATGAACAACAATAATCAATGCTTATATTAATATAATCTTTGTAATAAAATAGATACAATATATAAGTGGTTGCAATTAGTTTCCAAGCTCCAACTCGGACTTTGGTGAGGTTCCAACCTCCGGAACACCAACTCTATTTCGCCAAGACACCAATATTGGACTTAGAAGCACCAACTCCCAAGGACTTCAATCCTTCCATTTCTTGAGACACCAGTCCCAATGAATCCTATCCTTCCTACTTCTAAGGCATCAACCCCAAGGACTCCAATCCTTCTTAATTCTGAGGCGCCAGCCCCAAGGACTCCTATCCTTCTTTCTTCTGAGACACCAGCCCCAAGGACTCCAATCCTACTTACTTCTGAGGCACCAGCCTCAAGGACTCCAATCCTACTTACTTCTGAGGCACCAGCCTCAAGGGTTCTGACCCAATATTGTCAAGGTTCATTTGATAATAATGTTCTGCTCTCAGAAATCTTCTCTACTGAGTTCTGTCTGATTATAGCTTCGCTGCAATCTCTAACCTACAGCATCAATGACAACCAGTATTCTTATGAAGAAGTCTTTACAACTCTGCACACTGCCCACACATAGTCTCCAATATTCTTCTTGCTCTATGATAATGTCTTCACACAGCTTTAGTCAGTCTACTGTTAGCTGCACTAAGATCTACATAAAGAACAACTTCCTGTTCAAGCTTATGTTCTCTATTGGCACCTTCTCCCCTTCGACTGTCTGTTGTCCTGTTGGCCCTTCGACCCTCTTTCTGTTCTGCTGGATCCTCTCGCTGCCTCTGTCTCCTCCAGCTTATTTTCCACAGCATTTTAACAGCCTTCAACAACATTAACAGCTCTAACTCTTCTCTGTTCTCTGTTTTTTCTGTCTTATATGTTCCCCATTCTTCTGTCTCTTGGTTTCCCCTCTTCGCTAGCCCTTTGGCTTCCTCAATGCTCGCTTGCTTCTTCAGCTTCCCAGCTTTTGGTTTCCTCTATCTATTCATGCTCATAGGACACATTAATTCATGAGAGAGGGCCAAATATACAGAGAATACTTATTACAAGTTAAGACTTGTAACAATGCTCCTTTTATCAATAATTACAGGCATACACAGAGACGGCTTTGTTTAACGGACAGCCACGTCCCAATCGCAATCGCAATTGGCTTGATTCAGCCTCCTGAATTATAGTTCAGGCCTCCTGAACTATCAGGAGCGTTATCGTATGCATTTCTGCCTCAAAGGCCCACGCATGAAAAATATCAGAGAGATAATGGTCTTCCCCTTTCAGGACCCAAAAACCCTTCAAAATGTTAAAACTGCGATCTTCCACCTTTTACACAGTTATATGGCTTTTACAACAGATCCAGATCTGACTGATCGGATGATCAGGATCCAATCGTAGTATCGGCAATCGACATCACAAGGCTTTCAACTATCGTCGCTTTTCCTTTGGTCCGATGTGATATCGCTGGTCGCTATCGGCGATCCGCAATAGTCGCTTCAATATATATATATATATATATATATATATATCTATATATATATATATATATATATATATATATATATATATATATATATATATATATATATGTATGTATATAGATATATATATATATACATATATATATATATACATATATATATATACATATATATATATATATATATATATACATATATATATATCTATATACATACATATATATATATATATATATATATATATATATATATATATATATATATATATATATATATACACACACATATATATATACATATATACATATATATATATATACATATATATATATATCCCGCTCTGATATGCCGATGCGATACAAATCGGCGATCGCAAGTCATAAGGGTTTGGGCCACTCCACTTAAGCGATGCGATAACACCGCCGGATGCGACATAACAATAGGGTGTGATTAAATAGGACCATCAGGTCCACATACTTTATCGCAATCAGAGGTTTTAATGTGGCATGGCCTTTACCACTCGCGATACATAATCCCGACGCGGCGAACGCGATATTAAATTGCAACGTATTGCAATGGTCCCATGGGTCTGCGAATATATTATTGCAATCAGAGGTTTCGGGGGTGACACTTAATAGAACCCGCCGATATAATATACTGCTCTGCCTCCGATAGTGTATTTGTAATATATATGCTTTAGCCTCCGTTTGTACCTCCGATAGTGTTAAGCACATATATGTATGGTTTTTGCCGCCATATGTATGTTTATGCCACGGATAGTGTTAAAGCATATATATATGGTTTTTTGGCCTCCGTTTGCGTTAAATGCATATATCCATGGTTTTCTCCTTCGATTATGTATTCTGCGCATACAATATAAACTCTGCCTTTTCCGCTCCATTAGTGTATTTGCATATGTGTCTAAGTCTTCCACCTCCGATAGTGCATTTGCTAGCATATAACTCTTTTGTGGCCTATATAGCTCCTGATGGCTCCCAATAGCTTTGTCTACTTCCTCCATGGCTTTGATAGCTCTGTTTGCTACTTCCCATGGCTCTGTTTACTCCCTCCAATGGCTCCCTCCGATGGCTCCCTCCGATGGCTCTATTTATATATTGCTCCATTGGCTTTATTTGTTCCTCTGTTGCTCCGATGGCTGTTTGCGTCCTCTGTTTGCTCCTGTAGTTCTGATACCTCTGTTTTGGCATATATATATTATATATATGGCTCCTCCTGTTGGTTCTTCGTGGGCATGTATTACATGCATCACTCCTTCGATATGGCTCCTCTTACTCTGATATGCCTCCTTGCTATATGGTTCCTCCTATAACTCTTTTGTTCCAATGTGGCTCCTCTGGCTTGGCAGTGTCTTTCAAAGACCTCCTTGCATATATGAATGCCTCTCTTGCTCTAATATCCTGTAATATGCTTTGATATGCCTCCTCTAGTAACTCCTCTTGCTTATGGCTTGGCTATCCTGATGGCCTTGCTCCTGTCTCTTCATGGATCTGTTCTACTTCCCCTTGGCTCCATATCATCATCTAATATCTAGAATATTTCCATATTGACATCAATGACAACCTAGGTCAACAATCTCCCCCTTTTTTATTGATGGCAATATTCTTCTTCTCTCCCCCTTTGACATCAATGGCAAAGGAGTGCTCTGGGACTCCCCCTATCAACCTGCTTCTGTTCTTCATGAATGGTAGATCTTCATGGGTTTGTGACTCCCTCTGTCATAGTGCTCTTCTTCTTTTTACTCAAGATATAAGGATTGATGCTTTATCATCAATTTGCACATTATTCCCTCTTCATGTCTCAAAACTACTTTATCATGGCTTCAACAATGCTTAAAGATGCTCTACTTTAATTATTTCATTTAGATTGCAAATGGCCATACACCAAGTGTCCAAGTCCAGGCTTTTATGCTTCAATTCATATTGTTGTCTTCATAGGTAGAATTGAGAGACCTTCATAGTCCGAATCAGGAGAAAACTGCCACCGAGATTGTCTATCTTGCTGTCTTTCTTCAGATCTAAGTTCCTTTGTGTCACTATGCTTCTCCTTGAGTGACTGCCATCCAGTATTCAACTTCACTGCATTTGGATGAAAAGGTGAAAGGTTGTGCCTTGTTGTTGCTATATTTTCTCAGTAATCTGTATCAGCTTAAGTTATATTTGACTGCACAACATTCTCCTTTCTATGAGCCATATTTTCCTTGTGTTCTTGTACAGGTCTCTACATGTTATTTCTGCTAGCAGATTTAGATATACAATATGTGATTATCTTTTAAAAAACATTATGTTGATTTGCATCTATTTGCAATGCTTCAGTTTGTTATATGCTACCAGCTGATCTTACTTCAAACTCCATTCCAGATGTATCTGTTTGTTTGAAGACTGCCTCTATTAGTGTCCAGAATTTATTTGTTCTCTCATTAAATCCCTGAGTTAAGACATAAAATTATGTGATAACAACACCATAGTTGTTTGCCCTATTTTCTCTAGCATTAGATGACTTTCTCTGTTGCTTCAAATACTACTTAGTGATTAAGTGGAAAGCATCTTTAACAACAGTCCAAAGAATGGTTACAGGATCATATTCTTCAATGGAGTACCCCTGAGAAATGATCTTTATCAAAGAATGACTGTTAATATAGTTCAGCAAGGATTTCATAAGGACCCTTTCACTAATAGTTTCAACAATAATGATCAAGAATTACAGGCTCCCCCTAACTGTATGCATCATCTCCTTTTGGCAAAGTCTTCTCATAAAATGCTTAGATTGTCAAAATTCAGGCCAATGACATATGCTGTTGGCTGGAGAGCTCAAGGGACTTTCGGATTGTATTTCCTTCCTTCTCCATACTTGTGTAACTTTCTTCTTTTGCATCGTTCTAGCTTGTGTAAGAGCCCAAGTTAAGTTACAATCACGTGCCATATGACCAATGTTGTGACACTTGAAGCATGCTATACTGTTCACGAATAAGAATTCATGATTTCTTCCTGCAAAATTGTTTCTTGGAGATTGTTGGGGACTATAATATCTATCTCTATGAGATGATTAGGGACCATAACATCTATCTTTATGATATGCTTTACAGTCTTTTGCCATGTGACCAATTTTTGTACAAGAATAACAATAACCAAAAAATGAACTTTGGTACCTGGGAGAAGGAGGTTTCCTTGATGTACTTCTGAAACCTTTCTGTCTTGAGGTCCTTTGATGATAACCATTGCCTCTCGCCTCTTTGACATCATCTATATTTCTTCTTGGAGCAGGATTTATTCTATTGTAGCCTTGATTTTTCTCCTTGCCTTTGCTGGAACTGGGAGCATCACCATTTCTTTCTGGCTTCTTCACATCTCTTTTGTTTAAAGCATTTTCATTCTTGTTTGAGGATTCACCTGCATACCCGAGACCTGATTTATCAGATGGAAATTTGTGATAGCTGAGCATGTCATCCAAGGCTTGAGAGCTCTTCAAGATTTTGTTCATCCCTTCAACCTTTGTTCTGAGGAAGACAATCTCTTCTTCTAATCTTTCACATTCATTATTCTTCTTAGCAAGTTGTTTCTCAGCTTCTTCCTTGATACAAGTAGCTTCATCTGCTTCTAGTTTAAGGGAGATGATATCCAACTTTATTTGGAAGATTTCTTCATTCTTTGCTTGACTGCTCTCCATTTATTCCTTGATCCTTGTAGCTTTACATGTTTCAGCGTTGAGAAGCTTGATGTTAGATTCTAATTTGAATATTTCTTCATCCTTTGCTTTCAGCTGATAGATCATGGTGTTTCTTTCCTTTCCTGCTTCATCAACCTATCCTTCTATGACTTCCAATGCTTCCATGGTCTTTTCAGCTTCTTGTGCTTGTTTCCTTGCTTCTTGTAGTTGAGACTTGAGGGAGGAGACCTCTACCTTGTACTGACCAATCTCTTCTTCAAGTTTGTTCAAGCTCTTGTGCCTTTGTTCACCAGCTAGTGCTATCTTCTTAAGTTCCTTATTTTCCTTTTTCAGATTGTTAATCTCTTTGATGGCAGCCATAAGTTGAGCGAGGAGATCTTCTACAAAGTCTTTTTCATTCTCTTCATCTTCTAGGTCGATTTTTAGCCTTGATGGCATCATTCTCATGTTTAGCTTCTAAGATGGGTTTTGGATTTCCTTCTTGATTTCCATCATCTTCTTGACTGATGATCATGGTCAATGCTCCTTTTGAGTGAATACCATGAAGTTTGTCCCATATGCCCTTTGCTGATGGATCTTTTCCTAGATTGTTCTTTTTAGAATCAGGTATCCCATTCAAGATTTCCTTTACTACTTTTGCATTGTACTCCCTGGATTCTCTATCCATCCTACTATCATTAATCATTGATTTTCAGATTTCAATGCCTTGAGTCTGTAAGAAATTCCTCATTCTTGCTTCCCATATATTAAAGTTCCCATTGAGCCTTGGAGCCTCCTCAAATTGATTGTCTTCTATTTTAGTAGTAGAGGGAGACACATCCTTAGGAGGATTGGAGACTTTCTTTCTTGACTTCACCATTTGTGTTCTAAAGGGTCAACCTTCAAGCTGTTAAGCTTTGAATGAAGGTACCTGCTCTGACACCAACTGTTGGAAATACTGAGGGGGGGTTGAACCAGTATTTCT
Source organism: Pinus tabuliformis (assembly GCA_031772625.1). Taxonomy (NCBI): domain Eukaryota; kingdom Viridiplantae; phylum Streptophyta; class Pinopsida; order Pinales; family Pinaceae; genus Pinus; species Pinus tabuliformis. Next base: position 1,556,589,952 of record CM062819.1, read on the forward strand.
TTTTCAACTATTGTTTTACCAATTAAACAAATTTATATTCAGAACACAAGATGAACAACAATAATCAATGATTTTATTAATATAATCTTTGCAGCAAAATATATACAATATATAAGTGGTTGTAATCAGTTGCTAAGCTCCAACTCAGACTTTGGTGAGGCTCCAACCTCCAGAGCACCAACTCTATTTCGCTAAGACACCAATCTTGGACTTAGAAGCACCAACTCCCAAGGACTTCAATCCTTCCATTTCCTGAGACACCAGTCCCAAAGACTCCTATCCTTCCTACTTCTGAGGCATCAACCCCCAGGACTCCAATCCTTTTTACTTCTAAGGCATCAACCCCAAGGATTCCAATCCTTCTTACTTCTGAGGCACTAGCCCCAAGGACTCCTATCCTTCTTGCTTCTGAGACACCTGCCCCAAGGACTCCAATCCTTCTTACTTTTGAGGCACCAGCCTCAAGGGTTCTGACCCAATATTGTCAAGGTTCATTTGATAATAATGTTCTGCTCTCAGAACTCTTCTCTACTAAGTTCTGTCTAATTATAGCTTCACTGCAGTCTCCAAGCTATAACATCAATGACAACTAGTATTCTTATGAAGAAGTCTTTACAACTCTGCACACTGCCCACACATAGTCTCCAATAGCCTTCTTGCTCTCTAATAATGTCTTCACACAACTTTAGTTAGTCTACTGTTAGCTGCACTAAGCTTTGCATAAAGAACAACTTCTTGTTCAAGCTTATGTTCTCTGCTGGCACCTTCTCCCCTTCGACTGTCTGTTGTCCTGTTGGCCCTTCGGCCCTCTTTCTGTTATACTGGATCCTCTCGCTGCCTCTGTCTCCTCCAGCTTATTTTCCACAGCATTTTAACAACCTTCAACAACATTAACAGCCCTAACTCTTCTCTGTTCTCTTTTTTTTCTGTCTTATATGTTCCCCATTCTTCTGTCTCTCAGTTTCCCCTCTTCGCTGGCCCTTTGGCTTCCTCAACGCTCGCTTGCTTCTTCAGCTTCCCATCTTTCAGTTTCCTTTGTCTATTCGTGCTCACAGGACACGTTAAGTCATGAGAGAGGGCTAAATATATAGAGAATACTTATTACAAGTTAAAACCTGTAACAACGCTCCTTTTATCAATAATTACAGAAATACACAGAGACGGCTTTGTTTAACAGACAACCATGTTCCAATTGCAATTGCAATTAGCTTGATTAAGCCTCCTAAACTATCGGAAGCGTTATCGTATGCATTTTTGTCTCAAAGGCCCACGCACGGCAAATATTAGAGAGATAATGGTATTCCCCTTTCGGGACCCAAAAACCCTTCAAAATGTTAAAACTGCAATCTTCCACCTTTTACACAGTTATATGGCTTTTACAGCAGATGCAAGTCTGACCGATCGAACAGTCAAGATCTAATCGTAGTATCGACAATCGGCATCACAAGGCTCTCAACTATCGACGCTTTTCCTTTGGTCCGATGCGATATCGGTGATCCGCAATAGTCGCTTCAATATATATATATATATATATATATATATATATATATATATATCCCACTTCGATATGCCGATGCGATACAAATTGGCGATCGCAAGTCGTAAGGGTTTGGGCCGCTCCACTTAAGCGATGTGATAACACCGCTGGATGCGACATAACAATAGGGTGCGATTAAATAGGACCATCGGGTCCACATACTTTATTGCAATCGGAGGTTTTAATGTGGCAGGGCCTTTACCACTCGTGATACATAATCCCAACGTGGCGGACGCGATATTAAATTGCAACGTATTGCAATGGTCCCATGGGTCCACACATATATTATTGTAATTGGAGGTTTCGTGGGTGACACTTAATAGAACCCGCCGATATAATATACTGCTCTGCCTCCAATAGTGTATTTGTAATATATATGCTTTGGCCTCTGTCTGTGCCTCCAATAGTGTTAAGTGCATATATGTATGGTTTTTGCCGCTATATGTATGTTTATGCCGCGGATAGAGTTAAAGCATATATATATGGTTTTTTGGCCTCTGTTTGCGTTAAATGCATATATATATGGTTTTCTCCTCCGATAATGTATTCTGTGCATACAATATAAACTCTGCCTTTTCCACTCCGTTAGTGTATTTGCATATGTGTCTAAGTCTTCTGCCTCCGATAGTGCATTTGCTAGCATATAACTCTTTTGTGGCCTATACGGCTCCCGATGGCTCCCAATAGCTTTGTCTGCTTCCTCTGTGGCTCCGATAGCTCTGTTTGTTGCCTCCCATGGCTTTGTTTGCTCCCCTCAATGACTCTGTTTATATATTGCTCTGCTGGCTTTGTTTATTCCTTTGTTGCTCCGATGGTTGCTTGCATCCTCTATTTGCTCTTGTAGTTCTGATAACTCTGTTTTGGCATATGTATATTATATATATGGCTCCTCCTATTGGTTCTTTGTGGGCATGTATTACATGCAGCACTCCTCCGATATGGCTCCTCTTGCTCTGATATGCCTCCTTGCTATATGGTTCCTCCTGTAACTCTTTTGTTCCAATGTGGCTTCTCTGGCTTGGCAATGTCTTTCAAAGACCTCCTTGCATATATGAATGCTTCTCTTGCTCTGATATCCTATAATATGCTTTAATATGCCTCCTCTGGTAACTCCTCTTGCTTATGGCTTGGCTATCCTGATGGGCTTGCTCCTGTGTCTTCATGGATCTATTTCGCTTCCCCTTGGCTCCATATCATCATCTAATATCTAGAATATTGCCGTATTGACATCAATGATAACCTAGGTCAACAAATCACAGATAGTGACGACCCAAACCCACCAATTTTTAACCAAAATATAGAAAATGTCACAATGCAGATAAGTTTTGAAGTTGTTTGGGAGAGCCCCTCAAAAATATCTGCAAGAAACTATATTAGATGCCCCCCAAGAAAAGCCACCACCAAGCTCAATACCCTTTACTAGAAAGCCAAACACTAATATGCAGATGGGTTCCTTCCCTCTCGTCGTCAAACTTATCCAATTAGCATCTACAGACCTATCGTGAATTGCCAAGAACTAGCCAACTGGCCCAAGATATAAATAAGCATACCAACAAAATGAGAGAACATGAAACAACCTTGAAACTTGGACTAAGAATTTTACCAAAGGATTGAAGCTTGGTATGTTCCCCAATAGTGTTGCATTGTCTTCCAAGCCCAGTTGTTTCCACTCCAACCTAACCATGAAGACACAACATAATGACTGAGAAGGCCACCTCGAACTTGGGTCCCAAATCCTCTCTCTGAACTTTCGCGTGGAATTAATGGTGGCACAAGAGCTAGTTGGAACTCCTTCCCCATTGTCACAACTTGAAGGGACAAGGATGGGGAAGCCAGAATGCCACCCTGCGCACCCAAAGAACCAATTTTGTGCACCACCTTACCTCTCATAACCTCGCACAACCAACAATGTTCTGGAAGACCAAAGTTATGAGTTATACCTCTTACATTCGCTAGAGATATTGCACGCTCTTTCCATAAAAAAACATACATGACATGCTTCATTAATTCGTATACCACATAGACAGAAATGTTAATGGCCCAACCTACCCACCCTTCATTATCTTTTATTTTCACCCCATTAGGGAATACGAATCAATAAAATTACAAACAACTAACATTTCATAAAATAAAAGCTCCCATATTTTAATAAACATTTATTATCAAATATTTATTAATAATTAAAAAATAATATTAAAAATGTTTTTGCTCCCCTATTTTTTAATATCAAACATTTATAAATAATTAAAAAATAATATTAAAATTGTTTTTAATACCATAAAATTAAAAAAAATATAATATATAAATAATTAAAAAATAATATTAAAATTGTTTTTAATACCATAAAATTAAAAAAAATATAATATATATGAAATAATGTTAAAATTTAAAATTAGTCTAGTCATATAAGTAGAAATTAGAAAAAGTCATAATTTTATTTTCCCCGCCATGTTTTGGAATCGTCCTATTTTCAGTACGAGAGTAGACCCCTTCTCATGACTTTTGTGTACACTCCCTCAATATGTAGTGTACCATTATTATTGATATTAAACTTTTTCTCATCATTTTTGTATTTTTATATGTATTATTATTGTGTTCAGAAATGTTTTAATATGAGGGAGATGTTGTCACGTAATATTATATTTAAAAATAATAAAATAATAGTTATATTAACAAATCAAAAAATAGTAATAACAATTCGTTTGGGGTAGCTTAATTGGCAATGGTTTTCCAAATGAAGTCTCACTAAACTAAAAATCTTGGGTTCAAATCTTGTGCTATCTCCCCAATTGGAGTGAGAAGTTAGACATGATGAAGATGTAGTCCTACCAAGCTTACAAAAACAAAATAGTAATAACAAAAAAATGAATGTCAACCATAAATAAAATACTTGAAAAAAAATAAAAAAAATTGAAAAAAAAAATAATTTTATATCAATTTTATATAAAAATAAAATAATTGAGAGGATAAAGCATAGCTTTTTCCCATCATGTATATTATCTTGAATTTTTCTGCTTGTTTTTGTTTATCATTTCGTCTCTGACTTGATGATGTGGCTAAATCAATTTTATATAAAAATAAAATAATTGAAAAAAAAAAAAAATTTATATCAATTTTATAAATAAAAAAAAAATTGAGGGGAGAAAGCATAGCTTTTTCCCATCATATATATTATCTTGAATTTTTCTGCTTGTTTTTGTTTATCATTTGGTCTCTGACTTGATATTCAAACATGTAATTTTGTTTTCATTAAAATAATTGAAAAAAAAAATTCTTTTTAGTATAGGGGAGAAATGTAATTTCTTCACTACTTAATATGGAGTTCACAAAAAATCATATTATTAATATCACTAATAATACTTGATGTGTAATTCATTTTATGTTTAGTTTACATATATTTAAAACAAAAATCTATTAATAACATTTTTTATTATTATTGTTATTTATAAGTAAAATATTTAGATGTCCATACTAAATAACATAATTTTATACAAATTTACATCCATTTTATCTTTGGATCTACTAAACATAAAAAAGATCAAATCTGCAAACCTCTTTTAAAGTGAAAAAAGATTTGATCTCTATATATTTAATAGATTTAAAATTAAAATGAATTTAAACCAGTAAAAAATATCTAATATAATAAAAAATAAAAAATAAAATATCAAATATTATTATTTTTTAATATTTATATGTATATATAAGTTGAATATGAAGTTATATTTTAGAATTTTTATTATTTTTTTATATCTATCAATTTTTTTTTAAATTCTTATATATAAATAAACGTGTTATGCTATCAGAATAAATTTATTTTAACGTTATATTTATTCTATTATGAAATAACTTAAATAAATAAAAAATGAACTGCAAATTTTTATATTAAAAATATCTTAAATTTTTAATGACAAAATTATGTTTTAATAAAAGTCGACAAATTAACGAGGGGGAAAAACTATGAATGGCAATAGATAAATCCTCACAGACTTGTGTTTAAGTCACCATTAATGTAATTTAATTAAAAAGCAACTTAAAAAAATGGAGAAAGAGGAACTGATTAACAAATTCACTAGGAGAAAGACAAATTGATTAACAAATTCACTTAGCTTATAATGTTTTCTTATCCCATGCATATTATTTTATATATATTAAATTTATTATTATTATAATTTATAATATATATATGTAATTTTTTAATATTATATTTTGAAATATATATATCATGAGTTTTGTTTAGTAAACTTTTAACATATTATGTGTGTTTGTGGTATATTAAATAATATTTTTAATTTGACTACATGTTGGAAAATACTTTTAAAAATTACATTAATTAACCCCCTTACCAATATTAACCCAATACACCTTATCGATTTAAAAAACTTACTTTCACTAGATATAAGGATCTATTTTTTCATTAATATTTTTTATACCTTTTTATATTTTTTTATTAACTTTGAGCTCCATTTTTTATACCTGCCAATATAAAACCCTTTACCCTTTATTATATAATCAATATATTATATCATTTTTTTCTCAATATATATCACCCAATATGAACACATTTGATATGGTATTGCTACCTAGTGAAACCTCCCTCATATATATATATATATATATATATATATATATATATATATATATATAGACTTGACCCATAAAGTATTTGAACCTTAAATCTTATAGTTTACATAATACCTCATAACAATGTAATCACCAATTGAAACTTATATTCATCATACTTCATACTTGATATTAATAGCTCTTTTACAAAATGCATAAAATCCACACTAGTATAGACTATCGAAAATCCTTTACAAAAGGTTATTTTATTTCCATAAATAGTAAACTTTAGATTTTGAATCATTTCTAAAAGAATATTTTATACCATTATTATATATTTTTATTATTATGTGGGTGAACAAAACTACAAACAAGTAACATTTAATAAAATAAAAACTCCCATATTGATCAATTACAAATAAAATACATCATATACAATAGTGACACTTCTGGCACAGTGCGCCATATACTAATAGCAACATCACTAAGATGTATGAGATTGAGAATATGAAATGAGCCATAGAGGAACAAGAGAAACATTTACAAAAGAGAATCCTCCAAATTAGTGTTGGTCCTCCGAGTTACCTTTCTTTCTTTTTTCGAAATTGTGCCCCAACCTTCCAAAGGTTGGTTTAGTAAGGTAATATGAAGATTATCCTTGCATGTAGAAGAAGAATCATTGTCATAGTTCGAAGAACTCGACTCATGAGTTTGCTTCAGTGCACCTAAAGAGGCATTATTAACTATTTCTATGATTTCCGAACATGGTTGACACGAGGGTCCACAAAAGACTTTTGGGGATTTGAAGTATAGAACTTGTCCATTGAATGCATTTCATCATCAAATCCATCATCATCCTTGTCTGAAACAAAGGAAGCTTCATCCTCCATGAGAGGTGGGGCGCAAGGCTTCCAACTTTTAGCTTTGGAATTTCAAGAGTTCCTCTTCTAGCAAGATTTGAACAGAGGGAATGAATTCTATGTATGGCCTATTTGTTGACAGAAGTGACAATGAAAAATAGTATTTTGATTGTCCAGGGCCCAGGTCTAGTGAAATCACCTAATTTTAAGTTGATTTGGTTTAGTAATCCTTTACTGATATTGATTTCAACACATATTATTCCATAGGTGTATACGCCAACCTACCCATGAGAAGAATCAATTGCAAGGAAACAACCCAAGGTATTTCTAGTGCCCTAAAAGACTGAGAAGTTCCATAGGTCAACATGTAGATTAGGAAGTCGAACCCATATTAGCAGTGTGGTAATGACTATTGTAGAAGGGTTAAAATATAGAAACCAAGGGGTTAGAAATAGTCCGACATTGCCTAGTCCCACGACCCTTTCGATAAAACTTTCTAGTAGTCTTCTTGTTCAACAAAAGCCACAATGTAGAAAACTTTGGAGCATAAAACGACCTTGCAATATTTGGTCAATAAAGAATGGATCCATTGGTAAAGATCAGCCAAGTGGGGCCATAAACCATTACTAAAGATTAGGGTTGACTATGTATAGATCTGATGGAGATTCTCAAGAGTAGGGCGAGAGATTTCCACAGAGGGAAATTCCTCATAATTTTCAACCATGAACGACCTAGTATTCATTTGGAACTGAGTTTCTTGAGGTGAGGGTTGTGAATGCATGGAATATTTATAAGAAAAGGCCCGATATGGAGAAGGCTTTACCCCATTCCCCCATGTAAATGAAGGACCATACAATTAGTGGTATATTTTTCAATATTATAGACTAAAAGAGGGGAGGAATCGTCAAGTTACATACCTTCAAAAAGTAATCATTATATGCTTGAGGGAATACCCACCTAGACCTCAAAAGAAAGCTTGAGGTGCCATACCAAATATGTGGAGCACACCTCAAGAAGCATCGAATTCCCAGAGAGAAATTTGATAAAGATATGAGAAGTATAAGCATGCCTTCCCTTCACATCTATCTACATGTTCTCTGTCTGAAACATACATTTTCCCTTCACATCTACCTGCATGCTCTCCACATCATTATCCTCATCATTATTGAACAATTTCATACACATGAAAAACTGGTTATGCAGCCATGAATTCTCATGTTCCGCATCGAGTCGATTGGCCTATTTTTGTTGAAGCTACAACTCTTTCTCTAGAGCGTACACTTCTTCATTACAGTCATAGGCTTCAACAACAACTTTCACTCTAAATCTAATCCTATGAGGTGATTTCTAGCATCTACTATTGGGAAATGGGGGTCGATAGAGATTCAGTCCCCCGAGAATCGAACAATGGGCAGAACAAGCCACAACTTTTCCTATGTGCCCTGGAAGTGTTCTACAACAAACCAGATCTATGAAGATGAAGTTGGTCAGGGTCCTTCCATTACTGCTGACATACATTGCAATGTCTCTATTCAAAAATAGAAGGAACTTAGCCTTTATCCATTCTCTAAGAGTGTTAACCCTTTTTTTCAGTAAAAAAAAAATGCCTTTTTTAATATTAGTAAAGAAAGCACAATTACATGATTCTGTCCCAGGATATAATACCAAACTTAACAACAAAAAACCCAAACAGAAAGTAAAAACATAAACTAACTGCTGTGCTATCATCCATTGAAAGTTCATCCAATGTTCAGAAGATCTTAGATACAAAAAGACAAGGAAGAAAAAATCAAGTAACATATGCTAGTCTTATCTATGAGATGAGAATAGTGCCAAAGTCATATATGGAGTCTCAGTTGTATACAACATAATGTATGACTCTAGGAGATGATGAAATGCCTCTTTTGGAGAGTAAGTCAACGATGAGGTTCTGCTCCCTATATATATGATTGAAATCAATGTGCTAAAATGCATTAATCAGGATACGAATGCGCTTCATCCAATAGGTCAAAAGATGAGGTTGGAAACATGAAAATCCCTTTATCCAATCAATGCATCCTTTAGAGTCCCCAAAAATATGTAGATTGGAAATGTTGAGCCAACTAGAAGTGAATAGCAGCCCCCATAGTGCGATGATTTCTGCTCTGTTGTTGGAACTGGAACCACCCTCCCACCAAAAGTGATAAAACTTGTCAGGTTCAGTAGCAATGAGTACACCACATCCACACAATCCATATTTACATGCCCCATTGAAGAATCCCACCGGATATTCATTCCAGATGTCTTGCAATATGAATTGTCTAGTTTTTTTAATTTGCTTCATGGGTCTTGTCTCAGAAAATTGAGAAACAATCCCTAGAACAGTGTATCTAATATCAATTTTCTTATCTTAAAAAATGATAAGGTTCCTGTAGTGCCATATGCCCCAAATGATGAAAAAAGGTAGAGTACCAAATACTTGTTGTCACTGAAACCAATGCTTAAAACATGCCAACAGTGTAATATGCTTCTAATCCTCCATAATCTGAAATACACTAAGGACCGAAAACCAAATTTATGTGGAAACCAAACAGTTCATGAAGAGATGTTCAACATCTTTTGAATTTTTCTTACACAACATGAAGATACTAGGACCAATGAAACCCCTACGAACTAAATTCTTCCAAGTGAGAACTTTGTCGTTCAAGACAAGCATCCAAAACCTTTAATCTTCAATGGGAATTTCCATTTCCAGGATTTGTGGTACAAGGATAGCTCCACAAAAGGATTAGTTGGGATGGAAATGGACCTATAAATGTCGTTGGTCGCAATCAGGTTCTTATGGACTTGTCCAACACATCTCATCTTATCTATCTTATCTGAAATAAAAATGCCTACAACCTTAATCTGTCTAATATAAAGAGTCCATTCAGTAGCCAGAAGACTCGATAGATCAATGTCTTCTGCCCAGAGCCAAGTCTGAAGATATGGAGAGTGAGCTCGAAAAGAAACAATATGAGATAGAAGATAAATACGTTTGTCGTGCAAGTGTTGTAAGAGAGGAACAAATAGCATACGAAACCCTTGGGAACCACCTATAGTGTCTAACTCAACCTTGATCCTACTGCCATTGTTGACCTCCCAGCGGAGCCCCGCAAATATTCAATGCCTTTGTGTCATCATACTATGCCATATAAATGAAGTTGAGAGAGGGATTTTAGCACCACCTTTAATCCAGACTTCAAAGTCCTGATAGCCCAAATATTTACCTTTGATGATCTGAGACCATATACCCCTACCCGACAATCCTCTCCACAAAATTTTGCATATGAGAGCCCTATTAAAAGATAAGGTGTCTAGGATCCCCCATCCCCCATGTTCAACAACTTTAGATAAAAGAGATAGTCTAGCCAAATGAATCTTACATGATTGCTCTTTACCGGACTAGAGAAATCTAGCTAGAATTGCATCAATTTTATGTATGATCTCCAATGGCAGCATATAGAGATGCATCCAATATACAGATAAAGACTGAAGTACAACTTTGATAAGAATGAGCCTACCCCTAATGGAGAGCCACCTGAAAGTCCAATTTTTTAATTTGAGATCGATTTTTTTATGATCCAGCTCTAGTCAGCGATTTTGTATAGATTCGGTTTAATTTGGAAGCCCAAATATTGAAAGCCAGAGTCCACAGTTCGTGAAGAAATCCAAAATAAACCACAAATATGTTCGATCACATCCCCAGACACTTGTGAAGAAATCACTTCAGATTTGTGTGAGTTATTGATAAGTCCCGAAGCAGATCCGAAAGTATTTAAAATATGATGAAATTGCAACCATTCAGTGATAAAAGACTCTCCACCAAGCAGGAGGTCATCAACAAAAATCAAATGTGTAATACAGATCTGTCTAGTCATAGTGATGCCCTTGATCAAGCCTCTGTCCCTGGAGTCCGAGATTTTCCTACTGAGAGATTCCATAATAAGAATAAACATAATTGGGGATAAATCACATCCTTCCCTTAATCCTCGATGTGCTTTGAAAAAATCAGTAGGGAGGCCATTTATAATCACAGCAAAATTGGCAGAAGATACACAAGCTAAAATCCAGTTAGCATTGTGGATATTAAGACCAATTTTATAGAGAATCAGTGTAAGAAATTCCCAGTCGACACTATCGAAAGCATTGGTAATGTCAATCTTCATTAGGCAAGCTTTATGTCTCTTGACCTTAATAGTTTGTAAAACTTCCTACGCTATAGCCACCGAGTCTTGAATCTGACGCCCCTTTATAAATCCAAACTACTTCGGTGATATATGATCTGTAAGGAGAGATTTAAGCCTGATAACAATAAATTTAGAAATCCGGCCATGTTTTGCAATCATCCTATTTTCATTACGGTCATTATCTAGAGTAAACCCCTTATGAATTTCATGTACACTCCCTCAATATTCGTTATTCGTTATGGATACAAATTATCCAATATAATAAATAAAAAAGATAAGATTGTATATAAATTTGATATGAAATTTATGTTTTAGGGGTTTTATTATTTTTTTATATTTGTTTAAATAATTTTTTTTAATAGACAAATATATATTTCTATTTTGGCCCCAGGTGGATGGGGTGTTGTTGACTTTATTTTTGATTTTTGATTTATTTAAATAAATGGATAGGATTTAATGTGGGAGAATATAACTAGAATATGTTTTGTCTGACGTCTCACATCGATGACTGTGGCATGAGGGAGAGTGAAGCGGTTGTGAAATGTTATTTTTGAGCCGAGAGGCTTATTGTGGCACGAGGGAGAGCGAAGCAGTTGTGAAATGTTATTTTTTAGCCGAGAGGCTCATTCCACAACTCGGTATGAGGGGATGTGTAAGTTTTTCCGTTCCTCCGTGCCCCTTTAAAATTAAAATTAAAATTAAAAATTATGTTCTAAATATAAAAATAATGTCGGTTATAATTAAGAAAATGAATATGCTTTAAAGTAATTAGAAGTAAAAAAATGTGTGAATGAGAGGTTTAAATCTTATACTTTTCAAAAATATTTCAACAAGAAATTTAAATAAACTATTTGAAGATCTATGTTAACTAATTTATCTGGATATCAACTTCATATATATCTATATATAGAAAAAAAATTATGGTTAAATTTTTTATTTGGTGCTATATATACTCTATTTATCATTCAAAAATACATTTTAAATGACGCAAAATAACACATTGTATTTTGCACTCTAAAAAATTTTGCAGGTGAAGAAATTTGATCTCTGTCGACGCATGTTAGATCCGTACTTAAAATGGATCTATGCTAGTTATAAATAATTTGTAGTCGAAGTTATTTCAAATGAAGCGCAATGCCAGCTACACTCCATTTGAAACCTAGTAGTTACTGCTGATGTGAAACAATCACAGACTGGGAATGCCTAGAATCTTGATGCCAATGAAGCCAAGTCAAGGATGCTTCAATGAAACACGCAAACAAACACGTAATATGACTTGAATATTCCACTAGGTTTGTAATTTCAAATTGATGTGACGTCTATAGCCATTGTAAAATGTTTTACATACAAATATGTTGGAGTGTTGGTCGTATTTGTCAGCTAAATTGCCTCTTGACTGGTAATTTACCCATCATATTCTAAGTCGATTCACCCTTGACACTTTGGTTGTGGGATAACATTCCAGTCATACTTTTAGGGTTGAAGTATTTGTACGACTGTATAGTGCCCCCTCACATCTCCCATAGTTGCTTTGATGCCCACATTCACAGTAACGTTGTTGAATAAGATCAATACACCCATGAGAACATCATCTTTATCTGTGGAATTTAGTGCTAAGTTGTGCAAATTTCTGGTCCATGATAATGCCAAAGTCCTTGACATCGTTAATGTGCAAATTACATTGCACAACTACTATAGAGGTTGAGTCTTGTGTGTCAAGCCGCGTAGTAATCAAATCCTACCCAAGTCTAACTAAGTCTAGTTTGTTGGAACTGTAGAGGTTACCCTTGGAGGAGGGGACCTATGATAGGGCCTATTACAGAAGGTAGAGACATAATTTGTCTCATAGAAACTCATGAACATGATGGTTGTAAAGTTCCTATGTTTGATGGTTATTTGAAATTAGCAGTTTGGGAGGAAACAGAAAATGGCAAAGGGTATGGAGGAATATTGATTTTAGTGAAAGAAAAAAAAGGTCGTCACATATAGTTTGTGAAAGAAGATACAAATAAACAATATTTATGGTTCAAAATAACAGAGAATGAGAACCACATAAGAATTGCAACATGATATTTTTCACCTCAAGTCTAAAAAAATTACAAAAATAAGGGGCTAGATAGCAAAGACCCATATGCAGCTTTAAAGCAGGATATTTTTGTATATTCTCAGTAGGGAGAATTTCTTTTAGTGGGACATTTCAATGTTAGAACAACAAATCAACAAGCTAGTATGTTTTCTTGCAAAGAGGATCACAATCCTACTTGGCTCATTAAAGAGGAGTATCCCCAATGGTTGAGATGTTCAGAAAATGACAAAGTTAGCAATCCTTTTGGAGAGGAGTTGCTCACATTGTGTGGTTCGTTCAACTTAATTATCTGCAATGGTCTATATAAATGGAAAAGGCCTCGGAAGTTCACTTGCAACACATACATTGGGGCAAGTGTTTTTGACTACGTTATTTGTTCACAAAGCTTGATAGAAAGGATAGATGAAGTTAAGTTTGGAGAGCATATGTGGGACTTAAAATCAGACCATAACCCAATTTATATAAAGATATCTTGGTTAGAAGAAAGACAACATAAGAGGAAAATACATTGTTCTCGACAATCAATATCAAGGGGAAAAATTCTTCTAACACAAGAAAATTGCACTATCTTCAAAACAATGTTATAGAGATCAATCCAGAGAGGGAAGAGTGGTTCCCAAAGCCTCAATAGTCATGAGTTAACAAATATAATTTAGAGTGCACTTGAGAAGTGAAAAAGAGGAAAAAATAGGAAATCTGAATCAAATTATTTTCCTATAAATGCTTGGTTTGATGAGGAATGAAAAATGGCAAGGAAAACCTTGAAAAAGGTAGGCAAGGAGAAGATGAATGTAAAGCTATATAAGCATATTTTAAAAAGGAAAAAAGATGAGTTCATGCAAACAAGGCAAGAAAAGTTAATATATTTAGGCAAGGATAACCCAAAGCTTTTTTGGCAGGAACTTCAACAAAGGAAGAAGCAAATTATAATAATATTACAGCTAATCAATGATTTGACTATGCAAGACAACTTTATGAGAAAGAATCAGAGGAGGAGCCTCCTCCCAGGATCAACACAACTACAAAGCTTTTCACATTATAGGGAGTAGAGACAGGAATTAAGAAGTTGAAAATAGGAAAGGAAAATGACTTGGTTGAACTTCAAGCATAATATCTAAAGTGGAGAATGAACATTCTTGCACTGCACATCATGGAAATATTCAACAATGTCATTCGGCAAGGATTCCCAAGAGATTGGACAACTAGTCTAGAAATACCCCTTTTTAAAATTTGAGACATTAATAATCCTTCCAACTATAGAACCATTAGGATCAATCCTTTCTTTGCAAATCTCTTCAATGTCATGGTAGAAAATAGAATCAGTAAGTGGGCGGAAGTCAAAGAAAAGAGGGCAAAAGGGCAAGCAAGTTTTAGGTCGAAACATTCTATAGTAGATCATGGTATCAAGTTGAGACACATTATTGAAAAGGTTTGGGAAGGCAAAGAAGAAGTATTTTGTTGCTTTGTTGACTTCAAAAAGGCATTTAACACGATCCCTAGAGATAAGTTGTGGAGTAGAATGGAAGAACTTGAAATTCATTTGCATTATAGAGTTGTTGTCCATAGGCTTTATGAAGAGGTGAAAGTCAAAATTAGAACTTGAGCAAGAATTTCAGAAAGTTTTAGAAGTGTCATCGGAGTCAAGCAAGGTTGCCCTTTATCCCCTACTCTTTTTGGCTTATATATTGATAAATTGGAAGAGTGGCTAAATCTGCAAGGTGGGGATGGTGTTCGGTTGAGGGAGTTTGTGATAAAGCTTCTTTTATATGCTAATGACCTTGTATTGATTGCTAAATCAGCCTAGGGATTGCAGATGCACCTATATTCCCTTGAGCATTTTTGTAAAGCAGTGGGGATGCAACTCAAAACCAACAAGACCAAATAAATTAATACAAGTACCTCAGGATTGATTTCAACAACAAGCTTAATTGGGAGCACTGCAGAAATAAGAGAATTTTAGGAGGGTGGAAAGCATTATATGCTCTTCAAAATAGATGTAGAGAGGCAGAATTATGGGATTGGAAAACAATTAAAGTGCTTTTTGGGCTCCTAGTTTGTCCAGTGATATTATATGGGTGTGAATTGTGGGTTAGCAGCATTTTTGTCTCAAAATTGAAGCAAGTTGAGAAAATTGAAAAATGCTTGATCATGAGCAAGTTTAAAATAAAAAGTTTGGTTTCTTATGAGCTAATGCTAAGTGAAATAGGAGCAACTTCCATCAAAGGAATTGCTATGGTGCATCTCCTAAAGTATCTACAAAGAATTGAGAATTTGGGAGAAGGTAGATGGACTAAAGTTATCTTCAATGAAGGAATGAGTGAAGGAAAGAAATCATGGATGAGACAAAACAACAAATGGATGCAACAATGGAATATTTACCTCAATGCATGTCCCACAAATAGCAAGGATTTAAATAGTTTTTTATGGAGAAGTTTTGTAAGCGTATATGGGGAAAAAAGTTGGGTAGAAATAAGAAGTACTATGTTCAAGGATTCAACCCCACTTGTGATCTCCAACAAAAAGAGTACATTGGAGCTAACATTCCATGGAGAGAAAAGATTCTTATTGCTCAATTAAGAACTAACTCACATCAACTACGGTGTGAAATAGGTCGGTGGAAAAGACCTAAAGAAGCTTGGGAAGAACAGGTGTGTAATTTTTGCACTTTTGGGGCAGTGGAATCGGAAAAACATTTCATTTTGGAATGTGATGCTTTCAGAGACATTAGAGACAGTTATAGTAGTATGTTAACGTCGGTTCCTTGGCATTGTCTTTTCAGTGAGGGGACTGTTAGAAGATTGGGTCAGCTCATCATTAATTTAAATAATAAGAAGATTGAATTACAGAAGGAAAAAAGCAGAGAAGTTAATGGTCCTATAGACTATATATAATCTCGTGGACATTAAAACTTCATTTCATTTTTATACTACTGTTTTGTCAATGTACAAAAAGTCCACAAGGTTCACTGCAGCTTTTCCTAAATACTAAAATTATATTAATCTAAAAGGTATTGCTCTAATCATTCTTAATAAAATCTCAAAAAAATTTATGTTAAAATTTATTTATGTGAAGCACTTAAATTTGATGGTGAAACTTAATAGCCTAAAATAATTTGTTGGTCATGGGTAAGGGGGTAGATTTTTTTTTTCTAAATTAGACTAATTCCTATAAGAAGAGCTTCGGCGTAAATCACATATAGAAAGACCTTTGTCGACGCGTTTCGAGCCAGCAAGTGTGGCTCATCGTCAGGACAAGTTGAAGAAACAGATCCAGCTTTGCATGTTAAATAGTCTGAGCAGGGCCTTCAACAGCTATCTAGATTAACGACTAGCTTTGACTTAGGGACAGTCAAAAAGCCAAATTGATTATTTCAAGGAATAATTTAAGAAGGGGTTTACTTTAATAATTAGTTAAAATGTATAATTTAATAAAAAAAAATTATTAAATGGGAATTAGTTAAATTGAAGACCTAACTTATTTCTAAATAAGGTAAATGTAATTAAATAAAATAAATAACAATAATACAAATCAGAAAATAAATAAATAATAATAATATATATTCGCTAGATCAATAAATAAATAGATAAAAATCTATATAAAAATAAAAAATAATAATAATATATATA
The DNA here is from genome assembly GCA_031772625.1 of Pinus tabuliformis. Classification (NCBI taxonomy): domain Eukaryota; kingdom Viridiplantae; phylum Streptophyta; class Pinopsida; order Pinales; family Pinaceae; genus Pinus; species Pinus tabuliformis. The sequence continues at coordinate 1,556,606,829 of CM062819.1, forward strand.
AATTAGTTATGAAAGAAATAATAAAGTAAATAATAATAAGAAAATAACAATGATAATAATACTAATATATATCCGTTAATAAATAGATAAATTACCAATACTAACAATATATAAAAATTAGTTACGACAAAATAATAAAATAATAATAATAATATATATTCCTTAATAGATAAATAAAATTAGTATATAATAAAATAATAATAATATATATAAAAAATTAGTTACGAAGAACTCATAAATAAACAAATAAATAATAATAATAAAAACATAAGTAAATAAATATTTGTTATAACAATAATAATTAGGGAAAAGGGGATGACTCAACAATAAAAATAAGCAAAATAATAATAATAATAATATATATTCGTTAATAGATAAATAAATAATTAATTAAATATATATATATATATATATATATATATATATATATATATATATATATATATATATATATATAGATAGATAAAATAATATAAGATAAAAATAATAATAATAATAATAATAATAATAATAAATATTAGCTATGATAATAGATACCAATATCAATCAGGGAAAAAGGAGCGACACAAAATAAATAGGAGAAGGCCTGGAAAGAGTCCAGAGCCAAAAAGGATAAACCCTAGGAGATAGGAAGGCTCCAGGGGAACGACAAAAGTGAAAAAGATGAAAGAGGGGGGGGGGGGGGAGACTAAGATGAAAGGGCAGGGATCCAACATCTACTGATCTTCCAGCCGTCATCTCTATTGAGATTGCTAGGCCTTCTTTCGATCTCAATAGCTTCCCTAAGTTTCCGATGATGGAACTGGGAAACCTTGGCAATAACCTTAGCCTCCTCAATACAAACGTGATGCTTGGTCTTATCCACATGCTCAGCCAGTGCTGAAGACTTGGTTCTCCCATGTCTTAGGTCAGCTGCATGTTCGCAAATAATCTGATGGATGGAGCGCCCTATTTCCCCGATGTAGGGGGTCCCACAAGAACAAGGGATCAAGTAGACACCCTTCATGTCCTTGGGGTTAATGGGATCTTTAACTGATCGGAGGGAATTACGAATAGTTTTGAGGGGTCTAAATGAAGAGGGAATATTATACCTCTTAAGGATCTGAGCAATCTTGTCCGTGGTTCCTTGGACATATGGAAGGTGGACACCTAGTCGGCGTTCCTTAGGTTGTTTCCTAATAACAGCATTTCTAGATGCTTTAAGGAAAGCTTTCTGACCTATGCGCCTACTATATCCATTTTCCACAAAGACATCAAGGAGATGGGATCTCTCCTTATCAAAGCTCTCATTATCAGAAATCCCGAGGGCACGAGTATCGAGGGTGTTAAGGACACCCATCTTCTGAGCAGGGAAATGATGGGAATCGGCATGAAGATACTGCTCAGTATGTGTTTTCTTCCGGAACACAGAGTGGGAGAGATAGCCGTCCTTATTCTTAGAAATAAGAATATCTAGGAAAGGGAGGCAACCATTGACCTCTTTCTCCATGGTGAACTTAATGGCAGAGGACTGACCGTTGAGGTGATTGAAGAAGTGATCCAGCTCCTCTTGGCCATGGGACCAGATGACGTTAGTGTCATCCACATACCTTTTCCAAAGCTTGGGAAGGAGACGAGCCGAGGCTAAAGCTTTGGCTTCGAAATCTTCCATAAAAAGATTCGCAACAATCGGGGAAAGGGGGGAGCCCATGGAAACACCACAAGTCTGTTCAAAGAATTCACCCTCGAAACAGAAGAAAGTGGAAGTGAGACAGATCTCAACCAGATGCGCGGTATCGGGATCTGTTAGGCGATAGATCACTTCCAAGGCCTCCTTTATAGGGATGCAAGTATAAAGAGAGACCACATCAAAGCTGACGAGAATGTCCTCAGGGTCCAGCCTAATGTCCTTAAGCTCCTTAATGAAGGAAGCAAAGTCCTTAACGAAGGACTCAGTGCGGCCAACAAGGGGCTTAAGTTTAAGGGCAAGGAACTTAGCAAGAAGGTAGGTAGGACCACTAATGGTGTTGACGATAGGCCTAAGAGGGGCCCCTTCCTTGTGGATCTTAGGTAACCCATAGATCCTAGGAGTAATGGGACTGCTCTCAATGAGTTTGTGGCACAGGGAACTCACTGAGCCACTAGACTTGATGGCGAGAGCCACTGTCCTAGAAATCTTCTTCAGAGGGTTCTTGGGCAGTTTTTTATAACTGCCACTATTGTGAAGATGATCTAACATCTTCTTACAGTAATCATCCTTGAGGATGACCGTAGCCCCTCCTTTATCAGCCTTCAGAACGACAATATCTTCGTTCTGATTTAAGGATTTCAGGGCAGAGAATTCCTCATTGCTGAGGTTCTTCCGAGGGGGCTTAGCCTTTCTAAGGACGACAACACAATCCTGCCTAATAGTGTCCTTGATATTATCCGGAAGATCTCTAATCCCGAATTCTACGTCGCAAATAATGTCATCCACTGGGATGCTTCTAGGGGCAAGGGCAAAGTTTAAACCCTTGCTTAAAAGGCTAAAAACAGAAGGGGAGAAAGAAAAACTAGAAAGGTTAACAACCTTATTATTCCGAGAAGAAGGGGGAGGAATAACCGGGTCCACATTCAAAACCTCATTGCTATCTAAATCATTGATATGGTTAAGAAAATCTTTATCATCATGGAATAAAATATTATTATTAGAATCACTCAAACTGTTATCCGAACCAATATTATTCATACTATTAATAGAACGAATATTATTCATACTATTATTATTATTCTCCTGTATAACATTATAAATATTGTAATTCTTACTATTATTATTATTCTTGTTGTTATTATCCTTATATGAATAATTAATAATATTATCATTGTTATTGTTAATAAGATTCATGTTATTATCCTCACGTATGATATTACAGTTAATATTATTATTAATATTACAATTAAATAATAAACCGTATTTATTAAAGTAAACCCCTTCTTAAATTATTCCTTGAAATAATCAATTTGACTTTTTAACTGTCCCTAAGTCAAAGCTAGCCGTTAATCTAGATAGCTGTTGGAGGCCCTGCTCAGACTATTTAACACGCAAAGCTGGATCTGTTTCTTCAACTTGTCCTGACGATGAGCCACACTTGCTGGCTCGAAACGCGTCGACAAAGGTCTTTCTATATGTGATTTACGCCGAAGCTCTTCTTATAACTATTATGGATCACAGAAGTCTCAATTCAACAATTAGACTAATTCTATTAATGTAACAAAAGTAGTACAAGGAGGCATTGGCCTCTGCAAAGCAAGCCCCAAATTATGGCATGTTTAACAACAAAAGACTGGAAAGAAACTACCCGCACCAGGGAAACCAGTCCAAAACTATAAGAGTTTTCTACCCAGTGCAGGGGTAACAGCCTGTAATGCCAGAGTAGAATAGTTTTTTGAACAATCATCAAAATTAACAACATTGCATAAAAAAAAAGACCAGAATAGACCCATAGTATTAGGAGCCGGGAACCCATAACCTGAAAAACATTGACCAGCTAGGTGTCATTAGGAGGAGGTTCTTCCACTATCAGACACCTGTACGCCTCCATGTCATCTTCTGCATCCTGTTTATCTCTCAGAGTTTCTTCCATGTTCTTGAAGCAGCCTAGATTAGTGCGTCCCTAAGCTGCTTCTGTGCATCCCTGAGCTGCTTCCAGGGGCTTTTCTCTTGCTGGTGGTGTTTCGCGCTTGAGTATTGCAGATTGGGTCTTCAAAGTTTTGTGGCTCCTCTCTAAATACCACTGAGATAGTCGCTATTATGTAGGGATGTTCCAGCGAGCAGCGAAATTGAAATTGTGCAGAATGATTGGGCTGCAGAGATGATACAGAGGCAGCAGGAGGCTGGGGAGCAGCGTCAACAGGCTGAGGACCTACAGTTTGAGCCCGCCCCCGACCGCTGCGAGTGGCTGGGTAGCGTCCAGATAAATGAGCCGTCGAAGGGGAGGATGAGTCAGAGGGGGACGAGTCAGAGAGGGACAAGGAGGGGGGCAATCTTCCTCTGCTACTGCCCCTCTTGCAGCGCATTTGATGACGCAGATGAGGCATGCTCACCTGGGAAAAATTGAGTGGACGGGGACGAGAAGGAGCAGTGCCAAAGAATGAGTGGTCAATGGGAACAGAAGGACCTGTAATCAGCGGTTCAAAGCAGAGATTCAAGATCGAAGAACCAGTCCGTAGGCAACATAGAAGACTCTGCGAGAAATGAGCACCATCCACCATCTCAATGCAGCACAAAACTTGGCAGCGTCTCCCCATTGTCGTGCACGAGCTCGGCTCTGCAGCAGTAGGGAGACAATTGCAGTTCAGAGGAGGCAGAGCGGGGGGAAGATGGTCTGAAGAGGCCATCTTAAAAACCAAATTGATGAAGCCTCGACCCGCATAGTTCATTAATGTGCCATTAATATCGGTGGTGGCTTGCTGTATATGCTTCTGAGTGGAAGCGTGGGTGGCCAGGTGGCCTCACCACTTGCCAACCCAAGGTTGCTGCATAGTACCTACATGCCTAAACACCCACATCCAGGAGTAAGGGGGTAGATTTTTATTAGTACGACGTATAACCTATTTTTAAAAATTTATAATTAACTATATTTTTAATTAAATAATTAACAATAAATAAAATAATATAATAATAATTAAAATAATAATAAGAAGTAATTATTCTAATTATTTTTTAATAATTATAAAAAAATATTTATATTTTTGAATAAAATTTTTAATATAAAATAATAAGAAGTAAAAATAATTTAAAATAATAATAATAATAATAATAAATAATTATTTTTTTAATAACAAAAAATAGTTTAATTTTAATTATTATTAGATTATTTTAATTATTTAATTAAAAATATATTAATTATTGAATTAAAAATGTATTGTCTTGATATGAAAATCATGGAAAATTATGGTTAACTATGGTCAATCATAGTCAAGTGTGGTCAACCATGGTCGAATGTTGCATTGTGACCAAGATTTTTAGGAAACCGGCTCACAAAAAGATAGAAAAGATAGATCAACGCCTTAGAAATAAGCCTCTTCGAGGAGGCAACCTCCTTTACATTACACAAATGAACAATTCTTAGATGATTCAAATGACAAAACCTCCTTTCTATATATAGGAGTCTAAGGGGTCACAATATAACCAAGCCAACCTAACAATAATAATATAAAGGCACAAAAATAACAATAGAGGGATTCTATGGGGCACAGTAATAACAATATGGGGGCAATAGGGGCACAACAATATTAATAAGGGATACAACTACAATAGTAATCGGGGAATCACTAGTATTATAGGGACCTAACATGCCCCTCTCCTTCAACAAAGTGTTGTCCTCAACACTTGAGTAGTTCTGGATGCTTCTGTATAAAATTCTCATCCTCCCATGTGGAATCCTCTGCGGATAAGTTCTTCCACTTGATGAGATACTCCGAAATTGATCGACTTCGTAGTTGTCGAGTTCTTGTTTCTGTGACTGCTTCCGGTTCCAATATAATTTTTCCTTCCTCATCAAGTTCTGGCAATATTGTTTGAACTAGGAGCTTGTCGCCTATAACCTTCTTTAAACATGAAACATGGAAAACTGGGTGCACTCGAGAAGCTGCAGGACGCTCCAATTTGTATGCCATAATACCAATCTTTTGCAACACCTTGTACGGACCATAATACTTTGGTGATAATTTATTGTCCTTCTTAGCTTGCTTGAGGGACATTTTTTTACATGGTTGTAGCCGTAGGAATACCCAGTCACCTACATCAAAACTTCTTTCGTTGCGATGTTGATCTGCCTGTTATTTCATTCTATTCTGCGCCAACACGAGGTTATCCTTTAAGAGTTGGAGAAATTGTTGTTGATGCTCGATATGATGTTCCACAACTTGAACCTTAGAATTTTCTCTTAAATATGATGTGATGGATGGTGGCTGATATCCATTAAGTGCCATAAATGGGTTCATTTTTGTTGCAGTATGGAAGAAAGTGTTATACCACCATTCAACTGGAGGAAACCATTTGACCCATTGTGTCTGTTTATCAGATACAAAGCAACGAAGATATCCTTCCAAACATTTATTTACTATCTCAGTTTGCCCATCAGATTGAGGATGATAAGATGAGCTATGAGCTAATTGAGTACCAAGACAAGAAAATAATTTTGTCCAAAATTTTCCAGTGAAAATGGGATCTCTGTCACTTACAATAATCTTTGGGTTTCCATGTAGCTTTTGAATTGTTTCCATAAATGCAATAGAAACTGTACTAGCTTTAAATGGATGTGATAATGCACAAAAGTGTGCATACTTGGTAAGTCTATCAACTACCACTATGATGACACTCTTTCCTTCAGACTTGGGTAAACCTGTGATAAAATCCATTGAAACCTCCTCCCAACGTTGGCTTGGAATGGATAAAGGTTGTAATAGGCCTAGGGTCTTAATTGTTTCAACTTTATTTTTTTGGCAAACCAAACATTCCGCCACAAACTTTTGAATATCTGATTTAAGGCCATCCCAAAAAAATTCCTTCTTAAATCTATGGTAAGTTTTTAAAAATCCTGAGTGCCCTCCTAAGGGAGAAGTGTGAAATTCCATAAGAATCTTTTGTTTGAGTTGGGAATTTTTACAGAGGTATAAGCAATCTTTGTACCATAACGAATCATTTTTCCAGCTAAATGTATCAGATGTACTGGAATCTTGTTGTAACTTTCGAATATGTGCCCACACTTCTTCATCATTCTTCCATTCCTCCCTTGCTTCGTTTATACAATCTGGTTGGATAATAGAAATGGTGCACAACAATGCTTCCACATCCTCATCCTTTCTTGAGAGTGCATCTGCCACAACATTTTGCTTCCCTTTTTTTGTAGATGATTTCAAAGTCATAACCCAACATCTTTGTGACCCATTTTTGTTGCTCTTCAGAGGATAATCTTTGTTCTAAAAAGTATTTAAGGCTATCATGATCCGTTTTTACCTTGAAGTGTCTTCCCATTAGGTAGAGTCGCCATTTCTTAAGTGCATGTAGTATTGCCAACATTTCCTTCTCATAAATAGCTTTGTGTAAATACTTTTCCTTGATTAGATGACTTTCGAAAGCAATGGGTCTTTCATCTTGCATTAAAACAACACCAATTCCATTTCCTGAAGCATCACATTCCACAATAAAGGTTTTTGTGAAGTTCAGTGTAGCTAAGACCAGTGCTTGGCTCATTGCCTCTTTAAGATGTTCGAATGCCTTTGTTGCTTCTGGAGTCCATGAAAATGCATCTTTCTTCAATAATGTTGTTACAGGTGCTACCAGTCTCCCATAATTCTTAAAAAACTTGCGATAATACCCTGTCAACCCGAGAAATCCTTGCAGATGCTTTATGGATGTGGGGATTTTCCATTCCTTAATGGATTTAATTTTGCTAGGGTCTACCTTAACACCTTCATGAGATACAATATGACCCAGATATTCCACCTCTTGTACTCCAAAGAAACATTTGGAGCTTTTTGCATATAATTGTTTCTCCTCCAATAGTTGTAACACCCTATCAACATGTTCAACATGATCCTTCCAAGACTTGCTGTAGATTAGTTTATCATCAAAAAATACTAACACAAATTTTCTAAGGAAGGATTTGAAAATGGAATTCATCAAACCTTGAAATGTAGAAGGTGCATTGGTAAGGCCAAAAGGCATGACCAAAAATTCATAATGACCCTCATGAGTTCTAAATGTTTTTTTCGGAATGTCTTCAGTCTTCATTCTGATTTGATGATATCCTGAACGAAGATCCAACTTGGTGAAGTAAATTTATCCATGCAATTCATCCAATAATTCATCAATGACAGGAATGGGGAATTTATCTTTAATAGTGAGCTTGTTGAACTCCCTATAATCCAGACACATGCGCCATGATCCATCCTTCTTGTGCACCAATACTATTGGAGCAGAGAAAGAACTTTGACTAGGTTGAATTATACTAGCCTCTAGCATTTCTGCAACCATACACTCAATTTAACTCTTTTGGGCATATGGATATCTGTACGGCCTGATGTTTGGAGGAACACTTCCTGGAATCAAATGAATAGCACGATCCTGATCACTAATAGGTGGGAGACCTTTGGGAGTCTAAAATACCTTGGAATGATTGTCCAAGACTTTTTGGAGATCTGGAGAAATAGATGATTTCGATGTGGAAACATCTAGCGAACATTATTGTGCAATTACACCTCATTGTTCCTTTTTTAGAAGCTTTGCCATACTGTTAGAGCTGATTATCTTTCCTAGTTTCCCTGCAATACCCCTTAATTCAACTTCCTTTCTTTCTGCAAAAAATTTCATGAAAAGTTCTTGAAAATTAACAGCTATTATACCCAAGGATTGTAGCGATTGGACTCCTAGTACAACATCAGCACAACCCATTGGAATGGAAAGCATTGAGCTATTCAATATATATTCTCCCATGGATATCTTGATATTATGACACTTTCTAGAGCAATTTATGGTTCCTCCACTTGCAACCATCACTTGACACTCTGGTGCTGGATATAGGAAACAATTCAATTCTTTTGCTATCTTACAATGAATAAAATTGTGGGTACTTCCTGAATCAATCAACACTATTACCTTTTTCTTCTTGATATGTTCTTCTATATTGATAGTTTGAGGAGTGGTAATTCTAGCCAATGCATTACAAGATATGGTCGGATTCATTTATTCTTTATCTAGGGTTTGTTCTTGGAGTATATCCTCTTCTTTTGACATTTCTTGTTCCTTTTCTTCCTCCTCTTCACAATCTATGTAGAATAATTTCTTCTCAGCACACTTATGACCTTTAGTGTATTTTCTATCACAACTGTAACAAAGCCCTTTTGCTCTTTTTTCTTCCAATTATTGTGGTGTCAACCTTATAGGTTGTGGAATGCTAGGGGAAGCAACACTTCCATCTTTATAGTTGTGAGTGGTAGGCTTCTTGGTTGCCATAATTTTGCTTTCCATTATTCTTGCTAACTTGAATGCCTTCTCCAATGAATCAGGTTCCCAAAGACGAACCTCATGTTGGATATTATCCTTTAAAGTCCCTATGAACACATCAATCCTATGCTCCTCTGGAATATCTTTTACCCTTATATTCAATTTTTGGAAGTCCTCAATGTGCTCCATCATTGAACCCTTTTGTTTGAGACTTATCAATTGGCTAAAAAAGTGTTGCTTTTTGTATCCTCATAATGTGCTGTCATTTCTTCCGTAAAAATTGCCCAAGTGAAAATTTGTTTACGAGAGCAAAGCCATCGATACCATACAAACTGATTTGGTTCCAAATATAAAGTTGCAATATGTACCTTTTGTGTGTTTTGCACATTATGGAGATTGAAAAATTGCTCCATTTGTAGTATCCATGTTGCAGGATCCTTGCCATCAAACTTCTTCATATCTATTTTTGGAATATGGTGGGTCTTCAATCCAACATTAGAGTCTATGAAATCATGATTAACATTTCTTTTTTTCTCATCATGAGTTTCCTTTACTACCCTTTCACCATTAGTGACCATTTCTTGTAGCAACTTATTCAAGTTTATCTTCAATTCTTCCATCTTATCATCCATGCCATTCATCTTAGCTTCCATGCCATTCATCTTAACTTCCATGTCATTCATCTTGGCTTCATTTACCTTTAATGAGAGTGAAATTTGTTGTACTTGGTCTTGTAATTTTGATATATCATGTTGCATTTCTTCCTCTTCTTCACAAGTCATGCTAGAGTTTTCAGGTTTCTTACTAGGTTTTTCCATTTTCTTTCTTCAAGGCATTAAATAATACTAATAATTCTTCACTATTCCCTTTGAATTCCTTCAAACTAATTTTTCCAACCAATCTTATGCAAAATAAAAAAAATTACACACCTTTTTTTTCACTTTGTAAGAGCTCGATATTGAATTTGTTGTGTCTTTGTAGCCATGGATCTCGAATATCTGAAATCTCATCCTCTAGTAGCCCTTTGAGTCCTCTTTCTAAACCCACAAGTCTGATCAAGATTGGATTCTCCAAGGAAGAGTTATGCCAAATCTCCCATGGTGACCTGATTATAGACTAGTTCAGTAGAGCAAACTTGTATGACGTGCCACATCTCACTGTTTCAACCTTAGGTTTTGAAAATGATACTCACAAAAACTACAGTCCGTCCTCTTTTTGTAACTTCTTATGAAAATTCAATCTGATATTCAGAGCAAAATTTATGACGATTTTCCCAAGGTGACCTATTTGAAATGTAATTCGGGGGTCTGCAAAAACCCTAACTTCCTCAAATCATATCTCTAAGAATATAGCGAGACAAGCTCTGAAATTCAGATCCAAGCTTTAGCGTGATTTTGTCTCAAATGGGTTTTTTTTTTTTTGCTTGTGAAACATCACAGAAAAATGTTATAGCGAAAATGCCATGATGTCCTATTTGGAGCAACGAAACTCTTGAATCCAAAGCTCTGATACCAAATGTTAGGAAACCAGCTCACAAGAAGATAGAAAAGATAGATCAATGCCTTAGAAATAAGCGTCTTTGAGGGGGCAACCTCCTTTACATTACACAAATGAACAATTCTTAGATGATTCAAATGACAAAACCTCCTTTCTATATATAGGAGTCTAAGGGGTCACAATATAACCAAGCCGACCTAAACATAATAATATAAAGGCACAAAAATAACAATAGAGGGATTCTATGGGGCAAAGTAATAACAATATGCGGGCAATAGGGGCACAACAATATTAATAAGGGATACAACTACAATAGTAATAGGGGAATCACTAGTATTATAGGGACCTAACAAAGATTATCTCAAAATGGAAATCAACCATGGTCAACTATGGTCCAACATCGCGTTGTGACAAAGATTGTCTTGATATGAAAACCAATCATGGCACAATGTCGCATTGTGACAAGGATTGTCTCAATATGGAATTCAAACATGGTGAACCATGTTTATTTTAGGGTCTAGAATATTTATCTTACGGTTTATATACCTTGGGTTCATAATTTTTATCCCTTGGGTTTATAATATCAATCCCTTGGGTTTATTGATATAAGGGTTCATATTCCTAGGGTTTAATATTATTCCTTTAGGTTGGTCATTTATGGTCAATCATGGTCAACCATGGCCTACCATTTCCTACCATGTTTTATAAATTTAATCATATTTAATCATGGTCCAATGTCGCACTGTGTCAAATATTGTCTCAATATGAGAATCAAACATTGTCAACCATGGTCTAATATCACATTGTGACAAAGATTCTCTCGATTTGAAAATTAATCATGGTCAAGCATGGTTAACCATGCTCCAATGTCACACTGTGACAAGGGTTGTCTCAATATGAAAGTGAACCATGGTCAACCATGTTTATTTTAATGTTTATAATATTTATCTTAGGGTTTATATACCTTGGCTTTATAATATTAGTCCCTTTGGTTTAATATTATTCAACGAAATCAACCATGTTTTATGAAATCAATTGTGGTTAACCATTGGCTAATGTCACATTGTGACAAATACTATTTCAACATGAAAATCAATCATTGTCTCAACCATGGTCCAATGTCACATTATCACAAAGATTGTCTCAATATGATAATCATGGTCAATAATTATCAATCATGGTCAACCTTGGTCAAGCATGGTCAACCATGTTTTATAAAGTCAAACATGGTCATCCATGGTCAGCCATGTTTTATAAAGTCAAACATGGTCATCCATGGTCAATCATGCTCAACCATGGTCGAACGTCACATTAAGACAAAAATTGTTTTGATATGAAAATCAACCATGGTTAAGTAGGGCCTGTTAGATCCCTATAATACTAGTGCATTCCCTTATTATTATTTTCATTGTAGCCCCTTATTATTATTGTTGTGCCCATGTTGTCCCCATATTGTTATTATTGTGCCCCATAGAAGCTCACTATTGTTATTGTTGTGCCCTTACATTATTATTGTTATGTCGGCTTTGATTATATTGTGACCCCTTAGACTCCTATATATAGAAAGGAGGTTTTGTCATTTGAATCATCCAAGAATTGTTCATTTGTGTAATTTAAAGGAGGTTTCCCCCTCGAAGAGGCTGATTTTGAAGTCGTTTACCTATCTTTTCTTCTATTTTGTGAGCTGGTTGCATAACATTTGGTATCAGAGCTTTGGATTCTAGGGTTTCACTACTCCAAACAGGTCATCGTTGCATTTTATCTACAACTTTTTTTCTACGAAGTTTCAAAATCTAAAATTAAAACCCATTTGAGCCGAAATCTTGATGAACCTCGGGTCTGAATTTCACATCTTGTTTCACTATATTTTCAGAGATATGGTTTAAGGAATTTAGGGTTTTTGCAGGCTCCCGAATTACATCCCAACCATGTGACCTTGGAAAATTTGTCATAACTTTCTCTTTAAGCATCAGATTGAAATTTTGTAAGAATTTACAAAAAGCGAACGGACTGTAGTTTTCTGTGTAGCGTTTTTAGGTCTGAAGGTTGAAACAGTAATACGTGGTACATCGTACAGGTTCACTCTATTGAACTAATATATAATCAGGCCATCATGGGAGATTTGGAATAAATCTTTCTTTAAGAATCCAATCTTGATCAGACTTGTGGAGTTGGAAACAGGACTGAAAGGACTACCGCAAGACAAAATTTCAGACCTTGGAGATCCGAAATTATAGAGGTAAAATAGATTCAATATCGGGCTCCTACGAAGAGAAACAAAGGTGTGTAGTCTTTTTAGATTTTTTCATAAGTTTGGTTTGAAAAATTAGTTTGAAGTGATTCAGAGGGCATAGTGAAGCATAATTATCATTAATTGATGCCTCAAAGAAAGGAAATGGAAACACCTAGTAAGCAACCTGAAAGCTCTACCATGACTCATGAAGAAGAAGAAGAAATGTAATATGATATATCAAAATTACGAGACCAAGTGCAACAAATTTCACTCTCACAAAAAGTAACATAAGCTAAGATTGATGGTTCAAAGAAAGACATAATGGATGGTGTGGAAGCTAAGATGGACAATTTACAAGCAAAACTGAAAGGAAACATTGAATATTTTAAGAAAGACATGGAAGGTTTGAAAGGAGGTTTGGCCAAGTTGTTACAAGAAATGCTTCCTAATGGTGAAAAGGCAGTAGAGGAAACTCATGATGAGAACAAAAAAATGTTAATCATGATTTCATAGAATATAATGTTGGATTGAAGACTCACCATGTTCCAAAGATTGATATGAGGAAGTTTGATGGCAAGGATCTCATAACATGGATACTACAGATGGAACAATATTTCGATCTCCATAATGTGCAAGACACACAAAAGGTACGCATTGCAACTTTATATTTAGAACCTAATTAGTTTTTATGGTATCAATGGATTTGATCTCATGAACAAATTTTCACTTGGTCAATTTTTATGGAGGAAATGATAGCACATTATGAGGATACGAAAGCAACACCTTCTTTAGCCAATTGATAAATCTCAAACAAAAGGGTTCAATGGTGGAGCACATTGAGGACTTCCAAAAATTGAATATAAGAGTAAAAGATATTCCAAAGGAGCATACAATTGATGTGTTCGTAGAGAATTTAAAGGATAACATCCAACACGAGGTTCACTTTTGGGAACTTGATTCATTGGAGAAGGCATTCATGTTGGAAAGAAAAATTGGAATAAAAATTATGGCAACAAGGAAGCCTACCCCTCACAACTATAAAGATGGAAGTGTTGTTGCCCCTAGCCTTCCACAACCTACAAGTTTGACACCAAAAAATTTGGAAGAAAAAAGAGAAAAAGGGCTTTGTTACAGTTGTGGTAGCAAATATACTAAAGGTCATAAGTGTGTTGAGAAGAAATTATTGTATATAGATTGTGAAGAGGAGGAAGAAAAGGAACAAGAAACATCAAAAGAAGAGGATATACACCATGAACCAACCCTAGAGAAAGAACAAATGAATCTGAACATATATTGTAATGAATTGGCAGGAATTACCATTCGTCAAGCCCTCAAGATAGAAGGACATATCAAGAAGAAAAAGGTAATAGTGTTGATTGATTCGGGTAGTACCCATAATTTTATTCATTGTCAGATAACCAAGGAATTGAATTGCTTCCTATATCTAGCACCAGAGTGTCAAGTGATGGTTGCAAATGGAGGAACCATAAATTTCTCTGGAAACTGCCATAATATCAAGCTATCCATGGGAGAATATGTATTGAATAGTGATGGGCCTCATATTGCAATAAGAATGCTGCAACTCCTGAGGCTACCGACTTTAATTATCAACTCGGGGGTTCGTACAAACTCAAGAGGTATCGGAACTATATGTGCGGCATACAATGTGTGCTTCCTTTGCTTTCATGATGTAATTGAGTGCATGTACTGAAGTCAAATCCTAAACTAATTGCAGAAAAGGAAATGTTCGAAATGGAACCTTAACCTATTGCAAGAAAGAAAGTACAAGGAAAGAAATTGAAATCAAATGCTAAAACACACCATTTTCTAACTAACTACCAAGAAACTATGCTTTGCAATAATGCTAAATTATCATGAACCAAATGCTACTATCTAAGCATGGAAGTAAGAAGCATCAAACATCACTAATGTGCAAGTAAAGGGACTGAAATAAATTTGTTTTTGTCTTTTTGTCTTTTCATGCAAAATCAAGTATGCAAACTAATTTCCTTTGGTGATGTGGCAAGTGAATTTAAGGATGTTGAAGGTTGGATGGAAGGGTTAGGAGATGGTTGGATGGTGTGGGAGACCCTTGGGAGGCTTTTGGTGACTTCCTAGAGGTTTTCCATCAATTTGGCCTCAAAACAGGCTGTTTCAGGAAAACCTACAAGATATACTAGAAACCTACAGAATGATTCTGTAGGAATTACAGGAAACCTATAGGATACAACCGAGAGAAAAATGTGAGGTGTTGGAGGTGATGGGAGGCTTAAGAAAGGTGTGTGATGGGTGGAATGGAGTGGTAAAATTTCTAGGATCACTCAGAACTCAAAACCAAAATCGGGAGATGGATGGATTCACTCAAAAAGCTTGGAGAAGTTTCCTTGTGGAATGATGAAATTGGTGAGGGTTTAATGAACAAGAAAATCAAATTCAAATTGGATGGGACAAATTTTGTTATTAAATAGGATGTCTTAGGTCCCTATTCC
The DNA here is from genome assembly GCA_031772625.1 of Pinus tabuliformis. NCBI lineage: Eukaryota > Viridiplantae > Streptophyta > Pinopsida > Pinales > Pinaceae > Pinus > Pinus tabuliformis. The sequence goes on from CM062819.1 coordinate 1,556,622,016, forward strand.
AAGTGGAATAACTCAAAAAGACCTATGTTAACCCATGCAAAAAAATAAAATAAACATTACTAGTCGAAAATCTAGAAATTTGAGAACTAGTGAGCTAGTAAATCTAAGAAATGCCTAACCAAATCAAGTGCAAATGCAATGAGGTAATTTTTTTTATGAACTAGATTTTTTTTTTTATCTAATTCAAGTGGAATCAATTTTATTGAAGCTCATTAGGATACTCTAAAAAATAGCAGAAATTTATTGTTCTTTGCTAACAAGGAGGTCCAACAATATTGATTTGGGAATAAGAAGACTAATCCAAGCAACTCAATGACTCCTATGAACTTCTAAAGCTTTTCCAAGGATGAAATAATTCTTGTGATCCTGCAAAAGAACTTACATCAACCATTTAACTCAATCCTACAACAATAAATCATTAATTCTAAATGCAGAAATAGAAAGAAATAAAAACAAGAGATGCATGTGAATAAGCAATGAAAAGAGGGAAAAAAATGATACAAAAGGGCTCTGAGTTTCCTGGGATGGCCAAGCCCAAGGAAACTCAGAGACCTATGGAGGAGAACAAGATTTAGAAGCTAAACATGACACCAATCTTCATTATTTTTGTCAATAGAATTACATCCCTGCAAGAAAATACAATGGAGCTGCAAGAATACAAGCTCTCTCCACAATAACACTAATGAAAATCTCCCCCTAGAGGCAAATTCGACTTGGTACTTATGCAAAATGATTATGAATCATTCCCCATGAATGGAGGAATTTTTCCCCACCAAAATCCCTTGATTAGTGGATCTAGTCCCCAATACTAGGAATTTGCATTAAATGGAAGAGAACACATTCTTAGATTTTCTCAATCATTCCCTAGAGACAAATTCGACTTGGTACTTATAAAAAATGATTAAGAATCATTCCCCATGGATGGAGGAAGCTTTCCCTGCCGAAATCCCTTGATTAGTGGATCTGCTCCCTTGATTAGTGGAACACATTCCTAGATTTGCTCAATCATTAGAGTTCCACAATTTGTGCCATAATTCCATAATATCTTGTTGACTTATTATTTATTATTGTTCCTCCAGTAATAGGGAACAAGTCCCTAAATTATCTCCTCCTCCAACTCTTCATAATCTGCCCAATATTCTCATAATATTCCACAAAAATAAATAATATTAGGCAGAAATATCTCATTATTCATAAATCTTCCTAATGAATATATTAAAGTTAAAAATAAATTATCTAATGCAAAAAGAGAGGTTTAATGTGCTGAAGGATGGTCATAGGCCTTAATTTATGTTTTAAAATAGAGGCATGGGCCTTAATTTATGTCTAATTTAGAGGTCCATCATACGCCCCTGCTGAAAGTGTTGCTCATCCTCTGAGCAACTTAATGACCTCATTGTGCCTCATCCATGGCCCTGGTGGCTTCTCTCTTGTGCATTAAGAATCTTGGATGTAAGCTCTGCAAGGACAAGCCCAAAAACATATTTGTTCAAAGAAAAATCATTGTTTCTTGAGACCATTAGCTTGTTTTCTTGCCCTTATTCAAGATGAGTTCTTGATTTTTTTTTTTAGTTTGGCAAGGTCTTCCACACCCTTATCAACCATCTTCTACCTTGTTTCGTCATTTATTTGCCTAAGGACTGCCTCCTGTAGAATTTATGGGTCACTGTAATTCCTACGGGATCATCTTGTAGAAAACAGAGTCCCTTTGTGAATTGAAGTAAAGGAGTGCAAAAAATGACAGAAATGGTGGAAGAATGAATGGTAATGAGTGGTAAAATAAAAATGTGACAAGGGTCTCTTTGTGATCCTCCTTTTCTCTTTGACCCTCCTTCTTGCTGACCTGCAATTTTATTTTATTATTATTATTATTATTATTTTATTTTTTATTTTTTCCAAAATGAAATGGGATGGATGAATGATGAATAGATAGTGAATATGAAGTGGATGGAGGGCTTGGAGTGCTGTGGTGACCTTAGCCTTTGCAAAAAAAACTTCTTTTAACTGTTGTCCTCATTCCTTGAAATCATCACCCTTCATAATTTGACTTTTCAACATTGCATGAATGAAGGAGTGAGTTGCAATTGAAGGCTGCTGAGACTGCTAACCAATCCTTAGCTTATAAAACCTCATCTCTCATGCATTGACAACAAATTTCTAACTATAATATGCTCAAGAGAAGAGGTCAAGAATATTGCATACTTGTACCTACTTGATGGTTGTTGGAGAGACATGCACGCTGCTGCTAAGCTTTGGAGGAGCTTCTTTGACCTCTGGATCTCCTTTAAAACTGCTCACTGCCAATCTTGTAGGTGTTGTTATGTACCCTGTAGGTTTATAGGACAGTGACTTGTTTTGTACATATCTCCCAAACGGTAGACTGGATTGAGCTGAAACTTTTTGAACATGTTGCCATCATCATTATACACCCCCCCATAGACAAATTTTGGTCAATGGATGCACGGATCTCAATAAAAACTACAAATGGATGAAAGTGATGGAGGCCGATTTCTTGGAAACCGTGCACTGGAATTTGCTGAAATTGCTTGGGCATGTTACCATCATCCATATGCATCTCCCCATGAAACAACTTTTTAAATGGATGCACGGATATCGAGAAAATGCAAAAATGGTTGAAGGTGATGGAGACCAATTTCTTGGAAACCGTGCACTAGAATATGATGAAATTGCTTGAGCATATTACGATAATCCATATGCATTTCCCCCTAAAATAGTGTGGAAGATGGATGCATGGTTTCCAAGTTATGGCAAAAAAAAATTTCTGCTCTATGTAGTTTTGTATCCTATAGTAAAACAAAGCATCTTGTAGTTTTTTAGGACAACAAGGAAAATGAGTGGTAGAAGGTTGGGCATGATGGGTGGATGGTGAAAATAGATGAGAGTGATGGATTGGCATGGCCTTGTCCTTGTTGGAGCATTTGAACGAAGTAGGAGAAAGTCAAAATTTGACTTCTTTTGACTAGGCTTGACCAATTTTTCTTTTGGTACCAACTTGTTCTTGTTGCTTGCGGATGTTGGAGAGTACATGAATGCATGGAGCAAGGATTATTTTTTTTTTCTCTTTTTTATTTTTTTCTTCTAAGCCTACTAGCCGCCTCAATGAGGTTTCCAACTGGTAGGTCTGCCTAGGCACCTCAAAGGAGGTTTTCACCTAGGATCTTTTCTTTTTTCTCTTTTTTTTTTTCTTTTTTCCCAACCCATTGACCGCCTCATGGAGGTTTTCAATCAATGATCCAATCTGAGGTGCCTCAAAGGAGGTTTTTATTTTTTCTCTTATTTTTCAATTTTTTATTTTTTTTTTACCCTACCCTACTTGAAAAACAAAATCACTTTCAAGTATAAGAATGCTTCCAATGTAGCCATGTGCACATCAAGATGACAGAAAAACTGATTTGTAGGCTTGAGATGTATGCTTTGACATGTACCTGAATTTGAGAGATCAAATAATTTGACTTTGATGATATCAAGCACAATTGAAGAAGAGGGTATTGCTACAACTTAATGACTGTCTGGAACCATATTTCAATATATTTGTGATGCCCTTGGTCCACTTACTGATTTGGATCATTCTTCATGTCTTCTTCTACCATGACCTTCAAATCTTCCTCTTTTTGTTGATTGTTCTCTTGAATACATGGAGAATTTGATGGTAACCATGAGGGAGCTTTCTTAATCTCTGATTTTGATGTCTGTTCTTCATCAATTACAACCCATGGTTCGATGGTCTTCTCATTTGAATCTTCTTCTTCTGGATGTGGTCCTTCAATGATATCAAGATAATCTCTTTTTTGCAATACTCTTCCTAAGCTATGGTGAATACTATTGATCTCAAGAGGAGATGTTTGGAAGTGTTGTACCTCAGCATTGTAAGTGGGTTGAGCTACTTCAATGTGCAGGTTTGGAAATGGTGGTAGAGGTAGTTGAGTGGGAGTGTATATTTGAGATGGATGTGGATGGGGTTGTGGTTGTGGTGGAGGTGAATGGTAAGGATAACATGGAGTTTGGTATGGAGGATATTGAGGAAGATATTGAGGATATTTTGGATGGCTCCCATAAGTTCCTTGCCAACCTTGTTGCCAAGATTGGTTTTGGGGTTGAGATGGCCAATGTTACCAAGAAAAAGGTGTGTTCCAATTACTTTGAGGTGGATATGCATAACCTTGAAATTATGAATTAGACTCTTACATCATATCAAGCTAAATAGGCTATCATGGTCCTCTTGGAGCTACATAACATAGCTGCATTGGCAATTGACTTGCTCTATTTCCCTCTTGGTAAACTTCCTTTAACCTTGGTAATGATGGACAATGTTTAACATCATGTGATTCTCCAACAAAAATATCGGCATTTTATTTTCCTTCATCTTGCATTCTTAACATTTCTACTTGTTTTGTTAGATTGCTAAGAAATTTTGTTTTAAAATCATCATACAAATTTCCAAGTTTAGCTTGACTTACCGATCTTGATGCTGATTTACCTACTCTTACTTTTCCTCTTGATATGTGTTTGCATGTTTCACAAATTTCCTCAAATGATAATTCATATATATCACCTCTACTCATGAGATTAAGGATATCAATCCACTCATCCCTAATTGTTCTAAGTAAGAGGGTTTTTAGTGTGTCAGATCCTAAATGATGTAGTTTTCCCCTCTTAACATTGTACATGAACCTCTTTATTAGATCCTCTAGACTCTCATCTTCTCTTTGATTCATTCTAAAGATTTCTTCCTTAAGATCATGATCTTTATATTTTTCTAGAAATATCTTTTGCATATCATTCTATGATCTTATTGAATTAGTCCATAAACTCATGAACCATTTAAGAGCTCTATCCTTCAATGTTGCTGGAAACAATCTCAATTTTTGAGTTTTTAATAAGTAACCATAAGATCTACAAACAATCTCAAATTCAAAGAGAAAGGTTTCCGGATCCTCTGACCTTAGACCATGAAATTTTGGAAGAAAATATGGAGGGATGTTTTTCATGTGCACACTTCCATCAGTATCTTGAATGGAAAATCCAATAGGATCTTTCTCATTGTCATCATCGCCATCAATTTCTTCTACATTCTTTGCCATCTTCTTCCTCTACCTGCAAAAAGTGAATGGTGATATGGCTCTTACTGCACCATGTGATCAAATGGGGGGGTGGGTTGGTGTTGGATAATCTTGTTTTTGTTTTTATGATTGAATGAAAATTATTATGCAATGCAATTTTCTACTTTTGAAATTAAATATGCCTAATGAAAATATTTTTTGTTTTTGAAAAAAGTAAAAAGAAATGAATCAACTAGGGAAGAAAACAATGCATACTTTGACACCTCCCTGGAAACAGCGCCAAAAAGTGATGGGCCTCGGTATTGCAACAAGAATGCTGCAACTCCCGAGGCTACCGACTTTAATTATCAACCCGGGGGTTCATACAAACTTAAGGGGTATCGACACTATATGTGCGGCATACAATGTGCCCTTCCTTTGCTGTCATGATGTAATTTAGTGCATGTACTGAAGTCAAATCTTAAACTAATTGCAGAAAATGAAATGTTCGAAATGGAACCTTAACCTATTGCAACAAAGAAAGTACAAGGAAAGAAATTGAAATCAAATGCTAAAACAAAACATTTTCTAACTAACTGCCAAGAAACTATGCTTTGAAATAATGCTAAATTGTCATGAACTAAATGCTACTATCTAAGCATGTAAGTAAGAAGCATAAAAAATCACTAATGTACAAGTAAAAGGAGTGAAATAAATCTGTTTCTGTCTTTTTGTCTTTTCATGCAAAATCAAGTATGCAAACTAATTTCCTTTGGTGATGTGGCAAGTGAATTTAAGGATGTTGAAGGTTGGATGGAAGGGTTAGGAGATGGTTTGATGGTGTGAGAGACCCTTGGGAGGCTTTTGGTGACTTCCTAGAGGTTTTTCGTCAATTCGGCCTCAAAACAGGTCGTTTCAAGAAAACCTACAGGATGTATTAGAAACCTACAGGATATAGCCGAGAGAAAAATGTGAGGTGTTGGAGGTGATGGGAGGCTTAGGAAAGGTATGTGATGGATGGAATGGAGTGGGAAAATTCCTAGGATCACTTAGAACTCAAAACCAAAGTTGGGAGATGGATGGATTCGCTCAAAAAGCTTGGAGAAGTTTCCTTGTGAAATGATGAAATTGGTGAGGGTTTAATGACCAAGAAAATCAAATAAAAATTGGATGGGACAAATTTTTTTATTAACTAGGATGTCTTAGGTCCATATTCCAAGTGGAATCACTCAAAAAGACCTATGTTAACCCATGCAAAAAAAAAAAAAAAAAAACATTACTAGTCGAAAATCTAGAAATTTGAGAACTAGTGAGCTAGTAAATCTAAGAAATGCCTAACCAAATCAAGTGCAAATGCAATGGGGTAATTTTTGTTATGAACTAGAATTTTTTTTTGATATAATTCAAGTGGAATCAATTCAATTGAAGCTCGTTAGCATGCTCTAAAAATTAGCAAAAATTTACTGTTCTTTGCTAAAAAGGAGGTCCAACAATCTAGATTTGGGAATAAGAAGACTAATCCAAGCAACTCAATGATTCCTATGAAATTCCAAAGAATTTTCAAGGATGAAATAATTCTTATGATCCTATAAAATAACTTACATCAACCATTTAACTCAATCCTACAACAATAAATCATTAATTCTAAATGTAGAAATAAAATTAAATAAAAACAAGAAATGCACGTGAATAAGCAATGAAAAGAGGGAAAGAAAATGATACAAAAGGGCTCTAAGGTTCCTGGGATGGCCAAGCCTAAGGAAACTCAGAAACCTATGGAGAAGAACAAGATTTAGAAGCTGAACGTGACACCAATCTTCATTATTTTCGTCAATAGAATCACATCCTTGCAAGAAAATACAATGGAGCTGCAAGAATACAAGCTCTCTCCACAATAACACTAATGAAAATCTCCCCTAGAGGAAAATTCGACTTGGTAATTATATAAAATGATTAGGAATTGTTCCCCATGAATGGAGGAAGTTTTCCCCACCAAAATCCCTTGATTAGTGGATCTAGTCCCCAATTCTAGAAATTTGCATTAAATGGCAGGGAACACATTCCTAGATTTTCTCAATCATTCCCTAGAGACAAATTCGACTTGGTACCTATAAAAAATGATTAAGAATCATTCCCCATGGATGGGGGAAGATTTCCCCACCGAAATCCCTTGATTAGTGGATTTGCTCCCTTGATTGGTGGATTTGCTCCCTTGATTAGTGGAATACATTCCTAGATTTGCTCAATCATTGGAGTTCCACAATTTGTGCCGTAATTCCATAATATCTTGTTGACTTATTGTTTATTATTGATCCTCCAGTAGTAGGGAACAAGTCCCTAAATTATTTCCTCCTCCAACTCTTCATAATCTGCACAATATTCTCATAATATACCACAAAAATAAATAATATTAGGCACAAATATCCAATTATTCATAAACCTTCCTAATGAATATATTAAAGTTAAAAATAAATTATCGAATGCAAAAAGAGAGGTTTAATGTGCTGAAGGATGGTCATATGCCTTAATTTATGTTTTAAATTAGAGGCATGGGCCTTAATTTATGTCTAATTTAGAGGCCCATCAAATAGTTCAACACTTTCCATTCCAATTGGTGGTGCTGATGTTGTACTAGGAGTCCAATGGCTACAATCTTTGGGCACGATAGCTTTTAATTTTCATGAGCTTTTCTTGAAAAAATTTTCGGAAGGAAAGGAAGTTGAATTTGGGGTTATCGCAGGGAAACAAGGAAAGATAATCAGCTCTAACAACATGAAAAATCTTCTAAAGAAATAACAATGGGGCGTAATTGCACAATTATGTTCACTAGAGGTTCCCACATCGAAATCATCTATTTCTCTAGATCTCCAAAAATTTTGGACAATCATTCCAAGGTATTTGAGACCCCCAAAGGCCTCCCACCTATTCGTGATCACGATCATGCTATTCATTTGATTCTAGGAAGTGTTTTTCCGAACATCAGGCCTTACAGATATCCATATGCCCAAAAGAGTAAAATTGAACGTATGGTTGCAGACATGCTAGAGGCTGGTATAATTCAACCCAGTCAAAGTTCCTTCTCTGCTCCAGTAGTATTGATGCAAAAAAAGTATGGATCATGGTGCATGTGTCTGGATTATAGGGAGCTAAAAAAGCTCACTATTAAAGATAAATTTCCCATTCCTACCATTGATGAATTATTGGATGAATTACATGGAGAAATTTACTTCAACAAGTTGGATCTTCATTCAGGATATCATCAAATCAGAATGAAGATTGAATACATTCCGAAAACATCATTTAGAACTCATGAGGGTCATTATGAATTTTTGGTCATGCCTTTTGGCCTTACCAATGCACCTTCTACATTTCAAGGTTTGATGAATTCCATTTTCAAACCCTTCCTTAGAAAACTTGTGTTAGTATTTTTTGATGATATACTAATCTACAGTAATTCTTGGAAGGATCATGTTCAACATGTTGACAGGGTTCTTAAACTATTGGAGGAGAAACAATTATATGCAAAGCCTCCAAATGTTTCTTTGGAGTACAAGAGGTGGAATATCTGGGTCATATTGTATCTCATGAAGGTGTTAAGGTAGAACCTAGAAAAATTAAAGCCATTAAGGAATGGAAAATCCACACATCCATAAAGCATCTATGAGGATTTCTCGGGTTGACAAGGTATCATCACAAGTTTGTTAATAATTATGGAAGAATAACAACACCTATAACAACATTACTGAAGAAAGATGCATTTTATTGGACTCCAGAAGCAAAAAATACATTTGAACATTTTAAAGAGGCAATGTGCCAAGCACCATCTTAGCTATGCAAGACTTCACAAAAACCTTTATTGTGGAATGTGATGCCTCAGGAAATGGAATTGGTGTTGTTTTAATACAAGAAGGAAGACTCGTTTCTTTCGAAAGTCATCCAGTCAAAGGAAAGTATTTACACAAAGCTATTTATGAGAAGGAAATGTTGGAAATACTACATGCACTAAAGAAATGACGACCTTACCTAATGGGAAGACACTTCAAGGTAAAAACAGATCATGATAGTCTTAAATACTTTTTAAAACAAAGATTATCTTTAGAAGAGTAGAAAAAATGGGTCAAAAAGATGTTGGGTTATGACTTTGAAATCATCTACAAAAAATGGATGTAAAATGTTGTTGCAGATGCACTCTCGAGAAAGGATGAGGATGTGGAAGCATTGTTTTGTGCTAACGGATGAATAGAAGAACGATGAAGAAGTGTGGGCACTCATTCATCAGTTGCAGCAAGCTCCTAGTACATGTGATACGTTGAGCTGGAAAAATGATTCGTTATGGTACAAAGATCACTTATACCTCTATAAAAATTCCCAACTCAAACAAAAGTTTATTCTAGAATTGAACACCTCTCCCTTAGAAGGGCACTTAGGATTTTTAAAAACTTATCGCAGGGTTAAGAAGGATTTTTTTGGGATGGCCTTAAATCTTATATTCAAAAGTTTGTGGTGGAATGTTTGGTTTTCCAACAAAATAAAGTTGATATGTGAGGATCCATCCTAGGATCCTCTAACTAAAAAATAAATTTATTTAATTTAAACATAATAAGAAGGAAAATAACTTATTTATAAATCAACATTCATTTAATGACAATATAAAATTAAAATTTATTTACAACATATTAAACAAGTAAAAAATTCATTTCAACCATTTACATAAGTAATCAATAAACGAAAGAATACATGTTCCAATAGCTTGGTTAAGATGCTCTTGACTCTATTGGGATGCTCTTCTCGACTACTCGACTGAATTTACCTCACAGCCAACTAGGAATGATTTCCTATCCCAGGGAACCTCCATAGGTTTTCTAGCCCTATGAGCCCAAGTCCAACCAAATGTAGTGTGTCCAAGTTAAACAAACACTTTTCAGATCCAAGTTTGTATTCCCTCATTTATCTCTCCATTCTCTCCCTTCTCTTTCTCCCCTTTCCTCCCCCAAAACAAAATCCTCCAAAACCAATAACCAAGACCAAGGATCTCCCCTCTCCTCTCATCATTCTTCCCCTTTTATGTATCTTCCTCCCATCCACCTCAACCACCTATCATTAATGTCATGACTACCCCCTCATCCTTTCATTTAGTATCCTTGACTTTTCTTACCATATCTTATTCAAATTAGATTTGAAAAGACATTTTTGGAACAAACTATGGATATTTAATTTAAAATTAAATTGGAGAAGACCATATCTTCTCCCAAGTAGACTTTGAGAAGACACCTTGGGATATTGAAATTTAATTTGGAAATTAATTGGAGAGACCATATCTTTTCAAAACTATATTTGAAAAGACATCTTGGGATATGGATATTAAATTTGGAAATAAATTGGAGGAGACCACATCCTATCCAAAATTAAATTTGAGAAGACAAGTTGAGAATTGAATAATAACAATAATAAAAGTCATATCAGTAAAATAAAATTACAGTTCTACAAATGTAGGTATATACCAATATTTCTTGATAATTATAAGTCAATATTTTCAGGTTAATTAAAAACTAATAAAAATTAGCATGATAAGATCAAGTAGGGCATTACATACACCCCTCCTTCAGAAAAATTCGTCCCGAAGTTAGAGTGAAAAATATACAAGGAGTTCGAAAGAAGTTTGACAATAAGGCATAACAAAATAGAGAGAGAGTTATAGTAGTAAAATTAAGTAAGTCAGACAATGATACCACTTCCCATCAAGAGTCTCCAACTAATCTATATCCACCTATCCTTCCTAACCTGCTTCCACTCCCACCCTATCCATCCTCTTTTGCTATATACTATGGCATCAACTATACCAATCTAACCACTGATAAAACCAATATGGTGGAAGTGTCGACTATATTGACCTAACTTCCCCAACAGGAAACTAGCAATCGTCATCACACATCTAGGGGAGCGTGTCCATCACTGCCCTCCCACGATTCTAGGTTTGGAGATTACATGGTGGGAAATACCTCCTCCCCTCCTCATAACTATGGTCATCACCCTAATATGGACCACACTACAGCGCTGGTTGGATACTTGTCATCGAATAATCCAGTCAGGTAGTCTTTTCACCTGCCATTTACATTTTACCCATGTCATAAGAGTGCATATCAAGTAGATACAAAATTTAATAGAACAATGTACATCATACCTTTCCTTATTATATGTCTCGACCTTCCCCAATGGAAGAGTAGATCTTGGTTATTATATAGTTCTTTCCAATCTACAGGTTAGTTCTCATTCATGCATATATATATAACAACAAAATATATATAAATAAGTGATCTTAAACATCATGTTATTAAGTCTAGTATCCATGTGTCAATTTTGTAGTTCATACTGGAAATAAATCTTACATGAGATAAATCATAATTTCACTAAGTCATTCATTAGATAAATCATATCCACTTAAGCCATACATGAAACAATAATAACTCTGATAAGTCATGCACTAGATAAATCATAACCAAGTAAGTCATACATTAGGTCATACATCAAACATTTCAATCATCAATACCTAATCCATTTAATCATTTATATAAGTAGTTTTACCTGTCCAACTAAATACATCAATATTACATAGCGTTCATAAATAAATAACATGGAATTGCAAATAGAGCCTTAGCATAGGTAGCTATCTAAGTCAAAATGGGCATCACAGATGCTCAAAAACTGAGGGGTAGTCACAACATATAGTCTCTGCATCCTCCTAGGTAGCAAATCGTGGGCTATACTTGTCTCACTAGACCTTAACCTAGTCCACCATGTGACGTCTGAGATGTCGAATTGTATGGTCCAATATGCGTAATTGTTCGACCATTATGGTTCCCACGTCTGAGACCTACAATTCCCTCCAATCCAGTTTGTGAGATTCATAAAAAACATAATGTCATAAAATAGATACATGAAAAACATTGAGTTTTATGCAAATGGGGTGGCAGTTCAAGATGATAGGAAACTGGTCCAATCTTCTCCTTGATCCTAAAAGGTCTTACAAACCGAGGTGACAACTTCGTCCCTTTCCCAAACTGAATGGTGATTTTTTTTAGGTCGGATATGAATAAAAACTTGGTCTCCTACTTCATAACATCGATCAATCCTATGTGAATCAACATAACTCTTCTGTGTATCTTGTGCTTCTTTTAAACTTTGTACAATCTATCTTACCTCTTCCTCCATTTCTTGAACTAATTTCGGCCCAACTATTACTCGGTCCTCCAACGCTTCCCAACTCAATGGCGTCCTACATGGCCTCCCATATAGAGCTTGATAAGGAGGCATCTCGATTGAACCATGGTAACTATTATTATAGGCAAACTCTACCAATGGTAAGTACCTTTCCTGTTGAGTCTGATTATCCATGATGTACATTCTAAGCATTTCTTCCATAACCTGATTTACTCTTTTAGTCTGCCCATCTGTTTCTAGATTATATGCAGTGCTCACGTTCAACTAAGTCCCTAGTGCTGACTGCAAACTTGTCCAAAACCTAGATGTAAATCGAGAGTCTCTATCAAAAATGATATTTGTGGGTAACCCATGTAGTCGAATAACTTCACTTATAAAAACTTGTGCCACATCAGTAACATCGTAAGTGTCTCTTACTGGGATGAAATGGGCACTTTTGGTCAATTTATCAACTACAACCAATATAGCATTGTGCCTCTGTGACGTGAGTGGCAAACCCACAACAAAATCCATAGAAATTACCTCCCATTTAGACATAGGGATGTCATGTGGTTGTAGGAGTCCTATTGGATGGTGATGATCAACCTTCACTCGTTGACATTCAAGACATTTGGCGACAAACTGGACTATGTCGTGCTTCATGCCTGCCCAAAAGAAGAGTTTCTTCATGTCCACATACATCTTCTTCACTCCAAGATGTGCACAATAGAGTGCTCTATGTGACTCTTTGAGGATGGTCCTTCTTATACCCCCTTCCTTAGGTATGTACATTCTCCCTTGAAATCTCAATAGTCCATCTGGTTCAAGGACATATCCCTCAAACTTTGGTTCTATCTGCTTCCCACTCTGGAGTGCTAATATAACCTTTAGATACCAACTATCTTCAAAGAGTTTCTCCAACACACGTTCCCTCAAATTGACCCTCAAGGGTACTAGGGAGAAGGTTTGTGGCCTCCTGCTTAGTGCATCGACCACCACATTCTCCTTTCCCTTAATGTATGAGATCTCAAAATCATACTCACTCATGAATTCGCTCCACCGCCTTTGTCTAGCATTCAAATCCCTTTGAGTGAAGAGGTGCTTTAGGTTTTGATGATATGTTCTTAACTCAAATCTTCTCCCAACGAGGTAGTGTCTCCATAGTTTCAAAGCTAACATCACTACTGCTAACTCTAAGTCATGGGTAGCATACAACTCTTCATGTTTATTCAATTTTCTAGATGCATAAGCTATTACTCCACCTTATTGCATCAATACTTCTCCCAATTCTTGCTTCGAAGCATCGGTGCAGACAACAAAGTTGTTTTGCTTGTCCGGTACTCGAAGGATTGGTGCAGTAGTTAGTAACCTCTTTAGTTCAGTGAATGCAGTGTCACATTCATATGTCCATTCATACCTAACCCCTTTTCACTGTAATGTGGTGATGGGTTTTGCAATCCTCGAAAACCCTTCCACAAACTTGCGATAATAACCTGCTAGCCCCATAAAACTATGTACCTCATGAGCATTTTTTAGTACTGGCCAATCCATTATGGCCTTTACCTTTTCTGGGTCAACTGAAATCCCTTCTCTTGAAATGATGTGCCCAAGATAATGAACTTTCTTCTGAAAGAAGGAACATTTTGACAATTTTCCATACAATTGATTTTCCCTTAAGAAAGTCAATACAACCCTTAGGTGCTTTTCATGCTCCTTTTCATTCTTGGAATACAAAATAATGTTTTCCAGAAAGATTTGCACAAATTAGTCCAAATACTTCCTGAAAACACCATTCATGAGGCTCATGAATACTGCTGGTGCATTGGTCAAACCAAATGGAACAACTATGAACTCGTAGTGCCCAAACCGAGTTTGAAATGCAGTTTTTGAGATGTCACCTTCCTTAATCCTCAATTGGTGGTATCCAAATCATAGATCGATCTTTGAGAAAACTATTTCTCCCTTCATTTGATCAAATAGGTAATCTATTCTAGGTATAGGGTACCTATTCTTTATTGTGGCTCTATTGAAGTCCCTATAATCTATGCATAGCCCTAAGGAACCATCCTTCTTCTTGACGAAAATCACTCGTGCACCGCAAGGTGAAATACTAGGCCTGATAAATCCCAAGTCTAAAATCTCTTTCAACTGCATCTATGATGAGCCTCATCATTGGGTAATTATATGGGCCTTAATTCACCTCCAAGCTTAGTCAAACCAAATTTTCTCACAACTTATTACATGTTTTTGATTATATTTTGTTTATGAGATGAGTTATAGTTGGATATTATGCCTAGTGGACTAATATGCATTGAATGCAAGATTGAAGGAGAAAATCAAGGAATTTTGGAAAATACTGAGATTAAAACTCGAATGGGACAAGGGAGAGGGATTGTAGGAGGTAAATCCTCCTCATTTAATTCTCCCCCATTCGAATATTCCTCCATCCATCACACCAGCTCAGAGTGCAAGCAGCCAAGCCATGAGGATTAGAAGGCAACCAAGCAAGTGAGAGACAAAGAGCTAGTTTATCTCGAGTTTGGGAGCCGAGCCTCCCTAATTTTAAGGAAGTCATTGGGGACTTCAGTTTTATAAGTAGAGAGGCCTAGAGCCTCATTAGGATTCGAATTTTCGTTGTAAAACTCTAAGCTATTTTCGAGCTCCAGACTTGTGAAAGTTTTATTGATGTAATTTTCTGTTTTGGTAATAAGAATGAGTTTTGTTTTGAGCTAGCACTGAGTTAACTTAGAGGGCTGAATATCTTAGGTTAGGGCCCAAACCTAGCAGCCAAGGCTCCTATTTCTTGTATCTGTATGTTTAGATTAGTCTCATAGCTTCATTGTTAATTTTCCTTTAGATGTGTTTTCATTGCAAGTAGTGTAGATTGGATTTGTTGTTTATTAGTTTGTTTCCATTTGTGCCTTAATTCAGTAGAAGGTTAGCAAGGATAAAAGGAGTACCACAAGGCTGTCAATAGGTGTCTTGGCCTCATTTTCTCCCTTTGGGATCATGATTTGAGGAAGGGACCCTTATGCAGCCCCAAAAACACAGATTTCTATTTCTTGCATGAGCTTTAGGGGTTACTGTATTTAAGTTAGCATTTGATCAATTTTACAAAGTAGGATTTCATTGCCATCTCTTGTATCTTCATTCTTGCAGTAGATATCATCCATGCTTTCATTCCTTTCCACAACTTTTCTCATGCATACTGTAGGCAATTAGTTCATTAATTCTGTTTTTCTAGCCTGTGAGAATGCTTCTTGCTTACATAGATTTTTGGGAATTATACATGTTTTATGCAGAGAAGGTGCTTCAGGAGTAGATGAAGACTTCATAGCCAACAACCACCTTCCACTTCATCCACTATAGTCATTCCTTGTTTTCACCATTGCCTTCACTAGTTTTCATCATTTTACATAGAAATTCTTCCAAGCACATTAAGCGAATCCAACCATCCTCTATCTTTTCTGTTGACTTCTGAGTGATCCTAGACCTTTCCTCACTTCATTCCACCCATCTACCACCTTCCCTAATCCTTCCATCACCTCCAAAACCTTCCATTTTTCTCTCGGTTGTATCATGTAGGTTTACAGGGAATCCTGTAGGTTTTCCTGAAATGGCCTGTTTTGAGGCCGAATTGAGGGAAAACCTCTAGGAAGTCACCAAAGGTCTCCCAAGGGTCTCCCACACCATCCAACCATCTCCTAACCCTTCCAGCCATCCTCCAACATCCTTAATTCACCTGCCACATCACCAAAAGAAATTAGTTTTCATACTTGATTTTGCATGAAAATACAAAAATAAATTTATTTGAGTCCCTTTACTTGCACATTAGTGAAGTTTGATGCTTCTTACTTTCATGCTTAGATGGTAGCATTTGGTTCATGTTAATTTAGCATTATTGCAAAGCATAGTTTCTTGGCAGTTAATTAGGAAATTGTGTGATTTAGCATTGAATTTCGGTCTTTTTCATTATTTCAGTAGAGTAGCTCTCCCTTAGAGTAGATTTTCATTTCTTCCATCAAGAAACCAAGCTTCTTCTGACTCCATAGAAGTCTGGCTTGAAAACCCCAGTGGTCTCTCGCCAGCTGAACCGTGACAAAAGGAAAAACCATCACTTTTACTTGTGTATACAACACTATCACCTCCAAGTTTGTACGAACCCCAGGTTGATAAAGTAAAGCTAGTAGCCCAGGAGTTGCAACATTCTTACTGCAATACTGGCGCTCATCACTTTTTGGTGCTGTTGTCGGGGAGGTGTCTGAGTAATATGTGATTACTGCTTTCTTTCTTCTATTTCTTGTCTCTAATATTCTGCCATTAGTTTATTTCTGCAAAAGTAATTTAGTTGCTTCCTTTTTCATTCTACATTTTCTGCTTTCCTTTCCATTTTGCAAGCAAGATTTCAATTCAACAAGTAGTTTTTTCATTCAGTCAGTAGTTTTCATTTAATCAACAATTTCAATTCTACAAAGTACTTTCCAAGTTTGAAAAAAACACAAAACCAACCCAAAAACATTTCCTTTCATGCCTCATAGGAATAGGGATAACTTAGGGAAATTTTTGCCAAATACCCCCACTGCATCAAACAACCAACCTTCCCTCTTCTTCGATGGCTATGAACTAGAGGAACCCTTAGGTGAGCAACCTGACATATTTGAAGAACCTACAGGGGAAGAAGAAGAAAAAGAACCCATTCCTACTGAACCAATGGCTGAAAACAGAAATGATAGAGGGAATAGAGAGAGAGTTGAGGGTGCCTTCCCCATTAGGGAAACCAATGGGGACACTAAGATGAAAAATATAAGTCCCTTTGCCCTACCTCATTTCCATGGATTGACCACAAAAGATCCCGACACTTTCGTATTTGAGTTTGTTGTTATATGCCGAACCTATGACTATACAAATGATGAGCAAAAGTTAAAACTATTTCCATCTACCCTCAATGATGCAACATTGCGCTGGTTCATGGGTTTGCTTGGGGATAGCATCACAACTTGGGCTTAGATGCAACAAGCCTTTAACAACAAGTATCAAGACTATTGTCAGTCAAGGGATACTAAAGAGGAAATTTTTAGGATGACCATAGCCAATGATGAATCCCTAGAGGATTATGAAGAAAGATTCTAGCTTAGTTACAAAAGGGCCAGGTGCACACTTGACCCTGAGTCACTAACGCTGGTCTTGCTTAAGGGAGTAAGTGAAGATCTTCTGGATACCCTACACTTGTTAGCAAGAGGAGATATCCACCAATTACCCTATGAGGATATCAAGATTGTCTTTAGAAACCATTCTAGGGCAGCTAGGAAAAAGGGTTGGGGTAGTCAACCTATGGTCAGTACATCCTCTTCCAACTCATCCATTAAGGGTGAATTTGGAAACATGCTAGAAGATTTCAAGAGTGAGATGCTGCAAACCCTTGCCTTAAAAATGGACACTATGCACATTAAAAGAAAGCAAGAGGAAGCAGAGAGAGCCTTGGCCATTTTCTGTCCTAGATGCACCAAGATGCATCCTAGGAATGAATGTCCATTGAATTCTATTGAAATTTTCTCAGTCTATGAAGAAAACCACTCCATAGACAAGTGCCCTTCTTTGCCTAGACTCAAAGTTGTATATCAAGGAGCTGAAGGGGTCACTGAGCAGCTCTGCTACATAAACCAAAGGAGACCTCATGGGCCTAGACCATACCAACAGGGCATGCAAGGGTCATCCCATGCATATTACAACCCCAACCAGACCACATCCATACTTTATTGGGGACCCCCTACTCATCCTTCCTGGTCTACACCTCCTCCTTGGTCCTTTACATCTCATTATCACTCCCAGCCAGCCAGCCAGTCATTTCAACCATATGCTCTACCACAACCTCAATGGAATGCACCACCCCAGGGGTGGAGGCCTCAATAAAATAATGCTCCAGCTTTATTTCCTCCACCACCTACCCAACCACAGCTGTTACACTCTGCTCCAGCCAAATCCGAACCTGAACAATAGACAGGCTCAACAAGTATACAGTGGAGAGACATCATATCCATCTTATGTTGTGGAAATCTAGGAGATTAACCTGAGATCTGGGAGAGTTCTCCCAGATAACCAACCTCCACCTCCACCTAGGGAGGTTGAGGAAGAAAGAGAGGAAATCATTCTTAAAGTGAATCCACCCTTTCCTGAGAGATTAACCCAACCACTCCAGCCTACCCCAGAAGAGACTGAACTTCTGGGAGAATTGAAAAATCTATGTGTAAAGATTCCACTTCTCCAAGCAATAAAAGATGTTCCTATTTACAATAATTTGATTAAGGAGAAGTGCTTCAAGCATCCAGGGAGGTGAAGAAGAGATGCCCCTACCATTAATGTCAATGGACAACTGTTCGACTTAATGCTAGGGTAGGTAATCTGTCCAAAGTATTTAGACCCTGGAAACCCTGTAGTAGATGTGCACATCAATGGAACCATTGTCCCACACACTTTGATCGATCTTGGGGTTGCAATTAATGTGATGACCAAGGATACCATGCTCAAGTTCAACCTCCAAGGCTCATTGAGGAAGACCACAACAGTTCTGCAACTTGCAGACTGCTCCACAATGACCCTTGAGGGGATTGTGGAGGATGTGATGGTCTCCATTGACTCTTGGGAGTACCCTGCAGATTTCCTAGTTCTCCAGCCTAAGGCTAAGCTTACTAGTTACCCTCTAATCCTTGGGAGACTCTGGTTGGCCACTGTTGATGCTTACATTAGCTGCAGAGCTGGGAATATGACCATAGAGAATGGGCATATGTCCAAGCAGTTAGTCCTATACCCTCCTGCTTAGCCATTTCTAGAGCATGTTTTACCTTTATGGTTGGAGAAGGCGGAAGAAGATGAAGTTTATTCCACCCAACTTTATACTTTAGAAACAACCATGGGAGGAGGAAAACAGGATGAAGATGATTTGATTGAACACCTACTCCAAAGTCCAACTCCTAGTAGATTTCCCTTAGACGATGTAGTAAAGGAAACCTAAAAGAATCATCCAATTGACCTATGCTTTGACAATTCCAACCCCCTCCATGTCAAAAGCATAGAATTCAGCCCTGAGAGAACCTTGAAAATCAATCCATCTCTTTCTGCTCTCCAAGAAGAGAAGTTATGCAACATGCTAAAGGAACATCTAGATGCCTTCACTTGGAGTTACAAAGAAATGAAGGGAGTGCAATCCTCAGTGTGTACTCACCACACATACATCAAAGAAGGTTGCAAGCCAGTCTGGCAGCCCCAAAGGAGGATGAATCCAGCTCTTAAAGATATAGTCAAAGAAGAACTGCAAAAACTGCTAGATGCAGGATTCATTTACCCTATCTCCGACAGTGAGTGGGTTTCTTCTTTGGTGTTAGTTCCAAGGAAAAATGGTAAGTGGAGGATTTGTGTTGATTACAGCGAGTTGAACAAAGCCATAAAGAAGGACCATTTTCCTCTACCTTTCATTGACCAAGTACTAGATGGCCTGGCAGGGAAAAAGTTTTTCTCTTTCCTAGATGGATTCAACGGGTACAGCCAAATCTAGATCAGCCTGAAAGACCTGGATAAAACCACCTTCACTTGTCCTTGGGGTACTTTTTCCTATAGGGTCCTTACTTTTGGCCTATGCAATGCTCTTACCACTTTTTAGAGAGCAGTCCTGAGTATTTATTTTGAGTTAGTCCATGATGAGGTAGAAATTTATATGGATGATTTTACACCTTATGGCTGTGATTTTCAAGAGGCTTTGTCCAACCTAGGCAAAGTACTGCAAAAATGCATTGAAATGAACCTGTCTCTCAGTGCTGAAAAATGTGAATTATTGATTATTGTAGGGATTGTGCTAGGTTATTCAAAGGATTGCAGGTGGACCCAAACAAAATAGCTATCATCCAAAGGGTCCCACCTCCTCAAAAGCAGAGAGATGTTAGAAGTTTCCTAGGGTTAGCTGGATACTACCGAAGGTTCATAAAGGACTTCAGCAAGCTGGCCTCTCCTTTATTTGGTTTGTTGGCCAAGGACTCTGAGTTTATATGGTCAAAAAGTTGTCAAGAGGCCTTAGACACCCTAAAGAACAAGTTAACCACTGCACCGATTCTCTGAGGCCCAAATTGGGCCCTTCCTTTTCATATTCATGCTGATGCCTCACACAAAGCCATAGGAGCAGCCCTAGGTCAGATAGATGAAAAATTTCCTTATGCTATCTACTTTATCAGTAAGAATCTGTCAAAGGCTGAACTAAATTACACAGTGACCAAAAAGGAACTCTTGGCTGTTGTGCATTCATTGAACAAATTTAGGCATTATATTACAAGATATCAAACATTTGTACATACTGACCATGCTGTAATCAAATATTTAATGAACGAACCATATGTGAATTCTCGGATTATAAGATGGTTAGTTTTATTACAGCAGTTTGATCTAACTATTGTTGATAAGCCTGGTAAGGAAAATGTTGTTGCAGAACTTTTGTCCAGATTAAATTTTCCTACAGGTGAATAAGGAATGGTTCATGACAAGTTACCAAATGAGCACTTATTTGCTATTTCAGTTCTCCCTCCATGGTTTGTTGATATAGCAAACTATTTGGTATCTGCACAGTTCCCACCGAGCTTGTCCTCCAAAGAGAAAAGCAAGATAGTAAGGAAGAGCGCCCACTTCACTTGGATTAGGGGTAATCTATTCAAAATTGGTCCAAATCAAATCTTGAGAAGGTGTGTCAGGGAGGAGGAAGTCTTTGACATCCTTCTGACCTGCCATGGTGGGCCTTGTGGAGGTCACTTTGCGGCGAAGACGACAACATTCAAAGTGTTACAAGTAGGCTATTATTGGCCCACTCTTCATCAGGATGTGAAAATATATACTAGTCAATGTGATCAGTGCCAAAGGATGGGAATCCCTACTCCAAGAGATGAAATGCCTTTGTAGCCTTAGGTGACTTTCGAGCCATTTAACAAGTGGGGCATGGAATTCATTGGACCTATTGACCCTCCTTCCAAACAAAAATAGTACATCATTGTGTGCACTGACTATCTGACTAAGTGGGCTAAAACCAAGGCAATTAAGGCAGCAACAGAAGAGAAGGTGGCTGAGTTCCTAAGGGAGAATGTATTTTACAAATTTGGGTACCCTAGAGAGCTGGTCACAGACCAAGGCAGCTAGTTTACCTCTAACATGATTGAAGACTCGCTCAACCAACACAAGATCAAGCATACAACCTCCACTCCTTATCATCCACAAGCTAATGGACAAGTGGAGGTGACCAATAGAGCGTTGGAGGGCATCTTGACCAAAGTGGTAAGCAACAACAGGAAGGATTGGACAGATAGACTAGTTGAGGCCACCTAGGCCTATAATATCACCTGGAAGACCACCACTGGATTCACACCCTATGAGCTGGTCTATGGGAAAAAGGCCCTGCTGTCCATTGAATTTGAGTATAACACATTAAGGATGGCAGCCCAACTAGATCTAGATCTCAGTAGTGCACAAAAAGAGAGATTGCTCCAGTTGAATGGTTTAGATGAGTTCAAAATGCAAGCCCTCCTACATATAGAGGTAATTCAACTTCAGAGGAAGATCTGGCATGATAAGAACATCAAGGAAAAGGACAAGATGGCTAGGACCTTATGTTATAGAAAGATTCCATGATAATCGTTCAATACAGATCAGAACCATAGATGAAGAGGCCATTCCTTTACTTGTTAATGGACACCGATTGAAAATTTACAAGAGACCATTGTCAAACCAAGAGTTCATTGATGGTATCAATAAAAAAGTGATGGTAGTGGAGCAAGTTTCAGCTCATTCCTCATCAAATCACTGAGAGAGAGAAAAAAAAAAGAATAAGGACTCATGTGAAAACCTCCATGAGGCGCCTGAGTCCCACTATCGAGTTGAAAACCTCTTGGGGCGGCCTAATGGTCTCAGTAAAAAAAAAAAAAGAGAATAAATGAGAATAAAAAGATCCCTGGGTGAAAACCTCTCTTGAGGTGCCCATGGAAAACAATGAGGATGAAAACCTCTCAAAGGCAGCCTACTTGTTTTCAAGAAAAAAAAGAGGAAATAAATAAATAAATAAATAAAAGAAAAAAAATCCTCTAGTTTGAGTGAATTTGGCAGCTATGCAAGAGAATTGTCCACACATTCATCTCAGTTTTTTTACTTCTGCATTTGAAAATTGTATCAACCATCTCATCTCCTCAAACCTCACCAACCAAGATGACAGGAGGGTTTAATAGAAGGGAGCTCATTAACACTATGAGAATCCAACAACACCGTCAGGTAGTAGAAATCTTCACAAGGCATAATTGGATGGGGTTTTTTAAAAAATTAAGGGGGTATGATGATGAGGTGTCCCGATATTTTTCTCTCTCCCTCATTCCACTTACCAGAGTCCATGCCACTGCTGTGGTAAGAGGCCTCTCCAAATATCTCACCCCTGAACTCATCAGCAGAGTTACCACACTTCCCCTAGGAGTACCATGGAGGAAGGAAGACAAAGGAGATAGCCAGATTGCCAAAAGGAAATTCTTTTTAGAAGGTGAGGAACCCATTGAGGAGAAAAATGGAGTAGGGAGAGCAAGTCTGCCATATCCTTGGAATGATATGAGCTACCAAATTATCAAATACATATCATGTGAGGGTAGGTATTGTGTGGTCTATGGCTATCATTTTAGGCTTCTTGAAGAGTTAAGATTTGGAGCAGAAACACCCCCTCACCATGGGCTCAACATACCATACTTCCTGCTGCAATCATTGATAGACACAAGCATTAAGGTGCAAGATGGAAATTCCCAACAGTTAGCTCAACATGGGTTAATTAGAATCCTTATAGAGGATGCCCTATAAAACCTCAAAATTCCTATACAATGGTCAGTTTTCAGAGACATGCAGGCGGAAGAGGACATCAAAGCTCTCACATATGATGTTAGTCCTACTGTCAGTGGAAATGATGAGGAAGAGACTGAAGAAGAGGAAGAAGAAGTAGAGAAGGAAGAAGAAGAAGCAGAAGGAGATGAAGATGAGATGGATGAAGAAGAAGATGAAATAGAAGAAAATGAGGAAGATGAAGAAGAAGAGGAGAAAGAGAAGGAGGATGATGAAGAAACAGAGGAGGATGTTAAGGAGGAAACTGATAAAGAAGATGAGGATCTACAAGAGGAAGAAGAAAGGAAAGACATAGGTGAAGAAAGCAATGGGAAAGAGGGGGCAGAAGACAAGGAGGAGTCACCTAGGGTGTCTCCAGAACCCACTAAGAGAGAGGTAGCAGCTGCCCTCACTGCTCTTAGCACCCCCATCAAGCAAAATGGCAAAAGACAAAGGCAGACCCCCTTATATTTCAGGACAAGGAAAGGCACAAGAATAAGGTAGGGGAAACCTCAAACACCAACCAAAATTTCCATTGTGATTGAGGACTCACCTAAGCAACAGGAGAAAACACCTTCTCCTAAGTCTCCTATCACCGGAGAAGGCCTATGACTAGATCCACCTCCTCCAAGGGAAAAGCAATCCTACAAGATACATAATAGGATCTACAGGAAGTAGAAGCAGTCCTACAGGATACTCTGCTGAACCTATAGGAGACACAAAAATTGGAAAAGGAGGTAGGCCAACAACAAGAAACTAAAGAAGAGGACCCAGAGTCAAAAGAACCTAGCCCCCAACCTAACCTTGACTCCTACTACAGGTTTATTGAAGGAGGCAGGGTCATTCCTCAAAAAATTGCTATTCCACTGTTCTTCGAGCTTGAGAAGGAGAGAGCCAGAACTCATCGATGGATGCAAATTGCCAAGTCCAAGGGGGTGGAAGACATTGGGCACATGGAGGAGAAGCTCAAGGATATGGGAAGAGAGCTAAGTAGCTTGAGAGATAGAGAGTCCATAATGAAAAATCAACTAGAAACAAAAAATGCATGGTTGAGAGGACAA
Source organism: Pinus tabuliformis (assembly GCA_031772625.1). NCBI lineage: Eukaryota > Viridiplantae > Streptophyta > Pinopsida > Pinales > Pinaceae > Pinus > Pinus tabuliformis. Next base: position 1,556,646,209 of record CM062819.1, read on the forward strand.
CTACAAGAAAGAGAGAATCAATTGGCATGTATGGCTCATCTCTCTTTGGAAGAAATCCAATGTAGGATGCCAGCTAAATCCTATGCCCTATAACTCAAAGAATAGTGGCTGTAGTTCCAGATCAAGACCCTAGCACAGAGAGGCACCATTCCATTTTAGGACTACAGGCAATTCATTGATCTTTGTGATCATAGCACACTAGAAGATAGGGCCAAGATGTCTGAGTTTTATTTGCATAACATGGCCTTAATAGACATGAATGTATGGGACCCTAATGCCAAGCTAGGAGATTTACAGTTGATGGATTTGGCATCATGGATGAACCATGAGGAATCAAGGGCTGCAGAGATGAAGAAGATATTGGCAAGAGAACAAATTGAACCTCTTATGATCAGAGCTGAATAGTCAGATCCCATGGCCCTCATCAGTACCCATAATTTGATTGCAAATGATCCTCATCTTGCACCCAGGTATCTTGCTACCCAAGAGCAAGCAATTTCACATTTTGAGGACATGTTCAGGTTGTTAGGGGATGATAGCATACATGCTTGCTTGAGGAGATGGAACACATTGCCATACAACTTAAAGATAAGAGAGTACCACTCTCCTCAAAGATTGAGAGAAGCACTGAACATGACACCCATGTACAAGCAATCTATGAAAAGGCTGAAAGTCAATTGGATTGGCCTGAAACTCATTCCACCACTACTCTTAGGAATACTAGAAGGAAGGAATGAAGAAGAAGAAAAGAGGCAGTGGGAGGAGGTAGAAAAGAAAGAAGGCTTCTATGAACAAGAAGAAGAAACCACAATAGAGGCATGGGATGTTAGGGAGGCCACTAGAGCTATGAAGGATATGGATATTGATTGAGTTGCTTAGAGGATGAGCAACACTTTCAGTAGGGGGTGATGATGAGCCTCATCATTGGGTAATTATATGGGCCTTAATTCACCTCCTAGCTTAGTCAAACCAACTTTTCTCACAACTTATTACATGTTTTTGATTATATTTTGTTTATGAGATGAGTTAGAGTTGGATATTATGCCTAGTGGACTAATATGCATTGAATGCAGGATTGAAGGAGAAAATCAAGGAATTTTTGCAAATACTAAGGTTAAAACTCGAATGGGACAAGGGAGAGGGATTGTAGGAGGTAAATCCTCCTCATTTACTTCTCTCCCATTCGAATATTCCTCCATCCATCACACCAGCTCGGAGTGCAAGCAACCAAGCCATGAGGATTAGAAGGCATCTAAGCAAGTGAGAGACAAAGAGCAAGTTTAGCACGAGCTTGGGAGCCGAGCCTCCCTAATTTTAAGGAAGTCATTGGGGACTTCAGTTGTATAAGTAGAGAGGCCTAGAGCCTCATTAGGATTCAAATTTTTGTTGTAAAACTCTAAGCTATTTTCGAGCTCCAGACTTGTGAAAATTTTATTGATGTAATTTTCTGTTTTGGTAATAAGAATGAGTTTTGTTTTGAGCCAGCACTGAGTTAAATCAGAGGGCTAAATCTCTTGGGTTAGGGCCCAACCCTAGCAGCCATGGCTCCTCTTTCTTGTATTTGTATGTTTGGATTAGTCTCTTAGCTTCATTGTTAATTTGCCTTTAGATGTATTTTCATTGCAAGTAGTGTAGATTGGATTGGTTGTTTATTAGTTTGCTTACATTTATGCCTTACTTCAGTAGCAGGTTAGCAGGGATAAAAGGAGTACCAAAAGGCTATCAGTAGGTGTCTTGGGCTCATTTCCTCCTTTTGGGATCATGATTTGAGGAAGGGACCCTTGTGCTGCCCCAAAAACACAGATTTCTATTTCTTGCATGAGCTTTAGGGGTTACTGTATTTAAGTTAGCATTTGATCAGTTTTGCAAAGTAGGATTTCATTGCCATCTCTTGTATCTTCATTCTTACAGTAGATCTCATCCATGCTTTCATTCCTTTCAACAACTTTCCTCATGCATAATGTAGGCAGTTAGTTCATTAATTCTGCTTTTCTAGCTTATGAGAATGCTTCTTTTTTACATAGCTTTTTGGGAATTATAAATGTTTTATGCAAGAGTAGGTGCTTCAGGAGTAGAAAAAGACTTCATAGCCAACAACCACCTTCCACTTCATCCACTATAGTCATTCCTTGTTTTCCCCATTGCCTTCACTAGTTTTCATCATTTTACATAGAAATTCTTCCAAGCACATTGAGTGAATCCAACCATCCTCTATCTTTGTTGTTGACTTATGAGTGATCCTATAACTTTCCTCACTTCATTCCACTCATATACTACCTTCCCTAAGCCTTCCATCACCTCCAACACCTTCCATTTTTCTCTCGGCTGTATCCTATAGGTTTACAGGGAATCTTGTAGGTTTCTAGTACATCCTGTAGGCTTTCCTGAAATGGCCTGTTTTGAGGCTAGATTGAGGTAAAACCTCTAGGAAGTCACCAAGGGTCTCCCACACCATCCAACCATCTCCTATCACTTCCAGCCATCCTCCAACATCCTTAATTCGCCTTCCACTTCACCAAAAGAAATTAGTTTGCATACTTGATTTTGCATGAAAAGACAAAAATAGATTTATTTCAGTCCCTTTACTTGCACATTAGTGATGTTTGATGCTTCTTACTTCCATGCTTATATAGTAGCATTTGGTTCATGTTAATTTAGCATTATTGCAAAGCATAGTTTGTTGGTAGTTAATTAGGAAATGGTGTGATTTAGCATTGAATTTCGGTCTTTTTCATTATTGTAGTACAGTCGCTCTCCCTTAGAGTAGATTTCCCTTTCTTCCATCAAGAAAGCAAGCTTCTTCTGGCTCCATAGAAGTCTAGCTTGAAAACCCCAGTGGTCTCTAGCCAACTAAACCATGACAAAAGGCAGAACCATCACTTTTACTTGTGTATATAGCACTATCACCTCCAAGTTTGTACGAATCTCGGGTTGATAAAGTAAAGCTGGTAGCCCAGGAGTTGCAGCATTCTTGCTGCATTACTAACGCTCATCAATCTGAAACTCACAAAGTTCTAGAGTTGTCATCCTATAGGGTGTCTTAGATATTGGTTCTATACCAGGTTTTAGGTCAATCATAAAATCAATCTCCCTTACAGGAGGCAATCCAGGCAATTCCTTAGGAAAAACATCCTTGAATTTTGACAAAATTGGGTGTTGACCTAGTGAGGGTCCTTTCTAGTCACTTACAGCCTCGACCACATATAGTTTGCAACCTTGTCGTAGACAACATTTTAACTTCATCATGGATATGAATCATAGGGACACTCCTCTCTTGATTCCACAAATCTCAATTGACCTACCTTCATCATCTAAACAAATCACCTTCTTCTTGAAACAGTCTACCAAAGCTCGATGAGCTTCTAGCCAATCCATTCTAATAATTACATCGTATGTCCCCAATGTTGTGATGTATGCTTTCAACTTAGTTATACACACCCCGAGGTTTACCTGACATTGGTCAACACTAGGTCCTTCTGTTTGTTTTATCCCAGAAGCCATCTCAACTTGCATAAAGTCGTCGTGCTCATAGGCTTCCAACCCACATTTTTCTAATGCAACTGGTGAAATGAAACTATCTGTAGCACCAGAATCAAACAAAATTTTAACTTTTACTTTGTTTATCATACCTGAGGTTTCTACCACGGCAGATTGGTGTTCAAATTATTGGTTATCAACTGCTGCATAGATTCGATGGTGGCTACTTGCTCCCCCCATTGGTGCCTTTCCTTCTCTATGGTTGTTACCAGTTTGTAACTCAAGATAGTCACACTGCTAATGAGCCCCCCCACATACCCAACAAGTGATGCATGGTAGACTTTGAATAGAATGTTGTGGAGTTCTTTGGAAAGAGTTCCTTCTCTTGGGACCCCTACCCTTACTTGTTTCTCCTCGCGTATGACCTTGATTTGCACGTGTCCTTGAAGCTGCGGGTGACGCTGCACTAATAACCATTGAAATCCTCATTGTTAGTGCTCTGGGTACAACCCTATTTCCATATGGTGGTGGCCTCAAACTTCCTCCCCTGGGGAAGGTACGAGGAGCCTTCCCCATAAACCTTGGTTATTGTGGAAAAATGGTTTTGTTTCCACCCTTTAATTCTAAGTTCTCTTCAACATAACGAACATGTTCCACATCTTCTACAACTGAGGATGGTTTACACATCTGCACCATTGCCCTAATCTTAGAGTTCAATCCATACATGAAAGGATCTGCTCAGCGCTGATCAGTATCCATGTAGGAGACATACTTGACCAATTCATTGAATCTAATCTCATATTCTTCTACCGTACGATTTCCCTGTACCAAAGCATGGAAGGCTCCTACTTGTTGTTCTTCATAATATGCTAGTAGACTTTTTCCTGAATCTCTCCTCAAATAACTCTATGTAACTGTGTTCGAAGTGAGGTGTAGTTGATGCTCTAAGTTACCCCACCAATTTAGATGACTATAACTGAGTTGGAATATCACTATTTTAGCTTTTGAATTGGAGGTATAATCTCTTAGTGTGAAGCACCTTCTCATTCCTTCTAACCAGGCTTCTACACATTCGCTGGCACGACCTCCAACAAACTCTGGGAGCTTAATATTTTGGAGCTCCCTAGTAATGTCCTCCATTGGAGGTCCTCTATTAGTCTCACTTGATCCCTTGAGATTTCCCAACCCTTATGGAGGGTTCTCTACTTCCACTTCAATTGTTTAGCACCCTCTTAAAGTCTCATTAATTGCTTCTAGGGAACACAAGATGAGAGCCAACTCTAGTGATGGTAATGGGTTATTTGCAGAAGGTCCTTGTGATGACGCTCCTTGATCTTGATTTCTTCGCATCCTCACCATTATGAATTGTTCAAATATCTGTATGATACGCAAGACTTATTAGCACAACTTAGGGCCTTGTCAATTCTTACTCGGCTCACACATGTTTTGCATAATGATAGGTGTAAGTTTTCCTTTGGGTATGTTTGTAAACGAGTATTTCTAATACTGAGAAGGTAACCATGGATATACTAAATCCTCTCCCATTGCTATCTAAGAAAGTGCTACAATGCACTGCTAGTCACCCTCAAATATCTTTAGATATCCTAAAAAATCATCCTAAATCCATATTATATATTTTGAGCATTCACATAAACATTAACTTACCATTTTTATCACATTATTATAACTAGGTGTCCTCTTGAAATTCCATCAATAATGCTAGATTGTCATTTCTATATATATATATATATATATATATATATATTATCCTTTTGTTTTCAAAGTAGGTGTCTAATGGCCTCAATCAACTCAACACTGACATTATTGTTAGGTATTTACTATTCCAATGATATATAGAGAATGACTAGCTCTACATGTTTTAATATTTCAATATTATATATTGTCTTAAAGGAGGTTCTAATGTGTTAATCAATTGGTGTTCACCTTTGACACTTTGATGTGAATATGTTGGATTTCCATTTTGTAAACATATGCATATTAATATTATGACAATATCTAATATAACTCTATTGTGTCTCAATTTTTTTTCAAGAAGTTGCATAAAAAAAATAAAAATTAAGAATTATGCATGGCATCAAGCATAATGTGAGCAACTTGTAAAAATTTCACTTAAGTTCATTTATATTATTAATAAATAAACAAATTGTTTTAATGCAACTTAAAAGGTCAACATTTTTACTGAATCTTGTCATTATATGAATTAATATGGTTGTAAGAAAATATATTTTCCTCAAAATAATATTTCTTTGTATTAATATTAATCTCAATTTTTAAGAAATAATCTTGATTTTATTAAAGGGACTTAACTCTATAGGAAATTACAACCTTCTTGTATACATAGATAGGTTATCCTTGTTTACTAAGTCAATAATTCTTCTATCTAAAGGTTCTGCCACAATTTGCATAAATTTTGGTGGGCACTAACCTCGGTAAACTCCTATGTAAATTTATGTAGTGAATTGCGTAATTTATGGTGGGCAGTAACTCTTGGTAAACATAATTAGCTATCTAAGTGTAATTTTGGTGGGCACTAACCTCAGTAAACTTCTATATAAATTTATGTAGTGAATTGCATAATTTATGGTGGGCAGTAACTCTTGGTAAACATATTTAGTTATCTAAGTGTAAAGAATGTCCTAAAGAAAAGTATTTCAACTATTTAATTCTCATTGATTTCAACTATTTAATTCTCATTGGTGGGTCAGTTTATCATTTTGAACATGATTAATTTGAAAGTCAAGGAAGGTCAGTGAAAATGAAATATTAACATAAACCCTAAATTTGTGTTATCAGAAAGTGGTGCTCTAAAAATAGAATGTCAAATTTTTTTTTTGGTTGTCGCTCAGGAAATCTAATTGCCATATAGCAAATATCCTTTTACAAAAAAAAGTGAGTAATTTTTTTATACTAGCAGTCTAGTTTCCACATTGTTGTCCTAACATTATAGTTTTCACCTAAGCGAAAATGTAGTACACAGGGAGACATTTAATATAGAGGCCATAGAGCATATGCAACGCACTATCAGTCCTGTTTTATTCTTGGACTCAAGAGCTTGTATTTATCCATGGTTTTGTGGCTTTTTTTTTTCTACATGGCTCTAGTTTTTGCCATTAGATTTGATGCATCAGGCACACTTGATAAGAGTTTTGATGGAAGAAATTGCTTTAGATCCTCGGCTGCTGGTAATCTAGAGGGATTTTTTTTGGTGAACGGAGGATAATTCCTTTACCCTGCCTCTGGAGGAGGAGGTTGGAGAAGAGTGTCTAGCCTGGCCTCTCTGGATAGCAGAGTACCCACTTGGGACATACCTATTTCAGGTTTCTGGAGCTAGCAGAAGAAAAAGAAACTCATCTGGGTCTTCGTTGTCAGGTAGTATACATACTGAGAAAGAGGTCGAAAGCCTCATATAGGCAAGGGTCCCTGTTCTGTTGCATTAAGTTTACAGAGGGCTTGCTTTTCATGGGTTCTTGTATCTGAGACAGTTTAAGGAGGGAATCGATTTGGGTCTCTGTTTTGAGTGCAACATATAGTATTGAGAAGACGACTAAGGGCTTCAACACAACTGGGATGCAACTTTCAAATCATCTCCTACTTTGGGAGTGGATGGATTGCTTCTTGTATTACTAGTACTTGTGGAAGACACTGTCTGAGCAGCAGGCGGCTCTTTGCCACTATCATTTGGAGATTTAGTTTCAGCAGAATGGATAGTAGGGCTATTTATGGAGTTATCTACTTTGGATCTGGAGGAGATACATCTGCTCATGAGCCCAAGTTCAGACCATGCTAGCATCCCCACACCTCGTCTTCATCCTTCTTTCGCCGACGTCCAACCCGACTGGAATTGCCCACCTGCTCCCAAGCCTCTACTATAGAAGGATGAGACCCGAGTTCAAGTCTGGGCAACAAAAGTTTTTGGTTTCTTTTATTTATATGAAAAATAGATCTCTAGAAAATTCAACATTTAACCAAATTTTATATGAAAAAAAATCTCTACTGAGAGACCCGGGTTCAAGTCCCGGCAACAAAAGTTTATGGTTTCTTTTATTTATATGAAAAATAGATCTCTAGAAAATTCAACATTTAACCAGTGGTGGAAATATGAGATTTGCAACTGAGCATATTAAATACAAATGTTGAGTAAAAATATAATTTCTTAATAATGTCTATGAGATTTGCAACTAGAACATATTAAATATTAACTACATATAAAAAAAATCTCTAGAAAATTCAACATTTAACCGGCGGTGGAAATATGAGATTTGCAACTGAGCATATTAAATATTAAATACAAATGTTGAGTAAAAACATATATTTTAATAAAATCTATTAAAAGGGAATTAAACTTGTTTTATTACTCTATAGCCAATGATAGAGTTATGAATTATTAGACTATGTCGGCCTATAAAATATCTTTTTGTCCAAAGCAATTCAATCTTTAACGAGCAGTAAAATATGAGATATACAACTAGAACATATTAAATATTTTCAGTAATTTAGCTTTAGTTTATTAATACTAGAAAAAAAAATTAATAAAATATATTAAAAGTAGGATGAAATATTGTTTTTTTGTTTTTATAAGTTTTTTTTTTTGTTTTTTACACTTTCTTTTAAACTTGTATTATTACTTTATAGCCCGTGATAGAGTTGTGAATTTCAAAATTTTGCATTTTTATGTATATTGTGGTAATACATTCCAAGGGTACACTTCACGGACTAAATTATATTCCATACTAAGATTTACCATGTGTCATCGTAGGATAAATTTTATTCATTGGTATGGCATTGGGTTAAATTAGAAGAAAAAAAAATCCAAGAAAAGGTCGGTAGTAGAAAAGATACAAAACCACGCCCTAGACCTTATGCTAGCTCTGACCCCAATGGTTTTATGATGTTGGTGGGATTTAGGCCTCAAATTTTGAAACCCGCTTTGATACCACATGTGAAGATCCATCCTAGGGTTCTCTAACTAAAAACTAAATTTATTTAATTTAAACACAATAAGAAGGAAAATAACTTATTTATAAATCAACATTTATTTGATGACAATATACAATTAAAATTTATTTACAACATATTAAACAAGTAAAAATTTCATTTCAACCATTTACATAAGTAATCAATAAACGGAAGAATACATGTTCCAATAGCTTGGTTAAGATGCTCCTGACTCTGTTGGGATGCTCCTCTCGACTACCCAACTGAATTTACCTCCCAGCCAACTAGGAATGATTTCCTAGCCCAGGGAACCTCCACAGGTTCCCTAGCCCTCTGAGCCCAAGTCCAACCAGATGTAGTGTGTCCAAGTTAAACAAACACTCTTCAGATCCAAGTTTGTATTCCCTCATTTATCTCTCCATTCTCTCCCTTCTCTTTCTCCCCTTTCCTCCCCCAAAACAAAATCCTCCAAAACCAAAAACCAAGACCAAGGATCCCCCCCTCTCCTCTCATCATCCTTCCCCTTTTATGTCTCTTCCTCCCATCCACCTCAACCACCTATCATTAATGTCATGACTACCCCCTCATCCTTTCATTTAGTATCCTTGACTTTTCTTACCATATTTTATTCAAAGTAGGTTTGAAAAGACATTTTGGAAATAAACTATGGATATTTAATTTAGAATTAAATTGGAGAAGACCATATCTTCTCCCAAGTAGATTTTGAGAAGACACCTTGGGATGTGGATATTTAATTTGGAAATTAATTGGAGAAGACCATATCTTCTCAAAACTACATTTGAAAATAGATCTTGGGATATGGATATTAAATTTGGAAATAAATTGGAGGAGACCATATCCTATCCAAAATTAAATTTGAGAAGACAAGTTGGGGATTGAATAATAACAATAATAAAAGTCATATTAGTAAAATAAAATTACATTTTTACAAATTCAGGTATATACCAATATTTCTTGATAATTATAAGTCAATATTTTCAGGTTAAGTAAACACTAATAAAAATTAGCATGATAAGACCAAGTAGGGCATTACATGAGACAATTAAGACCTTGGGTCTGTTACAACCTTTATCCATTCCAATTCAATGATGGGAGGAGGTTTCAATGGTTTTTATCACAGGTTTACCGAAGTCCGAAGGAAAGAGTGTCATCATGGTGGTAGTTGATAGACTTACCAAGTATGCACACTTTTGTGCATTATCTCATCCACTTAAAGCCAGTACAGTTGCTACTACGTTTATGGAAACAATTCAAAAGCTACATGGAAACCTGAAGATTATTGTAAGCGATAGAGATCCCATTTTCACTAGAAATTTTTGGAAAGAATTATTTTCTTGGTTGGGTAATCTGTTAACTCATAGCTCATCTTATCATCCCCAATCTGATGGGAAAACTAAGATAGTGAACAAATGTTTGGAAGGATATCTTCATTGCTTTGTATTTGATAAACAAAAACAATGGGTCAAGTGGTTGCATCTAGCTGAATAGTGGTATAACACTTCCTTCCATAGTGCAGGAAAAATGATCCCATATATGGCACTTTATGGATATCATCCATTGTCCATCACATCATCTTTAAGAGAAAATTCTAAGGTTCAAGCATCGGAAGATCACATTGAGAATCAACAACAAGTTCTCCAACTCTTAAAAGAAAACCTCACTTTGGCACATAATAGAATGAAACAACAAGAAGATCAACATCGCAGCGAAAGAAGTTTTGATGTAGGTGACTGGGTATTTCTACGACTACAACCATACAAACAAATGTCCCTCAAGAAATCTAAGAAGGATAATAAATTATCAACAAATTACTATGCTCCATACAAGGTGTTACAAAAGATTAGTACTATGGCATACAAATTGGAGCTTCCTGCATCTTCTTGAGTGCACCCAAATTTCCATGTGTCATGCTTAAAGAAGGTTATAGGTGACAAGTTGTCGGTTCAAAAAATATTGCTAGAACTTGACGAGGAAGGAAAAATCATATTAGAACCTGAAGCAGTCACAGAAACAAGAAATCGATAGCTACAAAATCAATCAATTTCAGAGTATCTCATCAAGTAGAAGAACTTACCTGCTGAAGATTCCACATGCCAGGAGGATGAGAATTTTATACAGAAGTATCCAGAACTACTCAAGTGTTGAGGAAAAAACCTTTTTGAAGGAGAGGGGCATGTTAGGTCCCTATAATACTAGTGTATTCCCTTATTATTATTGTCATTGTATCCCCTTATTATTATTTTTGTGCCCATGTTGTCCCCATATTGTTATTATTGTGCCCCATAGAAGCCCACTATTGTTATTGTTGTGCCCTTACATTATTATCGTTATGTTGGCTCTCATTATATTGTGACCCCTTAGACTCCTATATATAGAAAGAAGGTTTTTTCATTTGAATCATCCAAGAATTGTTCATTTGACCATGATTGACCATCGTTGACCATCGTTGATAATTAAACCATGGCCAAGCATGGCCATCCATGGTCCAACGTCACATTGCGACAAGGATTGTCTCAATATGAAAATCAACCATGGTCAACCATGTTTATTTTAGTGTTTATAATATTTATCTTAGGGTTTATATACCTTGGCTTTATAATATTAGTCCCTTTGGTTTAATATTATTCAATGAAGGTAAACCATGTTTTATAAAATCAATTGTGGTAAACCATGGTTAATTAGGGTCAAACTTTGTCTAATGTCACATTGTGAAAAATATTGTTTCAATATGAAAATCAATCATTGTCTCAACCATGGTCCAATATTACATTATGACAAAGATTGTCTCAATATGATAATCATGGTCAACGATGGTCAATCATGGTCAACCTTGGTCAAGCATAGTAAACCATGTTTTATAAAGTCAAACATGGTCATCCATGGCCAATCATTCTCAACTATGGTCAAACGTTTCATAGTGACAAAAAATGTCATGATATTAAAATCAACCATGGTTAAGCACGGTCAACCATGGTCCAATGTCACATTGTGACAAGGATTGTCTCTATATGAAAATCAATCATGGTCAACCATGTTTATTTTAGTGTTTACAATATTTATCTTAGGGTTTATATACCTTTGATTTATAATATTAGTCCCTTAGGTTTAATAATATTCCCTTGGGTTCATAATCCCTTAGGGGTTTAGTATTAATCCCTTGGGTTTATTATTCCCTTGAGTTTATAATAACAATCACTTGGTTTTATAATATTAATCACTTGGGTTTATAATATCAATAATGGTCAACCATGGTCAATCATAGCCAACCATGGTCAATCATGGGCAACCATGTTTATTTTAGTGTTTACAATATTTATCTTAGGGTTTATATACCTTGGGTTTATAATATTAGTTCCATGGGTTTAATATTATTCGCTTGGGTTCATAATCCCTTGGGGTTTTAATATTAATTCCTTGGGTTAATTATTCCCTTGGGTTTATAATATCAACTCCTTGGGTTTATTATTCCCTTTGGTTTATAATATCTATAATGGTCACCCATGGTTAATCATTTCCAACCATGGTCAAGCATCGTCAACCATGGTCAATAACCATGGTAACATTGTGTCAAAGATTGTCTCATGGTCCAACATCACATTGTGAAAACCATGGTCAACCTTGATCCAACGTCGCATTATGACACAAATTGTCTCAATATGAAAATAAACCATAGTGAACCATCATCAATCATGGTCAACCATGGTCAACCACGGTCGAATGTCGCATTGTGAGAAACATTCTCTTGATTTGAAAATAAATCATGGTTAAACATGGTCATCCATGGTCCAATGTCACATTGCAACAAGGACTGTCTCTATATGAAAATCAACCATGGTCAACCATGTTTATTTTAGTGTTTATAATATTTATCTTAGGTTTTATATAACTTGGTTTTATAATATTAGTCCCTTTGGTTTAATATTATTCAATGAAGGTCAACCATGTTTTATAAAAATCAATTGTTGTGAACCATGATTAATTAGGGTCAACCATTGGTTAACGTCACATTGTGACAAATATTGTTTCAATACGAAAATCAATCATTGTCTCAACCACGGTCCAACGTTGCATTATGAAAAAGATTGTATTAATATGATATTCATGGTCAATGATGGTCAATCATGGTAAACCTTGGTCAATCATGGTCAACCATGTCTTTTAAATTCTTACATGGTCATCCATGGTGAATCATGCTCAACCATGGTTGAACATCACATTGTGACAAAAATTGTCTTGATATGAAAATCAACCATGGTTAAGCATGGTTAACCGTGGTCCAACATCGCATTGTGACAAGGATTGTCTCTATATTAAAATAAGTCATGGTCAACCATGTTTATTTTAGTGTTTACAATATTTATCTTAGGGGTTATACACCTTGGGTTTAAAATATTAATCCCTTAGGTTTAATAATATTCCCCTGGGTTCATAATCCCTTGGGGTTTTAGTATTAATCCCTTGGGTTTATAATAACAATCCCTTGGGTTTATAATATCAATCATGGTCAACCATGGTCAATCATAGCCAACCATGGTCAATCATGGGCAACCATGTTTATTTTAGTGTTTACAATATTTAACTTAGGGTTTATGTACCTTGGGTTTATAATATTAATCCCTTGGGTTTAATATTATTCGCTTGGGTTCATAATCCCTTGGAATTTTAATATTAATCCCTTGGGTTTATAATATCAACCCCTTGGGTTTATTATTCCCTTTGGTTTATAATAACTATCATGGTCAACCATGGTCAATCATAACCAACCATGGTCAATGTGGTGAAGTAAAATTATAAGTGCAGACACGAACGAATTCCTCTAACTCGATAATGGGTCTAGCCACAATAGATATATTCTATGGAAGATTTCCTTCGGTTAGGATCAATCAAGAGGGCCTACCTCTTGGTCGCTTATCCTGCTTGATGACATCCTCGCTTGCTCACTCTAGCAATCTCTCGCTTCCTTTTTTAAGCTCCTGAAACAAGTAAATGACAACAACACACAAACATAATAATAGACAAATTGTAATTCGACCTACTTAATGAGTCAAGAAGCATCAAGACACGAATATGTAATATTACAAAACATGTAGGAAATCAATTGATAGTTGCATATATTAATATCAAAGAGAGATTACAACCATTTGTCTTGAGGTCGCAGTCTTCCTTTGACAAGACCAGGTTTCCACACAATTCTGCTAGCATTCCATGATGGCTTCAAACAGTAATAGTTTAAAGGCTCTTCCCTTTAGAATTCACTCCAAACCCAAACACACTTCTCCCTCACACAACTAGATGGCTACAACTAGTAATAACTTGCTTGTCTAATCAAAATAGTATACTCACACTCAGCCAACACTCTCACTGTCACTAGCTTGTGCTTGGGAAGAAGGGAGGTTTATATAGGAAATATGGATGGGAGAGGGATCCTCTTCTCATGGGAGAAGGACTTATCCCTTGAGGTAGTTCCATCATTATAGGGTAACGGAGCCTAAACTATCATCCTCGACCCCATCCGGCCAAACCATTTACCAGACTTCCATTATGAAGCTTCTAGAGCTGGAAGCTTCGACTCTAATTTAAAAAACTTTCCATAACAGGACCAACGCGACTAGAACACAGCTCAGTCACACCAATCGATGCGGGGAATAGTGCTAATCTTTGCACATCGATGTGGGGGAGACATAGGTCATTAGCGTCGGCCTTCTAAACTAGGAAAAACAAAAGTTTCAAGGGAAATGGTGCAAAAGGGTAATGATCTGCTCATGAAGAGGGACATAATGGGAGTCTCTCCATGAAGCCAAATCATGAGGGGTTCACTGTATAGGTCCTCCAGGATCAAGGAACAGTGAGTACAAGTACAGTGACAAAATGTTGTGTAATAGATGCCCCCTAAAGCGTGAAGGCTGAGCCAGAGTGAGGGATGAAATGCTTTATAAATTAGTGTGGGGAACTGGTCTGCCATCGGAAAACCTGCAAGGAAGTATAGATACATATACATAAACTGAGATCTTTGTCAAATGATACATGAATCGTGGCATGAACGCAGCCGTCCAGAGGATGATCATGTAAATGGATCCAATTATGGGTGCAACCATTTGTCAAAGAGGATCATATATGATAACTCATGGTCTGGTCGCAGCCAACCATCTGAAAGAGACATGCATATCATCATAAACCATGTCACACCACTTCGCAACCTGGACTTGTGTGATTTGAGTCCAGGGTCTTGCGCTCCAACACGACCCGTTCAAAGTACAGATCCTAGCATGCAAATAGATGTGTTGACATTGAACATGCTATAAAATCGCTTGATTACCAGTCAATGATGCAAACTATTAACAAGTGCGAGAGATACCACCAATAATGACAATGGCCCTCAAGGTACTATCAACACAATTCATGAATGTGAATACAGGAACTGAAGTTGAACACCCGTGAAATCACTCGATCGAAAGCCAATGATGTGAACTTATCGTCGAGTGCGAAGAACTTGCCATTAGGGCATGCAAGCTCTAAGGTACTGGAAGGGAGTCTCTCAGTCAAATTCCCGGATAATGAGTTGAAGTCGACAGAAATCGACCGTGTCGAAGGAGGGCCATAATGAATCCCACATCATCGACGCGAGACGAGAGGATGCAAAATGATTTTGGATGATACAGAGAATCAGAGGTAAGTGTAACTGTAGAAGGACAACTCTTGAACATATTGGTGACACA
Source organism: Pinus tabuliformis (assembly GCA_031772625.1). NCBI lineage: Eukaryota > Viridiplantae > Streptophyta > Pinopsida > Pinales > Pinaceae > Pinus > Pinus tabuliformis. The sequence continues at coordinate 1,556,661,379 of CM062819.1, forward strand.
ACGAGAAGTTTGGCAGTTTTTGGATCCATAGGATCGGTAATCATGACGATGTGGTAGAGATCAAATGGAAGGAAACAATGAATGAACCAAACCCAGGAAGGTCAATGATACAAAGGAGGATGTCCCAACCCGACACGAAGCAAAGAGTGTCATGTTTAAGTGTAAGCTGCCGACATGACTCGATAGATTTCCAAATTTTCCCCCACCATTTTTGGCGAGTACCCCAATTATTTTTTAATCGCAAGCTTGAAGGGGATAGCATATGCTTGCACTGTAAGTTCATCCTTTAGACAAAACCGTCCTAGTAAGTTTAATGAGCCCTAGGAAGGAGAAGCTCGTGTTTGTCGTGGTGACGAATCCGATGTTGCTTAATAGCTTAATGAGTCTGAAAAAGGTGTAACTCGGTATATTTTTCATGCTTAGAGAGTTTGAAAAAGACACATAAAAGAAAACTCCACATGGTCCCTTTTCGTACGTTTGTGTCTCTCAAGCCCAAAAAGGTAGAAAACAATACTTGAGAGAACCACTTGACCATTTTAATCAAGGAGTACCTTTTTCATAAATAGTGCCTCCTGGCCCAAAAAAGGGGTAAACGTATAATGGGCACACGACGTTTTGCATCTGTTAACGAGTTTGAAACAACAAGGGCTTAGCCACCTTTTTGCTTTTAAAGGGTCAAAAAAGAGCTAAAAGCGGACCCCCCATTTTTATTCTCTTTAATGAGTCAAAAGGGAAAAATACTCGGCAATCTTTTCATATGAGTTTAACTAATCGAGAAAAGAGCTAAAATGTTACTCGTCCTGGAGGAACAAGTGGTATAAAGGGTAGCAACTAGTTCCAGGAATGGAGGAACTGCTCAAAACATGTAATGGTCAAGAGTCTGGCTAACAAAACCACTCATCACTACGGTTCCTCAAGAAAGGAAAACAACCAAGTGAAAGCATATGATCAGCCAAAGAGATGGTGGTGATGGAATGAAACAACCAAGGCTCATCTAGCAGAAATTAGCTGATAAAAACAACAATCACAAGATGTAAATCGGGCATGGGTTAATTTTTACACAAGCTTGAACCATGGAGAACTTTTCTTGGATTCGGTTTCATGTTTACACAAGCTTGAAGCGAAAAACTATGCTTGTTATAAGTTTGCATGCCCCTGGCATAATGACTCAAATTGAGGTACATGCCCCCCAAGCTTCACTTCAGTCAACTAGGTGGATGGAATGAGGGTTCACTTTCAAGATCTTGGAAAGACTCAACTGGGATTTTATGAGATCTTAATTAAAAAACTCGATTTGGAAAAAGGAGTTGTTTCATTTTTCAACGAGGTTGACACAGTAAAAGAACTATCCTTGAGACTCTTGTTTCATTTTTTAATGAGCTTGACACAAGACAAGGAACTATGCTCATCCCTTGTTTCATTTTTTAATGAGGTTGACACAGTAAAAGAACTATCCTTGAGACTCTTGTTTCATTTTTTAATGAGCTTGACACAAGACAAGGAACTATGCTCATCCCTTGTTTCATTTTTTTAACGAGGTTGACACAAGACCAGGAACTATCGTCATCCAACTGATCATGGACCATACAAGAACATGGCTCCCAAGAGATCTTCACTAGATGGAAGAATCACGCTCTGGGAAGAATACATTTCATTTGGTACCATAGATAGATCGGGTTCCAATGCCCCCAGTATATAATGTACTATACCATCTGTGTGATCATCAAAATACGTGGAGATAGAACATGTAGCTACATAATTGACCTATGGCAGGGAAGGTACTGCTTGCAAACAAGAGCTGATAGGGGATGATTGTTGCAAAGGAGGCGCCTGGTGATCAATGAATGACAGTTGATCAATGGTCACAATTCTCCCTTCATGTAGAAAACAAACCACATGAAAAAGTGAAGAAACAAGAGCTCCCATGATATAAACATAGTCGCATCCAAGGAGAAGATTGAAATCTAAGGGACCTTGGACTACCATCACGTCTATATAGACGGTCTTTCCTCCCAAAGTAATAGGAAACTTCGGAAGGATCCCTAAGGGCTAACTGTTCCTCCATTGAAAGCCAACAGATTCTGGGTGACAGGCACAAGCTGTGGGGAAACCAAAGCTTGCCAAGTAGTAGAAGACACGATGCTAACCGACACACCTTCATCTAATATAGTGCCAGGTACTACCCTATTATAGGCTTATACTGTGATTTGGAAAGGCACATAAGATGGGAGGCGGAAAGAAGTCAATGGAACCCAATTGAAAGAGATGACAGAACTACTTGGTGGGGGTATCATATGATTTCCCCCATGCTGTATAGGAATAGGAGAAGGAATCTCCTGAACAACTAGGATGAGAGGGTCACTCTTCGATTCATAAGAATCTGAGGAGACGAGAAGAAAATGAGTAGTATGATCACTACTCTCTTTGGGAATAGAGTGAACAACTGAAGGCAGAGCTAAGTCGACACTCTTTTCAACCAATGGTTGGTTGGGAACAAACACAAGAGAGTCATGCTCAGGAAAAGCAAGATGGGCAAGAGATGAATCCAATTCAATCTCTTTACCAACTAGGCGAGGGTTAGAAGAAAACCTCTGATAACCAATAGGAAGTTGGGGTTGAGGAGCTGCAAGGTTTTCCAAAACTTTGGAAGCTTTATCCATAGGAGGACAAAGGTGAAGAAGATGCTCTCCTTCACATAATCTACAGGGCAATCTAATCTTCCCTTTCTTCTTACCTTCGCTAACCGAGGATGCTGCATCGACATGAACTCCAGAGGTCGATGGAATGGTCGATCTAGATTTGAGACCATACCTCTAAGACTCTAGGAATTCCAGGATAGTCTCGAAGGAGATGGTCACCCTTATACAGCCTGCAAGGGAATTTTACCCTCCCCGAAGGATCAGAAGGTTTGTCGATGGGGGGTGCATTTGGAGTAATCGCTGCACGGTTGGCCTCTCGGTTATTTGACTTCTTCTTCTTCGTCCTCTTCTTCTTAGCCTCTTGGTTATTGGATTTCAAACTTTCACCAAGCGAAGTAGAAGAGGAGGGTGAAGAAATGGGGGAAGAAGGCGAGGGGTCAACCTTAGAATCAACGTGATGTGATTCAAACGAAGGAGATGTTTGGACAGAAGTCGGGACACTCGGGACCACTGAGGTTGAAAACAACAAGATAGGTAGACCAATGGTTAACCCAAGGAGGGACAACGTTGCCATATAAGGAGCACCAGCATTTCCAAAAGAAGAAAGAGGACCAAGATTCCCATTCGAGGGGAAACCTTGACTGGTAGACTCTGGAAATGTTGCCATTGGAATCGACCCTAAAGAATTACTAAGGAAGATAACTTTTAACCAGGAATATTTCATGGGCTGTTAATTTTATAACATTGAAACAAAACTTTGCTTTTTCATATTTTAAGAGTCAAGAAAAGGACAAAAGGTGACTCTAGTCACTTTTGGAATTAACGAGCTCAAAAGGACAAGTGCTTGAATGATCTTTTAAGTTTAAAGAGTCAAAAATATCAAATGGCTATTCTGGATGGTCTAGCTAAAAAGGATTACCAGGAAACCGTGAAATGTAGAATACCTCCCGGAAAACCGAGAAGTACAGGCAGACAATCTCCCCAAATGCTATGTTCGGTGTATCACGTTCACAAGGTGGAAAAATCAGCTTCCAATGAATAAAAGGATTGCAGCCTAGTGGGCTCTTCCATTATATACACGATGGTACGGGGAGCACAAGTCCGTACTAGCGTTGTCTAGTGTTGAAGCAAACGACAACTGCTAGGTTTAAAGATGTCGGAACACGTCTCTAGCCTAGACCACTAAATGTGAGCATTAAGTTTCAATGATTCCTTAGGTTAATTCAATAAATTTTAACGGTTGATCTTGAATTAAGTTTCAATTACAAGGTCCCACCGTTGTCATCTGAAAACTCCTATATGCAGCTATATGAGAAAAGAGATCTTTGTCTTTGATGAAAGTTAACACTAATTGAGGGATAGAGAGCACACAATCAATGCAATGATCAAAGAATGAAATCTTTCTCTAATAAATCTCTTAAATGCACTTAATCTTCCCTTAACAACAAAAGAAGTTTCATTTCATTTCCATGCCTATGATGATGCGATTCTAGCTTCTTAATGACACTACTAATGCAATATTTTCGCTCAAGTAAACTAGAATGATGTTCTTCTTTTCATAAAATTCAAAATGAATCTTTCACATAAAGCACTTTAATGAAAATTTTCACAATTCAGAACAAACAAGCATCAATCAAATCCAAAGCATGATAAATGAAAATAAAAGGAACTTCTTCCCTGAATCAAACAAACCACAAAAATAAATGCTTCAATAGACAAACCAAGCAATGTAATCTATGATCGGAATGAGAAATGAGACACTCGAAATAAGAGAAAAACGAGTCTCTTTCACTCATTCAATTGAAAACAAAGCAAACAAAGCATCCTAGTCACTTTTGGTGGAGAAGAGAGTCTGAGGGTCAAGACACACTAACACTGGAACGGGAGAAATTTTGATTTTTTTCTTAACTCTGAGACCGGCGCGACTTTTGGGCCAAACCTAGCTCCGATCGGCATGACTGACCAGTACTGCAACTAGCGCTGTTGGCTGATCGACGTGACTTTTTGGCCAAAAATAGCACCGATCGAGGGATTCAAAGGAAAAATAAAAAAAGAATTTCAAACAGGGCCAGACTTAACACATCAGAGGGTAGGCTAAACTAAGCAAGCACACAAAGCAAGCTAAATGAAGCTCTCTAGTCAGGGAGAAGATGGTCTAAAAGGCTTACGGGGTCAATATCACAAGAGCAGAACACACTGGCCAAGATTGGGGTCAAGCCCTAATCTTCACTTACAGGCATCGACGTGACTGCCTAACTAACAACAAGCGCTAGAGGCTGGTCGATGTGACTGTTCGTCAGCAATTCATGCTGGTCGGCGTGACTACCAGCAAATTAAGCGCGCTAGTCGAGATAACTAAGGAAAAATAAATAAAAAAATCAACGTAGGGACTAGATCTACTACTATGAATTTTAGACTTAGGCTAGTAAGCAAGAGAAAAGAAACATAACCAAAGGGAAAACATGAAACTAGAAAAGTTCTCACGAAATCATGAAATCTAAAACAAACAAAAGGATTGGGATCCCCAGTGGAGTCACCAATTTACGGTGAAGTAAAAATATAAGTGCGAACAAGAATGGATTCCTCTAGACCGATAATGGGTCTAGCCACAACAGATACATTCTATGGAAGATTGTTAGAATCAATCAAGAGGGCCTACCTCTTGGTCGCTTATCCTTCTTGATGACGTCCTCACTTGGTTACTCCAACAATCTCTCGCTTCCTTCTTCAAGCTCCAGAAACAAGTAAATGAAAAAAACACACAAACATAATAATATACAAATTGTAATTCAACCTACTTAATGAGTCAAGAAGTATCAAGACACGAATATGTAATATTACAAAACATGTAGGAAATCAATCGATAGTTGCATATATTAATATCAAAGAGAGATTACAACCATTCATCTTGATGTCGCAGTCTTCCTCTGACAAGACCAGGTTCCCACACACTTCTGCTAGCATTCCATGATGGATTCAAACAACAATAGTTTAAAGGCTCTTCCCTTTAGAATTCACTCCAAACCCAAACACACTTCTCCCTCACACAACTAGATGGCTACAACTAGTAATAGCTTGCTTGTCTAATCAAAATAGTATACTCACACTCAGCCAACACTCTCACTGTCACTAGTTTGTGCTTGGGAAGAAGGGAGGATTATATAGGAAATATGGATGGGAGAGGGATCCTCTTCTCATGGGAGAAGGACTTATCCCTTGAGGTAGTTCCATCATTATAGGGGAAAGGAGCCCAAACTATCATCCTCGATCCCATCTAGCCAAACCATTTACTAGACTTCCGTTACGAAGCTTCTAGAGCTAGAAGCTTCGGCTCTAATTTAAAAAACTTTCCATAAAAGGACCAAAGTGACTGGAAAACAACTCAGTCACACTGATTAGCGCAGAGAATAGTGCTAATCTCTGCACATCAGCGTGGGGGAGACAAAGGTCATTAGCGCAGGCCTTGTAAACTGGGCAAAATAGAAGTTTCAGGGGAAATGGTGCAAAAGGGAAATGATCTGCTCATGAAGAGGGACATAATGGGGGTCTCTCCATGAAGGCAAAGCATGCGGGTTTCACTATAGAGGTCCTCCAGGATCAAGGAACGGGGAGTACAGGGACAGTGACAAAATGCTGTATAACAGTCAAGCATTGTCAACCATGGTCAAATGTCGCATTTCGACAAAGATTGTCTCAATATGAAAATCAACCATGGTCAACCATGGTCAATAACGATGTCCAAATTTTGTCAAATATTGTCTCATGGTCCAATGCCACATTGTGACAACCATGGTCAAACTTGGTCCAACGTCGCATTCTAACACAAATTGTCTCAATATGAAAATCAACCATCATGAACCATGGTCAATCATGGTCAACGATGGTCAACCAAGGTGTAATGTCACATTGTGAGAAAGATTCTCTCAATTTGAAAATCAATCATGGTCAAGAACGATCATCCATGGTCCGATGTCATATTGCGACAAGGATTGCCTCTATACGAAAATCAACCATGGTTAACCATGTTTATTTTAGTGTTTATAATATTTATCTTAGGTTTTCTATACCTTGGCTTTATAATATTAGTCCCTTTGGTTTAATATTATTCAACAAAGGTCAACCATGTTTTATAAAATAAATTGTGCTCAGCCATGGTTAATCAGGATCAACCATTGGTCAACGTCACATTGTGACAAAGATTGTTTCAATATGAAAATCAATCATTGTCTCAAACATAGTCCAACATTGCATTACGACAAAGATTATCTCAATATGATATTCATTGTCAGTGATGACCAATCATGGTCAAACTTGGTCAAGCATGAGAAAAGGTGCTTTTTAAAGTCAAACATGGTCATCCATGATCAATCATGCTCAATCATGGTCGAATGTCACATTGTGACAAAATTTGTCTTGATATGAAAATCAGCCATCGTTAAGCATGGTCAACTGTGGTCCAATGTTGCATTGTGACAAGGATTGTTTCTATATGAAAATCAAACATGGTCAACTATGTGTTGGAATTATGGCACTGATTTAGAGCTATGGCACAGGTGTTGTCCTTGATGGCAACTCACTTTTTGACAGATCTCAGTACAGACTCTTAGAATGAAAGAAGAAGATATATACGTAGGTTCACCTAGTCTAAGGAGCATATACACGCGGGTTAGACGTTACAAAGGCGCATATGCGTATACACGTACTTTCACGCAAGGAAAAGCGCGCATATGTTGGAGAAATTACTTTTGGTCCATGGTAGTTAGTCCTTGGTATTTGAACCTATGGTTTTGGACCATGGTATCTCGTCAGAAGTGTTGATCCCAAGTATTGGGTCCATGGTATTGTTTTATTATGGTTTTGGACCGTGGTATTGTGAAAGGCCTAAGACTATAAAAGAGGAAGGAGATCATTTGGCAAAGAATCATCTGAATTAATTGAATATCTAATATGTGCTAGATCTGAAATATTGGTGATTGAGGTTATGGTGCAGATCTAGATCTGAATGAAGGAGGAACCTTAGCACAAAGAGAAGGATAAGTTCTATTGATGGGTCATAATCTTTAGGCTTGAATGATAGTATCTTTGTATGATTTTGATCTGTTATATGTGGCGCATGCTTGATCTATAAATTTGATAATCTGGGTTAATTAATATCAGAATATTTGAAAGAGTGAATTATCCTTTATAGATCTGTACGCAGGTTCAGTGAAGCGAAGGCGCATATACACGCTGGTTCGGTGAATAAAAACAGTGTATACGCAGGTTTCTCCAAACACAAAAGCGTATGCACATTGGTTTCAGGTTATTGAAGTAGCATACATCTCTTGAGTTGGGTTCTAGCTGCTGCTGTTTATTGTTGCAGTGTTCTGGGTTCAGAATTTGGTGTATGGTTACTGTTACTGTGTTTTGGGTATAGTTGTCAGAGAAGTATCTACTTGATTCAGTTCTAATTGGTGAAAAAGAGATTGTTTGATGTAGAAATTTTAAATGATTGATTGATGTTCATGGATCCAGTCTAAAAATTTATGAAACATGGTCCCTGGAAGAAAGAGAAGGTTGTAGCCTTTTGTAGGCCAACACCTACGTACTAGTATCTTGGCTAGTGCAAGAGCAAAGGGGGTTGTAGCTCCCTTCCAGGAGAAGCTGGAGAACGAGAGAGGGTTGTAGCTCTCTGCAGGTTGCAGCCTGCGTACTGGTAAAGGACTGCACCAGTACATTGTAAAAAGAAGTTTCTAATTAAAATAAGATAGAGACGAATTGTAGCAGGTGGTTTTCACCCACATTGGGTTTCCACCTTATATCTTGTGTTCTTGTATGTGTGATTGTCTTCAGATCTGTTTTACTGTTTTTGGTTACTGTTTATTTGATCCTAATACACAGATTAATGATCAACATCAGTAAAATAAATTAAATTATAAGTCTGCATTGCATACGCAGGTTTCCTTCTCTGTAGTTGTGTATATACACGGTTTTACCTAACTGAAGTAGCATATATGATCTAGGTTTGAAAAAGAAAATAAGTGACTTGATAACACTGATTCACCCCCCCTCTCAGTATTATTTCCAACAATTGGTATCAGAGCAGGTCCTTCTGAAGAAGCTTGATCTCTTGAAGGAAGATCCATCATCATGAGAAACTACGAGAGAGAAGCATCAATCAGGCCACCAATTTTTGATGGGACCAACTTCATCTATTGGAAGGTAAGAGTTACAGCCTATCTTCAATCTCTTGGTACTAAAGTCTGGGATATCATAGATACAGGGTACACTTTTCCTTCAGCAACTCCTACAGATCCGGCTGGTAAGAAGCAATATGAAACAAATGCAAAAGCAATCAATACTCTATTAGGATGTCTATCTCAATCAGAATTCGTCAAGGTTATGTAGTATAAATCCGCAAAAGAAATATGGGACAAGATTGTTCTGAGCTATGAAGGAGATGAACAGGTAAAACGAGCAAAACTTCAAACCCTCAGAATTCAGTATGAAAATCTCAGAATGCACAATGATGAAAGTGTGGCTAACTATTTCCTTCGTGTAGATGAGATTGTTAATTGTATGAAAACCTTGGGTGAAGAAATAAAAGAGGCTATTGTGGTTGAAAACGTTCTAAGATCTTTGTCCCCTAGGTTTGAATCTAAAGTTTCTACAATAGAAGAAAAAGAGAATCTACGAAACCTTACCATGTCACAGTTGCACGGAATTCTGACTGCTTATGAAATGAGGAAAGGAGGACCATCAGACAGGAGAGAAGCTACCTTCAAGGCTTCAGGAAAAGGAGATTACTATGAGTCAGGACACGTGTCAGAAGAAGAAGAAGAATCAAATTTTGTCAAGAACCTTCAACAAGGTGCTGGAAGATTGAGAGGTAAGTTAGCTTTCAAATGCTTTGCTTGTGGAAGAGTCGGTCACTATGCTGCCAAATGTCCTCATAAGGATAAGATTGACAAGGGGAAGGAACCTGTTAGATGGAACAAGAAACAGAATGTAAATAAGAAAAGCTATTACACTCATGAAGATAGTGATGGACTTTCAAATAGTGACGAAGATGAACAAGGTAACAAATATAAACTTTTAATGGATTTTGAAGATGATGATTTTGTGGATGCTATAGATGAAGAAAGTCTTTATGAAGAGATTTCTAGACTCAAAATTTGTTTAGAAGAGAAGAATGTGATCATAGATACTCTACAATTCCAACTTGCTGAAAAGGAAAAACATCATGAAAAGTTAGAATGTGAAATTGTGGGATTGAGAAAAGAGATTGAGAAAACTAAAGCTCTTAATCTTAGATTTGTTAAAGGATCTGACACGTTAGATGAGATTATCAAAGTGCAATGCTCTCCACTAATCAAGACAGGTCTGGGATATAATGAAGAAACAACTCAAGCACAGAAATCATCTATCTCCAAGAGTTATCTTGATGCTACAAGGAGAAGTGAACAAAGACCCAATGGAAATCACCAGGTAAATCAAGGACAATTTACCTCAAGAATGAACAAAGACTACCAGGTAAATCGAGGGCAATCTACTTTAAGGACAAACAAAAGCTACAACCAGCCACAAGTAAAACCTTCTCAATTTGCTTCAAGAATGGATGTCAATAGGAACTACAATCATTTGGCTGGTAGATTTGATAATCACAGGAGTTTCTTCAATGGCCAATGTTTTTCTTGTCATAACTTTGGTCACAAAGCAGCTCAATGTGTTGCCTATAAGACAATCATGACTAGAGAAGCTCATAAACAGAGGAGTATGATTGGGATCATGAAAAGGACTTACAACAACTTCTCTGCACTTGAAAATGAAATAGAATGTTCTATTTGTAACAATTTCGGTCATGAAGATTTTGAATGCAGGAGCAGGTTTCGGCAGACAACTCAGAAGGAGCAAGCCTCATGTGCCAAATCATGGAGAATAAAAGAACCCCAACTAGAAAGATGTGGTATAGCCTTATATGCGGAAGGGCAGGAAAATCAATGGTACATCGATAGTGGATGTTCGAAGCATATGACAGGTGATAAAGAAAAACTTCAGTCATACAATGCCTTAGAGAAGGAGAAGAAGGTTTCTTTTGGAAATGACACCCCTGCTCTCATAAAAGGTAAAGGTTCTGTTCAGTTGAAAGAAAGGGTCAAAGCTAGAAATGTCATGTATGTTGATGGCTTAAAGCATAATCTATTAAGTGTTAGCCAGATGTGTGATCAAGGAACTGAGGTAATATTTTGATCAAATGGATGTAGTGTTCGTGATCTTGATACAAGTAAAACAGTGATCAAAGGCGTAAGGACTCCAAATAATTTATACATATTCAAAGAAGGACAACATCAATGCTATCTGAGCAAGAATGATGAACACTGGCTATGGAATAGAAGATTGGGGCATCTTAGTTTATCACAGATAAGGAAAGCATGCAAATACCAGGCAGTTCGTGGTCTTCTAGACATCAGAATCCCAGACAATACAATATGCAAATCATGTCAGTTTGGTAAGCAAACCAGAACTAACTTCCCTGAGAAGGAAGGATCAGCCAGTAGGCTGCTCGAACTTGTCCATACTGATGTAAGTGGTCCAACTAGGAAAAGGTCACCTCGAGGAGAAGAATACTTTATATTATTCATTGATGACTAGTCCAGGATGTGTTGGATAGGACTTATGAAGCACAAAGACGAAGCCTTTGAAAATTTCAAATCATTCAAAGCCTTGGTGGAGAACGAATCAGATCTCAGAATCAAATGTCTCAGGTCTGATCGAGGAGGAGAATTTACCTCGAATGAATTTTTAGATTTTTGTGAAGAACATGGAATAAGAAGGGAATTCTCTACAGCTAGGACTCCTCAGCAAAATGGAGTAGTGGAAAGGATGAACAGAACGGTTCATCAAATGGCTCGTGCAATGCTTGATGAGTCTAGAACTCCTGCAACTTTCTGGGGTGAAGCTGCATTTGCTGCAGTTGTTATTCTCAACAAGAAAAATGTCCAGGTGAACAACACTCAAACTCCTCATGAGCTCTGGTATGGTGAGACTCCTTCGGTAAAACATTTCAAAATTTTTGGAAGCAAATGCTATATTAAAAATAATCATGAAAATCTTGGAAAGTTTGAACCTAGAGTAGATGAAGGCATTCTCCTTGGTTATTCTCCCCACAGCAAAGCATATAAGTGTTACAACAAAAGACTTGGAAGAATTTTTGACAGCATTGATGTAGTGGTTGATGAAGAAGGAAACATTCCTAGGCAAGTGAATTCTGAAAATTTCGAAGATGATGAGGACTATCCTTCAACATCAAATCAGAATTATGATGAAGAAGAAGCTCAAGAGGCACTAGAAGAACAGATAAGGATAGAAGATAAGACTCCATCTAGGTACGTTCAGAAGAATCATCCAGAATCTCAAATTTTGGGGCAAAAAGAGGCAGGTATACAAACAAGAAGAACAATTGCAGAAGCCTCAAGCTATTTGGCTTTGCTCTCCTCCACTAAACCAAAAAATGTAAAAGAAGCATGCAAAGATGAATGTTGGGAAGGCAATCGATGAAGAACTTGAGCAGATCAAAAAGAATAACACTTGGGAGTTGGTTCCTAGACCAAAAGATAAGAATGTCATCAGGACAAAATGGATCTTCAAAAATAAGTTGAATGAAAATGGGGAAGTGATTAGAAACAAGGCCAGACTTTTTTGCAAAGGGTATGCTCAACAAGAAGGAATAGACTTTGAAGAAACTTTTTCTCTTGTTGCTAGACTTGAGGCCATCATAATGTCCCTTGCTCTCTCTAGCTTTTATAAGTTCAAAGTATTTCAAATGGACGTGAAATCAGCCTTTCTGAATGGAGACTTAGAAGAAGTAGTGTACATTGAGCAACCAGATGGTTTCATTCTTGGGAATGATCCAAATCTTGTATGCAGACTAAAAAAGGCTCTCTATGGTCTTAAACAGGCTTCAAGGGCTTGGTACTATCGTTTGGACAAATACCTTCATCAACAAGGCTTTTCAAAGGGATCAACAGATAGAAATCTTTATATAAAAATTGAAAATGACAAATTGCTAATACTTGTTGTGTATGTAGATGATATTATCTTTGGCAACAATGAAGAAACTATGAGTCAAAACTTTGCCTTGGTGATGCAGAAAGAATTCGAAATGTCATTACTTGGAGAGCTGACATATTTTCTTGGTCTACAAATCCAACAAAATGAAGGCGGTATCATTTTGTCTCAAACCAAGTATCTCAAGCAGATCTTGAAGAAATATGGCATGGAAGATTTAAAACCAGTATGTACCCCTATGGTTACAGGATGCAGCCTCAGTGCAAATGATGAATCAGCAACAATACATCAACCAACCTATAGATCCATGATTGGAAGTCTGCTTTATTTGATAGGTACTCGACCAGACATCATGCATGCAGTGGGGATAGTTGGAAGATTTCAAGCAAATCCTAAGGAAACCCATCTTCAGGCAGTAAAGAGAATTTTCAAGTATCTTCAAGGAACTCAAAACTATGGCTTGTGGTATCCAAGAGATACAGATCTCACTCTTCATGCTTATACAGATGCAGATTGGGTTGGAAGCATGGATGACAGAAAGAGCACAAGTGGTGGTGCATTCTTTATGGGTTCCAGATTAGTATCTTGGTTCAGCAAGAAACAGAGTTCGATTGCTTTATCTATAGCTGAAGAGGAATATGTGGCTGCTGCATCTTGCTGCACTCAACTCCTTTGGATGATGCAAACCTTGCAGGATTTTCAAATCACTTGTAAACCACCTATCTCCATCTTATGTGATAATACAAGTGCAATCAGCGTTTCAAAGAACCCAGTCATGCATTCAAAGACCAAGCACATACCTATCAAATATCATTTTCTCCAGGAACAAGTGCTGGAACAAAAGGTCAAGCTGGAGTATGTTCCCTCTAAGGAACAAGTTGCTGATATACTCACCAAACCACTACCCAGGGAAACTTTTGAATACCTCAGACAGAAGCTGGGAGTAGTTGATGCATCATCTTGCTGTTAAAACGTGTCTGTTTCAAAGAAATATGGGTGTACGCGAGTTGCCTGAGGAGGATCCACGTACATACGCCGGTTTGTGCAGAGACAGTCGCGTATATGGAGATTTGATGGATATCTGTAGGGACAGGCTTTGGTTGAAGATATTATGATATGGGCCTGACAGAGACCATTCGGCACAGGTTCAGGGGGAGCAGATAATCTTCTAATGATGCATTGTTGGCATCATCTTAGAAGCTTTTGGTTCAAGGTCACAACTGTTGTTGGTTTCAAGTGGAACAAATGCAGAGGGAGATCAGAAGAAAAACATAGTTGCTGATCTGAATGGTGATTGACAGATGCTGCTGATATCAGTTATTGGTGATTTTCATAAGTCTTGCTCTAGATATTTCGTCTCTTTATCATGTATCTCTTTTATGGTGTCAAGGTCATGTAACGGCCTATTTTGGTTTCCCCACTATGCCTGGGATGAAGATGTAATGTACTTGGTTGTCATATGTAAATTTTTGATGTATCCCCACTTGGTTGGGTGGATGATCCCCACTTGGTTGGGTGATGGATGTATGTATTGAGTCTTTTGGTGATAGGAAGGTCTTTTATGATGTATAAGTCATGGTTCTTCTTGAAGAACATCTTTTTGCAGATCTTGCCTACAGTCAGGGGGAGCATGGTCAGCACAGCAGAGCAGAGATTTCAGCATATACTCAGGGGGAGCACAACCCTTTGCCCTTGATGGCAAAGGGGGAGAATGACCTTGAGAATCTTGGGGTTGCCATCAAGTCCAAAGGGGGAGATTGTTGGCATTGTGGCACTGATTTAGAGCTATGGCACAGGTGTTGTCCTTGATGGCAACTCACTTTGGTGACAGATCTCAGTACAGACTCTCAGAATGAAAGAAAAAGATATATACGCAGGTTCACCTAGTCTAAGGAGCGTATACACGCGGGTTAGACGTTACAAAGGCACGTATGCGTATACACGGACTTTCACGCAAGGAAAAGCACGTATATTTTGGAGAACTTACTTTTGGTCCATGGTAGTTAGTCCTTGGTATTTGAACCTATGGTTTTGGACCATGGTATCTCGTCATAAGTGTTGATCCCAAGTATTGGGTCCATGGTATTGTTTTATTATGGTTTTGGACCGTGGTATTGTGAAAGGCCTAAGACTATAAAAGGGGAAGGAGATCATTTGGCAAAGAATCATCTGAATTAATTGAATATCTAATATGTGCTAGATATGAAATATTGGTGATTGAGGTTATGGTGCAGATCTGGATCTGAATGAAGGAGGAACCTTAGCACAAAGAGAAGGATAAGTTCTATTGATGGGTCATAATCTTTAGGCTTGAATGATAGTATCTTTGTATGATTTTGATCTGTTATATGTGGTGCATGCTTGATCTATAAATCTGATAATCTGGGTTAATTAGTATCAGAATATTTGAAAGAGTGAATTATCCTTTATAGATCTGTACGCAGGTTCAGTGAAGTGAAGGCGCGTATACACGCTGGTTCGGTGAATAAAAACAGCATATACGTAGGTTTCTCCAAACACAGAAGCGTATGCACACTGGTTTCAGGTTATTGAAGTAGCGTACATCTCTTGAGTTGGGTTCTAGCTGCTGCTGTTTATTGTTGCAGTGTTTTGGGTTTAGAATTGGGTGTATGGTTATTGTTACTGTGTTTTGGGTACAGTTGTCAGAGAAGTATCTACTTGATTCAGTTCTAATTGGTGAAAAGGATATTGTTTCATGCAGAAGTTTTTAATGATTGATTGATGTTCATGGATCTAGTCTGAAAATTTATGAAACGTGGTCCCTGGAAGAAAGAGAAGGTTGTAGCCTTCTGTAGGCCAGCACCTACGTACTAGTATCTTGGCTAGTGCAAGAGCAAAGGGGGTTGTAGCTCCCTTCCAGGAGAAGCTGGAGAATGAGAGAGGGTTGTAGCTCTATGCAGGTTACAGCCTGTGTACTGGTAAAGGACTGCACCAGTACATTGTAAAAAGAAGTTTCTAATTAAAAGAAGATAGAGATGAATTGCAGCAGGTGGTTTTCACCCACATTGGGTTTCCACCTTATATCTTGTGTTCTTGTGTGTGTGATTGTCTTCATATCTGTTTTACTGTTTCTGGTTACTGTTTATTTGATCCTAATACACAGATTAATGATCAACATCAGTAAGATAAATTAAATTATAAGTTTGCATTGCATACGCGGGTTTCCTTCTCTGTAGTTGCATATATACGCGGTTTTACCTAACTGAAGTAGCGTATATGATCTAGGTTTGAAAAAGAAAATAAGTGACTTGATAATACTGATTCACCCCCCCCCCCCTCTCAGTATTACTTCCAACACTATGGTCAACCATGTTTATTTTAGTTTTTACAATATTTATCTTAGGGTTAATATACCTTTGGTTTATAATATTAGTCCCTCAGGTTTAATAATATTCCCATGGGTTCATAATGCCTTGGGGTATAATCCTTTGGGTTTATAATATCAATCGTGGTCAACCATGGTTAATCATAGCCAACCATGGTCAATCATGAGAAACCATGTTTATTTTAGTGTTTCAATATTTATATTAAGGTTTATATACCTTAGGTTTATAATATTAGTCCCTTGGGTTTAATATTATGCACTTGGGTTCATAATCCCTTGGGGTTTTAGTTTTAATCCCTTTGGTTTATAATATCAACCCCTTGGGTTTATTATTCCATTTGGTTTATAATATCTATCATGGTCATCCATGCTCAATCATAGCCAATCATCGTCAACCATCATTAACCATGGTCAAATGTCACATTTCGACAAAGATTGTCTCAATATGAAAATTAGCCATGGTCAACCATGGTCAATAACCATGGTCACATTGTGTCAAATATTGTCTCATGGTCCAACATCACATTGTGACAACCATGGTCAAACTGGTCCAGCGTCGCATTCTGACACATATTGAATCAATATGAAAATTAACCATCGTCAATCATGGTTAACCATGGTCAACCGAGGTCTAATGTCACATTGTGAGAAATATTCTCTCAATTTGAAAATAATTCATGGTCAAGAATGGTCATCCATGGTCCAATGTCACATTACAACAAGGATTGTCTTTATATTAAAATCAACCATGTTCAACTATGTTTATTTTAGCATTTATAATATTTATCTTAGGGTTTATATACCTTGGCTCTATAATATTAGTCCCTTTGGTTTCATATTATTCAACGAAGGTCAACCATGTTTTAAAAAATAAATTGTGGTCAACTATAGCTAATTAGGCTCAACCATTGGCCAACGTCACATTGTGACAAAGATTGTTTCAATATGAAAATCAATCATTGTCTCAACCATGGTCCAACGTCGCATTATGACAAAGATTGTCTCAATATGATATTCATGGTCAGCGATGGTCAATCATTGTCAACCTTGTTCAACCATGGACAACCATGTTTTTTAAAGTCAAACATGGTCATCCATGGCCAATCATGCTCAACTATGGTGGAACATCGCATTTTGATAAAAAATGTCTTCATAAGAAAATCAACCATGGTTAAGCATGGTCAACCATGGTCCAACATCACATTGTGACAATGATTGTCTCTATATGAAAATCAACAATGGTCAACCATGTTTATTTTAGTGTTTACAATATTTATCTTAGGGTTTATATACCTTGGGTTTATAATATTAGTCCCTTTGGTTTAATATTATTCACTTGGGTTCATAATCCTCTAGGGTTTTAGTATTAATCCCTTGGGTTTATAATATTAGTCCCTTGGGTTTATTATTACCTTTGGTTTATAATATCTATCATGGCCAACCATGGTCAACCATAGCCAACCATGGTCAATCATAGCCAACCATGGTTAAGCATCGTCAACCATGGTCAAATGCCGCATTTCTACAAAGATTGTCTCAATATGAAAATCAGCCATGGTCAACCATGGTCACTTTTTGTCAAAGATTTTCTTATGGTCCAACGTCACATTCTGACACATATTGTCTCAATTGAAAAATCAATCATCATGAACCATTGACAATCATGGTCAACCAAGGTCAACCAGGGTCCAATGTCACAGTGTCAAAAAGATTCTCTCGATTTGAAAATCAATTATGGTCAAACATGGTCAAGCATGGTCCAACATCACATTGTGAAAAGCATTGTCTCAATATGAAAATCAACCATGGTCAACCATTGTCAACCATGTTTATTTTAGTGTTTATAATATTTATCTTAGGGTTTATATACCTTGTCTTTATAATATTAGTCCCTTTGGTTTAATATTATTCAATGAAGGTCATCCATGGTTAATTAGGGTCAACCATTGGCCAATGTCACATTGTGACAAAGATTGTTTCAATATGAAAATCAATCATTGTCTCAACCATGGTCCAACGCCACATTATGACAAAAATTGTCTCAATATGATAATCATGGTCATCGATGGTCAATCATAACTAACCATGTTTAAAAAATATAAATATTAATTAATTAGTTAATTAACTAATTAACAATATTTGTATTAATAAATATAATTAACAATATTTATATATTAATTTAGCATATTAGATTTATAATATAACATATAATAAATTGATATCTACAATATATATCAACCACCTTTACTAATATAATTGTATTAGTATTAAAATTCAGCATCATAATCTAATTATGTAAATTAAAATTAAAAAAATTCATATATTTTTATGAACACCAACCTCCCTCTTCTTACCATGTTTTGCAATCATCCTATTTTCATTACCGTAATTATCTTAATAAACCCCTCCTCATGAATTTCGTGTACACTCCCTCAATATTCGTTATGGATACAAATTATTTAATATAATAAATAAAAAAATATAAGAAATCAAATATTACAACTAATTTCTCTGTGTATATAAATTTGATATGAAATTTATGTTTTGAGGTTTTATTATTTTCTGTTATATTTATTGATTTGTTTAAATACTTTTTTTTTTATAGACAAATACATAATTGGTATGTTATATTATTAGAATGAATGATAAATTTTGCCGCTATTTAAAAAAATCAGAATGAATTAATTTTAATTTTAATTTTATTATGTTTCGAGAGAAATTAAACAATCTTAAATTAAAATTATCTTATATTTTTATAACTAAATTAAAACCCTAGAAAAAAATTATGGATGGGAATAGATGAATTCTCATAGAGTTGTGTTTGTGTGTAATTTACCCTTTAATAAAGAACAATTTAAGAAACTAAAAAATATTCATTTAGCTTATAATGTTTTAAAAAAAGTATTTGACATATTCACTTAGCTTATAATGTTTTCTACACAAACTTGTTCTTTGTTCTTACATGTATATCTATATATATAATTTATTACATATTAAATTTGTTATTATATAATATTTAGGTTTGTGAAAATTTTATATATACGTATTTTTGCTGGGGTGTTAATGAAATTTGTGAGATTACTTTTGGGGCTATGCCCGCCACCCTCAGACATGATGGTCATTTATGTTGAGGGAGTGTGGCTAGTCCCAACATGCATGTGCATGCAGGTCTCCAGATGGCTCCTGAATGTTTAAAATATTCCCATGCGATGGAGTTTAGGGAATTTGGTGGAGGGTCGAACAAAGGAAGCGAGGCTGAGTCCTCAACCTCCTTGTTGTTGTTGTCTCTTCTGGTTTGCAGTGAATGGTTCCTTCTGCTCTGGTTCATGTATTTTGGTGCGACAGTTAAGCCTAGGCTCGTAGATTTCTCATGGAGTAGGTGGATGAAGAGGGTTAATCTCGGGTTCGAGGTATTTGACATGTAGTTGGTGCCCTTGGCATGCGGCCTAGAGTGGGATTCATCTTTGACCCCCCTTGCAAAGATTTGGGTCATCTCCCCCTTTGATTATTTAACTATATTTCCTTTAGTGTTGGGGTTAGGTCTGTGTATCTAGGAATTTTACCTCTAAGTTGGGGGGTCTGGGTGCATTTGTTTCATTTAGTATTGGAAGGTTTTATAGCCACTGAAAATTTTATGGGTGGTTTTTCCCTAGAATTGGAATGTTTGGGTATGTCTTAAATTTCCTTGTGTGCCATCCTATTAATCTCAAAGGCCGGGCCTATGTTTTTCCCCGATCTTGTTTCTACCGGTGTCCGAGGGCTCATTGTAACTTAGGTTTGTTGGGTTTCATGTGTTTTTTCTTTTGGTTAATGGCGTTGGGGTGGGGGGCCATTACTAGGGTTTTTGCGTCTGTGGTGTAGACTCTAGGGGCTCCCCCTTGATGTGAGGTATATGTCATGAGTGTTGATGATGGTATAGTGGGTTGGTGTTCTAGCCTTGACGAGGCTACATCTAGTTTCATCTTGTGTTTCTTTGCAGGTAGATATAAATTCAACAATTTCTTTAGGTGTGCCTCCCTCCTACTTCCATGTCGCCTAGGAAACATATGCATTGTAGGAGAGGGGGTAGGGGCAATAGTCCAAAAGGAAAATCAATAGGATTTAACTTCCATATAATTCAATGCAGTGCCACCAAAAAGAAGGAGGTAAATACACAAATTAAAAATCAAGTTGGGGTGGAGAGGCAACCCCACTCTGATTCAAAAATCATGGAAGATATGTCTACATGGATTCCTGACCCTGGCCACACCAGGGGAAGGAAGAAGTAATACCTGAATCCTATGGCCTTGCATTGGAAAATGAAAACCCTATTGGGGTTCTTTCTAAAGGATAAACACGTAGAGAGGTACAATGTCTTTTCCACCTTGGAAGACATTAAGAGAATACTGAGAAACCAACATTTTTATTTGGATAGAACTAATGCATGACTTGCCCATGTAGAGGGGCACATTTAGTGTGAATCTGATAAGTTTGAACCTCCAGATCCTCCAAGACCAAGTGCTAGTGCTCCTGCGACTATCTCTTCATTAGAATTTGAATGATTCATTCTTTCTATTTCGTAGAATTTCTATTTTTTTAGCTTTGGGGGAGCCCATTCATGAGGGCTTTTGTGTTCTTTGATGTAAAATAGTCTTTAGTGGCATTTTCAGTTTTGAGAGTTTTGTGAACATAGATATGTAGAGAAGTGCTCGTCTATTAAATATTTGGTCGTTGGAATGAGGATTAGTAAAGTCCTCATATCGATAGCTACTACACCAATGTAATGTTGATTTTTGATAATATAAAGTATTAATTCACAAAAAAATATTATGTATATGTATATGTATGAGTATTATAAAAATAATATTAAATGAAAATTATAATCATAATGAGATACTAAAAAATAATCATTATAATTTTTTCAATATTATATTTTGAAATATATTTATTATTTTTTATTGGCTTAACCTATAAGGGATTTGAAGCTTGAATCTCATAGTTTACATAATACTTCATAATACGACAATAGTGAATTGAGCTGCTCACAGTGGGTTTATTTTGAAATATATTTATTTTTTATTAATATAATAAATTTTAAATTTCTATATAAATTTAAAATCTAAAAAATTATAAATATAAAAACCATTATAAAATTTAAAATATCAAATATTAAACTTGTATTTTTATTAGTTAAATTAAAATATATTGTCAAAGGATAATAATTCAAGTGGAAGTTAGTAGTTTTAATTCCCCCTCCACCTAGGTTCTATTCTTCGGAGACATGTTAGCTGGGTAGCAAAAATTTGTACAAGTTAAAAATTCGTGTAGAATAAATTTATGATGTAGGCAAATTATAAGTCAAAGAAAGATATTATATTAGTCAAATAACAAATTTGCCAGGATAAAGGGAAAACACCCAAGAACAACAATTCATTTTCACCTTTGGTTGACATATTGGAATGTTATAACTATCATAATTATGGGAATAAGGAAGTTGAATGTAGAATCAAAAGAATTAGACCAGTCCCTAAGAACAAGCAAGAAAAAGAAAAACCCAAGGCATGGCAGCAAAAAAAGGAAGAAAAAAATGATAAATGTGCCATTTTTTTGTATGTTCAAAATCAAGGTATCCATTGGTATGTAGACAATGGGTGTTCAAAGTATATGATAAGCGATAAGAATAAATTTCTATCACTAAAGAAAACAACAAAGGAAATGCCACATTTGGAAACGATGCTCCAGGTAAAATAATGGGAAAAGGCATTGCTAATTTGGTAAATGGAAGAGGTAAAGTGGTTTTTTTTATTTGTTTAAGGTATGAAATGAAATTTGTTGTGTTTATCATATGCACGATATATGTTATTTTTCGATCTAAGGGCTATCAAATTAAGTATGCAAACATCGGGGAAGTTGCTACTGAAGTTGTTAGAATAGACTACAATGTTTATGTTTTAAATAGAAAGACTGAAAAGTGTTGTCTGAGTAAACTTAATGAGATTTGGTTATGGCATAAGCCACTAGGTCATTTAAATTTTGATCGCATAGTAAAACTAAGAAAAAATAATGACGTTTTCATCAAGCCAGTCAAGATGAAAATTGGATAAATGCCATGAATGAAGAGCTAGATCAAATTGAGAAGAATCAACGCTGTGAAATGTTTCCAAGACCAAAAAACAAGAATGTAATTGGCATAAAATGGGTCTTTAGGAATAATTAAATGAAAATGGACAAGTGGTGAGGAACAAGGAAATATTGGCATGCAAAGGTTATGCTCAAGTTGAAGGATGGATTGATAAGAACATGCCAAAATAAAAACACATTGATAAACTATAGATCAGATTGGCATGTAAAATAAACCTAGCATGAATAGAATAGCAAAGTTAAACTGAGAATAACTCATAAAACTGAAATAGAGTTGAATTGAGAGAAAAAATAAGAGAAGAGAATCTAATTAAACTAAACAGTAGTATGAATAGCAACAGCGAATGAAAACTATTTTTTCACACATAAAGTAAGAATAAATATGTTGAAGTATAAACAGATAGAAAAACAAGAGAACACAGAGAAGGAAAACCAAGGAAAAATTTAGGGGCTAATATTCAGAGGTGGGCTAATTTTCCATGATTTTTCCAAACCAAAGATTCACCAATTTCCATATTTTTCTAAAAACTATTTGCCCAAATTTTATAGTATAAAATTATTTTACCTTTGATATCGCCAAAATTTTATAAAGACTATATACAAGATAATTGGAAATTTGAATATGTTTACAAGGATATCAACAAACATTTTACAGATTTCATATTAGAAAATAGTGAGATTCACCAAGGTTTCTAAACTTTAAAATAAATTTCCATACTTAAAATTTTCCCTGAGGAAAATTGTTAATTTAAAGAACACAGATGAAGTAAAACTAATTGTTGAACCCAAATAACAAATTAGTTGAATATAGAGGCAACTCAAAATCTATATAAACAAC
Source organism: Pinus tabuliformis (assembly GCA_031772625.1). Taxonomy (NCBI): domain Eukaryota; kingdom Viridiplantae; phylum Streptophyta; class Pinopsida; order Pinales; family Pinaceae; genus Pinus; species Pinus tabuliformis. Next base: position 1,556,684,369 of record CM062819.1, read on the forward strand.
AAAAATATTATAGAGAATGTACAAGAACTTGTGTTGGTAGTATGGAAGTGTGAGAGGTGTTTGTGTTAGGTGATTGAGATAATTAGAGAATTTATTTATGAATGTATGACAAAGAATCCTTTATGATTTGAATTTGAAAATTGTATGAAAGAAGAATCTGAAGGGTTGTGTAAGAAGGTGCTTGCATAACTAGGATTTGGTGCTTCCTTTTAGTTGGAGTTGATAAAGAGGTAGTTGGAGCTTCCTTTAGGGTGGTGGTTAAGAAATTAGAATGTTGATTTCAAAGAGAAAGAAGTTTGAACCCTTACATAGGTTGAAACCAACACAAACATTGATGTAATTTGAAGTTGGAGCTTTATTTTGCATCATAATCAAAATAAATTGTGTTTTTCCCAGTTGGAATTCCACGTTATATATTGTGTCAATATTTTATGAGATTGGTGTTCTATTTCTTATTACTATGTTGCTAAGTATTCTTACACTGAGATTTCTTTTTAGATTGTTAAAATACCAATTCACCCCCCCCGATCAAAATTTTCTTGGTTTCTAAAAGCTCTGCAGCTCTTGTTTTTTTCAATAATGGATCGTTCTCAGGCTAGACCATGAATCCACAATGACATTGTATTACCAAGAGCCAAGTATGATACATAACCAATATTGAAAAAAAGCAAGTTCAAGGTACCAACCCTAACAACCACCATCCAACAATCTCACATACCCCCATCAACCCACTCGACCGAAGGTAGTGCACCCCTTGGTTTATATCACTATCCTTCCAGGGTCTCCAACTTGGGTTGACCAAGGATGTCTCAAAGTATTATGCAACCAACTCACAAAATAAAATAAAAGATAGATCAACGACTTAGAAATTAGCCTCTTCGAGGGGGAAACCTCCTTTATATTTCATAAATGAACAATTATTGGATGATACAAATGATAAAACCTCCTTGGTATATGTATGAGTCTAAGGGGTCATAATATAATCATATCCTACATAACAATAATAATGTAAGGGCACAACAATAACAATAGTGGTCTTCTATGGGGCACAAAAATAACAACATGGGGGATACATTGGCACAACAATAACAATAGGGGGTACACTAACAATAAAAATAAGAGGAATACACTAGTATTATATGGACCTAACATTCCCTTCTCCTTCAAAAAAGTGTTTTCCTCAATGCTTGAGTAGTTACAAATGCTTTTGTATAAAATTCTCATTCTCCCATGTGGAATCTTTAGCAGGGAAGTTCTTCCACTTAATGAGATACTATGAAATTAATCGATTTCGTAGCTATTAGGTTCTTGTTTCTATGACTTGTTCAGGCTCAAATATGATTTTTTCCTTCTTCCTCAAGTTCTGGAAACGTTGTTTAAACTAGGAGCTTGTCATCGATAACCTTCTTTAAGCATGAAACATGGAAAACTGGGTGTACTTTGGAAGATGCATGCAACTCCAACTTGTATGCCATAGTACTAATATTTTGCAACACCTTGGAAGGACCATACTGCTTGGGTGATAATTTATTATACTTCTTAGCTTCCTTAATGGACATGTGTTTGTATGTTTGTAGCCGTAAAAATACCCAGTTGCCTACATCAAACCTTCTTTCACTGCGATGTTGATCTGCCTATTGTTTCATTCGATTCTATGTCAGATTGAGGTTATCCTTTAAGAGTTGGAGAACTGTTGATGCTCGATGTGATATTCCACTGCTTGAACCTTAGAATTTTATCTTAAAGGTGATGTGATGGATGATATCGATAAAGTGCCATAAATGGGGTCATTTTTGCTGCAGTATGGAAGGAAGTGATATACCACCATTCAGCTAGAGGTAACCACTTGACCCATTGTGTTTGTTTATCATATATAAAGTAATGAAGATATCCTTCAAAACATTTGTTCACTATCTCAGTTTTTCTGTCAAATTGAGGATGATAAGATGATCTATGAGCTAATTGAGTACAAAGACAAGAAAATAGTTCCATCCAAACATTTCTAGTGAAAATGGGATCTTTATCACTTACAATAATATTTGGGTTTCCAAGTAGCTTTTAAATTGTTTCCATAAATTCAGTAGCAACGCTTTTGGATTTAAAAGGATGAGATAATGTGCAAAAGTGTGCATACTTGGTAAGTCTATCAAAAACCACCATGATGACACTCTTTCCTTCATACTTGGGTAAACATGTGATAAAATCCATTGATAACTCCTCCCAACACTGACTTGGAATGGCTAAAGGTTGTAACAGAAATGAGGTCTTAACTATCTCAACTTTATTTTGTTGGCAAGCCAATCATTTTGCCACAAAATTCTGGATATCATATTTAAGGTTATCTCAAAAACAAAAAGTCTTGACCCTGTGGTAAGTTTTTAAAAATCCAGAGTTCCCTCCCTAGGGGGAGGTGTACAATTCCAAAAGAATATTTTTCTTGAGTTGGGAATTCTTACAAAGATATAAGTGATCTTTGTACCATAATGAATCATTTTTCTAGCTAAATGTATCAGATGTACTGAGAACTTACTATAAATTTTGAATGGGTGTCCATACCTCTTCATCATTCTTCCATTCATCCCTTTCTTTGGTTATCCAATCAAGTTGGATAATAGAAATGGCACAAAGCAATGGTTCCACATCCTCATCCTTTCTTGAGAGTGCATCTGCAACAACATTTTGCTTCCCCTTTTTATATATGATTTCAAAGTCATAATCCAACATCTTTGTGACCCATTTTTGCTGCTCTTCTTAAGATAATCTTTGTTCCAAAAAGTATTTAACACTATCATGATCTTCTTTTACCTTGAAGTTTCTTCCCATTAGGTAAGGTATCCATTGCTTTAGTGCATGTAGTATTTCCAACATTTCCTTCTCATAAATAAGTTTTTGTAAATATTTTCATTTGATTGGATGACTTTCAAAAGCAATGTGTCTTCCCTCTTGCATTAAAACAACACCAATTCCATTTCCTGTGGCATCGGATTCCACAATAAAGGGTTTTAGGAAGTCTGGTGTAGCTAAGGTAGGTGATTGGCACATTGCCTCTTTAATATGTTCAAAGGCCTTAGTTTCTTCTCGATTCCAAGAAAATGCATCTTTGTTTAGTAATGTTGTTAGAGGTGCTACTATTCTCCCATAATTCTTAACAAACTTTCGATAATACCCTATCAATCCAAGAAATCCTCAGAGATGCTTTATGGTTGTGGCGATTTTCCATTCCTTAATGGATTTAATTTTGTTATGGTCTACCTTAACACCCTCATGAGATACAATATGACCCAAATATTATTCCTCCTATACTCCAAAGAAACATTTGGGGGTTTTTGCATATAATTGTTTCTCCTCCAATAGTTTGAGTACCCTATCAACATGTTGAACATGATCCTTCCAAGCCTTTTTGTAGATTAATATATCATCTAAAAATACTAACACAATTTTTTTAAGGTCCACATGGATGCGGCAGTCACAAACACATAGTGAACAGGTAGCACGTACAACACCCAACGGAATAGTCCACACGAGTGCGATGATCGTTATAACAAGTTTATGAGAATGGTTATGTTGAGTGTCTGACGGGATAACCCACACGGGCGAGACAACGTTAATAACTTATACAACACATTTTTGTAAGCATATGTATTAGAAAAACTGAAATAGTTCAATTGTATTAATACAGGTTAGAACAACATGCATTACAAGGGTCCAAAGAATAGTCTTACAAACAAATACAATACATGTGTGAAAACGTGTTGTCCTGTTATCAAGCTTCTAAATTAAGCGAAAGTTCCAAGACACATTGGTACACCATTACATCATTAACCCCGATAGTGGGGCATTGGATCCATTTCTTACTCATCAAAGAAAGACTACAGACTCTCAAGGCCATGTGGGAGGAGCCAAGGTGAAAAATGTTTTGCATGTACAAATGAGGGGTATTTATAGCCAAGGGTAAAACTGGTCCTTATCACTGTTTGACTTCCCTCGTGACTATTTGACTTACATGACTCTTCAACTTTACATGGCTCTTTAGATTGACATGTGGGTCTCTTGGACTTCCATGTTACATTACATTGATTACAACAATATGGCCCACAGTAGTGATGTGGCCGAGATGACTTGACACGACAGACATGGTATGTTCATGCTGGTGGCAGTGTCCATGTGTCAAGCTGCAGTGTTGTTGAGTGATGGATGTGCTCTTGGTGTATCATAGCTTCACATCCACATGGAAAGGTGTGCAGAGTATTTGATGGTCTTTGTGTTCGCTTGATGTTTCATGTGCATGTCTCTCCTTCGCTTGTACTTGGCATGTTCCATGTGTTCGTCTGTTCGGGAACAAGTCTCCTTGCATGTGCTCCTTGTTCATCCCATTCGTCGTAGTGCCATGTCTCATTCATGTACTTGTATCTAAAATCACTCATGATGGGACGACATCAAATCCATAAATCTCCTAGTCTACCATGATGCAATGTTTTGCGCTTTTGGATGCAGGTGATCGGGAGAGAGGACAAGGCGATGAAACTGTGTAGAGCACATTTCAAGCCAGGATGTGGGCTCTGGGCACTATCCATGAAAATTACGTAGAGGTCACTGGGAGGTTGAGATGGGAAAATCAGATCGACAGTGACTATTTGTGGGATTTGGCTCAGCTAGAGGGTAGATCTATGCAATTTTTTTAGGGAGACAATGCAGGCAACAGGGGGAGACTGGTAGTGAAAATTGTGCAATTTCTTTAGGGAGACTGGTAGCGGTCTGCGGGAGGCTGCTGGCCAAAAATTAGCAGAGCTGGGAGGTTGGACTGTAAGACATTCCTGCACAGTTTCTAGGCTGAACGGGATGTTGGGCATCTCGGAGACAACCCATGAAAACTGTGCATTTTTCAGGAGGAGCAGCAGGTTGGCTGACAGGGTGACTAGGTAAGAAAACAATGCAATTTTTTAGGGCAATGCAGCGACAGGGATTGGGTGTCTTTCTGACATCTCTGTGTAGTTTCTTCAGTCAGTGTAAGTGGGCATGCTTAACATCTTCAGTGCAATTTTTTGGAGGAGTGAGGCCTGGGGTCACTGCCCGGTCAAGCTCTCCGGTTGACTAGTTGGAGGTTTGGTGTTTTTGCTTGCAAGTAGCGCAGATTGATATGGCTTGCTAAGAAACTTATGCGATGTTTTGGGTGACAGTAAGTTGGAATGACCCCAGGATTGCACAGTGCAGACTTCATGGGAGGAAGCTTCAAGCTCTGTGAAATTTTGTGTAGTGTTCTACCTGTTTCCTGTAGGTAGTCCTTAGCTGCAAAAACTACGCTAGGAAATTAACTCAACCATCCTTTAGGTTCAAGTTGGTCCTTGAACTAGAAGGGGCTCCCTTAGTTGTTACGAGGCTTTGTTAAACGTTGTTCATCTATCATTGAACAACAACCTTTGAAGCATAATGGCCAGATTTATGGTTTTAATTGGGTGTAGTTGGTGATGATTGCACAATCCCTGTTCATGAATAAATACCCCTCTTACAGAGTCCTTCCTCAAAGTGTTAACTTCCAGCCTGATAGAATAACATGATTTATAAAGATTTTGATAGAAGAATATAAGGATATTCTTGATAATTAAGCAATCAAACTGAATACTTAATCAATCAGGAAGATTTGGATGCATGTAGAAAACTTCTACAGCCCAACAAAACACATTGTAGAGGATGACATAAGGAAATAATTAGTAAATATGTAGAGGAGCTATCTCAGACAAATAGTCTAATAAACTGATCTCTTTAAATGATTATAATTTTGCAGGGGATTTCAGAAAGATTGATACTCAATCTATTCTTACCCAAAAACTTCTATGAAAACTTGAACATGTGCAAAAAGAGAGTATGAAAGTACTGGAAAAACAAGAGGAAACACAAGTTCTACCATAAACTAGAGCCGGAAGGCTTCAATAAGAATTTTGTAATCAAATTTTTACATAGCTGAAAGGTTTTGGCATCAAAAGCCAACCTCTGCTTATTACAAATGATGAAATATATAGAATAAACTTCTCTTAAATTGTTACAATATCTTTGGAATCCTAAACAATATACTAAAAATAAAACAATCCCCTGATACTATGCTAGAAATTTGGAACTGTTTGAAATTATTGTTCCTTGATATCTAGAAATTAGTTGAATGACTTCTGAAAATCTACAGAATGATCCTTAATCTGCTGGCCTTCTACTGCTAGGTGTCTTCTGGATGCTACTATCTCCATGCCCTTGAAACCTTGAGTTGTTGATTCTGCCATTTTTCTTTCAATTGAAAATTTTGTGCCTTAAAATTTGGGGTTTGTGAAGCTATCGCTAAAGATCTGCTTGGAATGATTTTATGTCACTTTTTGATAATGCTTCACCAATGTCATAAAATATTTGGAATGAAATATTTTATAAATGTTTTCAAATATTCTGTAAATGAATTTTATATTTTTATATTTTCATAATTTTATTGAATAGTTCATCCATTTATTTGAAATTATGTCTTGTTTTTCCTTCTCATGTATTTCCAAAACCATGTCTTGTTTTTACTTCCCATGGATTCCCAAAACCATGTGTTGTTTTTCCTTCTTTGTAAAAACTCATTTTTTACTTATCCTCCATTTACTTTCATTAACCTCAATTCACCTACACTAGTAAATTCAAATTCACATGTACCTATAAAATTTATTTCCCCTGCACCAGTAAATCCATTTCACCATGTAGTTGTAAATTTATTTCACCTTGGCCTCTTTTACCTAATCGTATAATGTATTTACATGAATCTCATTTTTTCTCACCTGTACATTAGTTTCATAAACATATGATTGCAAAAGGCTCCCTTTATTTTCTCTTGTAAATTCATTTTCTTGCACTCCGGAATTCATTTCACCTGTAGCTATAAATTTATTTTACATGCACCTATAATTGATAAATGAATTTCACCTGTAAAATATCATCCAAGCTAGTGAGGAACCCAAGCTTTAACTCCATAAAAATCCATTAATCATTTCAATTAATCCAACGCACCATAAATCTTCCCGCCAATCATATAAAATTTAAATATAATAGGGAAATGGTTTTCAAAAAGGGGGCTAGGTAGGAAGTGGTTTAGGAAGGGGGTGCAAAGTGAAAAAGTTGATGACACATTTAAAAAGCAGTAATTTAAAAACTTCCCTTTTCGGACCCCCCTTTGGTTAAATGTCGGAAGAGCTGCGGGTGCGAAATATATTTATACCCTTTGGATCTAACGTGCCCATATCTGGAGGCATGGGAAAATAGGGGGTTTAAATGGTTAAGTGTGGGGTGGGCCATGGGCTTTGACCTTTTAACTTGGTTTTACGATTAGGCGGTGCGAAATATATTTATAACCTTTGGATCTAATATATCCATATCTCAAGGCATGGGAAAATAGGGGGTTTAAATGGTTAAGTGTGGGGTGGGCCATGGGCTTTGACCTTTTAACTTGGTTTTGTGATTAGGTTTACTGAAATAATTTTTTATAACATAAATTTTAACTTTAAAAAGATATTTCCATAAAAATATATCATTATATTTTTATAAAAATATAATTATTTTAAAATTAAAATTATTATTATAAAAAGAATTTATAAATCATTCAAAAGTACTTAATCAACATATATCTTAGCATTTTGCCAAGAAAGAAATGACAATTTCTCACTAAAAATTTGTAATTTTCAGTGTACCAAAATATGTTACAACAGGTAGCAATACAAGATCATTGAGGGCTGAGACTGCGCAGTGCAGCTCAGCAGAGGTCCAGCTATTGGGAGGGAGTCTAGTCGACAGAGATTCAACAAAAGGACTATGTGTGTGAGCAAGTGAACTTGTGCATACACACCCTTACAAATGCACACTCAACACGACTCGATGACAAGACACCTCGAACCAACAAGGCAATATACACTTAGTGTGGCTGACTGAAGGGTGCGAGCGACAAGCGTGACACTTGAGATAGATCTGTTATCACTTAAAATTTTTCCTTAGAAGTTATTAGAAGAAGGAAAAGATGGAGGTAATTGTTGGGTGCAGGAATTGCACTTAAGCAAACTCCTCAACACTTAATTGTCAACCCGGGGGATTCGTAAACTTAGAGATGAAGCACAGGCAATGCCAGAGATGGTATGAATATTTCTAATGTCAATCCCTACTTTCTTTAAAGGAAAGATTGCAGAATCAAACTAAAGAAAGAAAAAGGCAACTTGAACCATCAAAATAATCTAGACTGGAACAAGGAAGAATGCATTTGCAAAAGAGATTTAAAAATAAAGGAGCAATCACTCTAGCTAACTATTGATTAACTACTGAGTGTGTGTTTTTCTTTAGCAGTCTCAACAGATGGGTCCTTCAAACCTGCTTGTATAGATATTTCCTTCTTGCACTAATCTATCTTGCACTGGTGTAGTCTGCTTGCACTAGTGCAAGAACAGAAGTTTACGCAGAGGGTATAAATGGTGTCTGTACTAAAAGTGTTTTCCTTCGTGCAAGGGCTAGAACTTTCTCAAGTTCAGAGCACCCATATCCCGTGGCAAGAAACTAGTTCTTGCACCAAATCAAAGTTTCTTACACTTAGTATTTAATTCTTGAAATAAGAGCTTAACTATTGCAAGTGTTGTGAAATTAAATTACACACATAAAAATGAATGTTTCTGATTTTAACAGAGTGCAGAAATAAAGAAACAATCCTTATAATTTATCTTGTCATGAAGCATTAATGAAAGCAAGAGAACTGCTGGAAGTAAACTAAAAAGGCTTGCTGCATCACACCAACGTGCACTGGTGCAAGTTCATTTCTCCTGCTTGGACCAGGCGGGGAAACCAAATCAAACAGAACTGCAGAAAGTGAATAACACACCAACGTGCACTGGTGCAGGGTTATTTCTCTTGCTTGGACCAGGCGAGGAAAACCAAATCAAACAAAACTACAGGAAATGAATAGCACACCAACGTGCACTGGTGTAGGTTTATTTCTCCTGCTTGGACCAGGCGAGGAAAACCAAATCAATCAAAACTGCAGGAAATGAATAGCACACCAACATGCACTAGTGCAGGGTTATTTCTCTTGCTTGGACCAGGCAGGGAAAACCAATCCAAAATCAGATGCAGGAAAATAAATTCTAACTACTTCACACTGCGGATCCGCTTTCACTCAAACAGGAATTCATGTGTTGTACATTAAATCACACTTGGCAGTATAAACATAAATTACAAGAATAGAAAATAGGGTAAATGTGTTGGGTTGGCTGGGCCCTAGCCAACCAGCGCGTTTCCCTTTCAAATAGAAATGTTGCTCAGCACTTTATCAATTCATCAACTTTCAAACAAAAATATGATTCATGAAAACATAAGGTAGAGCTCCCTTCTTATTAATTCATAGAGGCAAATACATGTGTGATTACATAGTCCAGCCTAGATTTGGGCGATAACAAAAATACAAGCCTGTTACCGCCTCCCTAGTTATATCTTTGTTCTATACAAACTTATCAAGAACTATCTCGTCCTATTTACATTCCTCGTTATATAGATCCTTGGCCAAAGGCCAAAAGGATCATTTAACCGATTACATAACTGATATGTAGAATTTAGCTTTCAGCCTTCAAAATTAGGCAGTTTTAACAAAACTGGCCGTAGCCAATGTCCAGCTGTTTGTTCTTCATAAATCCAATCTTAGCTACCTTTGGATTGCCTTGCTGTCGTGGCTGGAGCTCGGCTACCTTCAGATCTAACCTGCTATCATGGCTGAAGTAGCACAAAACAAGGCGGTGATCAAGGAGGTCTGGATCTGCTGCAAAGATTCGCTATGGTGGCACCGGTGCGAGATCCGATCCTGCACTACGATCAGTGGTCACGTTAAGCACTTGACTATCAAACAACATTGGAGATATCGATAAGTTACAAGAGTGATTATAAGCGAGAAATCACACAATAAATAATTAATTAATGCTAAGTTAAGCTAAAAATATGAAATATAAAGTTCATGCAAAATATGTCATCGTTCTTGAACTAGTGCAAGATGAGGGTGTATAAAAGAGGTAAAACAATGGTAAATGGTCATGATTTAGGAAGGGAAAAATGATCAAAAGGGAGAAAATTAGGGGGCTAACATCCTCCCATCCCTAAACTGTTGTGTGTCCTCACACAACTCTTTACCTCTGCAAAAAACTTCAAAACTTTAAGCACTCCAGCTCAATCCTGCTCTGGCATACTGTCATCACCCTGCAATGTTTCAGACTTCTTCTTTTTGGTGCTCTTTAACTTCTTGGTCACCTTTTTAAGTCGCATAAAACATTGTGCAGCTCGGTACTTCTAGACTTTAACTTCCCTTTTCTTCTTCTGGATTTCTGGCGTCAATTCTCCTCTGCTTTGTTCTTTGTCCTCCTATGCTTTGGCTACAAGCTGCTCTAAATTCTGTACTTGAAGTTCTAACTCAACTACCTGAGTAGCAAGAGTTACCAATTCCTTCTCTTTTTCTGTTTCGGGGGGTGTTGTGTCTTTCTCAGGGACCTCCATATCTGCCATGGTTACATCAGGAAACTCTTCTCCCTCTAGTCCCTTTTCTTCCTCCTCTGGTTCTTCTTCTCCTGCCTCTCCTTCTCCTGCATCTTCTTCAGATTCCGCCTCTTCTTCTTCTTCTTCTGCTTCATCTTCTGTAGGGTTTGTCTCTTCTTTTTCGGGTTCCGCTTCTTCTTCTTTTGTGGGTTCTTCGTCATATGGTTCTTCTCCCTCTGTCTCTTCTTCTTCTGCTTCTTTCTTCGGTTCTTATTCTCGCACTGGTGCTTCTTCCTATCTTGGTGCAAGAGGGGATTCCATGCCTTGTGGGGACTATGGTTCTTTGCCTTCATCAGAGACTTTACTCTTTTTCCAGGGCTTCTTGATAAAATCGGCCAACAGAGCATCATCCTCAACCTCTGCAAACTTTGCTGCGTCTGCAAGGACTGACAAATTGTCATTTCGGGGGTCAAAGGGGTCTCTTCAGCTGGTGCGCTAGTCGTCCTCTCAGTTGAAGACAAGGCCTTCTCTGTTTGTTTAGATCGCTTCCTTTTTGCACTAGTGCAAGAAGGACTTCCCTTTTCATTTTTGCTCGGGCTCTTGCTTGTGCTGGCGGGGTCCTCTATTCCCTTTCCAACGGCTGTCCCTTTGTGCAGTTGTTTTAACAACACTTCCCATGTCATACCTTTCACTTCTAACTGTTTCAGGACCAAGATTTTTATCAGGCCGTGATGATATAACCTTGTGTCAGCCTGGTCTGCCCTACCGTCCTGTACGCTTTTAGCCATTTTCTCCAAGCTTTTGAGCAGAAAATAAGGGAAATTCATCCTCCACCAGACATGCTGGCCGGCTTCAAAATGTTGCAGCATTCTAAAGTGATATACCAAGGTATGGGTGTATCTTCCTTTGCAGGTCACAAACTTTTGTAAAATGAAAAGGAGGTCTTTCCACTGACCTAGCAGGGCGCTGCACAGAACTCCTACTTTCCAGTCTACCTCTATCTTTTTATCAACGACGAAATGCTTCCAGCATTTCCTTTCTAGCTTCTGATTCTTAAACCAATGTTCTCCAGTGTTCTCTAAGCTCGTCGCTGCTGCTATGAATTCCTCTATGACTTTGAATTTGAGAGGCCCAATTCTCACTTGGCCGTTTCTAAAACTCCTTGCGAACTGTAAAGCCAATTCTTTATCATGCCTGTCAAACTTCTGTAGAAATGGAAGAAAACCTGAGTCTCGCAATAGTGCAAGACTATTGCGATACTCGGCAGTCTGCTCTATTTTGCTGAGAGACAGGGGTTCATTCTGAACAGGTGGCATTGCTGCTTAACGGCTCTGAACAATTGGGTTCTGAAATTTTTACATGAAATACCGAGGAAATCAGTCCTTATAAATAGAAATCTAACTGTCCACCATCCTTTCCATCGTATCATCGGTTCATTCACCATAGATGCACGTCATCTTTGAGGTCAGGCCAGATTGGTACTTGCGGCAATGGTTTAACGGCTAGGTGAGGTAATAATTATGAGTGATGGACGTTTAGGATTATGGCGGAGAGGGGTAATCATGTCCAAGCAACGGTTAAGACATATCCACATTCCTTCATAATTCAAGAAAAGAACTTAGCATTTATTAAAAAAGATCATGATTTCTAACACAAAAACACCTTGTACTTTAAATAATTTTCTCCTAGTTAGTATGATAGCATAAGTACTTCGTCGTTTAAGTGAAAGGACTTCATATAAATTTCATGATGACCACTTTTCTATGTCGTATGCTATAAAAAGAACTTGTGCTATGTTGCTAACAAGGTGCATGCTTGCACTAATTTGCTTGCACCGCTTAAATCATACTATTCTGCTGGTACCTTTCTGCTTATTTTATCATATAGGACAACATGCTTGCACTAGTGCAAGCATAATATCTAAAACAGAGAATTTAAAGAAAATATAGGCTAGATTTTCACATGACTTCCTCAACTTATACTGAAAATTTGCTTCGCCCTTTCTTGATGCTTTAGAGCATATCCTTTTTCTCTTTGTGCGAGATCCTGCAATAAATTCGCGAGGGAATAAAGAAATGGGAAAGGGGAATTTTCAAAATGGGAAGGAATTCTATTATAGGGATTCCAGGAATAGTACCAAAATAGGGAATAAATAGAAGTGGGATAGGGAAAAAAATTCAAGGGTAAAGTGGGATTTCTTCGAAGCGGACAAGGTAAATTTAAAAGAATGTGGGAAGGTTAATCATTCTGGGATTGAAGAAGAAAACTGAGGGAATATTATGAAAGTGGAATATGAAGAAAGGCAGAAAATTTTCTGGAAGGTCTGCTTGCACTGGTGCAAGAAAAAATAACTGCAGTGAAAATTAAGCGTTACTTGAGTAAAAATATCCATGCTAATTACCCCAACCGTATAAAGGTTGGTTCTGTTGAACCTACTTTTACTTGGTGGTAGCTAGAATATCTAAAGATCAAACAACATTTTCTTTTTATTAGAGACTTTTGATGTTCCTACCAGCAAGCTGGTTTTTAGGTTGATCCTTCTGTAATCATGTCAGCGAACTGATTTTCATAATTATAGGAAAATATTTTTTCTTTACTTTTTTCTTATTTTCTATTTTTATTTTTAAGAAGAAAGAGAATTCATGTTTTCAAAAGGTTGGTATTACCATTCACCACTACCATCCCAAATTGCTGTTGGACTTGTTGTGTAAAATCTTTTCTGGTAGGTGGCTGAAAATATTTCTTTAGCCTATGTCCATTTACCAAGAATACTGAATTTTTTCCATCAATAGTTTTAACTTCTACTGCTTCATTCTCAAATACTCAGATCAATTCATAAGGTCCCATCCAACATGTATGGAATTTCCCTTTAAAGATTTTAAATCTAGAATCATAAAGGAGCACCCAATCCCCCGGTTGGAACTGCTTTTTCTAAATAGACTTGTCATGCCACCTTTTACGTTGCTGCTGAATTACTATGTTCTGCTGAACAACATCCCTAAGAAATTCATCTAACTCATTTAATTGGAGAAGACACTGTTGTTGTGCCTCAAAGAGATCCAGTCCTAACTTAACTACAGTTCTGAAAGTTTTGATCTGGAATTCAATTGGTAACATAACCTATTTGCCATATACCATCTTATATGGTGTATGTCTCATGCTATTTCTCCAAGTGGTTCTGTATGCCCACAAAACCTCTGGTAATCATTCAGCCCAGTCCTTCTGATGCATATTGACTGTCTTTGTAAGAATGGACTCAATCACTTTGTTCGTGGATTCCACCTGGCCATTTTCTTGCAGGTGATACGACATGGATTTCTTGTGATGGATCTTATATTGCTCCATCACACCCTGTACTAGATTAGAAATAAACTACAGACCATTGTCAGAAATAATTTCTCTAGGCACACCAAATCTAGTAAAGATTTCAGTAAAAAGAAAATCAACAACAACTTTTTCTGTAGCAAAAGAAACAGCTTTAGCTTCTACCCATTTCGTAACAAAATCTGTACAAACCAAGATATGATTTTTACTTAATGATGTTGGATTTATTGGCCCTATAAAATCAATAGCCCATTTTTCAAATGGCTCAATCATAACTTGAGGGCATAAAGGAATTTCATTGGTTTGATTAGGCTGGCCCATTCATTGACAACTATCACAATGCTTGACATACTGTTTGGCATCCTTAAACAAGGAGGGCCAAAAGTAACCAGCATGTAATACTTTATATGCAGTTTGCTTATCAAGCGAAGTGGCCTCCACAAGGTTCATCGTGAGTAGATTTCAAGATGTCAAACACTTCCTCCTCTCTTACACACCTACAGATAATCAGATCTAGACTAGTGTAAAAGAGATCTCCTTGAATCCAGGAATATGCAACACTTTTCTGAACAATACTCTGCTTTTCACGAGCGAACAAGTGGGGTGGTGTTTTCCTAGTACCTAAGTAATTAGCAATGTCAGCAAACCATGGGGAATCTGTTGACATAGCAAAAATATGTTCATTTGGAAAATCATCATTAACAGGAGTTGCTTCACCAGGATTATCTAATCTAGAAAGAAAATCTGCTACAACATTAGATTTTCCTGGTCTATCAACAATAGTAATGTTAAATTCCTGCAACAATAGTAACTGCTTAGTCACTCTACCAATGGTTTATTCATCAAATATTTAATTGCGGAATGATCAATATGTACAAATACTTCATATCCTGTAATATAGTGCCTAAACTTATTAATTGCAAAAATTACAGCTAAAAACTCTTTCTCTGTAACTGTATAATTTAATTCAGCGGAAGACAAATTCTTACTAATATAATAAATAGCATAGGATTGTTTATTTTCCTCTTGTCCTAAAGCTGCGCCAATAGCCAAATCTGAAGCATCAGAGGAAATATGAAAAGGCAGAGACTAGTTAGGACCTCTTAAAACTGGTGCATGCACTAACTTTTCCTTCAATGTTTCAAAAGACTGTTGACAAGCTGTGGTCCAAGAAAATTCACTATCCTTAGCTAGAAGTCAAAAAAGAGGAGTAGCTATCTTAGAAAAAATTTCAATGAATCTCTTATAATAACCAGCATGTCCTAAAACACCTCTTACTTCCCTTTGAGTTTTGGGTGCAGGAAGATGCAGAATGATTTCGATCTTTGCTTGATCAACCTGGATACCTTTACCAAAAATCAAATGGCCAAGTACCACTCATGCTTTACACATTAATCTACATTTATTGTCACTCAAGGTGAGATGGGCCTCCTGACAACGAAGAAGTACTTTTTCTAGATTTCCGAGAGCTTCCTTAAAAGAATCACCAAACATAGAAAAGTCATCCATATAAATTTCTACAAATTTTAGATCAGCAAAAAGATTTCCCTTTGAAAGGTAGCCAGGGCATTACATAAACCAAAGGGAAGCACTCTATAAGAAAATGCACCCCATGGACATGTAAAAGTAGTCTTATCTTGATCTTCAGGTGCAATCTGTATCTGGTTATAACCACTGAAGCCATCCAAAAAGGAAAAGTATTTCTTTCCTGCAAGGTTATCAAGCACCTGGTCAATGAAGGGGAGAGGGAAGTAATCTTTGAGAGTGGCTTTGTTTAATTCTCGATAATCAATACAAATACACCATCTTCCATATTTCTTAGGTACTAGCACTAATGGAGAGACCCACTGACTGTCGGAAATAGGATAGATTAAACCAACAACTAAGAATTTTTGTACTTCTTCCTTCACATTATCTCTTAGAGCTGGATTCATTTGCCTTTGGGGTTGTTGGACAGGTCGGGCTCCTCGCTGAATATAGATGTGATGTGTACAAGTTTCAAGGGGAATGCCCTTCATATCTTCATAGCCCCATGCAAAGGCACTACGATTGTTTTGCAAAAAATTCACAAGATGCTCTCGCTGAGATGAGTCCAAATCTGAACTAATATACAAGGATTTACCAGGGCTAATCTCAACAAGAGTAGTATCAGGCTTAGGAAAACTCAAGGGGGTGGCCAAATGCAGCTGTACAGAAGATTGAGAATCATGGTTATCTTGAAAATCTAGGTTGAAGATCTGGCTCAATAGCTCAAAATTAGGCATAGTGTCTAGATTATTCAAGAAATATTGAATCTTATCTTCTTGTGAAGACCCAGTATGCTGATGGATAAAGGAAATGGGATGAGTCTCCTCATCACTGCTTTGGTCTAACCATAAAGTATCTCGAAGGTCTTGAATGAATCTGGCAGGGTGGGTATAAGGTAGCTTTCTTCCTAGATTCCCCATGTGAAATATACATATCACCGGAGTGACATCTAATATATGCATCGGATGTAGCAAGCCATGGTTGACCCAAGATCAAGGGATGTCCTCCTACTGGGTTCTTTGGCTGAAGCACAATGAAATCAATAGGATATTCCCAAGAATCTAATGAGATGATCACATCGTCTAATACTCCTTCTGGCTTAATTTTAGATCTATCTGTTAATTCAAGCACAATGGGAGTAGGGCGAAGATGAGATAATCAAAGTTGATCCATGGTTTGCTTAGTCATGACATTAATGGCTGCCCCCAGGTCTATAAGAACATTAGAGACAAGGACATTACCAATCTGAACTGAGACAACAAGGTTTCTAGGATTAGTATATTTTTCCATAGACACACATCGAGTCATCAACTCTACTGCCCTACCAACAAATTGAATGCTTTCGGGTTCCAATATATTCCTCCTCAGTTTCTTGAGATAGAGTTCCTTAATAATCTTAGTACAAATAGGGATCTCTTTGATGGCTTGGAGCAAAGGTATCTTAATGAAAAGATTCCAAAGCTCTGATGCCAAACTAGTCTCAGAAATAGGCTCACTTCTTTCCATTACTAGCCTCTCTGGGAAGGGAGGCTGGTTGGAAGAAGGTGGCAAGGATTCAGAGGGTAAGGGCTACTTAGTGATGGCTTTCAGAGAATGATTAAGAGTTTCCTCTTCTTCTTTCTCTTCAACAATCACTCTAGGTTGCTTCTGATTTTTTGATGTTACAGTCCTTCCCGATCTTAATTGAATATCATGAACCCCAACTGGAATAGACTGGTACTCGAATAAAGGTGGGTTTGTTACATAGATCATTTGCACTGCTTTATTATTGTTAGGATTGGGCATAGGCTGAGCAGGCAACTAAGGAGGTCAGAAAGGTGGAGGTAAGGGTAATGGTGGAGTAGACTGACTCGAAGGTTGAGGCATTGGATAAGGTGCATGTGTAGATGGATATGACTGCATGGGTGGCTGGTAGGAATATGGAGAATGAGTTGGCCCTCTCCAACCTTGTTGCCATGGTTGAGAAGGTTGCCCATGCTTATATTGGTTTCCATACTGCCACTGCTAATTAGTGTTACGATAAGAATATGCATGTGAATTATAACCAAAATAGTGTGGAGAAAATTCAGGAGCCATACCTGCACCTACTTGAGGCCAATTTCTTTTTGCTCCCATAGCATACAAGTATTTAGCTTCAGGCTGTCCCCCTGTAAATACAACTTTAAGTCTTGGTATAGAGGGACATTTTTCTGTGATATGGTCTTTTGCACAAATAGCACACTTATTAGTTTCTTTCAAATTAAGAGGACATTCTTTAGGAGGATGTTTGTCTCTACATTTAGGATAGAAAATACTTAATGACTCTTGTTCCTTCATGAGTTTTTGTTGAAATTTTAAAGAGTCCAACTGTTTGGTAACAATATTCATTATATCAATTTTCATGTTTTCCATTTTATTTTCTAGTCCAATAATCATTACATCAGTAGATTCAGTTTTTCTATTTCTATTTCGAGTTCCTCTACCGGATCTATACTGATTTCTTGAAAATTTCCTGCATAATTCACAAATTTGTTCGAAAGTTTGTTGAGAAATATCACCTTGTCCTAACAGATTTAAATTATTTCTAGCATTATCAGTAAGTCCTCTTAAGAACAAGGTTCTAATAGTGCTAGAATCAAGCTTAAGTTTCGACCTTTGTAAAATATATAGAAATCTTTCTAGATAGTCTTCAAGAGTTTCATCATCATCTTGTATGATTGTAAAAGTCTCATCCTACATGTCCCGAGTTTTGCAATATTCTTGATATTTAGATAAAAACACTCTCTTCATCTAATCCCAAGAGGCTATAGTGTTTCCTCCTAACCCCATAAACCAGCGCAAAGCTAAGTCCTTGAGAGTAACAGGAAATAATCTTAGCTTCTGAGAATTAGTTGAATAATCATAACTTCTACACAAAATATCAAACTCGAATAGAAAATGGTCAAGATCTTCATGAACTTTACCATGGAAATGAGGGAGATCTGATGGTAGAATGTTCTTCATTTGTGCCACAGTATCGGGGTCCACAATTGGAAACACAAAAGTGGATTGTTCCCCACTTACCTGGTTTTCATCAGTCCTTTCCCCAGGATCTTCTCGGTCTGCTATTGTTTCCCTTTTGATCCCAATGGACTGAACCACACCTGAGTTGTTGTCACCAAAATCTAGGTGGACTATTCCTACATGATGGGTTTGGATTGGATTGGGCTTCCTTCTCACAGAAGGAGACCCAATATGAGAATGGTTTTGAGAATTCTTTCGATCCTTAGTGGGCTTTGAACCCATACCTTTTCTAGGCATTCATTTCAAAAAATAAATAAAAATAAGGAAAAGAATTTCTAATAAAAATGTTGTTAGAAATCAATCAACACCAGTAAAATTCCTTCAAAGAAGCTTTTCCAAAAAAATACTACAAAAATGAAGGAAAAATTACCTCTATTGTATAATCAGAAAATTCTTACCAACTCAAATCGCCTCCCTGACAACAAAACCAAAATGTTGGGTGTAGGAATTGCACTTAAGCAAACTCCTCAACATTTAATTGTCAACCCAGGGGATTCGTAAACTTAGAGATGAAGCATAGGCAATGCCAGAGATGGTATGAATATTTCTAATGTCAATCCCTGCTTTCTTTAAAGGAAATATTGCAGAATCAAACTAAAGAAAGAAAAAGGAAACTTGAACCATCAAAATAATCTAGACTGGAACAAGGAAGAATGCATTTGCAAAAGAGATTTAAAAATAAAGGATAAATCACTCTAGCTAACTATTGATTAACTACTGAGTGTGTGTTTTTCTTTAGCAGTCTCAACAGATGGGCCCTTCAAACCTTCTTGTATAGAGATTTCCTTGTTGCACTAATCTATCTTGCACTATTGCAAGAACATAAGTTTATGCAAAGGGTATAAATGGTGTATGTACTAAAAGTGTTTTCCTTCATGCAAGGGTTAGAACTTTCTCAAGTTCAGAGCACCTAGATCCCGTGGCAAGAAACTAGTTCTTGCACTAAATCAGAGTTTCTTACACTTAGCATTTAATTCTTGAAATAAGAGCTTAACTCCTGAAAGTGTTGTGAAATTAAATTGCACACATAAAAATGAATGTTTCTGACTGGTGTAGTCTACTTGCACTAGTGCAAGAACAGAAGTTTATGCGGAGGGTATAAATGGTGTCTGTACTAAAAGTGTTTTCCTTCGTGCAAGGGCTAGAACTTTCTCAAGTTCAGAGCACCCAGATCCCGTGGCAAGAAACTAGTTCTTGCACCAAATCAGAGTTTCTTACACTTAGTATTTAATTCTTGAAATAAGAGCTTAACTCTTGCAAGTGTTGTGAAATTAAATTGCACACATAAAAATGAATGTTTCTGATTTTAACAGAGTGCAGAAACAAAGAAACAATCCTTATAATTTATCATGTCATGAAGCATTAATGAAAGAAAGAGAACTGCTGGAAGTAAACTAAAAAGGCTTACTGCATCACACCAACGTGCACTGGTGCAAGTTCATTTCTCCTGCTTGGACCAGGCGGGGAAACCAAATCAAACAGAACTACAGAAAGTGAATAGCACACCAACATGCACTGGTGTAGGGTTATTTCTCCTGCTTGGACCAGGTAGGGAAAACCAAATCAAACAAAACTACAGGAAATGAATAGCACACCAATGTGCATTGGTGCAGGATTATTTCTCCTGCTTGGACCAGGTGGGGAAAACCAAATCAATCAAAACTATAGGAAATGAATAGCACACCAACATGCACAGGTGCAGGGTTATTTC
The DNA here is from genome assembly GCA_031772625.1 of Pinus tabuliformis. Lineage (NCBI taxonomy): Eukaryota > Viridiplantae > Streptophyta > Pinopsida > Pinales > Pinaceae > Pinus > Pinus tabuliformis. The sequence goes on from CM062819.1 coordinate 1,556,704,476, forward strand.
TCTTGCTTGGACCAGGCGGGGAAAACCAATCCAAAATCAGATGCAGGAAAATAAATTCTAACTACTTCACACTGTGGATCTGCTTTCACTCAAACAGGAATTCATGTGTTGTACATTAAATTACACTTGGCAGTATAAACATAAATTACAAGAACAGAAAATAGGGTAAATGTGCTGGGTTGGCTGGGCCCTAGCCAACTAGCACGTTTCCCTTTCAAATAGAAACATTGCTCAGCACTTTATCAATTCATCAACTTTCAAACAAAAATATGATTCATGAAAACATAAGATAGAGCTCCCTTCTTATTAATTCATAGAGGCAAATACATGCGTGATTACACAGTCCAGCTGAGCTTTGGGCGATAACAAAAATACAAGCTTGTTACCACCTCCCTAGTTATATCTTTGTTCTATACAAACTTATCAAGAACTATCTCGTCCTATTTACATTCCTCGTTATATAGATCCTTGGCCGAAGGCCAAAAGGATCGTTTAACCGATTACATAACTGATATGTAGAATTTAGCTTTCGACCTTCAAAATTAGGTAGTTTTAACAAAACTAGCCATAGCCAATGTCCAGTTGTTCGTTCTTCATAAATCCAATCTCAGCTACCTTTGGATTGCCTTGCTATCATGGCTAGAGCTCGGCTGCCTTCAGATCTAACCTACTGTCATGGCTGAAGTGGCACAAAACAAGGCGGTGATCAAGGAGGTCCGGATCTGCTGCAAAGATTCAT